>CM018080.1:17398255-17998255 GCA_008658365.1 Alca torda | reverse complement strand
TAGCAGGGTACATGTGACATAAACAGAGAATTTCATTTTAAGGCTGTATTGTGATTAGTGTCACAGATTTAAATTCAGAAAAAGTCTGATTTGCAAACCTTTACTTTTGGTGCAACCACAATCAGAATTCAGCCTGACATATACACTCTTCTCCAAACTGCATACATGAATATGCACGCACATATTGACAATGTGGCCTTTAAGGTGAGGTTAGATGAACATCTGTCAGAGATGGTTTGGGTTGAGTTGAGACTGTCCTGCCACAGGGAGTTTGACTGGATTTTTCTCCCAAGCCCCTCTAACCCTTTCATCTATCATGATATGCATTTTCAGACTCTTCCCTTCTTCCTTGGTTTTAAGTGCTGTTATTTTTTTTTTAAGTTAAAAAAAATAATTAAGAAAACCCCAAACAGTATCCAGCTGCCCCTGCCTTTAGCAAACAGAGAACATTGGACTGGACATCTGGAAGGCAGGCTACAAACAGTCTAGATAAAAACCAGGGCTGAGCCCTGCCAGAGGCAAGACACAAGCTGGAATGAACTGCACCAGAAAACTCTTCCCCCGCCCCAGCTTCCTCCCTCACTATCTTTTCTGCTGGTGTTCCAGAAAATCAAGACTAACAAAAATCATTCCACAGCCTTTGCACAAAGATTTCATTGTCTTGTAAAGTTCCTCTTTTTTTTTGGTCCTCCCTTACCCACAAAAAAATTCCAAGGTGAAGAGCGTGCATGCATATGTGAACTGGGGGCTGGATCACTGGTTGTGTTATTAGAAATACCAGCTTTCCCCTCCTTTCCTTAACCTACAAACTGGCCCATTAAGAGCTCCCTTAATTTCCCACGCGGAAATGCTTACAGCAAGGCTATTTGCACTCCCCATTTTCTTCTGCATTGTAGCAGATAGAGCTAGGTATGAAGATGAAGAGACAACCGTATTCATTCTCAGCTTCCTGTGCCGTGACCAGAAACACCTTTACCTTGGCCAGGCTACCTGTATCGCTTCTGCAGCATCTTCAAAAAGTAAACCCTGACTATGCTACCCTCCTTGTAGTGATTTAGGCTTTTTTTTTTCACCCAACAGATTATTTCAGACCTTGACATATTGTTCCTTTGTGCTATCTGTGACACTGTTGTAAGCGGCAACCACGCCCATTCATTTCAAATGGCCTCATTTCTCCTGCCATGCCACCCATGGTAGATGAGCACAGTCCCACCAAAATCTGAATCAACAGGAGGCAAAAGCCCGAAGATTTGGGACATTGTGGGATGGGGGCTGTTAATAACTAACACACAAGGTTCTGCCAAGCTGCACAAGCTGTATTTACCATCAGTGTGACCTGTGTGCTCAGACCAGAGAGCGGGCTAGGGCTTTGCTGAAATCATGCAAATCACCACATCAGTAGGAATGCAGTGGAAGTTATCTGTGTAGCAAGGCTGAGCAGGAAACAACATCTGACGGGGAAACAGGAGGGAGAAAGGGCTTACACAGGACTGGCACTTACCTTCATAAACTGCTCCATCTCGGCCACCGTGAGGTGAGTGAAGTTCTGCAGAAAAGCCTCTTTCATCTGGGCAGCAGCCATTTTCTCCTGCTTCTCAGTGGTCCTCTCCAGCACCTGGAACACAGCAGCACCCACCAACAGGTAGACAAAGTAGCCGGCCACCAGCAAGCCCGTCTGCAGCTTGCCACTGCACATGGCCTTTGGTGGGACACAGCAAGGGACAGGGAGTGAAAAGTGGCAATTGGTAAACCCCTCGCACTCCTGGGAAGCCTTCCCCAGGCAGGAAGAGCCCTCCCAGCTCCAGTTTCCTCTGGGATCCTGCGCTGACAGGGACAGCGAGCTGTCAAATACATTAATGGGGAAGTCGGGAAAAAAAAACAAACCAACCAACCCAACCCCCACAAAAAAACTTTCCACTCTCTGGGCTGCATGCTGTTTAGAGATTTCCTCTTGTCTGTGAAACTCTGCCTTGCTCAGTTCTCAGGAAAAGTAAGTCAGGATGTGAGGAGCTGGCAGGTGGCCATCTCCTGACCAAGAGGCTCTGGGGACAGGTGAGGATAGCCTGCAAAGAGCCCACAGGGGACCTTGCTTGGAAAAACATTATTTTCCCTCCTCTGCCTCCTGCTAACTCCAAGAATTGGACTCCAGGGCAAAACCCCGATAACCCCAGAAACCCCTTCTTGCACGATGTTCAGGGAAATTCAGTTGGGATGCTCTCCTGTCCACTTGCAGTGCAGGGCAGGGTCACGCAGCCCTGCACTGCCACAATAGCTCACAGCAAAAACTTGGAAAAACCAGTTGCAGGCTGCGTATGTTCCAGGCCTGGACAGGTTCTTCTGCCAACATTTCCTGTCCAGTGTATTCAAGAGAGGACATTACAGTGTCAACGTATGCACAATTACATGGATAACAAAACCATTATGCCATCAGATTCACAGAGCCAGAGAATCATAGAATTGTTTAGGTTGGAAGAGATCTTTAACATCATTGAGTCCAAACATCAACCAATCACTGCCAACTCCACCACTAAACCTTGTCCCTAAGTGGCACGTCTACATGTATTTAATACCTCCAGGGATGGTGACTCAACCAGTTCCCTGAGCAGCCAGTTCCCATGCCTGAAAACCCTTTCGGTGAATAAATTTTTCCTAAGATCCAATCTAAACCTCTTCTGCCATAACCTGAGGCCACTTCCTCTCTTTCTATCACTTGTTAATTGGGAGAAAAGGTCAACAACCACCTCGCCACAGCCTCCTTTCAGGTAGTTGTAGAGAGCAATAAGGTCTCCCCTCAACCTCCTTTTCTCCAGGCTAAACAACCCCAGTTCCCTCAGGCACTCCTCATAAGACTTGCTTTCCAGACCCCTCATCAGCTTTGTTGCCCTTCTCTGGACACGCCCCAGTATCTCAGTGTCTGTCTTGTAGTGAGAGGCTCAAAACTGAACACATTATTTAAGGTGGTGTCTCACCAGTGCTGAGTACAGAGGCATGATCACTTCCCTAGTCCTGCTGGCCACATTATTTCAGATACAAGCCAGGATGCTATTGGCTTTCTTGGCCACCTGGGCACACTGCCAGCTCATGTTCAGCTGTCCGTCAACCAACGTCCCCAGGTCCTTTTCCACTGCACAGCTTTCCAGCCACTCTTCCCCAGGCCTGTATCGCTGCATGGGGTTGTTGTGACCCAAGCGCAGGACCCGGCACTCGACCTCCTTGAATCTCATACCATTGGCCTCGGCCCATCGATCCAGCCTGTCCAGATCCCTCTGTAGAGCCTTTCTACCCTCAAACAGATCAACACTTCTGCCCATCTTTGTGTTGCCTACAAACTTACGAGCGTGAACTTGATCCCCTCATCTAGGTCATTGACAAAGATATTAAAGATATTCTGAGGTTAATGGTTAATGGGTTGTACTTTGCCTAGTGTAGTGGAATACCACATGGGTCTGTCCTGGGGTCTGTCCTGACATCTGTCCTGTTAGACATCTTTATCAGCGACCTGGAGGAGGTGATGGAATGCAGTCTCATCAATTTTGCAGGTAACAGCAAATTGAGAGGACCAGGTGATGTACTTGCTTGCAGGGCTGTCACCTACTAAGGCTAGATGAATGGGCCGACAGGAACTTCATGAAATTCAACAAGGACCAACGCGAACTCATGCCCCTGAGAAAGTGGAAGGCCTTGCAAAGATACATGCTGAGGACTGAGTAACTGGGGATCAGCTCTGCGGAGGAGAACCTGAGGGTCCAAGATGTTGCACAATTTCCATCCTTGGAGATTTTCTAACACCCAGCTGGATAAAACCCTGAACAACCTTGTCTGACCTCAGAGATGATGTTGCTTTGAGATTGAGGTTGGACTAGAAACTCCTGAGGTTTCTTCCCACCTGAGTTATCCTGTGATCCTGTGATGTCATGAAAGACTTAATTATAGAGAAGTCCCATTGGAATACAGACGCTTTGTTTGCTGGGGCCCAGAGACCTGATCCAGGCAAAATCCCAAAGAATGTTAGAGGCATGTCAGCCTGTACACCCTTTAGGATCAAACCTATAGGTTTTGAGGATCTTCTCACATTTTTAGGGCATACCAAGAGGTTGGCAGTTTTGTCATCTTACGTGTTCGGCTTGGATAGAAGTCATTTTCTTCACATCAGTTCAAACACTGGTGTGTTTTAGATTTTTGACCAAAACACTACTAATAACACTTTAATATTCTAGCTTTTGTTGAACAGTGTTTGCACAGCATCAAGGCTTTCTCTGTTTCTCACTCAGCTCCCGTAGTGGATACATTACGAACTGCACAATACGTTGGGAGGGAACACAACCAGGCAGATTATTTGAACTAACCAAAGAGATATTCCATACCATATAACATCATGCTCAGCAATAAAAGGGAAAATAGGGGGCTTTAGGAGGATTAGCCATCTTTTGCTTGGGAACTAGCTGGGCATTTGTCTGTCCATGGGAAGTGGTGACTGATTGCTTTTGCATTACTTCTTTTGTTTTCTTCCCTCTCCTTCCACTTATCCTTCTCTTATTAGACAATTTCCTTGTTTGTCTGTTTTATCTTGACCCACTAGTTTTCTTGTTTTTATTCTTCCTCTACCCCTATCCCACTGGGGGTAGGGGGAGAAATGAGTGAGTGTGTGGTGCTTATCTGCCCTCCAAAAGTCAACCCAAAACACATGCCCTGCCTATTTGTCTCTCAGTGGCAGTAACAGTGGATGACCCCAAGGGTCTTCATGTCTTAATGCATTCCTAGGATCTATTTTTTTTCTGACATGACCAGATGATGAGGATAGAAGAATTTTTGCAAAGAATCACTAAGGATTCTGATTCTGAGTCTGCCTGGATTGTTCCCTAATCATTCCCTGGAGTGTTTCCCATTAAACTCTTGGCTCCCTTAGGAGAGGACTCCACTCAGTGGCTGAAAATCTCTGTGCCTTTCCAAGACTTTGATGACTCATCCTCCCCAAGCACAAACGTACCAAGAGACCCACTCACATTGCACATTGCACATATGCATTGGTTCTGGCTTGGAGCATGACTACACCCTCCTTCATCATCGCATTTGTCAGGACTTCTTAGTTAAGTTGTGGTTTCTATGGGGTATTGATATATCTCCTATGTGGTGAGTGCACAGCTGTGCCTTCATCTTCCCACCAACCTAGGAGATCTCAAATGAACTCTAATAGTCCCTCTCTGTACTGTTCACCTGCCTCAAGGCTCGTCATATGGGAATCCTTATATCAAGGTCCTTCAGGCAGCCTGGGGTCCCTGGTTTAAGAACAATGAGATGTCCATGACTTCCTATGTTCCAGGGAATATCATGTAAGACAGACTTAGCTTTTCATGAAGAAATAATTGGCCATATCACTGTATGTTAATAACCTGTTTGACTAACGTGATCTCACAAGGTGACCTGCTTAGTGGATGAAGGAAAGACTGTGGATGTTATCTGCCTTTGACACCATTTCCCACAGCATTCCCCTGGACAAACTGTCTGCTCATGGCTTGGACGGGTGCACTCTTTGCTGGGTAACAAACTGGCTGGATGGCTGGGCCCAAAGAGTAGTGAATGGCGTTAAATCCAGTTGGCTGCCGGCCAGAAGTGGTGTTCCCCAGGGCTCAGTATTGGAGCCGGTTCTGTTTAATCTTTGTCAATGACCGAGATGAGAGCATCAAGTGCACACTAGTGAGTTTGTAGGCAACACCAAGATGGGCAGGAGTGTTGATCTGTTTGAGGGTAGAAAGGCTCTACAGAGGGATCTGGACAGGCTGGATCGATGGGCCGAGGCCAACGGTATGAGATTCAAGGAGGTCGAGTGCCGGGTCCTGCGCTTGGGTCACAACAACCCCATGCAGCGATACAGGCCTGGGGAAGAGTGGCTGGAAAGCTGTGCAGTGGAAAAGGACCTGGGGACGTTGGCTAATGGCCAGCAGTGTGCCCACGTGGCCAAGAAGGCCAATAGCATCCTGGCTTGTATCTGAAATAATGTGGCCAGCAGGACTAGGGAAGTGATCATCCCCTTGTACTTGGCACTGGTGAGACACCATCTTAAATAGTGTATTCAGTTTTGGGCCTCTCACTACAAGACAGACACTGAGATACTGGGGCGTGTCCAGAGAAGGGCAACAAAGCTGATGAGGGGTCTGGAAAGCAAGTCTTATGAGGAGTGCCTGAGGGAACTGGGGTTGTTTAGCCTGGAGAAAAGGAGGTTGAGGGGAGACCTTATTGCTCTCTACAACTACCTGAAAGGAGGCTGTGGCGAGGTGGGTGTTGGTCTTTTCTCCCAATTAACAAGTGATAGAAAGAGAGGAAGTGGCCTCAGGTTATGGCAGGAGAGGTTTAGATTGGATATTCACAAAATAGATTGGGTTTAGATTGGAAATTCACCAAATTTATTCACCGAAAGGGTTTTCAGGCATGGGAACTGGCTGCTCAGGGAACTGGTTGAGTCACCATCCCTGGAGATATTTAAAAGATATGTAAACATGGTGTGTAGGGAATTGGTTTAATGGTAACTTGGCAGCGTTTGGTTAATGGTTGGACTCAATGATCTTAAAGCTGTTTTCCAACCTAAATGATTCTATGATTTACCTACAGTAATGTTGCCTCTAATGATTTCAGAAGGATAGTTCCCATGCATTTGGAAGTCACTTATATAAATATCAGAGCTTGTTCCCTTCAGCTTCAATGAGAATTTGGCTGCCATTGAGAAGAATTTGTAGGGTAGGAGAGCAAAGTCCTTGAATGAAGATATTGACTTGGAACAGATACCAGACAGATCTGAGCTCGACTGTACCATAGACATTCTTAACACTCAGATTAACTTGCTTGACCTTAGATTTTCCTTTGCTTTGTGCACATTTGCTTTGTTATTTCACTAGATGCCCTACTTTAATCATGACAAAATGCTGAAGCAAATCAGACTTTGAAGAAGCATTTAAAATGTGCCACTTACTCTGGTCTTCAAGCCTTTGTGTTTTTATTGAGTTTGACAATACAAGAAAAGCCAGAGACCCTGGGATTAGCTTCACAGAACTACTGTAAACAAGAGGTGGCAGATGGCTTCACTCTGTCAAGTGCAGGTTGTCCTTTCACACATAAACCTGTTTAACCTCAGAGGAAAAGAGGAAAACTATGAATGAAGGTAAATAGCTTTGCAAACCCTTAAAAGTTTAAAGATTTTCTTTAAACTTACTGGAAAAAGCCTTGTAGAAACAGGATGTGTCATGTTTCCTTTCACTTCTTTTGAAGCTACAGAGTGTCGAAGGTGTGTTTCTTCCTCAGATTTAAACTATTTCTGTACAAATAATGGCACCTATGGCTTCACCCTTTTGTGTCTCTCAGACTCCCAGCCCTGTGAGACAAGAGAAATCCCTATATATATTCAAATGCAGCATTTCCTCAATGCACAACAGACGGGAATACAATACAGATGGATACTTTCCTCAATACATCTAAGGGGAAAGTGCATGGAAAAACCACAAAACTCATGGAAGATGGTGAGAATTTTGATATTGACTTCAGTTGCAGCAGTTTGATTAGGGTAGTTAAGGTGCCAGGAAATCTCATCTTTCTCATGCTCTCTCCTCTGAAGTGTATATATACTAAGCTGAGTTTCCCTCTAGCCCCATCTCCAGAATAGCAGGTTTGCTATTTGTTCATGCATTTCCAGAAGCCCTTGACTGCAAGGAAGCATTCAGAAGATTTGTGACCTTTTGTTTTCCTCTAGCTCTGGAATATGGAATACACATCACCTTTTCTTAGTCTGTTTCTTCATAGCTGCCTGCAAATCTTTAATAACCACTACGGATTCTGACATGAGAGGAGTGTCCCATCACACAGCATCTTGTTCACACTTGGGCTGACGCTTGCAGAGGGAACAAGGGAGAGAAAACACAGTGTCTTCACTACCGGGATCTTCACAAATAAGTTGCTTTGGGGAAGAAAGGAAGTCAGAACCCATATTCACTCAATGGAGTGCTACACTTGAAACCATTACTCATAAAGGTCCTCATAGTTCCTGTTAGCCATGATTGTGCTCCTCTCCTTATTTTGCCTAAGTTAAGAGCTGCAAAACATGCTCTTGGTGGAGGCTGCCGGAGCTGTTCCACCTGTTGTAGCTATTGAGTGAGAGTCACTGAGATAAGGGGGATCTGGGCTGAGCCAAAGCATGGTCATTGACTCCTTCCCACCCTAGAGGTCTGGACACTGGGCAAGCCTGACACCACTCACCCCAGTCATGAAAACCAAGCACTTCCTAAGTGCTGGGAGCTGCTGTAGGTACAACATCCTCATCCGAGGGTTGACGATGGCACCTCACAGCTGCTTCATAACCAGAATGATAACCTGTCTAGATAGCTGGGATGGTCTATCTGACAAACCAGCCACCATTATCCTGTGCACTGGGAAATCATGAATACATCCTGCCTGGATGCAAGTTAATACAACCCAACTAGATGCTAGTTAATCAAAACAAATCACTGGTGAGGGCAGCTCTTCTCTCATGTTCCCCAAGATCTTGGGCCAGCTGGACTGACAGACCTATTCAATGCCACTTGTTCCTCAGAAAGGAGCAGAACGGAATGTAAGGCCTCCTCACTGTAATTTTCAGTTGTAGGAAACAAACAGATCCAGCTATCAAGCAGTAACGCTTCTTCACAACTCATGAATTGACAGGAAGATTTCTGTTGGCCCAGTTCAACCTTCGCTTGGGACTTCCCCACTGCCACCTAATCTGTAGCTTGCAGTTTCATCACCAAAAGGATCTATTAGGGTACAGGATGCTGTGGGTGGGTTGGAGTGTAGTTTTCTGGCAAGGACTTGCAGAAGAACCTATGTATCACGGCACTGCAGACACTTGTGCCAGGGTGCAGTGAGGGTCAGCAGCTCCCTCGGACCACGAGTCAGGAGCTGAGTGTGCTAACACCAAGATATGTCCCACTGCCCCCATCCAGGGAGCGGGGCTGGCCTGGAGACCCTCGGCAGGTTCAATCACTCCTGCAGATCATCAAGCAGGTTCACAGCAATGGGGCAGGATGAGTTCAAGACAGGAAGTCAATCTGCAGCTCAGAGTCATGGCCAGGCATGGCCAGGCTGGGCTGTGGGGACAGCACCAGGCTGAAAACAGGCTGGGATATTGGCCCACTGGTGGGCCTGGCTTGATGGAGCCCATGGCCAGGACGGTCAAGGCCGGGGCAAGCTGGAAGCTGACAGCCCGCGGTGTTGCTGGGACAGGGACTGACAGCCCTGGTTTAGGCTAGAGGGGGATTCTGGGCCACGGACAGGTTGGAAGGAAGCCCTGGGGGGCTGGTCAGGGCCCTGGTAATGATGGAAGCAGCATGTCTGGTAAGGCAGTTAATACTTTTTGTTCCTAAGCTAGGAGAGACCCATGACGCAGTTATGGGACCATGGAAAGAGAAGTGATGCAGATTTCTCACACACGCATTATTTACCCAGTCCATTGCAGGGAAACCCATGTAGTGAGATCCGGTGGTAATGGAGGGCAGGGAGCATTTCCTGCCTGTGACACGATGTGCTCGGACAGGGTTTTCTTATGCCAAATACTGCTCTTGCTCCTCCCCAATCCCATCAAACTACAGTTCAGCCATTTCCTTTTTCTACATGTAGCGTTACCTATGTTGCTGCATCCTTATGCATTCTGTGTCCTTAAGCAGATTATAGCCTGAAATTAATTCCAGTTTAATGGAAAGTGCTATCAGTTGCCATGGAAATGCCTTACCATATGTTTGTGGCTCTACTTCCTGTTGTGCTTAGGGTTAAAATAATTACATGACCGTCATTTGGAAATGGCTCTCTCTTTCCCAGCTCATGTTGCTTTAACAAGACTAAAGACCAACTATAGACAATGGAAGACTGATGTTTTGGAGAGGGCAAGAATGTCTTTAGCCATTCACTTGTTTTGCTTCTTCAGGACCATAAATCTCTGGCTCCAGCTAGAGGCCATTCGTGGATAGGCTTCTAACCTGAAAGGAGCTCTCATTATAAAGTAGTGCTATGCTGTATTAAGGTGTACAGTGCAATGTACCAAATATACCAAAGAGAACGAGAAGAGCAGAGACCACAGAGACTTTCACATGCTGTCCATCCCAGACAGCAGGACTCTCTTCCTTGCCTATCAAGCAGTGAGATGGCATGTTGTTCCCTTCCCTCCATCATGTTATCAAGTCAATGAGCCTTGTAATATATTAACCTTACTTGACATTGTGAAACAAGACCTCTGTTTGACTGAACTGTTGCCCTGGTAGTTAAGCACAAAGTCTGGCTGCTCTGTTAAAGGTGAAGCCCTATGAGTGCAGTGCCTGCCTTCCCCAGCTGGGCAGGAATCAGGTAGGACTTGATTCCTGGGCAAGACTTGTGGTATTGCTCAAGCCTCACTGCACATAGTGAGCAGGGAGCCCCAGCCAAAGACCAGCGTCATTAAGGAGGGCTGATGGCCAGCCAGTTCATCCCTGTTTCTGTTCTCTGGTGAGTGAAGCAAGTGCCTGGCCAAGAGGATGTGCTGAGAGATGCTGGTATACAAGGTCACACTGTGGGGAGTGGTAGCAATACAAGGGGATGTGCCACTGAGCCCATTGGGCAGAAACTCACCCCCATGGGGTGTTAACACAGCTAGAAGCCAGTTCACCTGGGATATGCACAATATGCTCAGACACTAAAGAAGGGAGGCTGCTTTTCCTCGGGAGCTCACATGGAGAGACCAGAGAGAGCTGAGTCAGCTCCTCGAGTGCAAGGGAGGTGATTCAACATATTTGGAGGACTGGGACCTCACGGCAGTGCCTATGAACCTCACCCCAGACAGTGTGATGCAATCACCCAGTGACAGGGTGTGGAGCTCCAGTTCCTCCTGCTTGTTGCCCAGGCTGTGTGCATTGGTATACATACACTTGAGGTGGTTGGCCTTCTGGTTCACATCTTGGGAGGCAACTAAGGAACATTTGTCACTGTTCTGGTTGGCCTGGCTTATTCCCCAGTTGGTTGCAATGGCGTGAGCATTGCTGCTTTGGACCTTGCCCCCCGGCATCCTTTAGTTTAAAGTGCTCCCCACCAAGTTGGCGAGCCTGCTGCCAAATATTCCCTTGCCTCTTCTAGACAGGTGGATCCCATCCCTCCCTAGCAGGCTATAGTCATTGAAGAATGTCCAGTTGTCATAAAAGCCAAAACCCTAACCATGAAGCTAGAAGTGGATTTGCATTATACATCTATTTCTGGCTGCACCCTTTCCTCTATTTGGTGACATGGGGGAAAAGATAACTTGGGCACCAATACTTTTTCCTTGCATCCCCAGGGCTTTGTAGTCTTCCTTGATTTTACTCAGGTTCCAGCTTGCAATGTCATTTGTGCCCACATGAAAGAGCAGCAATGGACAGTAGTCTGTGCTCTTGAAAAGTTGTGGCACCCTCTTGGCAACATCTTGGACCTTAGCTCCTGGAAGGCAGCATACCTCTCATGACTCCCTGTCAGGCTGGCAAATCGGCACCTCGGTGCCCCTTAATGAGCACTTGTTGTTTCTTTCTGTGGTATCCACTGTGCTACTGGTACAGTTTCTCTTTGCAGACCTTGCTTGTGGGTGTCTACAGTTGTTAAATCATCGTATCTGGTTTTGGCTGTAATGCTGGAGAGTGGGGACTGAAGCAGAGTCCTGCTTTTGTGGGTCACCAGGGTCCAAGGTGCCTGCCACAGGAGCATGGTTCTGAAACACTTATCTATCTCCTTCTTGACCCCTCTAATACTGCACAGCCTTTTAACTGTTTCCTGCAATTCAGCCACTTGACACAACAGATCATCAGCCTGTGCACATTTTTTGCAGGTACTTATCTTTTCTCCAGGAGAAGGGTCTGGGCACTTGTTGCACTCTACCTTCTGTACTGAAATCTCCTTGCTTACCAGTTCCATCTGGGTGGAAGCCTCAGACATCTCAGGGGCTTTCTCTGTAGAAACACTGTTTTTAACCCCGAGGTGAGTGCCCACCATTATGGAAGAGACCACTTGAGCTGGTAGGGTGAATACTCCGTTCCTGTGCGCCCTTCTACACAAACTGCTGGCAAACTGGTGGGCCATGCTCTGTTTGCCCACTCTGTTCACTGCCCTCCTAGTTGCTAGCACTCCCCAGGCTGCTTTTTATAGGTGTGGGAGTGGTCGTGGTTGCTCTGGCAAGGCATTTCCCATGAGACCTGCCAGCTTCTGGCAGGTGTCTCCACTGCCCTGGCGTTTCCCTGCCTCAGGAATCCCCACCATGTGCTGAGATCTGCCACTGAACTGCAGGTCGAGCTCTGGAGCAGCTCCCCTTGGCAATTGACCAAACGCTTAAGAATATGTCTGAGTTGCCTTTGTCCTTGCCAAACATCAATACATCCTCGGGGTGGTTGAGGAAGCACAATATCTTCTCCACCACCTTCTCCCTTGTGCATGTACACTCCAGCTCCATGCAGATGCAGGAATCTCTCGCTGTCATCTCCTTCGTGGTACCCAGATCAAAGTGGAAGGCGTGCCCAAGGAAAGGGTGCAGGGGCACAAGCAGGCAGTAGACAGCATCATCCTCATGAAGGCTGAAGGCTGAAGGCTGGCTGCAGCACCAGGAAGAAATTATTGAGAAGATGTCTACCTGGACTTCTGCAAAGCATTTGACACTGTCCCGCACGACATGCTTGTCTCCAAATTCGGGAGACATGGATTTGATGGATGGACCACTTGGTGGATAAGGAATTGGCTAGATGGCCACACTCAAAGAGTTGCAGTCAATGGCTCGATATCCAAGTGGACACCAGTGCTGAGTGAAGTTCCTCAGGGATCTGTATTGGGACCAGTGCTGTTTAACATCTTTGTTGGTGACAGTGGAATTGAGTGCACCCTCAGCAAGTTTGCCAATGATACCAAGCTGTGTGGTGTGGCTGACATGTTGGAGGGAAGGGATGACATCCAGAGGGACCTGGACAGGCTTGAGAGGTGGGCCCATGTGAATGTCATGAAGTTCAAAAAGGCCAAGTGCAAGGTCCTACACGTGAGTCGGGGCAGTCCCAGGCACAAATACAGGCTGGGTGGAGAATGGCTTGAGAGCAGCCCTGAGGAGAAGTACTTGGGGGTGTTGGTTGATGAGAAGCTCAACATGACCCGGCAATGTGCACTTGCAGCCCAGAAAGCCAACCGTACCCTGGGCTGCATCAAAAGAAGCATGGCCAGCAGGTTGAAGAAGGTGATTCTGCTCCTCTACTCTGCTCTGGTGAGACCTCACCTGGAGTACTGCATCCAGCTTTGGAGTCCTCAACACAAGAAAGACATGGACCTGTTGGAACGGGTCCAGAGGAGGACCATGAGGATGATCAGAGGGCTGGAGCACCTCTCCTATGAAGACAGGCTGAGAGAGTTGGGGTTGTTCAGCCTGGAGAAGAGAAGGCTCCAGGGATGCCTTATTGTGGCCTTCCAGTACTTAAAGGGGGCCCAAAGGAAAGATGGGGAGGGATGATTTTAAACTAAAAGGGGAGATTTAGATTAGATATTAGGAAGAAATTCTTTATTCTGAGGGTGGTGAGACACTGGAACAGGTTGCCCAGGGAAGTTGTGGATACCCCATCCCTGGAGGTGTTCAAGGCCAGGTTGGATGGGGCTTTGAGCAGCCTGGTCTAGTTGAAAGGTGTCCCTGCCCATGGCAGGGGGTTGGAGCTAGATGATCTTTAAGGTCCCTTCCAAGTCCAACCATTCTATGATTCTAAGAAGAGCAATATGGAAGAAGTCACGAGCAGCTCCTTCGCCACCTGGTATGTGTCGGCGAGGTTCTGCAATGTACATTGAATGTGGTTTTCAAAAACCATGCCAAAATCGCTATCATCATAGGGATCTTCTTCACTTTCTTCCTCCTACTGCCCCTCACCCCTACTCATAACTGTGGTCAGAACATTCAGTCTTCTAACATGGGTCTTTTTGGTTTTCAGGCTGTGATCTTATGCCAGGCTATCAAACACTTATGCTAAAGCTTTCTTCAACAGAGATCCTCAGACTTCCTGGTTTGTTATTTAAGATCAGCAAAGCCAAATTCCTGTGGATAACTATCAACTGTCAAGGAAATGGGCTAATTTCCATAAGTGAAGAAAATGCTGAAGCTGATCACTTGCCTTTGCTAGTTGGCTGATACTGAGATAAGAGCTCTAGTATGCAGGAGGTAAGGGCTGCTGTGCCAGGTGGCCCAGCATAGAAAACTGCCCAAGTGCTGAGTGACTCCTGGCCACAGCGTTGGCAACTGTAAACGGCACCTCCTTTGGCTCAGCGATACAGCTCCCATCATTAGCAGCTCATTTGGGGATCTGTGCTGGCTCATTCTTTGTTCGTTATATACATTAGGGATTCAAGTAACACAGTTTTGTACAAGCTCATCATCAAAGAAAAGACTCCCCTCACCATCAGCAGTGCCCCCTCCATCAGTCTTTGGACAATGCTTTCGTTACTGGTAGCTCCACCTAAAGGTCTCCAGAGCAATGGAAACACTCACACTATGAAGTCTTTCAGCTGCACAAGAAGGTCACCAAGGCCATTTATTTGATCCTTATTGTCACAAGCAGAGCAACACAGAGAATTTGGTTTGTGAGAGACCTCTAGAGGTCTTTAGGCTACACCCTACTCAAAGCAGGGCTAACACCAAGGTTAGTACATGTCACTCAGGGCCTTGTCCTACTGAACATCTAATGTTGCCAAAGAAGGAGATTCCCCACCCTCTCCAGCTGTCTCTTCCAGGGCTTATCTGGTCTCATGGCATACTTCCCTTGGTGCAATGTGTGACCATTGCCTTACATTCTGTCACCCTGAGCCTCTGAGATAAGACAGGATCTGGGTAGTGGAAGACAGCAATTAGAATCAAGAATCGTTTTGGTTGGAAAACACCTTTAAGATCATCAAGTCCAATCGTTAACCTAACACGGCCAAGTTACCACTAAACCACGTCCCTTATCACCACATCTACAAGTCTTTTAAATACCTCCAGGGATGGTGACTCTATCACTTCCCTGGGCAGCCTGTTCCTACGCTTGACAAGCCTTTTGGTGAAGAAATTTTTTCTAAGATCCAATCTAAACCTCTCCTGCCATAACCTGAGGCTGCTTCCTCTTGTCCTATCGCTTGTTACTTGGGAGAAAAGACCGACACCCACCTCGCCACAGCCTCCTTTCAGGTAGTTGTAGAGAGCGATAAGGTCTCCCCTCAGCCTTCTTTTCTCCAGGCTAAACAACTCCAGCTCCCTCAGTCGCTCCTCATAAGACTTGTTCTCCAGACACCCTGCCAGCTTTGTTGCCCTTCTCTGGATACGCTCCAGCACCTCAATGTCTTTCCTGCAGTGAGGGGTCCAAAACTGAACACAGTATTCAAGGTAAGGTCTCACCAGTGCCAGGTCCAGGGGGACGATTACTTCCCTAGTCCTGCTGGCCACACTATTTCGGATACAAGCCAGGATGGATGCTGTTGGCCTTCTTGACCACCTGGGCACAGTGCTGCCTCATATTCAGCAGTCTGTCGACCAACGCCCCCAGGTCCTTTTCTGCCGGACAACTTTCCAGCCACTCTTCCCCAAGCCTGTATCGCTGCATGGGGTTGTTGTGACCCAAGTGCAGGACCCGGCACTTGGCCTTGTTAGATCTCCTTCAGACTTTTCTTGGAGAGACATGGTGCTGGACAGCTGTGGTGTGGTGCAGTGTACGGGTGTCATCCTGCTACCTGTCAACAGAGCTGCAGCATCAGCCTGCCGCCAAGCCAGGTCACCCACCTCTTGAAACCAACTGCTCCTAGAGAAGCTTCTGCACACAGACAGGAACGGTATAACCTATGGGATCCTCTCTAGACGTTGCACTATCCTTAACCATCCCTGCACCTAGGCACACCTCTTGGCATGCTTACTCAGGGCCACTGGCATGGCCTGCAGGCTCACATGCAACTGCGACCTTGCTATTACTCAGTGAACAGTGTCAGGCACAGATGAATCTATGTACTATCTGAAGCACTTCTTTCATTGCGAGCTTTTCTTACAATTGTAAGCTTGCAACATGAGCATCCCTCGCGCCTACAGAATCTTGGCATCTAAAGGTCCTCACAGTTGCACAGAAAACCACGCAACCACCTTCCTTCTTATGCAGCCTGCTCCTGACAGCCCTCCTTCTTTGGCATGTTGGGACTCCCAGCAACTAGCTCTGGACTGTAGTAATTCCCTTCTTGAGAGGAATCATGTCTCTGTAGCGTGAGACCCAAGGGACTCTAGGGAAAGGTGACAATTGGTAGCAAGCTGCCAGTGCTGCCAGGCAGGCCCTATAGCATGCTCCTGGGCTAGGAACAGCTGCTGGCTGGGGCACTGCTGGGACCCAGGGGCTGTACGGTGGGTGTTTAGTTGTGTCCGAACACAAGCGGGATGGAGATCTACAGCATCTGTCTATCTGTGCCAGTTATCCTCTGGGAGTCAGAAAACAGACTGGTCAATACAAGTTTTTAATAATGCTGCCTGTGACCAGAGTTGTCAGTGGCTCATGATTTTTACAGAATACGAAAAAGAGAAAATACAAACCGGGATACCCCTATCCAAGAAGAGATGGCAGAAGGGTCAGCAACTCTGAGGAAGTGAAAGGAAATTGTCAAAGAGCCTGGAAAACCCGGAGCCTTTTGGAAGGAACCAGTTAATGTGATGACTGTGCTTGGACCTGGGTGACTGGCAAGCCTGACTGTGGTAACAATCTGTTGGGATGCAGAGGGCTAAGCAGATTGCATTGTCTTCTTGGTCTCAATCGGTGCTTGTCATTCTTCTTCGTCCCCCAGATTCTCAGCCTTGTCCTTGATCAAAAGAATTTGGTGAGATGAACAGGCTAGGTAAGCATTTCCATTGGCTCAAAAGCTCAAAGGTACCCACAAGGGAAACAAAGCCCCAAGAAAGACGCAACAGGTTCAAGAGGAGAGATCAGCAAACAGCAAACAGCTAACTGTAGCTCAGAGATTGCTCTTTGAAGCTGGAGGGATGCAAAACACTGAACAAGACTATCGTGGATGTATCCAAATGAAAAAATTCACATGGGAGGTCGTACTCAAATAACATATTTCTCTTCTTGCCTTCATATACTGAAACTAAAATGTGTTTTACCTCTTTGAACCAACAAAGATGCATGGCAAACACAATGTTATTATGGCCATTCTGGGGGAGAAAGGTCAGGCCACAGAGTGAAAACCACTGGTGTGAAAGATGCAGAGACAGCATCTCATCTCAAGTTTAACTTCATTTTCCAAAGGTCCATCACTAGGCGAGGAAGGTTCCAGTAGCTTTGTGCATCGTGGAAGAACTGGCCATGTCCTGCACTGTATAACTGAAAACGAGGAGAAGCCTGGGCTTCTCTAGCCCTCAGGCATAGACAGTTAGACAGTTCTTTTGATGTCACAATTATCGAAGATCTTGCAAATTTTCCCCTATATACTGTGATTGGATTTCCACTGGAGGTGTCCCAAAGACAGGGATGAATGCACCTCTTCTACCACACAGCTGCCGTCAGGCCACTGCTTCTCATAAACATGGCATGGACTGCACAAGTGCCTGCCTTGGAGACATCTCAAAAGCTTTCTTTGACCACGCTGCACGTGTTAAGTTCTCCCTTGTCAAGGTGGTGGGAACCTGAGCTTTCAGGTCATGAGCAATGAGTGAATGAGTCTGATGCTCATATAGGAGCCAGAGCAGCCAGAGCCCCACGCCGCAGTCGTGGCACGTGTCGCCTGTGCAAAGGGCTCCCCGTTCAGACAGCGTCATTCCCACCTCACTGGGGTCGCCCAAGAGCAATGCTGTGGGGCTCCCAGGGCTTGGTGTGTGTATAGCTCCCAAGGAAACCACTGCAGGCTCCCTACGGCACACAGGCAATGTGCACAGCTGTGGAGGGTGACAAATTATTCCCATTGCCCCAACACAGGAGTACAGACAGGTGGGAGAGCCTTAGTTACAGAATCAGTGAAACCAGAGCCCACTGCACCAGCTCTTCTGCAAAATGTTCCTCGACTACGTTGCAGCTGAGCAGTCAGCACCCTATGCCCACCTTCCCCAACAAAGTGATGCATGGTCACTCACTGAGACAACGTTTATTCAAACAAGTGATTCACTGACATCTTTGTACAGGGTAAAGCTCCCAGAGGGAATGGACTCCCTCAAAGAGGGAGGGCGGTCACTGTCCAGGTGGTAACAGGAGTCTCTCTTGCAAGGCTCCTTGCAAGGGCCTCTTCAGCTGCATCGGGTCCCACTCCACAGAGCGTGCTTTTGCTGTGGAGGAAAGGTGCAGCACCAATTCCCACTGCTGATTGAGCAGCGTGTTCTCCGTGTCCAGCATGCTCAGTTCCGTGGTATGGGGAGCGTCTTCAGGCCTGACCCTGTGCCTGAAGAACTGTACCCCTGCCATAGCCCAGCTCTCTGGCCAGGTCCTGCTGCTGCTGACAGTCACCTACTCAATGCTCAGGAAGGTGTCCCCGTCTCCTTGCTGCACCCCAAGCACCATATGAACCAGGATGGTATTATTAGAAGCATCTGTCAGACGGAGCTTGCAGGAGCGTGTGGAGGGCAGCACTGTTAGCCGGCAGTGTCTTGACTGAGGCAAAACCACCGAGGCTGCTTTTACCAATATCTGGAACCAGCGGGTGGTTTTCTCCATGTCTAGGTAGGGGCCGGTGCAGAGGGTGTCTAGGAGGCTGGGACCCTGATTTCTCCTCAGCTCCTCCTCAGGGTGGTGGAGGAAGCACAGCATGTCCTTCTCCAGCCCCTCCCACATGCAGGTGCACTCCAGCTCCACGCGGATGCAGAAGTTGTTTGCCAGCATCTCCTCCCCGGTGCCCAGTTCCAAGTGGAAGGTGTGGCCACGGGGGGGCTTCAGGGGCGTAAGCATGTGGTAGACAGCATGATGCTCATTGAGACTCCAACTTTCAAAGGCACTGCCCACCCCAAAGGCTGTCTGCAGTCGCGGCATGAAACTGTTCCCGGAAAGTTTTTGGCAGATACAGAGAAGTTCACCCACCAAGTCCTCCACCATCGGGAATGATTTTGACAGATCCATGAGGGGTACGGATGACATTCTGTGCACATCCACTACAAGACTGGGTCTTTTTAGGTGCTTGTCCTTGTTTCTGGAACCATCCTCGTCGCTACTGCTGCTGGCCAGCCGACGGCTCCTTTTCCTGAGCCACAGGCAGAGCCCGAAGAGCAGCACCAGGATTCCAGCAATCACCCAAAACTGCCAATGCTGCAAGGCAGCGAATAGTGGGGCTCTCCTGGCAAAGTCGCTCTGCTCCTCGTTCCTCTGCTCCAGCTCCTGCAGCAGCCGATTCATCTCCCGGTTCAGATATTCCGCACGCTGCTGCATGCGCTCGCGTGTGGCCTCATCCAGCTCATCGCCGACCATCTGCGGGAGCTGGAAGATGCTTTGCACAAACAAGGCAAGGAACAATTTGGCAGCCATGGCCTGCAGGAGGAGGGAGAGAAGGGGTTCAGTGGGGCTGGGAGGGAAGAAGGGAGGGAAGGAGCTGGTGGCAGGGGGGAGTGGGGACAGGAGCCGCGGGGAGCTGGGGGCAGGTGGGAGAGGGGGGAGGCAGTGGGGAGGCAGCAAGGCCTGTGTCCGGCCCTGGAGGCGGCGGCACCGTGCCTGGGCCCAGGCGCTCCTGCCAGCGGCTGGGCCCTCGATGCCAGGTGAGAACCCACCCCCCCGGGGGCCGACGTTTCTGCCACGGCCCTGGTCCAGCCCAGCCTCCCCGCGCGAGCCCACTCACCACTGTCCCGTGCCCTACTGGGGCAGCCCTGTCTGCTGGCCCCCTTTATAGCTGCCCCCATTGTGACTCGTCCCCTGTGGGGTCCCAGGCGCCAGAGTGCAGCACAGGCACGGCTGGCAACCAGCCCCACCTGGCAACCAGCCCTGCCCCTGGGCCACCCCCCGCCTCGGTGACCCACAGCTGCCCGGGTGCACTGGTTAAGGCTGGGCTACGGTTAATTCTCTTCACGGGAGCTTGCGTGGTGCTATATCTTGGTCTATTGTCATCTGCCTGCCAATGGCAATCTCATAATCGCAGAAAATCCTGAGTTGGGAGGGATGCACGGGGGTCATCAAGTCCAACCCCTGCCTCCACACCGGGCAAACTTAAATCATAGAATCGTAGAACTGTAGAATCGTTTAGGTTGGAGAAGACCTTTACGGTCGAGTCCATCCGTTAACCTGACACTGATAACTCCACCGCTAAACCACGTCCCTTATCACCACATCTACAAGTCTTTTAAATACCTCCAGGCGTGGTGACTCTACCACTTCCCTGTGCAGCCTGTTCCCACGCTTGACAAGCCTTTTGGTGAATAAATTCCTAATATCCAATCTAAACCTCCCGTGGCGCAACCTGAGGCCGTTTCCTCTCGTCCGATGGCTTGTTACTTGGGAAAAGAGACCGATGCCCACCTGTGATGGTGTGCTCCCTCCCAGGCGCCAACCTGACCTTTATCTCCCATGCTCCTGCCCAAGCAATAAGCACTCGGTGGTCGTAATGGGTGCATCTTGTTGTGATGGCAGCATCCGGGGCTCCACATGGCTTCAGGAAGACAGATAACAACACAATCCCCAAGGGCTAACTTGAGCACTGCGCCCACCAACCACAATGCCGGTACTGTGGTTGATATGCAAATATGACTATAAGTCAATCATCTTACCCCCATAAATAGTGAACAGCCCAACAGCCCTTTGAGCTCTCCTGCACAGCACCGGCTCTACACCAGGATCTCCCCTGGAGTCGGGACGCCTCTCAAGGTAGCTTCTCGAGATTCAGAGATTTCTTGCCACAACAGATCCTTGGTAAGTGACCAAATTCTGCCAGTGACACTGGCCTTGGAGCCAGGTATTGGTAAGTTGCATATGCCTGTTTCTTTTGACATCGCTCCCTGCAACTGCAAGGCCAGAGGAGAATACCACCTGCGCTCCTGCTCCCTTTACCAATCTCCCTGAGGCCCTGAAGCCTCTTTTCACCGCCCTTGGGCTTCCCATCACAACTTCATTGGTACCCACATGAAAAAGCAACAGCGCCTAATAATCTGAGGGCTGTACAAGGCTAGGAATTTTCTTGGTGATGCCTTCAAGGCGAGACCCAGGGAGGCAGAATGCTTCCCAAAAAGGCAGGTCTGGTTGGCAGAGCAGGGGAGTGGTGAATGAATTCTTTATTTTGCTTTGCCTGGCCGTGTGGCTCTCGCTTTACCTACTAAACTGTCCGCTCTCAACCCAAAAGTTTTCCCACTTTTACCCTTCAGATTCTCTCCACCATCCCACCTCTGGCAAGGCACTGAGCAGCTGTGTGATGCCAAGCTGCCTACTGGGATTAACCCACAACACCTGGGAAGCCAAAGCCCAGCGAATCACAAAACCAGAGCCCGCTGCACCAGCTCTTCTGCAAAACGCTCCCTGACTATGTGGCAGCTGAGCAGTCAGCACCCTATGCCCACCTTCCCCAACAAAGTGATGCATGGCTACACACAGAGACAATGTTTATTCAAACATGTGATTCACTGACATCTTTGTACAGGGTAAAGCTCCCAGAGGGAATGGGCTCTCTCAAAGAAGGAGGGCGGTCACTGTCCGGGTGGTAACGGGAGTCTCTGTCACAAGTTTCATTGCAACGGCCTCTTCAGCTGCATCAGGTCCCACTCCACAGAGCGTGCGTTTGCTGTGGAGGGAAGGTGCGGCACCAATTCCCACTGCCGATTGAGCAGCGTGTTCTCTGTCTCCAGTGGCACCAGCTCCCCAGGGAATGTCTAGGATGGGCAGATTCTCCACCTGAACTCCAGTGAACACACGGAGGCACATCAGCGGTGCCTCTCGCTTGGTCCCTGCCCAGACGGAGCTGCCAGCAAGAATTTCTGGGCCCGTGTGTAATTGTCACCATGGCTGTGACAGTGTGAGGGGCCAGCAGGGCAAAAGTCACCTTGGCAGCCACCACAGTCATCACCCGCTGTTGCGCTGGGGAGACCGTTGAGAGGAGCAGGGAGGAGAGGAGCCACTCTTGGCAAGGGGCTGCTGCGCAGGGTTTTCCCTTCCCTTTCTGTGTCCTGCATTCTCCCCTCTTTTTCCCTTCTGTACGAGGTGGTCGTCTGCCATCAGCTGTGAGCCCCACGAACACAGCTCTGTGTTCGTGAGGCAGCAAGGCCTGTGTCCGGCCCTGGAGGCGGCGGCACCGTGCCCGGGCCCAGGCGCTCCTGCCAGCGGCTGGGCCCTCGATGCCGAGTGAGAACCCACCCCCTGGGGGCCGACGTTTCTCCCACGGCCCTGGTCCAGCTCAGCCTCCCCCCGCGAGCCCACTCACCACTGTCTCACTGGGAGAAAAGACCAACACCCACCTCGCCACAGCCTCCTTTCAGGTAGTTGTAGAGAGCGATAAGGTCTCCCCTCAGCCTTCTTTTCTCCAGGCTAAACAACTCCAGCTCCCTCAGTCGCTCCTCATAAGACTTGTTCTCCAGACACCCTGCCAGCTTTGTTGCCCTTCTCTGGATACGCTCCAGCACCTCAATGTCTTTCCTGCAGTGAGGGGTCCAAAACTGAACACAGTATTCAAGGTAAGGTCTCACCAGTGCCAGGTCCAGGGGGACGATTACTTCCCTAGTCCTGCTGGCCACACTATTTCGGATACAAGCCAGGATGGATGCTGTTGGCCTTCTTGACCACCTGGGCACAGTGCTGCCTCATATTCAGAGGTCTGTCGACCAACGCCCCCAGGTCCTTTTCTGCCGGACAACTTTCCAGCCACTCTTCCCCAAGCCTGTATCGCTGCATGGGGTTGTTGTGACCCAAGTGCAGGACCCGGCACTTGGCCTTGTTAGATCTCCTTCAGACTTTTCTTGGAGAGACATGGTGCTGGACAGCTGTGGTGTGGTGCAGTGTATGGGTGTCATCCTGCTACCTGTCAACAGAGCTGCAGCATCAGCCTGCCGCCAAGCCAGGTCACCCACCTCTTGAAACCAACTGCTCCTAGAGAAGCTTCTGCACACAGACAGGAACGGTATAACCTATGGGATCCTCTCTAGACGTTGCACTGTCCTTAACCATCCCTGCACCTAGGCACACCTCTTGGCATGCTTACTCAGGGCCACTGGCATGGCCTGCAGGCTCACATGCAACTGCGACCTTGCTATTACTCAGTGAACAGTGTCAGGCACAGATGAATCTATGTACTATCTGAAGCACTTCTTTCATTGCGAGCTTTTCTTACAATTGTAAGCTTGCAACATGAGCATCCCTCGCGCCTACAGAATCTTGGCATCTAAAGGTCCTCACAGTTGCACAGAAAACCACGCAACCACCTTCCTTCTTATGCAGCCTGCTCCTGACAGCCCTCCTTCTTTGGCATGTTGGGACTCCCAGCAACTAGCTCTGGACTGTAGTAATTCCCTTCTTGAGAGGAATCATGTCTCTGTAGCGTGAGACCCAAGGGACTCTAGGGAAAGGTGACAATTGGTAGCAAGCTGCCAGTGCTGCCAGGCAGGCCCTATAGCATGCTCCTGGGCTAGGAACAGCTGCTGGCTGGGGCACTGCTGGGACCCAGGGGCTGTACGGTGGGTGTTTAGTTGTGTCCGAACACAAGCGGGATGGAGATCTACAGCATCTGTCTATCTGTGCCAGTTATCCTCTGGGAGTCAGAAAACAGACTGGTCAATACAAGTTTTTAATAATGCTGCCTGTGACCAGAGTTGTCAGTGGCTCATGATTTTTACAGAATACGAAAAAGAGAAAATACAAACCGGGATACCCCTATCCAAGAAGAGATGGCAGAAGGGTCAGCAACTCTGAGGAAGTGAAAGGAAATTGTCAAAGAGCCTGGAAAACCCGGAGCCTTTTGGAAGGAACCAGTTAATGTGATGACTGTGCTTGGACCTGGGTGACTGGCAAGCCTGACTGTGGTAACAATCTGTTGGGATGCAGAGGGCTAAGCAGATTGCATTGTCTTCTTGGTCTCAATCGGTGCTTGTCATTCTTCTTCGTCCCCCAGATTCTCAGCCTTGTCCTTGGTCAAAAGAATTTGGTGAGATGAACAGGCTAGGTAAGCATTTCCATTGGCTCAAAAGCTCAAAGGTACCCACAAGGGAAACAAAGCCCCAAGAAAGACGCAACAGGTTCAAGAGGAGAGATCAGCAAACAGCAAACAGCTAACTGTAGCTCAGAGATTGCTCTTTGAAGCTGGAGGGATGCAAAGCACTGAACAAGACTATCGTGGATGTATCCAAATGAAAAAATTCACATGGGAGGTCGTACTCAAATAACATATTTCTCTTCTTGCCTTCATATACTGAGACTAAAATGTGTTTTACCTCTTTGAACCAACAAAGATGCATGGCAAATACAATGTTATTATGGCCATTCTGGGGGAGAAAGGTCAGGCCACAGAGTGAAAACCACTGGTGTGAAAGATGCAGAGACAGCATCTCATCTCAAGTTTAACTTCATTTTCCAAAGGTCCATCACTAGGCGAGGAAGGTTCCAGTAGCTTTGTGCATCGTGGAAGAACTGGCCATGTCCTGCACTGTATAACTGAAAACGAGGAGAAGCCTGGGCTTCTCTAGCCCTCAGGCATAGACAGTTAGACAGTTCTTTTGATGTCACAATTATCGAAGATCTTGCAAATTTTCCCCTATATACTGTGATTGGATTTCCACTGGAGGTGTCCCAAAGACAGGGATGAATGCACCTCTTCTGCCACACAGCTGCCGTCAGGCCACTGCTTCTCATAAACATGGCATGGACTGCACAAGTGCCTGCCTTGGAGACATCTCAAAAGCTTTCTTTGACCACGCTGCACGTGTTAAGTTCTCCCTTGTCAAGGTGGTGGGAACCTGAGCTTTCAGGTCATGAGCAATGAGTGAATGAGTCTGATGCTCATATAGGAGCCAGAGCAGCCAGAGCCCCACGCCGCAGTCGTGGCACGTGTCGCCTGTGCAAAGGGCTCCCCGTTCAGACAGCGTCATTCCCACCTCACTGGGGTCGCCCAAGAGCAATGCTGTGGGGCTCCCAGGGCTTGGTGTGTGTATAGCTCCCAAGGAAACCACTGCAGGCTCCCTACGGCACACAGGCAATGTGCACAGCTGTGGAGGGTGACAAATTATTCCCATTGCCCCAACACAGGAGTACAGACAGGTGGGAGAGCCTTAGTTACAGAATCAGTGAAACCAGAGCCCACTGCACCAGCTCTTCTGCAAAATGTTCCTCGACTACGTTGCAGCTGAGCAGTCAGCACCCTATGCCCACCTTCCCCAACAAAGTGATGCATGGTCACTCACTGAGACAACGTTTATTCAAACAAGTGATTCACTGACATCTTTGTACAGGGTAAAGCTCCCAGAGGGAATGGACTCCCTCAAAGAGGGAGGGCGGTCACTGTCCAGGTGGTAACAGGAGTCTCTCTTGCAAGGCTCCTTGCAAGGGCCTCTTCAGCTGCATCGGGTCCCACTCCACAGAGCGTGCTTTTGCTGTGGAGGAAAGGTGCAGCACCAATTCCCACTGCTGATTGAGCAGCGTGTTCTCCGTGTCCAGCATGCTCAGTTCCGTGGTATGGGGAGCGTCTTCAGGCCTGACCCTGTGCCTGAAGAACTGTACCCCTGCCATAGCCCAGCTCTCTGGCCAGGTCCTGCTGCTGCTGACAGTCACCTACTCAATGCTCAGGAAGGTGTCCCCGTCTCCTTGCTGCACCCCAAGCACCATATGAACCAGGATGGTATTATTAGAAGCATCTGTCAGACGGAGCTTGCAGGAGCGTGTGGAGGGCAGCACTGTTAGCCGGCAGTGTCTCGACTGAGGCAAAACCACCGAGGCTGCTTTTACCAATATCTGGAACCAGCGGGTGGTTTTCTCGATGTCTAGGTAGGGGCCGGTGCAGAGGGTGTCTAGGAGGCTGGGACCCTGATTTCTCCTCAGCTCCTCCTCAGGGTGGTGGAGGAAGCACAGCATGTCCTTCTCCAGCCCCTCCCACATGCAGGTGCACTCCAGCTCCACGCGGATGCAGAAGTTGTTTGCCAGCATCTCCTCCCCGGTGCCCAGTTCCAAGTGGAAGGTGTGGCCACGGGGGGGCTTCAGGGGCGTAAGCATGTGGTAGACAGCATGATGCTCATTGAGACTCCAACTTTCAAAGGCACTGCCCACCCCAAAGGCTGTCTGCAGTCGCGGCATGAAACTGTTCCCGGAAAGTTTTTGGCAGATACAGAGAAGTTCACCCACCAAGTCCTCCACCATCGGGAATGATTTTGACAGATCCATGAGGGGTACGGATGACATTCTGTGCACATCCACTACAAGACTGGGTCTTTTTAGGTGCTTGTCCTTGTTTCTGGAACCATCCTCGTCGCTACTGCTGCTGGCCAGCCGACGGCTCCTTTTCCTGAGCCACAGGCAGAGCCCGAAGAGCAGCACCAGGATTCCAGCAATCACCCAAAACTGCCAATGCTGCAAGGCAGCGAATAGTGGGGCTCTCCTGGCAAAGTCGCTCTGCTCCTCGTTCCTCTGCTCCAGCTCCTGCAGCAGCCGATTCATCTCCCGGTTCAGATATTCCGCACGCTGCTGCATGCGCTCGCGTGTGGCCTCATCCAGCTCATCGCCGACCATCTGCGGGAGCTGGAAGATGCTTTGCACAAACAAGGCAAGGAACAATTTGGCAGCCATGGCCTGCAGGAGGAGGGAGAGAAGGGGTTCAGTGGGGCTGGGAGGGAAGAAGGGAGGGAAGGAGCTGGTGGCAGGGGGGAGTGGGGACAGGAGCCGCGGGGAGCTGGGGGCAGGTGGGAGAGGGGGGAGGCAGTGGGGAGGCAGCAAGGCCTGTGTCCGGCCCTGGAGGCGGCGGCACCGTGCCTGGGCCCAGGCGCTCCTGCCAGCGGCTGGGCCCTCGATGCCAGGTGAGAACCCACCCCCCCGGGGGCCGACGTTTCTGCCACGGCCCTGGTCCAGCCCAGCCTCCCCGCGCGAGCCCACTCACCACTGTCCCGTGCCCTACTGGGGCAGCCCTGTCTGCTGGCCCCCTTTATAGCTGCCCCCATTGTGACTCGTCCCCTGTGGGGTCCCAGGCGCCAGAGTGCAGCACAGGCACGGCTGGCAACCAGCCCCACCTGGCAACCAGCCCTGCCCCTGGGCCACCCCCCGCCTCGGTGACCCACAGCTGCCCGGGTGCACTGGTTAAGGCTGGGCTACGGTTAATTCTCTTCACGGGAGCTTGCGTGGTGCTATATCTTGGTCTATTGTCATCTGCCTGCCAATGGCAATCTCATAATCGCAGAAAATCCTGAGTTGGGAGGGATGCACGGGGGTCATCAAGTCCAACCCCTGCCTCCACACCGGGCAAACTTAAATCATAGAATCGTAGAACTGTAGAATCGTTTAGGTTGGAGAAGACCTTTAAGGTCGAGTCCATCCGTTAACCTGACACTGATAACTCCACCGCTAAACCACGTCCCTTATCACCACATCTACAAGTCTTTTAAATACCTCCAGGCGTGGTGACTCTACCACTTCCCTGTGCAGCCTGTTCCCACGCTTGACAAGCCTTTTGGTGAATAAATTCCTAATATCCAATCTAAACCTCCCGTGGCGCAACCTGAGGCCGTTTCCTCTCGTCCGATGGCTTGTTACTTGGGAAAAGAGACCGATGCCCACCTGTGATGGTGTGCTCCCTCCCAGGCGCCAACCTGACCTTTATCTCCCATGCTCCTGCCCAAGCAATAAGCACTCGGTGGTCGTAATGGGTGCATCTTGTTGTGATGGCAGCATCCGGGGCTCCACATGGCTTCAGGAAGACAGATAACAACACAATCCCCAAGGGCTAACTTGAGCACTGCGCCCACCAACCACAATGCCGGTACTGTGGTTGATATGCAAATATGACTATAAGTCAATCATCTTACCCCCATAAATAGTGAACAGCCCAACAGCCCTTTGAGCTCTCCTGCACAGCACCGGCTCTACACCAGGATCTCCCCTGGAGTCGGGACGCCTCTCAAGGTAGCTTCTCGAGATTCAGAGATTTCTTGCCACAACAGATCCTTGGTAAGTGACCAAATTCTGCCAGTGACACTGGCCTTGGAGCCAGGTATTGGTAAGTTGCATATGCCTGTTTCTTTTGACATCGCTCCCTGCAACTGCAAGGCCAGAGGAGAATACCACCTGCGCTCCTGCTCCCTTTACCAATCTCCCTGAGGCCCTGAAGCCTCTTTTCACCGCCCTTGGGCTTCCCATCACAACTTCATTGGTACCCACATGAAAAAGCAACAGCGCCTAATAATCTGAGGGCTGTACAAGGCTAGGAATTTTCTTGGTGATGCCTTCAAGGCGAGACCCAGGGAGGCAGAATGCTTCCCAAAAAGGCAGGTCTGGTTGGCAGAGCAGGGGAGTGGTGAATGAATTCTTTATTTTGCTTTGCCTGGCCGTGTGGCTCTCGCTTTACCTACTAAACTGTCCGCTCTCAACCCAAAAGTTTTCCCACTTTTACCCTTCAGATTCTCTCCACCATCCCACCTCTGGCAAGGCACTGAGCAGCTGTGTGATGCCAAGCTGCCTACTGGGATTAACCCACAACACCTGGGAAGCCAAAGCCCAGCGAATCACAAAACCAGAGCCCGCTGCACCAGCTCTTCTGCAAAACGCTCCCTGACTATGTGGCAGCTGAGCAGTCAGCACCCTATGCCCACCTTCCCCAACAAAGTGATGCATGGCTACACACAGAGACAATGTTTATTCAAACATGTGATTCACTGACATCTTTGTACAGGGTAAAGCTCCCAGAGGGAATGGGCTCTCTCAAAGAAGGAGGGCGGTCACTGTCCGGGTGGTAACGGGAGTCTCTGTCACAAGTTTCATTGCAACGGCCTCTTCAGCTGCATCAGGTCCCACTCCACAGAGCGTGCGTTTGCTGTGGAGGGAAGGTGCGGCACCAATTCCCACTGCCGATTGAGCAGCGTGTTCTCTGTCTCCAGTGGCACCAGCTCCCCAGGGAATGTCTAGGATGGGCAGATTCTCCACCTGAACTCCAGTGAACACACGGAGGCACATCAGCGGTGCCTCTCGCTTGGTCCCTGCCCAGACGGAGCTGCCAGCAAGAATTTCTGGGCCCGTGTGTAATTGTCACCATGGCTGTGACAGTGTGAGGGGCCAGCAGGGCAAAAGTCACCTTGGCAGCCACCACAGTCATCACCCGCTGTTGCGCTGGGGAGACTGTTGAGAGGAGCAGGGAGGAGAGGAGCCACTCTTGGCAAGGGGCTGCTGCGCAGGGTTTTCCCTTCCCTTTCTGTGTCCTGCATTCTCCCCTCTTTTTCCCTTCTGTACGAGGTGGTCGTCTGCCATCAGCTGTGAGCCCCACGAACACAGCTCTGTGTTCGTGAGGCAGCAAGGCCTGTGTCCGGCCCTGGAGGCGGCGGCACCGTGCCCGGGCCCAGGCGCTCCTGCCAGCGGCTGGGCCCTCGATGCCGAGTGAGAACCCACCCCCTGGGGGCCGACGTTTCTCCCACGGCCCTGGTCCAGCTCAGCCTCCCCCCGCGAGCCCACTCACCACTGTCTCACTGGGAGAAAAGACCAACACCCACCTCGCCACAGCCTCCTTTCAGGTAGTTGTAGAGAGCGATAAGGTCTCCCCTCAGCCTTCTTTTCTCCAGGCTAAACAACTCCAGCTCCCTCAGTCGCTCCTCATAAGACTTGTTCTCCAGACACCCTGCCAGCTTTGTTGCCCTTCTCTGGATACGCTCCAGCACCTCAATGTCTTTCCTGCAGTGAGGGGTCCAAAACTGAACACAGTATTCAAGGTAAGGTCTCACCAGTGCCAGGTCCAGGGGGACGATTACTTCCCTAGTCCTGCTGGCCACACTATTTCGGATACAAGCCAGGATGGATGCTGTTGGCCTTCTTGACCACCTGGGCACAGTGCTGCCTCATATTCAGAGGTCTGTCGACCAACGCCCCCAGGTCCTTTTCTGCCGGACAACTTTCCAGCCACTCTTCCCCAAGCCTGTATCGCTGCATGGGGTTGTTGTGACCCAAGTGCAGGACCCGGCACTTGGCCTTGTTAGATCTCCTTCAGACTTTTCTTGGAGAGACATGGTGCTGGACAGCTGTGGTGTGGTGCCGTGTATGGGTGTCATCCTGCTACCTGTCAACAGAGCTGCAGCATCAGCCTGCCGCCAAGCCAGGTCACCCACCTCTTGAAACCAACTGCTCCTAGAGAAGCTTCTGCACACAGACAGGAACGGTATAACCTATGGGATCCTCTCTAGACGTTGCACTGTCCTTAACCATCCCTGCACCTAGGCACACCTCTTGGCATTCTTACTCAGGGCCACTGGCATGGCCTGCAGGCTCACATGCAACTGCGACCTTGCTATTACTCAGTGAACAGTGTCAGGCACAGATGAATCTATGTACTATCTGAAGCACTTCTTTCATTGCGAGCTTTTCTTACAATTGTAAGCTTGCAACATGAGCATCCCTCGCGCCTACAGAATCTTGGCATCTAAAGGTCCTCACAGTTGCACAGAAAACCACGCAACCACCTTCCTTCTTATGCAGCCTGCTCCTGACAGCCCTCCTTCTTTGGCATGTTGGGACTCCCAGCAACTAGCTCTGGACTGTAGTAATTCCCTTCTTGAGAGGAATCATGTCTCTGTAGCGTGAGACCCAAGGGACTCTAGGGAAAGGTGACAATTGGTAGCAAGCTGCCAGTGCTGCCAGGCAGGCCCTATAGCATGCTCCTGGGCTAGGAACAGCTGCTGGCTGGGGCACTGCTGGGACCCAGGGGCTGTACGGTGGGTGTTTAGTTGTGTCCGAACACAAGCGGGATGGAGATCTACAGCATCTGTCTATCTGTGCCAGTTATCCTCTGGGAGTCAGAAAACAGACTGGTCAATACAAGTTTTTAATAATGCTGCCTGTGACCAGAGTTGTCAGTGGCTCGTGATTTTTACAGAATACGAAAAAGAGAAAATACAAACCGGGATACCCCTATCCAAGAAGAGATGGCAGAAGGGTCAGCAACTCTGAGGAAGTGAAAGGAAATTGTCAAAGAGCCTGGAAAACCCGGAGCCTTTTGGAAGGAACCAGTTAATGTGATGACTGTGCTTGGACCTGGGTGACTGGCAAGCCTGACTGTGGTAACAATCTGTTGGGATGCAGAGGGCTAAGCAGATTGCATTGTCTTCTTGGTCTCAATCGGTGCTTGTCATTCTTCTTCGTCCCCCAGATTCTCAGCCTTGTCCTTGATCAAAAGAATTTGGTGAGATGAACAGGCTAGGTAAGCATTTCCATTGGCTCAAAAGCTCAAAGGTACCCACAAGGGAAACAAAGCCCCAAGAAAGACGCAACAGGTTCAAGAGGAGAGATCAGCAAACAGCAAACAGCTAACTGTAGCTCAGAGATTGCTCTTTGAAGCTGGAGGGATGCAAAGCACTGAACAAGACTATCGTGGATGTATCCAAATGAAAAAATTCACATGGGAGGTCGTACTCAAATAACATATTTCTCTTCTTGCCTTCATATACTGAAACTAAAATGTGTTTTACCTCTTTGAACCAACAAAGATGCATGGCAAACACAATGTTATTATGGCCATTCTGGGGGAGAAAGGTCAGGCCACAGAGTGAAAACCACTGGTGTGAAAGATGCAGAGACAGCATCTCATCTCAAGTTTAACTTCATTTTCCAAAGGTCCATCACTAGGCGAGGAAGGTTCCAGTAGCTTTGTGCATCGTGGAAGAACTGGCCATGTCCTGCACTGTATAACTGAAAACGAGGAGAAGCCTGGGCTTCTCTAGCCCTCAGGCATAGACAGTTAGACAGTTCTTTTGATGTCACAATTATCGAAGATCTTGCAAATTTTCCCCTATATACTGTGATTGGATTTCCACTGGAGGTGTCCCAAAGACAGGGATGAATGCACCTCTTCTGCCACACAGCTGCCGTCAGGCCACTGCTTCTCATAAACATGGCATGGACTGCACAAGTGCCTGCCTTGGAGACATCTCAAAAGCTTTCTTTGACCACGCTGCACGTGTTAAGTTCTCCCTTGTCAAGGTGGTGGGAACCTGAGCTTTCAGGTCATGAGCAATGAGTGAATGAGTCTGATACTCATATAGGAGCCAGAGCAGCCAGAGCCCCACGCCGCAGTCGTGGCACGTGTCGCCTGTGCAAAGGGCTCCCCGTTCAGACAGCGTCATTCCCACCTCACTGGGGTCGCCCAAGAGCAATGCTGTGGGGCTCCCAGGGCTTGGTGTGTGTATAGCTCCCAAGGAAACCACTGCAGGCTCCCTACGGCACACAGGCAATGTGCACAGCTGTGGAGGGTGACAAATTATTCCCATTGCCCCAACACAGGAGTACAGACAGGTGGGAGAGCCTTAGTTACAGAATCAGTGAAACCAGAGCCCACTGCACCAGCTCTTCTGCAAAATGTTCCTCGACTACGTTGCAGCTGAGCAGTCAGCACCCTATGCCCACCTTCCCCAACAAAGTGATGCATGGTCACTCACTGAGACAACGTTTATTCAAACAAGTGATTCACTGACATCTTTGTACAGGGTAAAGCTCCCAGAGGGAATGGACTCCCTCAAAGAGGGAGGGCGGTCACTGTCCAGGTGGTAACAGGAGTCTCTCTTGCAAGGCTCCTTGCAAGGGCCTCTTCAGCTGCATCGGGTCCCACTCCACAGAGCGTGCTTTTGCTGTGGAGGAAAGGTGCAGCACCAATTCCCACTGCTGACTGAGCAGCGTGTTCTCCGTGTCCAGCATGCTCAGTTCCGTGGTATGGGGAGCGTCTTCAGGCCTGACCCTGTGCCTGAAGAACTGTACCCCTGCCATAGCCCAGCTCTCTGGCCAGGTCCTGCTGCTGCTGACAGTCACCTACTCAATGCTCAGGAAGGTGTCCCCGTCTCCTTGCTGCACCCCAAGCACCATATGAACCAGGATGGTATTATTAGAAGCATCTGTCAGACGGAGCTTGCAGGAGCGTGTGGAGGGCAGCACTGTTAGCCGGCAGTGTCTCGACTGAGGCAAAACCACCGAGGCTGCTTTTACCAATATCTGGAACCAGCGGGTGGTTTTCTCGATGTCTAGGTAGGGGCCGGTGCAGAGGGTGTCTAGGAGGCTGGGACCCTGATTTCTCCTCAGCTCCTCCTCAGGGTGGTGGAGGAAGCACAGCATGTCCTTCTCCAGCCCCTCCCACATGCAGGTGCACTCCAGCTCCACGCGGATGCAGAAGTTGTTTGCCAGCATCTCCTCCCCGGTGCCCAGTTCCAAGTGGAAGGTGTGGCCACGGGGGGGCTTCAGGGGCGTAAGCATGTGGTAGACAGCATGATGCTCATTGAGACTCCAGCTTTCAAAGGCACTGCCCACCCCAAAGGCTGTCTGCAGTCGCGGCATGAAACTGTTCCCGGAAAGTTTTTGGCAGATACAGAGAAGTTCACCCACCAAGTCCTCCACCATCGGGAATGATTTTGACAGATCCATGAGGGGTACGGATGACATTCTGTGCACATCCACTACAAGACTGGGTCTTTTTAGGTGCTTGTCCTTGTTTCTGGAACCATCCTCGTCGCTACTGCTGCTGGCCAGCCGACAGCTCCTTTTCCTGAGCCACAGGCAGAGCCCGAAGAGCAGCACCAGGATTCCAGCAATCACCCAAAACTGCCAATGCTGCAAGGCAGCGAACAGTGGGGCTCTCCTGGCAAAGTCGCTCTGCTCCTCGTTCCTCTGCTCCAGCTCCTGCAGCAGCCGATTCATCTCCCGGTTCAGATATTCCGCACGCTGCTGCATGCGCTCGCGTGTGGCCTCATCCAGCTCATCGCCGACCATCTGCGGGAGCTGGAAGATGCTTTGCACAAACAAGGCAAGGAACAATTTGGCAGCCATGGCCTGCAGGAGGAGGGAGAGAAGGGGTTCAGTGGGGCTGGGAGGGAAGAAGGGAGGGAAGGAGCTGGTGGCAGGGGCGAGCGGGGACAGGAGCCGCAGGGAGCTGGGGGCAGGTGGGAGAGGGGGGAGGCAGCGGGGAGGCAGCAAGGCCTGTGTCCAGCCCTGAAGCTGGCGGCACCGTGCCTGGGCCCAGGCGCTCCTGCCAGCGGCTGGGCCCTCGATGCCGGGTGAGAACCCACCCCCCCCGGGGGCCGACGTTTCTCCCACGGCCCTGGTCCAGCCCAGCCTCCCCACGCGAGCCCACTCACCACTGTCCCGTGCCCTGCTGGGGCAGCCCTGTCTGCTGGCCCCCTTTATAGCTGCCCCCATTGTGACTCGTCCCCTGTGGGGTCCCAGGTGCCAGAGTGCAGCACAGGCACGGCTGGCAACCAGCCCCACCTGGCAACCAGCCCTGCCCCTGGGCCACCCCCCGCCTCGGCGACCCACAGCTGCCCGGGTGCACTGGTTAAGGCTGGGCTACAGTTAATTCTCTTCACGGGAGCTTGCGTGGTGCTATATCTTGGTCTATTGTCATCTGCCTGCCAATGGCAATCTCATAATCGCAGAAAATCCTGAGTTGGAAGGGATGCACGGGGGTCATCAAGTCCAACCCCTGCCTCCACACCGGGCAAACTTAAATCATAGAATCGTAGAACTGTAGAATCGTTTAGGTTGGAGAAGACCTTTACGGTCGAGTCCATCCGTTAACCTGACACTGATAACTCCACCGCTAAACCACGTCCCTTATCACCACATCTACAAATCTTTTAAATACCTCCAGGCGTGGTGACTCTACCACTTCCCTGTGCAGCCTGTTCCCACGCTTGACAAGCCTTTTGGTGAATAAATTCCTAATATCCAATCTAAACCTCCCGTGGCGCAACCTGAGGCCGTTTCCTCTCGTCCGATGGCTTGTTACTTGGGAAAAGAGACCGATGCCCACCTGTGATGGTGTGCTCCCTCCCAGGCGCCAACCTGACCTTTATCTCCCATGCTCCTGCCCAAGCAATAAGCACTCGGTGGTCGTAATGGGTGCATCTTGTTGTGATGGCAGCATCCGGGGCTCCACATGGCTTCAGGAAGACAGATAACAACACAATCCCCAAGGGCTAACTTGAGCACTGCGCCCACCAACCACAATGCCGGTACTGTGGTTGATATGCAAATATGACTATAAGTCAATCATCTTACCCCCATAAATAGTGAACAGCCCAACAGCCCTTTGAGCTCTCCTGCACAGCACCGGCTCTACACCAGGATCTCCCCTGGAGTTGGGACGCCTCTCAAGGTAGCTTCTCGAGATTCAGAGATTTCTTGCCACAACAGATCCTTGGTAAGTGACCAAATTCTGCCAGTGACACTGGCCTTGGAGCCAGGTATTGGTAAGTTGCATATGCCTGTTTCTTTTGACATCGCTCCCTGCAACTGCAAGGCCAGAGGAGAATACCACCTGCGCTCCTGCTCCCTTTACCAATCTCCCTGAGGCCCTGAAGCCTCTTTTCACCGCCCTTGGGCTTCCCATCACAACTTCATTGGTACCCACATGAAAAAGCAACAGCGCCTAATAATCTGAGGGCTGTACAAGGCTAGGAATTTTCTTGGTGATGCCTTCAAGGCGAGACCCAGGGAGGCAGAATGCTTCCCAAAAAGGCAGGTCTGGTTGGCAGAGCAGGGGAGTGGTGAATGAATTCTTTATTTTGCTTTGCCTGGCCGTGTGGCTCTCGCTTTACCTACTAAACTGTCCGCTCTCAACCCAAAAGTTTTCCCACTTTTACCCTTCAGATTCTCTCCACCATCCCACCTCTGGCAAGGCACTGAGCAGCTGTGTGATGCCAAGCTGCCTACTGGGATTAACCCACAACACCTGGGAAGCCAAAGCCCAGCGAATCACAAAACCAGAGCCCGCTGCACCAGCTCTTCTGCAAAACGCTCCCTGACTATGTGGCAGCTGAGCAGTCAGCACCCTATGCCCACCTTCCCCAACAAAGTGATGCATGGCTACACACAGAGACAATGTTTATTCAAACATGTGATTCACTGACATCTTTGTACAGGGTAAAGCTCCCAGAGGGAATGGGCTCTCTCAAAGAAGGAGGGCGGTCACTGTCCGGGTGGTAACGGGAGTCTCTGTCACAAGTTTCATTGCAACGGCCTCTTCAGCTGCATCAGGTCCCACTCCACAGAGCGTGCGTTTGCTGTGGAGGGAAGGTGCGGCACCAATTCCCACTGCCGATTGAGCAGCGTGTTCTCTGTCTCCAGTGGCACCAGCTCCCCAGGGAATGTCTAGGATGGGCAGATTCTCCACCTGAACTCCAGTGAACACACGGAGGCACATCAGCGGTGCCTCTCGCTTGGTCCCTGCCCAGACGGAGCTGCCAGCAAGAATTTCTGGGCCCGTGTGTAATTGTCACCATGGCTGTGACAGTGTGAGGGGCCAGCAGGGCAAAAGTCACCTTGGCAGCCACCACAGTCATCACCCGCTGTTGCGCTGGGGAGACCGTTGAGAGGAGCAGGGAGGAGAGGAGCCACTCTTGGCAAGGGGCTGCTGCGCAGGGTTTTCCCTTCCCTTTCTGTGTCCTGCATTCTCCCCTCTTTTTCCCTTCTGTACGAGGTGGTCGTCTGCCATCAGCTGTGAGCCCCACGAACACAGCTCTGTGCATGAAGACTTATTTCAGCGTCCGTAGAACAGCAGTCTCGTGAGCCGATCTTGCAGCTCATTGAACTCATGCAGTGCCTTGGCGTGCATGTCCGGATCCTGCGCCAGGCGGTGGAAGAGGTTGAGTGGCTTGGCCATTTGGAAGGCTGGGGGCAAGATTATCTCCTTGGGCACGTTCTCGTTGCCAAAGAAGAAGTGGTCAAGGCGTTTCTCCTCCAGGCAGCTGCGCAGGTACCGCATGATATCCTGCAGCCGCATCACAAATTCCCTCCTGCTCCAGCTTGACAGGGGTATGGTGGTCAGGAGGTGCATCACAACTGTCTTCAAAGTATAGTCGGAAAAGCCTGTGCCCACCAGGATGCGACTGTAGAGCTGCAGGCATTTGAGGTGGAAGGTGTCACGTGGGGCCTGCCTGGTCATATGGCTGAAGAACTTCACCTCTGCCACAGCATAGCTCTCTGTCCACATCGTGCTTGGCGTGAAGATGGCCTCTGTACTTTGGCTGGTCACAAAGATGTCTGAATCGCCTTGCTGCACCCCAGGCATTATCTCAATAATGAGTCTTTTCTGATCGGCTTTTGTGACCTGGAATTTGCAGGAGCGGTTGAAGGGCATCATCTTTAGACGGCAGCTGGTCACCTGGGGCAAAGCCGCCCAGGCTGCTTTCACCAGTTGATGGAACCAGCGGGCAGTTTTCTGGACATCTAGATAGGAGCCAGTGCAGAGGGTGCATAGGAGGCTGGTGTTCTGATTCCTCCTCAGCTCCTCCTCGGGGTGGTGGAGGAAGCACAGTATGTCCCCCACCAGCTGCTCCCTCATGCAGGTACATTCCTGCTCCACGCGGATGCAGAAGTTCCTTGCCTGCGTCGCTCCAGGACTGCACAGCTCCAGGTGGAAGGCATGCCAACGGGGAGCCTTCATGGGCATGAGCACACGGTAGATGACATCTTCTTCATGGGGACTCCAGCCTTCGAAGGCGCTGCCCACCCCAATGGCTGACTGCAGCTCCGGGAATAAACTATTTGACAAGAGCGCTCTGAAGACAAGGATGAAGTTGCCCACCAGCTCCTTCACAGTCAGGCACTCTGAGGCCAAGTTCTGAACTGGCCGCTGTATGTGCTCCTCAAAAATCCTTCTCAGTTCATTTGCATCATCATTTGCTTCCTCCTCATTGTCCTGCACCTGCTCACTCTCGCTGCTGGAGCTCTCCTCATCACTGCTGCTGTCTGGCTCACGGCTCCTTTCCATCAGCCACCACCAGAACCTGACGAGCAGCACCAGGATTCCAGCAATCACCCAAAACTGCCAATGCTGCAAGGCAGCGAATAGTGGGGCTCTCCTGGCAAAGCCACCCCACTCCTGGGTCCTCCGGTACTGGTTCCTCTGCTCCAGCTCCTGCAGCAGCCGATTCATCTCCCAGTTCAGATATTCCGCACGCTGCTGCATGCGCTCGCGTGTGGCCTCATCCAGCTCATCGCCGACCATCTGCGGGAGCTGGAAGATGCTTTGCACAAACAAGGCAAGGAACAATTTGGCAGCCATGGCCTGCAGGAGGAGGAGGGAGAGAAGGGGTTCAGTGGGGCTGGGAGGGAAGAAGGGAGGGAAGGAGCTGGTGGCAGGGGGGAGTGGGGACAGGAGCCGCAGGGAGCTGGTGGCAGGAGGGAGAGGGGGGAGGCAGCAGGGAGGCAGCAAGGCCTGTGTCCGGCCCTGGAGGCGGCGGCACCGTGCCCGGGCCCAGGCGCTCCTGCCAGCGGCTGGGCCCTCGATGCCGGGTGAGAACCCACCCTCCTGGGGGCCGACGTTTCTGCCATGGCCCTGGTCCAGCCCAGCCTCCCCGCGCGAGCCCACTCACCACTGTCCCGTGCCCTACTGGGGCAGCCCTGTCTGCTGGCCCCCTTTATAGCTGCCCCCATTGTGACTCGTCCCCTGTGGGGTCCCAGGCACCAGAGCGCAGCACAGGCACGGCTGGCAACCAGCCCCGCCCCTGGGCCACCCCCCAGCTCAGTGACCCACAGCTGCCCCAAACAGCCAAAGCCCCAACCCCACAAAGTACATACCCACCTGGCAGGAGTGGACTCCCAGCAGTCCTCTTTGGAAAGCAGACAGAAGCCCCCTCAAACCCTTACCAAACATAATATTGGGTGATGTTTCCCATGGATGCTTTGCTTCTTGAGATCCCATCCCATGAGATGCAATCCTCTCCCCTGCTGCTGGCCTCTGAGCTTGTGGCTGTGGGTGTGCTCTTAGTGCCTTCATGAGACCAATGCAGGGGTGGTGGTGTATATCCTGGTGGTGGCATGGGGCCTGTGCATAGCACGATCTCTTTTCTTGCTATGCCATTGTGAGAGAACGTTGCTTGGAAAGAGATATTTCCCAAGGGTGATTAGGGAGGAAAGACACCCAGCAGTTGCAGGACACCCATTCCTCCTGTGCCAGCCTTAGCTGCTCCTCCAGGTCTTGGAGTCACTCAAGTAGTCAGGAGGACTTGGGACTTGCTTATATTAAAAGAAAAATAGTTAAAAGAAAGACTGCCAGCCATACCATGCCCCCAGAGTGAAATGGCTCCCAAGCTCTTGAACGAAAAAGGAAGAAGGGTGCCAGACAATAGTCTGACCAGGACAAAAGAAGAAAGAGAACAAGAAACCAGACTGAATGGTGCAAAACAAACAGAAAACCCACAGAAAGAGTTTCTGTTTTACTGCTAGAAAGGAAATATACTTGCAAAGGGAGGACTTCCCCTCATGGCAGCTCAGAAGACTGCATCAAATCCCAGGCGGATTTGTTTCAAGTGTCCCCAGCGCAGCCCAGCACTGAGAAATGCCTCGCTACCGCTCTGGCGCGCCGCACCCCTGCCTGCCCTCACAGCACCGCACGCTACGCGGCCTCTGCCCGCCACCGGCCCGGCTGCCCCTGCCTGCATCGCCGCCGCCAGGGGCCGCCGTGGCGCCGCCGCTCCTCGTTCGCCGGCCAGCGCCGCCCGCGGCAGCGGAAAGCGGCGGGGAAGCCGCCGGTGCTCCGCCGGTTCGCCGAAGGTGCCCCAAAGTGACGCCCTGCCCTACCCTACCGGGGTCCCTGGTCATGCCCTGGAACAGCCATAGAGCTGTACTATGGCAGAGGTGCAGTTCTTCAGGCACAGGGTCAGGCCTGAAGACACTCCCCCAGGAGCTGGTGCCACAGAACTGAGCATGCTGGAGACAGAGAACACGCTGCTCAGCCAGCAGTGGGAATTGGTGCTGCATCTCTGTGAAGTTCTCCAACGTGGCTCCTTTCCATGGGCTACTGTTCTTCACGAACTGCTCCAGCATGCGTCCTTTCCACATGTTGTTTCCATGGGGTGCAGTCCTTCAGAAACAGACTGCTCCAGGGTGGGTCCTCTTCACAGGGTCTCAGGTTGTGCCAGAAACCTGCTGCAGCATGGGCTTCAACTGGGTCACAGCCTCCTTCAGCTGCATCCACCTGCTTCGGCGTGAGATCCTCCACAAGATGCAGGTGGGTATCTGCTCCACAATTAACCTCCACGGGCTGCAGAGGGAGAGCCTGCCTCACCACAGTATTTGCCTTGGGCTGCAGGGGAATCTCTGCTCCAGTGCCCAGAGCACTTCCTCCCCCTCCTTCTTCACTAACCTTGACGTCCGCAGAGTTGTTTCTCTCACATCTTTTCACTTCTTTGTCCAGCTGCTGTTGGACACCTTTTTTTTTCCTCTTTTTAAGTATGTTATCACATAGGTGCTACCATGAAGACAGTTGTGATGCACCTCCTGACTACCATACCCCTGTCAAGCTGGAGCACCTACTTTTGAAGATATTGGTGTCCATAAATGGTGGTCACTTTTTAAGAGCCATTTCTTAAGAGTACAGAAGCAGGCAATTCCAATAGGTCACAAGTCAAGCAAGAGGGGCAGAAGGCTGACTTGGCTAACAAAGGATCTCCTTTGGGAACTTAGGCAGCAAACAAAAGTATATGGGCTTTGGAAAGGGATCTGGGGGTTTTGGTTGGTGGTAAGCTCAGCAGGAGTCAACAACGTGCCCTGGCAGCCAAAAGGGCCAGCCATCTCCTGGAGTGCATTAGGCACAGTACAGCCAGCTGGTCGAAAGAAGGGATTGACCCACTATACTCAGTCCTGGTGTGGCCTCACCTCAAGTACTGTGTGCAGCTTTGGGCTCCACAATGTGAGAAGGATATAAAAATATTAGAAGGTGTCCAAAGGAGGGCAACAGTCCTTTCATCAAAGGACTAGTGGGCATGTTCATATGAGGCACACCTGAGGACACTGGGTTTGTTCAGCTTAGAGGAGAGGAGACTGAGGGGTGACCTCACTGCTGTCTACAGCTTCCTCAGAATGGGGTGCGGATAAGGGGGTGCTGATCTCTTCTCTGCAGGGTCTGGAGATAGGTCACAAAGGAATGGCTTAAAGCTGCGTCAAGGGAAGTTCAGATTGGGTATCAGGAAAAAGTTCCTCACTGAGAGGGTGGTCATGCAGTGGAACAAGCTCCCCCCAGGAAACAGTCATGGCCCAAAGCCCGTTGGTATTCAAGAAGCAATTGGACAATGTTCATAGATATGTGAGATGATAGAGTTGTGGTGAATGGCATTGAATCCAGTTGGCTGCCGACCAGAAGTGCTGTTCCCCAGGGCTCAGTATTGGAGCCGGTTCTGTTTAATCTTTGTCAATGACCTAGATGAGAGCATCAAGTGCACACTAGTGAGTTTGTAGGCAACACCAAGATGGGCAGGAGTGTTGATCTGCTTGAGGGTAGAAAGGCTCTACAGAGGGATCTGGACAGGCTGGATCGATGGGCCGAGGCCAATGGTATGAGATTCAAGGAGGTCGAGTGCCGGGTCCTGCGCTTGGGTCACAACAACCCCATGCAGCGATACAGGCCTGGGGAAGAGTGGCAGGAAAGCTGTTCGGCGGAAAAGTACCTGGGGACGTTGGTTGACGGCCAGCAGTGTGCCCACATGGCCAAGAAGACCAATAGCATCCTGGCTTGTACCTGAAATAGTGTGGCCAGCAGGACTAGGGAAGTGATCATCCCCCTGGACTTGGCACTGGTGAGACCACACCTCAAATAATGTGCAAGATAGACACTGAGATACTGGGGCGTGTCCAGAGAAGAGCAACAAAGCTGGTGAAGGGTTTTGAGCACAAGTCTTATGAGGAACAGCTGAGGGAACTGGGGTTGTTTAGCCTGGAGAAAAGGAGGCTGAGGGGAGACCTTATTGCTCTCTACAACGACCTGAAAGAAGGTTGTGGCGAGGTGGTGTTGCAGATGGAGTGATGCACTTCACTCATAGAGAGAAGCAGCAATACATTTACTTATACAAAACAACAACTTAACAAAGTTTGATACTAAATGCAACAGTTTTAACAAGATTTGATGGCAAGGCACACTTCATTATTTACTTCATGGAGGACAGGGTAGACAGAACTGTGAGGGAGACCCTCCCATTGAGTCAAGGTTCAGAAAGGACCCCTCTTGCTACCTAAACTTCTCAGAGCGGAGTCTAGGTGCAGCTGGATCCATTCCTAGTCCCAGACTTGGTCAACATTTTATGTCTAAAGGATTATATATGCACAATCAATCCTTTCTATCACTTAGCTAAGATTTCAAAGTTCAGCATGCTATTGCTCACTTAATAAGAATCTGTTGTGGCAAGAAATCTCTGAATCTCGAGAAGCTACCTTGAGAGGCGTCCCGACTCCAGGGGAGATCCTGGTGTAGAGCCGGTGCTGTGCAGGAGAGCTCAAAGGGCTGTTGGGCTGTTCACTATTTATGGGGGTAAGATGATTGACTTATAGTCATATTTGCATATCAACCACAGTACCGGCATTGTGGTTGGTGGGTGCAGTGCTCAAGTTAGCCCTTGGGGATTGTGTTGTTATCTGTCTTCCTGAAGCCATGTGGAGCCCCGGATGCTGCCATCACAACAAGATGCACCCATTACGACCACCGAGTGCTTATTGCTTGGGCAGGAGCATGGGAGATAAAGGTCAGGTTGGCGCCTGGGAGGGAGCACACCATCACAGGTGGGCATCGGTCCTCTTTTCCCAAGTAACAAGCCATCGGACGAGAGGAAACGGCCTCAGGTTGCGCCACGGGAGGTTTAGATTGGATATTAGGAATTTATTCACCAAAAGGCTTGTCAAGCGTGGGAACAGGCTGCACAGGGAAGTGGTAGAGTCACCACGCCTGGAGGTATTTAAAAGACTTGTAGATGTGGTGATAAGGGACGTGGTTTAGCGGTGGAGTTATCAGTGTCAGGTTAACGGATGGACTCGACCTTAAAGGTCTTCTCCAACCTAAACGATTCTACAGTTCTACGATTCTATGATTTAAGTTTGCCCGGTGTGGAGGCAGGGGTTGGACTTGATGACCCCCGTGCATCCCTTCCAACTCAGGATTTTCTGCGATTATGAGATTGCCATTGGCAGGCAGATGACAATAGACCAAGATATAGCACCACGCAAGCTCCCGTGAAGAGAATTAACTGTAGCCCAGCCTTAACCAGTGCACCCGGGCAGCTGTGGGTCGCCGAGGCGGGGGGTGGCCCAGGGGCAGGGCTGGTTGCCAGGTGGGGCTGGTTGCCAGCCGTGCCTGTGCTGCACTCTGGCGCCTGGGACCCCACAGGGGACGAGTCACAATGGGGGCAGCTATAAAGGGGGCCAGCAGACAGGGCTGCCCCAGTAGGGCACGGGACAGTGGTGAGCGGGCTCGCGTGGGGAGGCTGGGCTGGACCAGGGCCGTGGCAGAAACGTCGGCCCCCGGGGGGGGTGGGTTCTCACCCGGCATCGAGGGCCCAGCCGCTGGCAGGAGCGCCTGGGCCCGGGCACGGTGCCGCCGCCTCCAGGGCTGGACACAGGCCTTGCTGCCTCCCCGCTGCATCCCCCCTCTCCCACCTGCCCCCAGCTCCCTGCAGCTCCTGTCCCCACTCCCCCCTGCCGCCAGCTCCTTCCCTCCCTTCTTCCCTCCCAGCCCCACTGAACCCCTTCTCTCCCTCCTCCTGCAGGCCATGGCTGCCAAATTGTTCCTTGCCTTGTTTGTGCAAAGCATCTTCCAGCTCCCGCAGATGGTCGGCGATGAGCTGGATGAGGCCACACGCGAGCGCATGCAGCAGCGTGCGGAATATCTGAACCGGGAGATGAATCGGCTGCTGCAGGAGCTGGAGCAGAGGAACGAGGAGCAGAGCGACTTTGCCAGGAGAGCCCCACTGTTCGCTGCCTTGCAGCATTGGCAGTTTTGGGTGATTGCTGGAATCCTGGTGCTGCTCTTCGGGCTCTGCCTGTGGCTCAGAAAAAGGAGCTGTCGGCTGGCCAGCAGCAGTAGCGACGAGGATATTGGTAAAAGCAGCCTCGGTGGTTTTGCCTCAGTCGAGACACTGCCGGCTAACAGTGCTGCCCTCCACACGCTCCTGCAAGCTCCGTCTGACAGATGCTTCTAATAATACCATCCTGGTTCATATGGTGCTTGGGGTGCAGCAAGGAGACGGGGACACCTTCCTGAGCATTGAGTAGGTGACTGTCAGCAGCAGCAGGACCTGGCCAGAGAGCTGGGCTATGGCAGGGGTACAGTTCTTCAGGCACAGGGTCAGGCCTGAAGACGCTCCCCATACCACGGAACTGAGCATGCTGGACACGGAGAACACGCTGCTCAATCAGCAGTGGGAACTGGTGCTGCACCTTTCCTCCACAGCAAAAGCACGCTCTGTGGAGTGGGACCCGATGCAGCTGAAGAGGCCCTTGCAAGGAGCCTTGCAAGAGAGACTCCTGTTACCACCTGGACAGTGACCGCCCTCCCTCTTTGAGGGAGTCCATTCCCTCTGGGAGCTTTACCCTGTACAAAGATGTCAGTGAATCACTTGTTTGAATAAACGTTGTCTCAGTGAGTGACCATGCATCACTTTGTTGGGGAAGGTGGGCATAGGGTGCTGACTGCTCAGCTGCAACGTAGTCGAGGAACATTTTGCAGAAGAGCTGGTGCAGTGGGCTCTGGTTTCACTGATTCTGTAACTAAGGCTCTCCCACCTGTCTGTACTCCTGTGTTGGGGCAATGGGAATAATTTGTCACCCTCCACAGCTGTGCACATTGCCTGTGTGCCGTAGGGAGCCTGCAGTGGTTTCCTTGGGAGCTATACACACACCAAGCCCTGGGAGCCCCACAGCATTGCTCTTGGGCGACCCCAGTGAGGTGGGAATGACGCTGTCTGAACGGGGAGCCCTTTGCACAGGCGACACGTGCCACGACTGCGGCGTGGGGCTCTGGCTGCTCTGGCTCCTATATGAGTATCAGACTCATTCACTCATTGCTCATGACCTGAAAGCTCAGGTTCCCACCACCTTGACAAGGGAGAACTTAACACGTGCAGCGTGGTCAAGGAAAGCTTTTGAGATGTCTCCAAGGCAGGCACTTGTGCAGTCCATGCCATGTTTATGAGAAGCAGTGGCCTGACGGCAGCTGTGTGGCAGAAGAGGTGCATTCATCCCTGTCTTTGGGACACCTCCAGTGGAAATCCAATCACAGTATATAGGGGAAAATTTGCAAGATCTTCGATAATTGTGACATCAAAAGAACTGTCTAACTGTCTATGCCTGAGGGCTAGAGAAGCCCAGGCTTCTCCTCGTTTCAGTTATACAGTGCAGGACATGGCCAGTTCTTCCACGATGCACAAAGCTACTGGAACCTTCCTCGCCTAGTGATGGACCTTTGGAAAATGAAGTTAAACTTGAGATGAGATGCTGTCTCTGCATCTTTCACACCAGTGGTTTTCACTCTGTGGCCTGACCTTTCTCCCCCAGAATGGCCATAATAACATTGTGTTTGCCATGCATCTTTGTTGGTTCAAAGAGGTAAAACACATTTTAGTTTCAGTATATGAAGGCAAGAAGAGAAATATGTTATTTGAGTACGACCTCCCATGTGAATTTTTTCATTTGGATACATCCACGATAGTCTTGTTCAGTGCTTTGCATCCCTCCAGCTTCAAAGAGCAATCTCTGAGCTACAGTTAGCTGTTTGCTGTTTGCTGATCTCTCCTCTTGAACCTGTTGCGTCTTTCTTGGGGCTTTGTTTCCCTTGTGGGTACCTTTGAGCTTTTGAGCCAATGGAAATGCTTACCTAGCCTGTTCATCTCACCAAATTCTTTTGATCAAGGACAAGGCTGAGAATCTGGGGGACGAAGAAGAATGACAAGCACCGATTGAGACCAAGAAGACAATGCAATCTGCTTAGCCCTCTGCATCCCAACAGATTGTTACCACAGTCAGGCTTGCCAGTCACCCAGGTCCAAGCACAGTCATCACATTAACTGGTTCCTTCCAAAAGGCTCCGGGTTTTCCAGGCTCTTTGACAATTTCCTTTCACTTCCTCAGAGTTGCTGACCCTTCTGCCATCTCTTCTTGGATAGGGGTATCCCGGTTTGTATTTTCTCTTTTTCGTATTCTGTAAAAATCATGAGCCACTGACAACTCTGGTCACAGGCAGCATTATTAAAAACTTGTATTGACCAGTCTGTTTTCTGACTCCCAGAGGATAACTGGCACAGATAGACAGATGCTGTAGATCTCCATCCCGCTTGTGTTCGGACACAACTAAACACCCACCGTACAGCCCCTGGGTCCCAGCAGTGCCCCAGCCAGCAGCTGTTCCTAGCCCAGGAGCATGCTATAGGGCCTGCCTGGCAGCACTGGCAGCTTGCTACCAATTGTCACCTTTCCCTAGAGTCCCTTGGGTCTCACGCTACAGAGACATGATTCCTCTCAAGAAGGGAATTACTACAGTCCAGAGCTAGTTGCTGGGAGTCCCAACATGCCAAAGAAGGAGGGCTGTCAGGAGCAGGCTGCATAAGAAGGAAGGTGGTTGCGTGGTTTTCTGTGCAACTGTGAGGACCTTTAGATGCCAAGATTCTGTAGGCGCGAGGGATGCTCATGTTGCAAGCTTACAATTGTAAGAAAAGCTCGCAATGAAAGAAGTGCTTCAGATAGTACATAGATTCATCTGTGCCTGACACTGTTCACTGAGTAATAGCAAGGTCGCAGTTGCATGTGAGCCTGCAGGCCATGCCAGTGGCCCTGAGTAAGCATGCCAAGAGGTGTGCCTAGGTGCAGGGATGGTTAAGGACAGTGCAACGTCTAGAGAGGATCCCATAGGTTATACCGTTCCTGTCTGTGTGCAGAAGCTTCTCTAGGAGCAGTTGGTTTCAAGAGGTGGGTGACCTGGCTTGGCGGCAGGCTGATGCTGCAGCTCTGTTGACAGGTAGCAGGATGACACCCATACACTGCACCACACCACAGCTGTCCAGCACCATGTCTCTCCAAGAAAAGTCTGAAGGAGATCTAACAAGGCCAAGTGCCGGGTCCTGCACTTGGGTCACAACAACCCCATGCAGCGATACAGGCTTGGGGAAGAGTGGCTGGAAAGTTGTCCGGCAGAAAAGGACCTGGGGGCGTTGGTCGACAGACTGCTGAATATGAGGCAGCACTGTGCCCAGGTGGTCAAGAAGGCCAACAGCATCCATCCTGGCTTGTATCCGAAATAGTGTGGCCAGCAGGACTAGGGAAGTAATCGTCCCCCTGGACCTGGCACTGGTGAGACCTTACCTTGAATACTGTGTTCAGTTTTGGACCCCTCACTGCAGGAAAGACATTGAGGTGCTGGAGCGTATCCAGAGAAGGGCAACAAAGCTGGCAGGGTGTCTGGAGAACAAGTCTTATGAGGAGCGACTGAGGGAGCTGGAGTTGTTTAGCCTGGAGAAAAGAAGGCTGAGGGGAGACCTTATCGCTCTCTACAACTACCTGAAAGGAGGCTGTGGCGAGGTGGGTGTTGGTCTTTTCTCCCAGTGAGACAGTGGTGAGTGGGCTCGCGGGGGGAGGCTGAGCTGGACCAGGGCCGTGGGAGAAACGTCGGCCCCCAGGGGGTGGGTTCTCACTCGGCATCGAGGGCCCAGCCGCTGGCAGGAGCGCCTGGGCCCGGGCACGGTGCCGCCGCCTCCAGGGCCGGACACAGGCCTTGCTGCCTCACGAACACAGAGCTGTGTTCGTGGGGCTCACAGCTGATGGCAGACGACCACCTCGTACAGAAGGGAAAAAGAGGGGAGAATGCAGGACACAGAAAGGGAAGGGAAAACCCTGCGCAGCAGCCCCTTGCCAAGAGTGGCTCCTCTCCTCCCTGCTCCTCTCAACGGTCTCCCCAGCGCAACAGCGGGTGATGACTGTGGTGGCTGCCAAGGTGACTTTTGCCCTGCTGGCCCCTCACACTGTCACAGCCATGGTGACAATTACACACGGGCCCAGAAATTCTTGCTGGCAGCTCCGTCTGGGCAGGGACCAAGCGAGAGGCACCGCTGATGTGCCTCCATGTGTTCACTGGAGTTCAGGTGGAGAATCTGCCCATCCTAGACATTCCCTGGGGAGCTGGTGCCACTGGAGACAGAGAACACGCTGCTCAATCGGCAGTGGGAATTGGTGCCGCACCTTCCCTCCACAGCAAACGCACGCTCTGTGGAGTGGGACCTGATGCAGCTGAAGAGGCCGTTGCAATGAAACTTGTGACAGAGACTCCCGTTACCACCCGGACAGTGACCGCCCTCCTTCTTTGAGAGAGCCCATTCCCTCTGGGAGCTTTACCCTGTACAAAGATGTCAGTGAATCACATGTTTGAATAAACATTGTCTCTGTGTGTAGCCATGCATCACTTTGTTGGGGAAGGTGGGCATAGGGTGCTGACTGCTCAGCTGCCACATAGTCAGGGAGCGTTTTGCAGAAGAGCTGGTGCAGCGGGCTCTGGTTTTGTGATTCGCTGGGCTTTGGCTTCCCAGGTGTTGTGGGTTAATCCCAGTAGGCAGCTTGGCATCACACAGCTGCTCAGTGCCTTGCCAGAGGTGGGATGGTGGAGAGAATCTGAAGGGTAAAAGTGGGAAAACTTTTGGGTTGAGAGCGGACAGTTTAGTAGGTAAAGCAAGAGCCACACGGCCAGGCAAAGCAAAATAAAGAATTCATTCACCACTCCCCTGCTCTGCCAACCAGACCTGCCTTTTTGGGAAGCATTCTGCCTCCCTGGGTCTCGCCTTGAAGGCATCACCAAGAAAATTCCTAGCCTTGTACAGCCCTCAGATTATTAGGCGCTGTTGCTTTTTCATGTGGGTACCAATGAAGTTGTGATGGGAAGCCCAAGGGCGGTGAAAAGAGGCTTCAGGGCCTCAGGGAGATTGGTAAAGGGAGCAGGAGCGCAGGTGGTATTCTCCTCTGGCCTTGCAGTTGCAGGGAGTGATGTCAAAAGAAACAGGCATATGCAACTTACCAATACCTGGCTCCAAGGCCAGTGTCACTGGCAGAATTTGGTCACTTACCAAGGATCTGTTGTGGCAAGAAATCTCTGAATCTCGAGAAGCTACCTTGAGAGGCGTCCCGACTCCAGGGGAGATCCTGGTGTAGAGCCAGTGCTGTGCAGGAGAGCTCAAAGGTCTGTTGGGCTGTTCACTATTTATGGGGGTAAGATGATTGACTTATAGTCATATTTGCATATCAACCACAGTACCGGCATTGTGGTTGGTGGGCGCAGTGCTCAAGTTAGCCCTTGGGGATTGTGTTGTTATCTGTCTTCCTGAAGCCATGTGGAGCCCCGGATGCTGCCATCACAACAAGATGCACCCATTACGACCACCGAGTGCTTATTGCTTGGGCAGGAGCATGGGAGATAAAGGTCAGGTTAGCGCCTGGGAGGGAGCACACCATCACAGGTGGGCATCGGTCTCTTTTCCCAAGTAACAAGCCATCGGACGAGAGGAAACGGCCTCAGGTTGCGCCACGGGAGGTTTAGATTGGATATTAGGAATTTATTCACCAAAAGGCTTGTCAAGCGTAGGAACAGGCTGCACAGGGAAGTGGTAGAGTCACCACGCCTGGAGGTATTTAAAAGACTTGTAGATGTGGTGATAAGGGACGTGGTTTAGCGGTGGAGTTATCAGTGTCAGGTTAACGGATGGACTCGACCTTAAAGGTCTTCTCCAACCTAAACGATTCTACAGTTCTACGATTCTATGATTTAAGTTTGCCCGGTGTGGAGGCAGGGGTTGGACTTGATGACCCCCGTGCATCCCTTCCAACTCAGGATTTTCTGCGATTATGAGATTGCCATTGGCAGGCAGATGACAATAGACCAAGATATAGCACCACGCAAGCTCCCGTGAAGAGAATTAACTGTAGCCCAGCCTTAACCAGTGCACCCGGGCAGCTGTGGGTCGCCGAGGCGGGGGGTGGCCCAGGGGCAGGGCTGGTTGCCAGGTGGGGCTGGTTGCCAGCCGTGCCTGTGCTGCACTCTGGCGCCTGGGACCCCACAGGGGACGAGTCACAATGGGGGCAGCTATAAAGGGGGCCAGCAGACAGGGCTGCCCCAGTAGGGCACGGGACAGTGGTGAGTGGGCTCGCGTGGGGAGGCTGGGCTGGACCAGGGCTGTGGGAGAAACGTCGGCCCCCAGGAGGGTGGGTTCTCACCTGGCATCGAGGGCCCAGCCGCTGGCAGGAGCGCCTGGGCCCAGGCACGGTGCCGCCGCCTCCAGGGCCGGACACAGGCCTTGCTGCCTCCCTGCTGCCTCCCCCCTCTCCCTCCTGCCACCAGCTCCTTCCCTCCCTTCTTCCCTCCCAGCCCCACTGAACCCCTTCTCTCCCTCCTCCTGCAGGCCATGGCTGCCAAATTGTTCCTTGCCTTGTTTGTGCAAAGCATCTTCCAGCTCCCGCAGATGGTCGGCGATGAGCTGGATGAGGCCACACGCGAGCGCATGCAGCAGCGTGCGGAATATCTGAACTGGGAGATGAATCGGCTGCTGCAGGAGCTGGAGCAGAGGAACCAGTACCGGAGGACCCAGGAGTGGGGTGGCTTTGCCAGGAGAGCCCCACTATTCGCTGCCTTGCAGCATTGGCAGTTTTGGGTGATTGCTGGAATCCTGGTGCTGCTCGTCAGGTTCTGGTGGTGGCTGATGGAAAGGAGCCGTGAGCCAGACAGCAGCAGTGATGAGGAGAGCTCCAGCAGCGAGAGTGAGCAGGTGCAGGACAATGAGGAGGAAGCAAATGATGATGCAAATGAACTGAGAAGGATTTTTGAGGAGCACATACAGCGGCCAGTTCAGAACTTGGCCTCAGAGTGCCTGACTGTGAAGGAGCTGGTGGGCAACTTCATCCTTGTCTTCAGAGCGCTCTTGTCAAATAGTTTATTCCCGGAGCTGCAGTCAGCCATTGGGGTGGGCAGCGCCTTCGAAGGCTGGAGTCCCCATGAAGAAGATGTCATCTACCGTGTGCTCATGCCCATGAAGGCTCCCCGTTGGCATGCCTTCCACCTGGAGCTGTGCAGTCCTGGAGCGACGCAGGCAAGGAACTTCTGCATCCGCGTGGAGCAGGAATGTACCTGCATGAGGGAGCAGCTGGTGGGGGACATACTGTGCTTCCTCCACCACCCCGAGGAGGAGCTGAGGAGGAATCAGAACACCAGCCTCCTACGCACCCTCTGCACTGGCTCCTATCTAGATGTCCAGAAAACTGCCCGCTGGTTCCATCAACTGGTGAAAGCAGCCTGGGCGGCTTTGCCCCAGGTGACCAGCTGCCGTCTAAAGATGATGCCCTTCAACCGCTCCTGCAAATTCCAGGTCACAAAAGCCGATCAGAAAAGACTCATTATTGAGATAATGCCTGGGGTGCAGCAAGGCGATTCAGACATCTTTGTGACCAGCCAAAGTACAGAGGCCATCTTCACGCCAAGCACGATGTGGACAGAGAGCTATGCTGTGGCAGAGGTGAAGTTCTTCAGCCATATGACCAGGCAGGCCCCACGTGACACCTTCCACCTCAAATGCCTGCAGCTCTACAGTCGCATCCTGGTGGGCACAGGCTTTTCCGACTATACTTTGAAGACAGTTGTGATGCACCTCCTGACCACCATACCCCTGTCAAGCTGGAGCAGGAGGGAATTTGTGATGCGGCTGCAGGATATCATGCGGTACCTGCGCAGCTGCCTGGAGGAGAAACGCCTTGACCACTTCTTCTTTGGCAACGAGAACGTGCCCAAGGAGATAATCTTGCCCCCAGCCTTCCAAATGGCCAAGCCACTCAACCTCTTCCACCGCCTGGCGCAGGATCCGGACATGCACGCCAAGGCACTGCATGAGTTCAATGAGCTGCAAGATCGGCTCACGAGACTGCTGTTCTACGGACGCTGAAATAAGTCTTCATGCACAGAGCTGTGTTCGTGGGGCTCACAGCTGATGGCAGACGACCACCTCGTACAGAAGGGAAAAAGAGGGGAGAATGCAGGACACAGAAAGGGAAGGGAAAACCCTGCGCAGCAGCCCCTTGCCAAGAGTGGCTCCTCTCCTCCCTGCTCCTCTCAACGGTCTCCCCAGCGCAACAGCGGGTGATGACTGTGGTGGCTGCCAAGGTGACTTTTGCCCTGCTGGCCCCTCACACTGTCACAGCCATGGTGACAATTACACACGGGCCCAGAAATTCTTGCTGGCAGCTCCGTCTGGGCAGGGACCAAGCGAGAGGCACCGCTGATGTGCCTCCGTGTGTTCACTGGAGTTCAGGTGGAGAATCTGCCCATCCTAGACATTCCCTGGGGAGCTGGTGCCACTGGAGACAGAGAACACGCTGCTCAATCGGCAGTGGGAATTGGTGCCGCACCTTCCCTCCACAGCAAACGCACGCTCTGTGGAGTGGGACCTGATGCAGCTGAAGAGGCCGTTGCAATGAAACTTGTGACAGAGACTCCCGTTACCACCCGGACAGTGACCGCCCTCCTTCTTTGAGAGAGCCCATTCCCTCTGGGAGCTTTACCCTGTACAAAGATGTCAGTGAATCACATGTTTGAATAAACATTGTCTCTGTGTGTAGCCATGCATCACTTTGTTGGGGAAGGTGGGCATAGGGTGCTGACTGCTCAGCTGCCACATAGTCAGGGAGCGTTTTGCAGAAGAGCTGGTGCAGCGGGCTCTGGTTTTGTGATTCGCTGGGCTTTGGCTTCCCAGGTGTTGTGGGTTAATCCCAGTAGGCAGCTTGGCATCACACAGCTGCTCAGTGCCTTGCCAGAGGTGGGATGGTGGAGAGAATCTGAAGGGTAAAAGTGGGAAAACTTTTGGGTTGAGAGCGGACAGTTTAGTAGGTAAAGCGAGAGCCACACGGCCAGGCAAAGCAAAATAAAGAATTCATTCACCACTCCCCTGCTCTGCCAACCAGACCTGCCTTTTTGGGAAGCATTCTGCCTCCCTGGGTCTCGCCTTGAAGGCATCACCAAGAAAATTCCTAGCCTTGTACAGCCCTCAGATTATTAGGCGCTGTTGCTTTTTCATGTGGGTACCAATGAAGTTGTGATGGGAAGCCCAAGGGCGGTGAAAAGAGGCTTCAGGGCCTCAGGGAGATTGGTAAAGGGAGCAGGAGCGCAGGTGGTATTCTCCTCTGGCCTTGCAGTTGCAGGGAGCGATGTCAAAAGAAACAGGCATATGCAACTTACCAATACCTGGCTCCAAGGCCAGTGTCACTGGCAGAATTTGGTCACTTACCAAGGATCTGTTGTGGCAAGAAATCTCTGAATCTCGAGAAGCTACCTTGAGAGGCGTCCCGACTCCAGGGGAGATCCTGGTGTAGAGCCGGTGCTGTGCAGGAGAGCTCAAAGGGCTGTTGGGCTGTTCACTATTTATGGGGGTAAGATGATTGACTTATAGTCATATTTGCATATCAACCACAGTACCGGCATTGTGGTTGGTGGGTGCAGTGCTCAAGTTAGCCCTTGGGGATTGTGTTGTTATCTGTCTTCCTGAAGCCATGTGGAGCCCCGGATGCTGCCATCACAACAAGATGCACCCATTACGACCACCGAGTGCTTATTGCTTGGGCAGGAGCATGGGAGATAAAGGTCAGGTTGGCGCCTGGGAGGGAGCACACCATCACAGGTGGGCATCGGTCTCTTTTCCCAAGTAACAAGCCATCGGACGAGAGGAAACGGCCTCAGGTTGCGCCACGGGAGGTTTAGATTGGATATTAGGAATTTATTCACCAAAAGGCTTGTCAAGCGTGGGAACAGGCTGCACAGGGAAGTGGTAGAGTCACCACGCCTGGAGGTATTTAAAAGACTTGTAGATGTGGTGATAAGGGACGTGGTTTAGCGGTGGAGTTATCAGTGTCAGGTTAACGGATGGACTCGACCTTAAAGGTCTTCTCCAACCTAAACGATTCTACAGTTCTACGATTCTATGATTTAAGTTTGCCCGGTGTGGAGGCAGGGGTTGGACTTGATGACCCCCGTGCATCCCTTCCAACTCAGGATTTTCTGCGATTATGAGATTGCCATTGGCAGGCAGATGACAATAGACCAAGATATAGCACCACGCAAGCTCCCGTGAAGAGAATTAACTGTAGCCCAGCCTTAACCAGTGCACCCGGGCAGCTGTGGGTCGCCGAGGCGGGGGGTGGCCCAGGGGCAGGGCTGGTTGCCAGGTGGGGCTGGTTGCCAGCCGTGCCTGTGCTGCACTCTGGCGCCTGGGACCCCACAGGGGACGAGTCACAATGGGGGCAGCTATAAAGGGGGCCAGCAGACAGGGCTGCCCCAGTAGGGCACGGGACAGTGGTGAGTGGGCTCGCGTGGGGAGGCTGGGCTGGACCAGGGCCGTGGCAGAAACGTCGGCCCCCGGGGGGGTGGGTTCTCACCGGCATCGAGGGCCCAGCCGCTGGCAGGAGCGCCTGGGCCCAGGCACGGTGCCGCCAGCTTCAGGGCTGGACACAGGCCTTGCTGCCTCCCCGCTGCCTCCCCCCTCTCCCACCTGCCCCCAGCTCCCTGCGGCTCCTGTCCCCGCTCACCCCTGCCACCAGCTCCTTCCCTCCCTTCTTCCCTCCCAGCCCCGCTGAACCCCTTCTCTCCCTCCTCCTGCAGGCCATGGCTGCCAAATTGTTCCTTGCCTTGTTTGTGCAAAGCATCTTCCAGCTCCCGCAGATGGTCGGCGATGAGCTGGATGAGGCCACACGCGAGCGCATGCAGCAGCGTGCGGAATATCTGAACCGGGAGATGAATCGGCTGCTGCAGGAGCTGGAGCAGAGGAACGAGGAGCAGAGCGACTTTGCCAGGAGAGCCCCACTGTTCGCTGCCTTGCAGCATTGGCAGTTTTGGGTGATTGCTGGAATCCTGGTGCTGCTCTTCGGGCTCTGCCTGTGGCTCAGAAAAAGGAGCTGTCGGCTGGCCAGCAGCAGTAGCGACGAGGATGATTCCAGAAACAAGGACAAGCACCTAAAAAGACCCAGTCTTGTAGTGGATGTGCACAGAATGTCATCCGTACCCCTCATGGATCTGTCAAAATCATTCCCGATGGTGGAGGACTTGGTGGGTGAACTTCTCTGTATCTGCCAAAAACTTTCCGGGAACAGTTTCATGCCGCGACTGCAGACAGTCTTTGGGGTGGGCAGTGCCTTTGAAAGCTGGAGTCTCAATGAGCATCATGCTGTCTACCACATGCTTACGCCCCTGAAGCCCCCCCGTGGCCACACCTTCCACTTGGAACTGGGCACCGGGGAGGAGATGCTGGCAAACAACTTCTGCATCCGCGTGGAGCTGGAGTGCACCTGCATGTGGGAGGGGCTGGAGAAGGACATGCTGTGCTTCCTCCACCACCCTGAGGAGGAGCTGAGGAGAAATCAGGGTCCCAGCCTCCTAGACACCCTCTGCACCGGCCCCTACCTAGACATGGAGAAAAACCACCCGCTGGTTCCAGATATTGGTAAAAGCAGCCTCGGTGGTTTTGCCTCAGTCGAGACACTGCCGGCTAACAGTGCTGCCCTCCACACGCTCCTGCAAGCTCCGTCTGACAGATGCTTCTAATAATACCATCCTGGTTCATATGGTGCTTGGGGTGCAGCAAGGAGACGGGGACACCTTCCTGAGCATTGAGTAGGTGACTGTCAGCAGCAGCAGGACCTGGCCAGAGAGCTGGGCTATGGCAGGGGTACAGTTCTTCAGGCACAGGGTCAGGCCTGAAGACGCTCCCCATACCACGGAACTGAGCATGCTGGACACGGAGAACACGCTGCTCAATCAGCAGTGGGAACTGGTGCTGCACCTTTCCTCCACAGCAAAAGCACGCTCTGTGGAGTGGGACCCGATGCAGCTGAAGAGGCCCTTGCAAGGAGCCTTGCAAGAGAGACTCCTGTTACCCACCTGGACAGTGACCGCCCTCCCTCTTTGAGGGAGTCCATTCCCTCTGGGAGCTTTACCCTGTACAAAGATGTCAGTGAATCACTTGTTTGAATAAACGTTGTCTCAGTGAGTGACCATGCATCACTTTGTTGGGGAAGGTGGGCATAGGGTGCTGACTGCTCAGCTGCAATGTAGTCGAGGAACATTTTGCAGAAGAGCTGGTGCAGTGGGCTCTGGTTTCACTGATTCTGTAACTAAGGCTCTCCCACCTGTCTGTACTCCTGTGTTGGGGCAATGGGAATAATTTGTCACCCTCCACAGCTGTGCACATTGCCTGTGTGCCGTAGGGAGCCTGCAGTGGTTTCCTTGGGAGCTATACACACACCAAGCCCTGGGAGCCCCACAGCATTGCTCTTGGGCGACCCCAGTGAGGTGGGAATGACGCTGTCTGAACGGGGAGCCCTTTGCACAGGCGACACGTGCCACGACTGCGGCGTGGGGCTCTGGCTGCTCTGGCTCCTATATGAGCATCAGACTCATTCACTCATTGCTCATGACCTGAAAGCTCAGGTTCCCACCACCTTGACAAGGGAGAACTTAACACGTGCAGCGTGGTCAAGGAAAGCTTTTGAGATGTCTCCAAGGCAGGCACTTGTGCAGTCCATGCCATGTTTATGAGAAGCAGTGGCCTGACGGCAGCTATGTGGCAGAAGAGGTGCATTCATCCCTGTCTTTGGGACACCTCCAGTGGAAATCCAATCACAGTATATAGGGGAAAATTGCAAGATCTTCGATAATTGTGACATCAAAAGAACTGTCTAACTGTCTATGCCTGAGGGCTAGAGAAGCCCAGGCTTCTCCTCGTTTTCAGTTATACAGTGCAGGACATGGCCAGTTCTTCCACGATGCACAAAGCTACTGGAACCTTCCTCGCCTAGTGATGGACCTTTGGAAATGAAGTTAAACTTGAGATGAGATGCTGTCTCTGCATCTTTCACACCAGTGGTTTTCACTCTGTGGCCTGACCTTTCTCCCCCAGAATGGCCATAATAACATTGTGTTTGCCATGCATCTTTGTTGGTTCAAAGAGGTAAAACATATTTTAGTTTCAGTATATGAAGGCAAGAAGAGAAATATGTTATTTGAGTACGACCTCCCATGTGAATTTTTTCATTTGGATACATCCATGATAGTCTTGTTCAGTGCTTTGCATCCCTCCAGCTTCAAAGAGCAATCTCTGAGCTACAGTTAGCTGTTTGCTGTTTGCTGATCTCTCCTCTTGAACCTGTTGCGTCTTTCTTGGGGCTTTGTTTCCCTTGTGGGTACCTTTGAGCTTTTGAGCCAATGGAAATGCTTACCTAGCCTGTTCATCTCACCAAATTCTTTTGACCAAGGACAAGGCTGAGAATCTGGGGGACGAAGAAGAATGACAAGCACCGATTGAGACCAAGAAGACAATGCAATCTGCTTAGCCCTCTGCATCCCAACAGATTGTTACCACAGTCAGGCTTGCCAGTCACCCAGGTCCAAGCACAGTCATCACATTAACTGGTTCCTTCCAAAAGGCTCCGGGTTTTCCAGGCTCTTTGACAATTTCCTTTCACTTCCTCAGAGTTGCTGACCCTTCTGCCATCTCTTCTTGGATAGGGGTATCCCGGTTTGTATTTTCTCTTTTTCGTATTCTGTAAAAATCATGAGCCACTGACAACTCTGGTCACAGGCAGCATTATTAAAAACTTGTATTGACCAGTCTGTTTTCTGACTCCCAGAGGATAACTGGCACAGATAGACAGATGCTGTAGATCTCCATCCCGCTTGTGTTCGGACACAACTAAACACCCACCGTACAGCCCCTGGGTCCCAGCAGTGCCCCAGCCAGCAGCTGTTCCTAGCCCAGGAGCATGCTATAGGGCCTGCCTGGCAGCACTGGCAGCTTGCTACCAATTGTCACCTTTCCCTAGAGTCCCTTGGGTCTCACGCTACAGAGACATGATTCCTCTCAAGAAGGGAATTACTACAGTCCAGAGCTAGTTGCTGGGAGTCCCAACATGCCAAAGAAGGAGGGCTGTCAGGAGCAGGCTGCATAAGAAGGAAGGTGGTTGCGTGGTTTTCTGTGCAACTGTGAGGACCTTTAGATGCCAAGATTCTGTAGGCGCGAGGGATGCTCATGTTGCAAGCTTACAATTGTAAGAAAAGCTCGCAATGAAAGAAGTGCTTCAGATAGTACATAGATTCATCTGTGCCTGACACTGTCACTGAGTAATAGCAAGGTCGCAGTGCATGTGAGCCTGCAGGCCATGCCAGTGGCCCTGAGTAAGCATGCCAAGAGGTGTGCCTAGAGTGCAGGGATGGTTAAGGACAGTGCAACGTCTAGAGAGGATCCCATAGGTTATACCGTTCCTGTCTGTGTGCAGAAGCTTCTCTAGGAGCAGTTGGTTTCAAGAGGTGGGTGACCTGGCTTGGCGGCAGGCTGATGCTGCAGCTCTGTTGACAGGTAGCAGGATGACACCCATACACTGCACCACACCACAGCTGTCCCAGCACCATGTCTCTCCAAGAAAAGTCTGAAGGAGATCTAACAAGGCCAAGTGCCGGGTCCTGCACTTGGGTCACAACAACCCCATGCAGCGATACAGGCTTGGGGAAGAGTGGCTGGAAAGTTGTCCGGCAGAAAAGGACCTGGGGGCGTTGGTCGACAGACTGCTGAATATGAGGCAGCACTGTGCCCAGGTGGTCAAGAAGGCCAACAGCATCCATCCTGGCTTGTATCCGAAATAGTGTGGCCAGCAGGACTAGGGAAGTAATCGTCCCCCTGGACCTGGCCACTGGTGAGACCTTACCTTGAATACTGTGTTCAGTTTGGACCCCTCACTGCAGGAAAGACATTGAGGTGCTGGAGCGTATCCAGAGAAGGGCAACAAAGCTGGCAGGGTGTCTGGAGAACAAGTCTTATGAGGAGCGACTGAGGGGAGCTGGAGTTGTTTAGCCTGGAGAAAAGAAGGCTGAGGGGAGACCTTATCGCTCTCTACAACTACCTGAAAGGAGGCTGTGGCGAGGTGGGTGTTGGTCTTTTCTCCCAGTGAGACAGTGGTGAGTGGGCTCGCGGGGGGAGGCTGAGCTGGACCAGGGCCGTGGGAGAAACGTCGGCCCCCAGGGGGTGGGTTCTCACTCGGCATCGAGGGCCCAGCCGCTGGCAGGAGCGCCTGGGCCCGGGCACGGTGCCGCCGCCTCCAGGGCCGGACACAGGCCTTGCTGCCTCACGAACACAGAGCTGTGTTCGTGGGGCTCACAGCTGATGGCAGACGACCACCTCGTACAGAAGGGAAAAAGAGGGGAGAATGCAGGACACAGAAAGGGAAGGGAAAACCCTGCGCAGCAGCCCCTTGCCAAGAGTGGCTCCTCTCCTCCCTGCTCCTCTCAACGGTCTCCCCAGCGCAACAGCGGGTGATGACTGTGGTGGCTGCCAAGGTGACTTTTGCCCTGCTGGCCCCTCACACTGTCACAGCCATGGTGACAATTACACACGGGCCCAGAAATTCTTGCTGGCAGCTCCGTCTGGGCAGGGACCAAGCGAGAGGCACCGCTGATGTGCCTCCGTGTGTTCACTGGAGTTCAGGTGGAGAATCTGCCCATCCTAGACATTCCCTGGGGAGCTGGTGCCACTGGAGACAGAGAACACGCTGCTCAATCGGCAGTGGGAATTGGTGCCGCACCTTCCCTCCACAGCAAACGCACGCTCTGTGGAGTGGGACCTGATGCAGCTGAAGAGGCCGTTGCAATGAAACTTGTGACAGAGACTCCCGTTACCACCCGGACAGTGACCGCCCTCCTTCTTTGAGAGAGCCCATTCCCTCTGGGAGCTTTACCCTGTACAAAGATGTCAGTGAATCACATGTTTGAATAAACATTGTCTCTGTGTGTAGCCATGCATCACTTTGTTGGGGAAGGTGGGCATAGGGTGCTGACTGCTCAGCTGCCACATAGTCAGGGAGCGTTTTTGCAGAAGAGCTGGTGCAGCGGGCTCTGGTTTTGTGATTCGCTGGGCTTTGGCTTCCCAGGTGTTGTGGGTTAATCCAGTAGGCAGCTTGGCATCACACAGCTGCTCAGTGCCTTGCCAGAGGTGGGATGGTGGAGAGAATCTGAAGGGTAAAAGTGGGAAAACTTTTGGGTTGAGAGCGGACAGTTTAGTAGGTAAAGCGAGAGCCACACGGCCAGGCAAAGCAAAATAAAGAATTCATTCACCACTCCCCTGCTCTGCCAACCAGACCTGCCTTTTTGGGAAGCATTCTGCCTCCCTGGGTCTCGCCTTGAAGGCATCACCAGAAAATTCCTAGCCTTGTACAGCCCTCAGATTATTAGGCGCTGTTGCTTTTTCATGTGGGTACCATGAAGTTGTGATGGGAAGCCCAAGGGCGGTGAAAAGAGGCTTCAGGGCCTCAGGGAGATTGGTAAAGGGAGCAGGAGCGCAGGTGGTATTCTCCTCTGGCCTTGCAGTTGCAGGGAGTGATGTCAAAAGAAACAGGCATATGCAACTTACCAATACCTGGCTCCAAGGCAGTGTCACTGGCAGAATTTGGTCACTTACCAAGGATCTGTTGTGGCAAGAAATCTCTGAATCTCGAGAAGCTACCTTGAGAGGCGTCCCGACTCCAGGGGAGATCCTGGTGTAGAGCCGGTGCTGTGCAGGAGAGCTCAAAGGGCTGTTGGGCTGTTCACTATTTATGGGGGTAAGATGATTGACTTATAGTCATATTTGCATATCAACCACAGTACCGGCATTGTGGTTGGTGGGCGCAGTGCTCAAGTTAGCCCTTGGGGATTGTGTTGTTATCTGTCTTCCTGAAGCCATGTGGAGCCCCGGATGCTGCCATCACAACAAGATGCACCCATTACGACCACCGAGTGCTTATTGCTTGGGCAGGAGCATGGGAGATAAAGGTCAGGTTGGCGCCTGGGAGGGAGCACACCATCACAGGTGGGCATCGGTCTCTTTTCCCAAGTAACAAGCCATCGGACGAGAGGAAACGGCCTCAGGTTGCGCCACGGGAGGTTTAGATTGGATATTAGGAATTTATTCACCAAAAGGCTTGTCAAGCGTGGGAACAGGCTGCACAGGGAAGTGGTAGAGTCACCACGCCTGGAGGTATTTAAAAGACTTGTAGATGTGGTGATAAGGGACGTGGTTTAGCGGTGGAGTTATCAGTGTCAGGTTAACGGATGGACTCGACCTTAAAGGTCTTCTCCAACCTAAACGATTCTACAGTTCTACGATTCTATGATTTAAGTTTGCCCGGTGTGGAGGCAGGGGTGGACTTGATGACCCCGTGCATCCCTTCCAACTCAGGATTTTCTGCGATTATGAGATTGCCATTGGCAGGCAGATGACAATAGACCAAGATATAGCACCACGCAAGCTCCCGTGAAGAGAATTAACTGTAGCCCAGCCTTAACAGTGCACCCGGGCAGCTGTGGGTCGCCGAGGCGGGGGGTGGCCCAGGGGCAGGGCTGGTTGCCAGGTGGGGCTGGTTGCCAGCCGTGCCTGTGCTGCACTCTGGCGCCTGGGAACCCCACAGGGGACGAGTCACAATGGGGGCAGCTATAAAGGGGGCCAGCAGACAGGGCTGCCCCAGTAGGGCAGGGACAGTGGTGAGTGGGCTCGCTGGGGAGGCTGGGCTGGACCAGGGCCGTGGCAGAAACGTCGGCCCCCGGGGGGGTGGGTTCTCACACCCGGCATCGAGGGCCCAGCCGCTGGCAGGAGCGCCTGGGCCCAGGCACGTTGCAGCCCAGCTTCAGGGCTGGACACAAGGCCTTGCTGCCTCCCCGCTGCTCCCCCTCTCCCACCTGCCCACCAGCTCCCTTGCGGCTCCTGTCCCCGCTCACCCCTGCCCCCAGCTCCTTCCCTCCCTTCTTCCCTCCCAGCCTCCGCTGAACCCCTTCTCTCCTCCTCCTGCAGGCCATGGCTGCCAATTGTCTTGCCTTGTTGTGCAAAGCATCTTCCAGCTCCCGCAGATGGTCGGCGATGAGCTGATGAGGCCACACGCGAGCGCATGCAGCAGCGTGCGGAATATCTGAACCGGGAGATGAATCGGCTGCTGCAGAGCTGGGCAGAGGAACGAGGAGCAGAGCGACTTTGCCAGGAGAGCCCCACTGTTCGCTGCCTTGCAGCATTGGCAGTTTTGGGTGATTGGGATCCTGGTGCTGCTCTTGGGCTCTGCCTGTGGCTCCTGAAAAGGAGCTGTCGGGCAGGAAGCAGATTAGCGACGAGGATGATTCCAGAAACAAGGACAGCACTAAAAGACCCAGTCCTTGTAGTGGTGTGCACAGAATGTCATCCGTACCCTCATGGATCTGTCAAAATCATTCCCGATGGTGAGGACTGGGGGTGAACTTCTCTGTATCGGCCAAAAACTTTCCGGGAACATTTCACTGCCGCGACTGCAGACGCCTTTGGGGTGGGCAGTGCCTTGAAAGTTGGAGCCTCAATGCGCAATCATGCTGTCTACCACATGCTACGCCTGAAGCCCCCCGGCCACACCTTCCACTTGGAACTGGGCACCGGGAGGAGATGCTGGCAAAAACTTCTGCATCCGCGTGGAGCTGGAGTGCACCTGCATGTGGGATGGGCTGGAGAGAGACATGCTGGCGTCCTCCCCACCTGAGGAGGAGCTGAGGAGAATCAGGGTCACAGCCTCCTAACCTCTCTGCACCGGCACCCTACCTAGCATCGAGAAAACCACCCGCTGGTTCCAGAGATTGGTAAAGCAGCCTCGGTGGTTTTGCCTCAGTCGAGACACTGCCGGCTAACAGTGCTGCCCTCCACACGCTCCTGCAAGCCCGTCTGACAGATGCTTCTAATAATACCATCCTGGTTCATATGGTGCTTGGGGTGCAGCAGGAGACGGGGACACCTTCCTGAGCATTGAGTAGGTGACTGTCAGCAGCAGCAGGACCTGGCAGAGAGCTGGGCTATGGCAGGGGTACAGTTCTTCAGGCACAGGGTCAGGCCTGAAGACGCGCCCCATACACGGAACTGAGCATGCTGGACACGGAACACGCTGCTCAATCAGCAGTGGGAATTGGTGCTGCACCTTTCCTCCACAGCAAAAGCACGCTTGTGGAGTGGGACCCGATGCAGCTGAAGAGGCCTTGCAAGGAGCCTTGCAAGAGAGACTCCTGTTACCACCTGGACAGTGACCGCCCTCCCTCTTTGAGGGAGTCCATTCCTCTGGGAGCTTTACCCTGTACAAAGATGTCAGTGAATCACTTGTTTGAATAAACGTTGTCTCAGTGAGTGACCATGCATTCACTTTGTTGGGAAGGTGGGCATAGGGTGCTGACTGCTCAGCTGCAATGTAGTCGAGGAACATTTTGCAGAAGAGCTGGTGCAGTGGCTCTGGTTTTCACTGATTCTGTAACTAAGGCTCTCCCACCTGTCTGTACTCCTGTGTGGGCAATGGGATAATTTGTCACCCTCCACAGCTGTGCACATTGCCTGTGTGCCGTAGGGAGCCTGCAGTGGTTTCCTTGGGAGGCTATACACACACCAAGCCCTGGGAGCCCACAGCATTGCTCTGGGCGACCCCAGTGAGGTGGGAATGACGCTGTCTGAACGGGGAGCCCTTTGCACAGGCGACACGTGCCACGACTGCGGCGTGGGGCTCTGGCTGCTCTGGCTCCTATATGAGCATCAGACTCATTCACTCATTGCTCATGACCTGAAAGCTCAGGTTCCCCACCACCTTGACAAGGGAGAACTAACACGTGCAGCGTGGTCAAGGAAAGCTTTTGAGATGTCTCCAAGGCAGGCACTTGTGCAGGTCCATGCCATGTTTATGAGAAGCAGTGGCCTGACGGCAGCTATGTGGCAGAAGAGGTGCATTCATCCCGTCTTTGGGACCACCTCCAGTGGAAATCCAATCACAGTATATAGGGGAAACTTGCAAGATCTTCGATAATTGTGACATCAAAGAACTGTCTAACTGTCTATGCCTGAGGGCTAGAGAAGCCCAGGCTTCTCCTCGTTTTCAGTTATACAGTGCAGGACATGGCCAGTTCTTCCACGATGCACAAAGCTACTGGAACCTTCCTCGCCTAGTGATGGACCTTTGGAAAATGAAGTTAAAATTGAGATGAGATGCCTGTCTCTGCATCTTTCACACCAGTGGTTTTCACTCTGTGGCCTGACCTTCTCCCCCAGAATGGCCATAATAACATTGTGTTTGCCATGCATCTTTGTTGGTTCAAAGAGGTAAAACATATTTTTAGTTTCAGTATATGAAGGCAAGAAGAGAAATATGTTATTTGAGTACGACCTCCCATGTGAATTTTTTCATTTGGATACATCCATGATAGTCTTGTTCAGTGCTTTGCATCCCTCCAGCTTCAAAGAGCAAATCTCTGAGCTACAGTTAGCTGTTTGCTGTTTGCTGATCTCTCCTCTTGACCTGTTGCGTCTTTCTTGGGGCTTTGTTTCCCTTGGGGTACCTTGAGCTTTTGAGCCAATGGAAATGCTTACCTAGCCTGTCATCTCACCAAATTCTTGTGACCAAGGACAAGGCTGAGAATCTGGGGGACGAAGAAGAATGACAAGCACCGATTGAGACCAAGAAGACAATGCAATCTGCTTAGCCCTCTGCATCCCAACAGATTGTTACCACAGTCAGGCTTGCCAGTCAACCAGTCCAAGCACAGTCATCACATTAAACTGGTTCCTTCCAAAGCTCGGGTTGTCCAGGCTCTTGTACAATTTCCTTTCACTTCCTCAGAGTTGTGACCTTCTGCATCTCTTCTTGGATAGGGGTATACGGTTTGTATTTTCTCTTTTTCGTATTCCTGTAAAAAGCATGAGCACTGACAACCTCTGGTCACAGGCAGCATTATTAAAACTTGTATTGACCAGTCTGTTTTCTGATCCCAGAGGATAACTGGCACAGATAGACAGATGCTGTAGATCTCCATCCCGCTTGTGTTCGGACACAACTAAACACCCACCGTACAGCCCCTGGGTCCAGCAGTGCCCCAGCCAGCAGCTGTTCCTAGCCCAGGAGCATGCTATAGGGCCTGCCTGGCAGCACTGGCAGCTTGCTACCAATTGTCACCTTTCCCTAGAGTCCCTTGGGTCTCACGCTACAGAGACATGATCCCTCAAGAAGGGAATTACTACAGTCCAGAGCTAGTTGCTGGGAGTCCCAACATGCCAAAGAAGGAGGGCTGTCAGGAGCAGGCTGCATAAGAAGGAAGGTGGTTGTGTGGTTTTCTGTGCAACTGTGAGGACCTTTAGATGCCAAGATTCTGTAGGCGCGAGGGCTGTCATGTTGCAAGCTTACACTGTAAGAAAAGCTCACAATGAAAGAAGTGCTTCAGATAGTACATAGATTCATCTGTGCCTGACACTGTTCACTGAGTAATAGCAAGGTCGCAGTTGCAGGTGAGCCTGCAGGCCATGCCAGTGGCCTGAGTAAGCATGCCAAGAGGCTGTGCTAGGTGCAGGGATGGTTAAGGACGCTGCAACTTCTAGAGAGGATCACTAGGTTATACCGTTACTGTCTGGTGCAGAAGCTTCTCTAGGAGCAGTTGGTTTCAAGCGGGGTGACCTGGCTTGGCGGCAGGGCTATGCTGAAGCTCTGTTGACAGGTAGCAGGATGACACCCATACACTGCACCACACCACAGCTGTCCAGCACCATGTCTCTCCAAGAAAAGTCTGAAGGAGATCTAACAAGGCAAGTGCCGGGTCCTGCACTTGGGTCACAACAACCCCATGCAGCGATACAGGCTTGGGGAAGAGTGGCTGGAAAGTTGTCCGGCAGAAAAGGACCTGGGGGCGTTGGTCGACAGAGATGCTATGAGGCAGCACTGTGCCCAGGTGGTCAGAAGGCCAACAGAGCATCCTGGCTTGTATCCGAATAGTGTGGCCAGCAGGACTAGGGAAGTAATCGTCCCCTGGACTGGCATGGTGAGACCTTACCTTGAATACTGTGTTCAGTTTTGGACCCCTCACTGCAGGAAGACATTGAGGTGTGGAGCGTCCAGAGAAGGCAACAAAGCTGGCAGGGTGTCTGGAGAACAAGTCTTATGAGGAGCGACTGAGGGAGCTGGAGTTGTTTAGCCTGGAGAAAAGAAGGCTGAGGGGAGACCTTATCGCTCTCTACAACTACCTGAAAGGAGGCTGTGGCGAGGTGGGTGTTGGTCTTTTCTCCCAGTGAGACAGTGGTGAGTGGGCTCGCGGGGGGAGGCTGAGCTGGACCAGGGCCGTGGGAGAAACGTCGGCCCCCAGGGGGTGGGTTCTCACTCGGCATCGAGGGCCCAGCCGCTGGCAGGAGCGCCTGGGCCCGGGCACGGTGCCGCCGCCTCCAGGGCCGGACACAGGCCTTGCTGCCTCACGAACACAGAGCTGTGTTCGTGGGGCTCACAGCTGATGGCAGACGACCACCTCGTACAGAAGGGAAAAAGAGGGGAGAATGCAGGACACAGAAAGGGAAGGGAAAACCCTGCGCAGCAGCCCCTTGCCAAGAGTGGCTCCTCTCCTCCCTGCTCCTCTCAACGGTCTCCCCAGCGCAACAGCGGGTGATGACTGTGGTGGCTGCCAAGGTGACTTTTGCCCTGCTGGCCCCTCACACTGTCACAGCCATGGTGACAATTACACACGGGCCCAGAAATTCTTGCTGGCAGCTCCGTCTGGGCAGGGACCAAGCGAGAGGCACCGCTGATGTGCCTCCGTGTGTTCACTGGAGTTCAGGTGGAGAATCTGCCCATCCTAGACATTCCCTGGGGAGCTGGTGCCACTGGAGACAGAGAACACGCTGCTCAATCGGCAGTGGGAATTGGTGCCGCACCTTCCCTCCACAGCAAACGCACGCTCTGTGGAGTGGGACCTGATGCAGCTGAAGAGGCCGTTGCAATGAAACTTGTGACAGAGACTCCCGTTACCACCCGGACAGTGACCGCCCTCCTTCTTTGAGAGAGCCCATTCCCTCTGGGAGCTTTACCCTGTACAAAGATGTCAGTGAATCACATGTTTGAATAAACATTGTCTCTGTGTGTAGCCATGCATCACTTTGTTGGGGAAGGTGGGCATAGGGTGCTGACTGCTCAGCTGCCACATAGTCAGGGAGCGTTTTGCAGAAGAGCTGGTAGCGGGCTCTGGTTTTGTGATTCGCTGGGCTTTGGCTTCCCAGGTGTTGTGGGTTAATCCCAGTAGGCAGCTTGGCATCACACAGCTGCTCAGTGCCTTGCCAGAGGTGGGATGGTGGAGAGAATCTGAAGGGTAAAAGTGGGAAAACTTTTGGGTTGAGAGCGGACAGTTTAGTAGGTAAAGCGAGAGCCACACGGCCAGGCAAAGCAAAATAAAGAATTCATTCACCACTCCCCTGCTCTGCCAACCAGACCTGCCTTTTTGGGAAGCATTCTGCCTCCCTGGGTCTCGCCTTGAAGGCATCACCAAGAAAATTCCTAGCCTTGTACAGCCCTCAGATTATTAGGCGCTGTTGCTTTTTCATGTGGGTACCAATGAAGTTGTGATGGGAAGCCCAAGGGCGGTGAAAAGAGGCTTCAGGGCCTCAGGGAGATTGGTAAAGGGAGCAGGAGCGCAGGTGGTATTCTCCTCTGGCCTTGCAGTTGCAGGGAGCGATGTCAAAAGAAACAGGCATATGCAACTTACCAATACCTGGCTCCAAGGCCAGTGTCACTGGCAGAATTTGGTCACTTACCAAGGATCTGTTGTGGCAAGAAATCTCTGAATCTCGAGAAGCTACCTTGAGAGGCGTCCCGACTCCAGGGGAGATCCTGGTGTAGAGCCGGTGCTGTGCAGGAGAGCTCAAAGGGCTGTTGGGCTGTTCACTATTTATGGGGGTAAGATGATTGACTTATAGTCATATTTGCATATCAACCACAGTACCGGCATTGTGGTTGGTGGGCGCAGTGCTCAAGTTAGCCCTTGGGGATTGTGTTGTTATCTGTCTTCCTGAAGCCATGTGGAGCCCCGGATGCTGCCATCACAACAAGATGCACCCATTACGACCACCGAGTGCTTATTGCTTGGGCAGGAGCATGGGAGATAAAGGTCAGGTTGGCGCCTGGGAGGGAGCACACCATCACAGGTGGGCATCGGTCTCTTTTCCCAAGTAACAAGCCATCGGACGAGAGGAAACGGCCTCAGGTTGCGCCACGGGAGGTTTAGATTGGATATTAGGAATTTATTCACCAAAAGGCTTGTCAAGCGTGGAACAGGCTGCACAGGGAAGTGGTAGAGTCACCACGCCTGGAGGTATTTAAAAGACTTGTAGATGTGGTGATAAGGGACGTGGTTTAGCGGTGGAGTTATCAGTGTCAGGTTAACGGATGGACTCGACCGTAAAGGTCTTCTCCAACCTAAACGATTCTACAGTTCTACGATTCTATGATTTAAGTTTGCCCGGTGTGGAGGCAGGGGTTGGACTTGATGACCCCCGTGCATCCCTTCCAACTCAGGATTTTCTGCGATTATGAGATTGCCATTGGCAGGCAGATGACAATAGACCAAGATATAGCACCACGCAAGCTCCCGTGAAGAGAATTAACTGTAGCCCAGCCTTAACCAGTGCACCCGGGCAGCTGTGGGTCACCGAGGCGGGGGGTGGCCCAGGGGCAGGGCTGGTTGCCAGGTGGGGCTGGTTGCCAGCCGTGCCTGTGCTGCACTCTGGCGCCTGGGACCCCACAGGGGACGAGTCACAATGGGGGCAGCTATAAAGGGGGCCAGCAGACAGGGCTGCCCCAGTAGGGCACGGGACAGTGGTGAGTGGGCTCGCGCGGGGAGGCTGGGCTGGACCAGGGCCGTGGCAGAAACGTCGGCCCCCGGGGGGTGGGTTCTCACCTGGCATCGAGGCCCAGCCGCTGGCAGGAGCGCCTGGGCCCAGGCACGGTGCCGCCGCTCCAGGGCCGGACACAGGCCTTGCTGCCTCCCCACTGCCTCCCCCCTCTCCCACCTGCCCCCCTCCCCGCGGCTCCTGTCCCCCACTCCCCCCCACCCTCCTTCCCCTCCTTCCTGCAGGCCATGGCTGCCAAATTGTTCCTTGCCTTGTTTGTGCAAAGCATCTTCCAGCCCGCAGATGGTCGGCGATGAGCTGGATGAGGCCACACGCGAGCGCATGCAGCAGCGTGCGGAATATCTGAACTGGGAGATGAATCGGCTGCTGCAGGAGCTGGAGCAGAGGAACCAGTACCGGAGGACCCAGGAGTGGGGTGGCTTTGCCAGGAGAGCCCACTATTCGCTGCCTTGCAGCATTGGCAGTTTTGGGTGATTGCTGGAATCCTGGTGCTGCTCGTCAGGTTCTGGTGGTGGCTGATGGAAAGGAGCCGTGAGCCAGACAGCAGCAGTGATGAGGAGAGCTCCAGCAGCGAGAGTGAGCAGGTGCAGGACAATGAGGAGGAAGCAAATGATGATGCAAATGAACTGAGAAGGATTTTTGAGGAGCACATACAGCGCCAGTTCAGAACTTGGCCTCAGAGTGCCTGACTGTGAAGGAGCTGGTGGGCAACTTCATCCTTGTCTTCAGAGCGCTCTTGTCAAATAGTTTATTCCCGGAGCTGCAGTCAGCCATTGGGGTGGGCAGCGCCTTCGAAGGCTGGAGTCCCCATGAAGAAGATGTCATCTACCGTGTGCTCATGCCCATGAAGGCTCCCCGTTGGCATGCCTTCCACCTGGAGCTGTGCAGTCCTGGAGCGACGCAGGCAAGGAACTTCTGCATCCGCGTGGAGCAGGAATGTACCTGCATGAGGGAGCAGCTGGTGGGGGACATACTGTGCTTCCTCCACCACCCCGAGGAGGAGCTGAGGAGGAATCAGAACACCAGCCTCCTACGCACCCTCTGCACTGGCTCCTATCTAGATGTCCAGAAAACTGCCCGCTGGTTCCATCAACTGGTGAAAGCAGCCTGGGCGGCTTTGCCCCAGGTGACCAGCTGCCGTCTAAAGATGATGCCCTTCAACCGCTCCTGCAAATTCCAGGTCAAAAGCCGATCAGAAAAGACTCATTATTGAGATAATGCCTGGGGTGCAGCAAGGCGATTCAGACATCTTTGTGACCAGCCAAAGTACAGAGGCCATCTTCACGCCAAGCACGATGTGGACAGAGAGCTATGCTGTGGCAGAGGTGAAGTTCTTCAGCCATATGACCAGGCAGGCCCCACGTGACACCTTCCACCTCAAATGCCTGCAGCTCTACAGTCGCATCCTGGTGGGCACAGGCTTTTCCGACTATACTTTGAAGACAGTTGTGATGCACCTCCTGACCACCATACCCCTGTCAAGCTGGAGCAGGAGGGAATTTGTGATGCGGCTGCAGGATATCATGCGGTACCTGCGCAGCTGCCTGGAGGAGAAACGCCTTGACCACTTCTTCTTTGGCAACGAGAACGTGCCCAAGGAGATAATCTTGCCCCCAGCCTTCCAAATGGCCAAGCCACTCAACCTCTTCCACCGCCTGGCGCAGGATCCGGACATGCACGCCAAGGCACTGCATGAGTTCAATGAGCTGCAAGATCGGCTCACGAGACTGCTGTTCTACGGACGCTGAAATAAGTCTTCATGCACAGAGCTGTGTTCGTGGGGCTCACAGCTGATGGCAGACGACCACCTCGTACAGAAGGGAAAAAGAGGGGAGAATGCAGGACACAGAAAGGGAAGGGAAAACCCTGCGCAGCAGCCCCTTGCCAAGAGTGGCTCCTCTCCTCCCTGCTCCTCTCAACGGTCTCCCCAGCGCAACAGCGGGTGATGACTGTGGTGGCTGCCAAGGTGACTTTTGCCCTGCTGGCCCCTCACACTGTCACAGCCATGGTGACAATTACACACGGGCCCAGAAATTCTTGCTGGCAGCTCCGTCTGGGCAGGGACCAAGCGAGAGGCACCGCTGATGTGCCTCCGTGTGTTCACTGGAGTTCAGGTGGAGAATCTGCCCATCCTAGACATTCCCTGGGGAGCTGGTGCCACTGGAGACAGAGAACACGCTGCTCAATCGGCAGTGGGAATTGGTGCCGCACCTTCCCTCCACAGCAAACGCACGCTCTGTGGAGTGGGACCTGATGCAGCTGAAGAGGCCGTTGCAATGAAACTTGTGACAGAGACTCCCGTTACCACCCGGACAGTGACCGCCCTCCTTCTTTGAGAGAGCCCATTCCCTCTGGGAGCTTTACCCTGTACAAAGATGTCAGTGAATCACATGTTTGAATAAACATTGTCTCTGTGTGTAGCCATGCATCACTTTGTTGGGGAAGGTGGGCAGGGTGCTGACTGCTCAGCTGCCACATAGTCAGGGAGCGTTTTGCAGAAGAGCTGGTGCAGCGGGCTCTGGTTTTGTGATTCGCTGGGCTTTGGCTTCCCAGGTGTTGTGGGTTAATCCCAGTAGGCAGCTTGGCATCACACAGCTGCTCAGTGCCTTGCCAGAGGTGGGATGGTGGAGAGAATCTGAAGGGTAAAAGTGGGAAAACTTTTGGGTTGAGAGCGGACAGTTTAGTAGGTAAAGCGAGAGCCACACGGCCAGGCAAAGCAAAATAAAGAATTCATTCACCACTCCCCTGCTCTGCCAACCAGACCTGCCTTTTTGGGAAGCATTCTGCCTCCCTGGGTCTCGCCTTGAAGGCATCACCAAGAAAATTCCTAGCCTTGTACAGCCCTCAGATTATTAGGCGCTGTTGCTTTTTCATGTGGGTACCAATGAAGTTGTGATGGGAAGCCCAAGGGCGGTGAAAAGAGGCTTCAGGGCCTCAGGGAGATTGGTAAAGGGAGCAGGAGCGCAGGTGGTATTCTCCTCTGGCCTTGCAGTTGCAGGGAGTGATGTCAAAAGAAACAGGCATATGCAACTTACCAATACCTGGCTCCAAGGCCAGTGTCACTGGCAGAATTTGGTCACTTACCAAGGATCTGTTGTGGCAAGAAATCTCTGAATCTCGAGAAGCTACCTTGAGAGGCGTCCCGACTCCAGGGGAGATCCTGGTGTAGAGCCGGTGCTGTGCAGGAGAGCTCAAAGGGCTGTTGGGCTGTTCACTATTTATGGGGTAAGATGATTGACTTATAGTCATATTTGCATATCAACCACAGTACCGGCATTGTGGTTGGTGGGCGCAGTGCTCAAGTTAGCCCTTGGGATTGTGTTGTTATCTGTCTTCCTGAAGCCATGTGGAGCCCCGGATGCTGCCATCACAACAAGATGCACCCATTACGACCACCGAGTGCTTATTGCTTGGGCAGGAGCATGGGAGATAAAGGTCAGGTTGGCGCCTGGGAGGGAGCACACCATCACAGGTGGGCATCGGTCTCTTTTCCCAAGTAACAAGCCATCGGACGAGAGGAGAACGGCCTCAGGTTGCGCCACGGGAGTTTAGATTGGATATAGGAATTATATTCACCAACAGGCTTGTCAAGGCGTAGGAACAGGCTGCACAGGGAAGTGGTAGAGTCACCACGCCTGGAGGTATTTAAAAGACTTGTAGATGTGTGATAAGGGACGTGGTTTAGCGGTGGAGTTATCAGTGTCAGGTTAACGGATGACTCGACCTTAAAGGTCTTCTCCAACCTAAACGATTCTACAGTTCTACGATTCTATGATTTAAGTTTGCCCGGTGTGGAGGCAGGGGTTGGACTTGATGACCCCCGTGCATCCCTTCCAACTCAGGATTTTCTGCGATTATGAGATTGCCATTGGCAGGCAGATGACAATAGACCACGATATAGCACCAACGCAAGCTCCCGTGAAGAGAATTAACTGTAGCCCAGCCTTAACCAGTGCACCCGGGCAGCTGTGGGTCACCGAGGCGGGGGGTGGCCAGGGGCAGGGCTGTTTGCCAGGTGGGGCTGGTTGCCAGCCGTGCCTGTGCTGCACTCTGGCGCCTGGGACCACCACAGGGGAGAGTCACAATGGGGGGCAGCTATAAAGGGGGCCAGCAGACAGGGCTGCCCCAGTAGGGCACGGGACAGTGGTGAGCGGGCTCGCTGGGGGAGCTGGGACTGGACCAGGGCCGTGGCAGAAACGTCGGCCCCCGGGGGGGTGGGTCTCACCCGGGCATCGAGGGCCCAGCCGCTGGCAGGAGCGCCTGGGCCCAGGCAGGTGCAGCCCAGCTCAGGGCTTGGACACAGGCCTTGCTGCCTCCCACTGCTCACCCCCTCTCCCACCTGGCCCCCCCAGCTCCCCTGCGGCTCCTGTCCCCGCTCAGCCCCTGCCACCAGCTCCTTCCCTCCCTTCTTCCCTCCCAGCCCCGCTGAACCCCTTCTCTCCCTCCTCCTGCAGGCCATGGCTGCCAAATGTTCCTTGCCTTGTTTGTGCAAAGCATCTTCCAGCTCCCGCAGATGGTCGGCGATGAGCTGGATGAGGCCACACGCGAGCGCATGCAGCAGCGTGCGGAATATCTGAACCGGGAGATGAATCGGCTGCTGCAGGAGCTGGAGCAGAGGAACGAGGAGCAGAGCGACTTTGCCAGGAGAGCCCCACTGTTCGCTGCCTTGCAGCATTGGCAGTTTTGGGTGATTGCTGGAATCCTGGTGCTGCTCTTCGGGCTCTGCCTGTGGCTCAGAAAAAGGAGCTGTCGGCTGGCCAGCAGCAGTAGCGACGAGGATGATTCCAGAAACAAGGACAAGCACCTAAAAGACCCAGTCTTGTAGTGGATGTGCACAGAATGTCATCCGTACCCCTCATGGATCTGTCCAAAATCATTCCCGATGGTGGGACTTGTGGGTGAACTTCTCTGTATCTGCCAAAAACTTTCCGGGAACAGTTTCATGCCGCGACTGCAGACAGCCTTTGGGGTGGGCAGTGCCTTTGAAAGTTGGAGTCTCAATGAGCATCATGCTGTCTACACATGCTTACGCCCCTGAAGCCCCCCCGTGGCCACACCTTCCACTTGGAACTGGGCACCGGGGAGGAGATGCTGGCAAACAACTTCTGCATCCCGCGTGGAGCTGGAGTGCACCTGCATGTGGAGGGGCTGGAGAAGGACATGCTGTGCTTCCTCCACCACCCTGAGGAGGAGCTGAGGAGAAATCAGGGTCCCAGCCTCCTAGACACCCTCTGCACCGCCTCTACCTAGACATCGAGAAACCACCCGCTGGTTCCAGATAGTGTAAAAGCAGCCTCGGTGGTTTGCCTCAGTCGAGACACTGCCGGCTAACAGTGCTGCCCTCCACACGCTCCTGCAAGCTCCGTCTGACAGATGCTTCTAATAATAACCATCCTGGTTCATATGGTGCTTGGGGTGCAGCAAGGAGAACGGGGACACCTTCCTGAGCATTGAGTAGGTGACTGTCAGCAGCACAGGACCTGGCCAGAGAGCTGGGCTATGGCAGGGGGTACATTTCTTCAGGCACAGGGTCAGGCCTGAGACGCTCCCCATACCACGGAACTGAGCATGCTGACACGGAGAACACGCTGCTCATCAGCAGTGGAACTGGTGCTGCACCTTTCCTCCACAGCAAAAGCACTGCTCTGTGGAGTGGGAACCCGATGCAGCGAAGAGCCAGTTGCAAGGATCCTTGCAAGAAGAAGACTCCTGTTACCACCTGGACAGTGACCCGCCCTCCCTCTTTGAGGGAGTCCATTCCCTCTGGGATCTTTACCCCTGTACAAAAGATGTCAGTGAATCACTTGTTTGAATAAACGTTGTCTCAGTGAGTGACCATGCATCACTTTGTTGGGGAAGGTGGGCATAGGGTGCTGACTGCTCAGCTGCAACGTAGTCGAGGAACATTTGCAGAAGAGCTGGTGCAGTGGGCTCTGGTTTCACTGATTCTGTAACTAAGGCTCTCCCACCTGTCTGTACTCCTGTGTTGGGCAATGGGAATATTGTCACCCTCCACAGCTGTGCACATTGCCTTGGTGCCGTAGGGAGCCTGCAGTGGTTTCCTTGGGAGCTATACACACCAAGCCACTGGGAGCCCCACAGCATTGCTCTTGGGCGACCCCAGTGAGGTGGGAATGACGCTGTCTGAACGGGGAGCCCTTTGCACAGGCGACACGTGCCACGACTGCGGCGTGGGGCTCTGGCTGCTCTGGCTCCTATATGAGCATCAGACTCATTCACTCATTGCTCATGACCTGAAAGCTCAGGTTCCCACCACCTTGACAAGGGAGAACTTAACACGTGCAGCGTGGTCAAAGAAAGCTTTTGAGATGTCTCCAAGGCAGGCACTTGTGCAGTCCATGCCATGTTTATGAGAAGCAGTGGCCTGACGGCAGCTGTGTGGCAGAAGAGGTGCATTCATCCCTGTCTTTGGGACACCTCCAGTGGAAATCCAATCACAGTATATAGGGGAAAATTTGCAAGATCTTCGATAATTGTGACATCAAAAGAACTGTCTAACTGTCTATGCCTGAGGGCTAGAGAAGCCCGGCTTCTCCTCGTTTTCAGTTATACAGTGCAGGACATGGCCAGTTCTTCCACGATGCACAAAGCTACTGGAACCTTCCTCGCCTAGTGATGGACCTTTGGAAATGAAGTTAAACTTGAGATGAGATGCTGTCTCTGCATCTTTCACACCAGTGGTTTTCACTCTGTGGCCTGACCTTTCTCCCCCAGAATGGCCATAATAACATTGTGTTTTGCCATGCATCTTTGTTGGTTCAAAGAGGTAAAACACATTTTAGTTTCAGTATATGAAGGCAAGAAGAGAAATATGTTATTTGAGTACGACCTCCCATGTGAATTTTTCATTTGGATACATCCACGATAGTCTTGTTCAGTGCTTTGCATCCCTCCAGCTTCAAAGAGCAATCTCTGAGCTACAGTTAGCTGTTTGCTGTTTGCTGATCTCTCCTCTTGAACCTGTTGCGTCTTTCTTGGGGCTTTGTTTCCCTTGTGGGTACCTTTGAGCTTTTGAGCCAATGGAAATGCTTACCTAGCCTGTTCATCTCACCAAATTCTTTGATCAAGGACAAGGCTGAGAATCTGGGGGACGAAGAAGAATGACAAGCACCGATTGAGACCAAGAAGACAATGCAATCTGCTTAGCCCTCTGCATCCCAACAGATTGTTACCACAGTCAGGCTTGCCAGTCACCCAGGTCCAAGCACAGTCATCACATTAACTGGTTCCTTCCAAAAGGCTCCGGGTTTTCCAGGCTCTTTGACAATTTCCTTTCACTTCCTCAGAGCTGCTGACCCTTCTGCCATCTCTTCTTGGATAGGGGTATCCCGGTTTGTATTTTCTCTTTTTCGTATTCTGTAAAAATCATGAGCCACTGACAACTCTGGTCACAGGCAGCATTATTAAAAACTTGTATTGACCAGTCTGTTTTCTGACTCCCAGAGGATAACTGGCACAGATAGACAGATGCTGTAGATCTCCATCCCGCTTGTGTTCGGACACAACTAAACACCCACCGTACAGCCCCTGGGTCCCAGCAGTGCCCCAGCCAGCAGCTGTTCCCTAGCCCAGGAGCATGCTATAGGGCCTGCCTGGCAGCACTGGCAGCTTGCTACCAATTGTCACCTTTCCCTAGAGTCCCTTGGGTCTCACGCTACAGAGACATGATTCCTCTCAAGAAGGGAATTACTACAGTCCAGAGCTAGTTGCTGGGAGTCCCAACATGCCAAAGAAGGAGGGCTGTCAGGAGCAGGCTGCATAAGAAGGAAGGTGGTTGCGTGGTTTTCTGTGCAACTGTGAGGACCTTTAGATGCCAAGATTCTGTAGGCGCGAGGGATGCTCATGTGCAAGCTTACAATTGTAAGAAAAGCTCGCAATGAAAGAAGTGCTTCAGATAGTACATAGATTCATCTGTGCCTGACACTGTTCACTGAGTAATAGCAAGGTCGCAGTTGCATGTGAGCCTGCAGGCCATGCCAGTGGCCCTGAGTAAGAATGCCAAGAGGTGTGCCTAGGTGCAGGGATGGTTAAGGACAGTGCAACGTCTAGAGAGGATCCCATAGGTTATACCGTTCCTGTCTGTGTGCAGAAGCTTCTCTAGGAGCAGTTGGTTTCAAGAGGTGGGTGACCTGGCTTGGCGGCAGGCTGATGCTGCAGCTCTGTTGACAGGTAGCAGGATGACACCCATACACTGCACCACACCACAGCTGTCCAGCACCATGTCTCTCCAAGAAAAGTCTGAAGGAGATCTAACAAGGCCAAGTGCCGGGTCCTGCACTTGGGTCACAACAACCCCATGCAGCGATACAGGCTTGGGGAAGAGTGGCTGGAAAGTTGTTCCGGCAGAAAAGGACCTGGGGGCGTTGGTCGACAGACTGCTGAATATGAGGCAGCACTGTGCCCAGGTGGTCAAGGCCAACAGCATCCATCCTGGCTTGTATCCGAAATAGTGTGGCCAGCAGGACTAGGGAAGTAATCGTCCCCCTGGACCTGGCACTGGTGAGACCTTACCTTGAATACTGTGTTCAGTTTTGGACCCCTCACTGCAGGAAAGACATTGAGGTGCTGGAGCGTATCCAGAGAAGGGCAACAAAGCTGGCAGGGTGTCTGGAGAACAAGTCTTATGAGGAGCGACTGAGGGAGCTGGAGTTGTTTAGCCTGGAGAAAAGAAGGCTGAGGGGAGACCTTATCGCTCTCTACAACTACCTGAAAGGAGGCTGTGGCGAGGTGGGTGTTGGTCTTTTCTCCCAGTGAGACAGTGGTGAGTGGGCTCGCGGGGGGAGGCTGAGCTGGACCAGGGCCGTGGGAGAAACGTCGGCCCCCAGGGGGTGGGTTCTCACTCGGCATCGAGGGCCCAGCCGCTGGCAGGAGCGCCTGGGCCCGGGCACGGTGCCGCCGCCTCCAGGGCCGGACACAGCCTTGCTGCCTCACGAACACAGAGCTGTGTTCGTGGGGCTCACAGCTGATGGCAGACGACCACCTCGTACAGAAGGGAAAAAGAGGGGAGAATGCAGGACACAGAAAGGGAAGGGAAAACCCTGCGCAGCAGCCCCTTGCCAAGAGTGGCTCCTCTCCTCCCTGCTCCTCTCAACGGTCTCCCCAGCGCAACAGCGGGTGATGACTGTGGTGGCTGCCAAGGTGACTTTTGCCCTGCTGGCCCCTCACACTGTCACAGCCATGGTGACAATTACACACGGGCCCAGAAATTCTTGCTGGCAGCTCCGTCTGGGCAGGGACCAAGCGAGAGGCACCGCTGATGTGCCTCCGTGTGTTCACTGGAGTTCAGGTGGAGAATCTGCCCATCCTAGACATTCCCTGGGGAGCTGGTGCCACTGGAGACAGAGAACACGCTGCTCAATCGGCAGTGGGAATTGGTGCCGCACCTTCCCTCCACAGCAAACGCACGCTCTGTGGAGTGGGACCTGATGCAGCTGAAGAGGCCGTTGCAATGAAACTTGTGACAGAGACTCCCGTTACCACCCGGACAGTGACCGCCCTCCTTCTTTGAGAGAGCCCATTCCCTCTGGGAGCTTTACCCTGTACAAAGATGTCAGTGAATCACATGTTTGAATAAACATTGTCTCTGTGTGTAGCCATGCATCACTTTGTTGGGGAAGGTGGGCATAGGGTGCTGACTGCTCAGCTGCCACATAGTCAGGGAGCGTTTTGCAGAAGAGCTGGTGCAGCGGGCTCTGGTTTTGTGATTCGCTGGGCTTTGGCTTCCCAGGTGTTGTGGGTTAATCCCAGTAGGCAGCTTGGCATCACACAGCTGCTCAGTGCCTTGCCAGAGGTGGGATGGTGGAGAGAATCTGAAGGGTAAAAGTGGGAAAACTTTTGGGTTGAGAGCGGACAGTTTAGTAGGTAAAGCGAGAGCCACACGGCCAGGCAAAGCAAAATAAAGAATTCATTCACCACTCCCCTGCTCTGCCAACCAGACCTGCCTTTTTGGGAAGCATTCTGCCTCCCTGGGTCTCGCCTTGAAGGCATCACCAAGAAATTCCTAGCCTTGTACAGCCCTCAGATTATTAGGCGCTGTTGCTTTTTCATGTGGGTACCAATGAAGTTGTGATGGGAAGCCCAAGGGCGGTGAAAAGAGGCTTCAGGGCCTCAGGGAGATTGGTAAAGGGAGCAGGAGCGCAGGTGGTATTCTCCTCTGGCCTTGCAGTTGCAGGGAGTCGATGTCAAAAGAAACAGGCATATGCAACTTACCAATACCTGGCTCCAAGGCCAGTGTCACTGCAGAATTTGGTCACTTACCAAGGATCTGTTGTGGCAAGAAATCTCTGAATCTCGAGAAGCTACCTTGAGAGGCGTCCCGACTCCAGGGGAGATCCTGGTGTAGAGCCGGTGCTGTGCAGGAGAGCTCAAAGGGCTGTTGGGCTGTTCACTATTTATGGGGGTAAGATGATTGACTTATAGTCATATTTGCATATCAACCACAGTACCGGCATTGTGGTTGGTGGGCGCAGTGCTCAAGTTAGCCCTTGGGGATTGTGTTGTTATCTGTCTTCCTGAAGCCATGTGGAGCCCCGGATGCTGCCATCACAACAAGATGCACCCATTACGACCACCGAGTGCTTATTGCTTGGGCAGGAGCATGGGAGATAAAGGTCAGGTTGGCGCCTGGGAGGGAGCACACCATCACAGGTGGGCATCGGTCTCTTTTCCCAAGTAACAAGCCATCGGACGAGAGGAAACGGCCTCAGGTTGCGCCACGGGAGGTTTAGATTGGATATTAGGAATTTATTCACCAAAAGGCTTGTCAAGCGTGGGAACAGGCTGCACAGGGAAGTGGTAGAGTCACCACGCCTGGAGGTATTTAAAAGACTTGTAGATGTGGTGATAAGGGACGTGGTTTAGCGGTGGAGTTATCAGTGTCAGGTTAACGGATGGACTCGACCTTAAAGGTCTTCTCCAACCTAAACGATTCTACAGTTCTACGATTCTATGATTTAAGTTTGCCCGGTGTGGAGGCAGGGGTTGGACTTGATGACCCCCGTGCATCCCTTCCAACTCAGGATTTTCTGCGATTATGAGATTGCCATTGGCAGGCAGATGACAATAGACCAAGATATAGCACCACGCAAGCTCCCGTGAAGAGAATTAACTGTAGCCCAGCCTTAACCAGTGCACCCGGGCAGCTGTGGGTCGCCGAGGCGGGGGTGGCCCAGGGGCAGGGCTGGTTGCCAGGTGGGGCTGGTTGCCAGCCGTGCCTGTGCTGCACTCTGGCGCCTGGGACCCCACAGGGGACGAGTCACAATGGGGGCAGCTATAAAGGGGGCCAGCAGACAGGGCTGCCCCAGTAGGGCACGGGACAGTGGTGAGTGGGCTCGCGTGGGGAGGCTGGGCTGGACCAGGGCCGTGGCAGAAACGTCGGCCCCCGGGGGGTGGGTTCTCACCCGGCATCGAGGGCCCAGCCGCTGGCAGGAGCGCCTGGGCCCAGGCACGGTGCCGCCAGCTTCAGGGCTGGACACAGGCCTTGCTGCCTCCCCGCTGCCTCCCCCCTCTCCCACCTGCCCCCAGCTCCCGGCGGCTCCGGTCCCCGCTCACCCCTGCCACCAGCTCCTTCCCTCCCTTCTTCCCTCCCAGCCCCGCTGAACCCTTCTCTCCCTCCTCCTGCAGGCCATGGCTGCCAAATTGTTCCTTGCCTTGTTTGTGCAAAGCATCTTCCAGCTCCCGCAGATGGTCGGCGATGAGCTGGATGAGGCCACACGCGAGCGCATGCAGCAGCGTGCGGAATATCTGAACCGGGAGATGAATCGGCTGCTGCAGGAGCTGGAGCAGAGGAACGAGGAGCAGAGCGACTTTGCCAGGAGAGCCCCACTGTTCGCTGCCTTGCAGCATTGGCAGTTTTGGGTGATTGCTGGAATCCTGGTGCTGCTCTTCGGGCTCTGCCTGTGGCTCAGAAAAAGGAGCTGTCGGCTGGCCAGCAGCAGTAGCGACGAGGATGATTCCAGAAACAAGGACAAGCACCTAAAAAGACCCAGTCTTGTAGTGGATGTGCACAGAATGTCATCCGTACCCCTCATGGATCTGTCAAAATCATTCCCGATGGTGGAGGACCTGGTGGGTGAACTTCTCTGTATCTGCCAAAAACTTTCCGGGAACAGTTTCATGCCGCGACTGCAGACAGCCTTTGGGGTGGGCAGTGCCTTTGAAAGTTGGAGTCTCAATGAGCATCATGCTGTCTACCACATGCTTACGCCCCTGAAGCCCCCCCGTGGCCACACCTTCCACTTGGAACTGGGCACCGGGGAGGAGATGCTGGCAAACAACTTCTGCATCCGCGTGGAGCTGGAGTGCACCTGCATGTGGGAGGGGCTGGAGAAGGACATGCTGTGCTTCCTCCACCACCCTGAGGAGGAGCTGAGGAGAAATCAGGGTCCCAGCCTCCTAGACACCCTCTGCACCGGCCCCTACCTAGACATCGAGAAAACCACCCGCTGGTTCCAGATATTGGTAAAAGCAGCCTCGGTGGTTTTGCCTCAGTCGAGACACTGCCGGCTAACAGTGCTGCCCTCCACACGCTCCTGCAAGCTCCGTCTGACAGATGCTTCTAATAATACCATCCTGGTTCATATGGTGCTTGGGGTGCAGCAAGGAGACGGGGACACCTTCCTGAGCATTGAGTAGGTGACTGTCAGCAGCAGCAGGACCTGGCCAGAGAGCTGGGCTATGGCAGGGGTACAGTTCTTCAGGCACAGGGTCAGGCCTGAAGACGCTCCCCATACCACGGAACTGAGCATGCTGGACACGGAGAACACGCTGCTCAATCAGCAGTGGGAATTGGTGCTGCACCTTTCCTCCACAGCAAAAGCACGCTCTGTGGAGTGGGACCCGATGCAGCTGAAGAGGCCCTTGCAAGGAGCCTTGCAAGAGAGACTCCTGTTACCACCTGGACAGTGACCGCCCTCCCTCTTTGAGGGAGTCCATTCCCTCTGGGAGCTTTACCCTGTACAAAGATGTCAGTGAATCACTTGTTTGAATAAACGTTGTCTCAGTGAGTGACCATGCATCACTTTGTTGGGGAAGGTGGGCATAGGGTGCTGACTGCTCAGCTGCAATGTAGTCGAGGAACATTTTGCAGAAGAGCTGGTGCAGTGGGCTCTGGTTTCACTGATTCTGTAACTAAGGCTCTCCCACCTGTCTGTACTCCTGTGTTGGGGCAATGGGAATAATTTGTCACCCTCCACAGCTGTGCACATTGCCTGTGTGCCGTAGGGAGCCTGCAGTGGTTTCCTTGGGAGCTATACACACACCAAGCCCTGGGAGCCCCACAGCATTGCTCTTGGGCGACCCCAGTGAGGTGGGAATGACGCTGTCTGAACGGGGAGCCCTTTGCACAGGCGACACGTGCCACGACTGCGGCGTGGGGCTCTGGCTGCTCTGGCTCCTATATGAGCATCAGACTCATTCACTCATTGCTCATGACCTGAAAGCTCAGGTTCCCACCACCTTGACAAGGGAGAACTTAACACGTGCAGCGTGGTCAAGGAAAGCTTTTGAGATGTCTCCAAGGCAGGCACTTGTGCAGTCCATGCCATGTTTATGAGAAGCAGTGGCCTGACGGCAGCTATGTGGCAGAAGAGGTGCATTCATCCCTGTCTTTGGGACACCTCCAGTGGAAATCCAATCACAGTATATAGGGGAAAATTTGCAAGATCTTCGATAATTGTGACATCAAAAGAACTGTCTAACTGTCTATGCCTGAGGGCTAGAGAAGCCCAGGCTTCTCCTCGTTTTCAGTTATACAGTGCAGGACATGGCCAGTTCTTCCACGATGCACAAAGCTACTGGAACCTTCCTCGCCTAGTGATGGACCTTTGGAAAATGAAGTTAAACTTGAGATGAGATGCTGTCTCTGCATCTTTCACACCAGTGGTTTTCACTCTGTGGCCTGACCTTTCTCCCCCAGAATGGCCATAATAACATTGTGTTTGCCATGCATCTTTGTTGGTTCAAAGAGGTAAAACATATTTTAGTTTCAGTATATGAAGGCAAGAAGAGAAATATGTTATTTGAGTACGACCTCCCATGTGAATTTTTTCATTTGGATACATCCATGATAGTCTTGTTCAGTGCTTTGCATCCCTCCAGCTTCAAAGAGCAATCTCTGAGCTACAGTTAGCTGTTTGCTGTTTGCTGATCTCTCCTCTTGAACCTGTTGCGTCTTTCTTGGGGCTTTGTTTCCCTTGTGGGTACCTTTGAGCTTTTGAGCCAATGGAAATGCTTACCTAGCCTGTTCATCTCACCAAATTCTTTTGACCAAGGACAAGGCTGAGAATCTGGGGGACGAAGAAGAATGACAAGCACCGATTGAGACCAAGAAGACAATGCAATCTGCTTAGCCCTCTGCATCCCAACAGATTGTTACCACAGTCAGGCTTGCCAGTCACCCAGGTCCAAGCACAGTCATCACATTAACTGGTTCCTTCCAAAAGGCTCCGGGTTTTCCAGGCTCTTTGACAATTCCTTTCACTTCCTCAGAGTTGCTGACCCTTCTGCCATCTCTTCTTGGATAGGGGTATCCCGGTTTGTATTTTCTCTTTTTCGTATTCTGTAAAAATCATGAGCCACTGACAACTCTGGTCACAGGCAGCATTATTAAAAACTTGTATTGACCAGTCTGTTTTCTGACTCCCAGAGGATAACTGGCACAGATAGACAGATGCTGTAGATCTCCATCCCGCTTGTGTTCGGACACAACTAAACACCCACCGTACAGCCCCTGGGTCCCAGCAGTGCCCAGCCAGCAGCTGTTCCTAGCCCAGGAGCATGCTATAGGGCCTGCCTGGCAGCACTGGCAGCTTGCTACCAATTGTCACCTTTCCCTAGAGTCCCTTGGGTCTCACGCTACAGAGACATGATTCCTCTCAAGAAGGGAATTACTACAGTCCAGAGCTAGTTTGCTGGGAGTCCCAACATGCCAAAGAAGGAGGGCTGTCAGGAGCAGGCTGCATAAGAAGGAAGGTGGTTGCGTGGTTTTCTGTGCAACTGTGAGGACCTTTAGATGCCAAGATTCTGTAGGCGCGAGGGATGCTCATGTTGCAAGCTTACAATTGTAAGAAAAGCTCACAATGAAAGAAGTGCTTCAGATAGTACATAGATTCATCTGTGCCTGACACTGTTCACTGAGTAATAGCAAGGTCGCAGTTGCATGTGAGCCTGCAGGCCATGCCAGTGGCCCTGAGTAAGCATGCCAAGAGGTGTGCCTAGGTGCAGGGATGGTTAAGGACAGTGCAACGTCTAGAGAGGATCCCATAGGTTATACCGTTCCTGTCTGTGTGCAGAAGCTTCTCTAGGAGCAGTTGGTTTCAAGAGGTGGGTGACCTGGCTTGGCGGCAGGCTGATGCTGCAGCTCTGTTGACAGGTAGCAGGATGACACCCATACACTGCACCACACCACAGCTGTCCAGCACCATGTCTCTCCAAGAAAAGTCTGAAGGAGATCTAACAAGGCCAAGTGCCGGGTCCTGCACTTGGGTCACAACAACCCCATGCAGCGATACAGGCTTGGGGAAGAGTGGCTGGAAAGTTGTCCGGCAGAAAAGGACCTGGGGGCGTTGGTCGACAGACTGCTGAATATGAGGCAGCACTGTACCCAGGTGGTCAAGAAGGCCAACAGCATCCATCCTGGCTTGTATCCGAAATAGTGTGGCCAGCAGGACTAGGGAAGTAATCGTCCCCCTGGACCTGGCACTGGTGAGACCTTACCTTGAATACTGTGTTCAGTTTTGGACCCCTCACTGCAGGAAAGACATTGAGGTGCTGGAGCGTATCCAGAGAAGGGCAACAAAGCTGGCAGGGTGTCTGGAGAACAAGTCTTATGAGGAGCGACTGAGGGAGCTGGAGTTGTTTAGCCTGGAGAAAAGAAGGCTGAGGGGAGACCTTATCGCTCTCTACAACTACCTGAAAGGAGGCTGTGGCGAGGTGGGTGTTGGTCTTTTCTCCCAGTGAGACAGTGGTGAGTGGGCTCGCGGGGGGAGGCTGAGCTGGACCAGGGCCGTGGGAGAAACGTCGGCCCCCAGGGGGTGGGTTCTCACTCGGCATCGAGGGCCCAGCCGCTGGCAGGAGCGCCTGGGCCCGGGCACGGTGCCGCCGCCTCCAGGGCCGGACACAGGCCTTGCTGCCTCACGAACACAGAGCTGTGTTCGTGGGGCTCACAGCTGATGGCAGACGACCACCTCATACAGAAGGGAAAAAGAGGGGAGAATGCAGGACACAGAAAGGGAAGGGAAAACCCTGCGCAGCAGCCCCTTGCCAAGAGTGGCTCCTCTCCTCCCTGCTCCTCTCAACGGTCTCCCCAGCGCAACAGCGGGTGATGACTGTGGTGGCTGCCAAGGTGACTTTTGCCCTGCTGGCCCCTCACACTGTCACAGCCATGGTGACAATTACACACGGGCCCAGAAATTCTTGCTGGCAGCTCCGTCTGGGCAGGGACCAAGCGAGAGGCACCGCTGATGTGCCTCCGTGTGTTCACTGGAGTTCAGGTGGAGAATCTGCCCATCCTAGACATTCCCTGGGGAGCTGGTGCCACTGGAGACAGAGAACACGCTGCTCAATCGGCAGTGGGAATTGGTGCCGCACCTTCCCTCCACAGCAAACGCACGCTCTGTGGAGTGGGACCTGATGCAGCTGAAGAGGCCGTTGCAATGAAACTTGTGACAGAGACTCCCGTTACCACCCGGACAGTGACCGCCCTCCTTCTTTGAGAGAGCCCATTCCCTCTGGGAGCTTTACCCTGTACAAAGATGTCAGTGAATCACATGTTTGAATAAACATTGTCTCTGTGTGTAGCCATGCATCACTTTGTTGGGGAAGGTGGGCATAGGGTGCTGACTGCTCAGCTGCCACATAGTCAGGGAGCGTTTTGCAGAAGAGCTGGTGCAGCGGGCTCTGGTTTGTGATTCGCTGGGCTTTGGCTTCCCAGGTGTTGTGGGTTAATCCCAGTAGGCAGCTTGGCATCACACAGCTGCTCAGTGCCTTGCCAGAGGTGGGATGGTGGAGAGAATCTGAAGGGTAAAAGTGGGAAAACTTTTGGGTTGAGAGCGGACAGTTTAGTAGGTAAAGCGAGAGCCACACGGCCAGGCAAAGCAAAATAAAGAATTCATTCACCACTCCCCTGCTCTGCCAACCAGACCTGCCTTTTTGGGAAGCATTCTGCCTCCCTGGGTCTCGCCTTGAAGGCATCACCAAGAAAATTCCTAGCCTTGTACAGCCCTCAGATTATTAGGCGCTGTTGCTTTTTCATGTGGGTACCAATGAAGTTGTGATGGGAAGCCCAAGGGCGGTGAAAAGAGGCTTCAGGGCCTCAGGGAGATTGGTAAAGGGAGCAGGAGCGCAGGTGGTATTCTCCTCTGGCCTTGCAGTTGCAGGGAGTGATGTCAAAAGAAACAGGCATATGCAACTTACCAATACCTGGCTCCAAGGCCAGTGTCACTGGCAGAATTTGGTCACTTACCAAGGATCTGTTGTGGCAAGAAATCTCTGAATCTCGAGAAGCTACCTTGAGAGGCGTCCCGACTCCAGGGGAGATCCTGGTGTAGAGCCGGTGCTGTGCAGGAGAGCTCAAAGGGCTGTTGGGCTGTTCACTATTTATGGGGGTAAGATGATTGACTTATAGTCATATTTGCATATCAACCACAGTACCGGCATTGTGGTTGGTGGGCGAAGTGCTCAAGTTAGCCCTTGGGGATTGTGTTGTTATCTGTCTTCCTGAAGCCATGTGGAGCCCCGGATGCTGCCATCACAACAAGATGCACCCATTACGACCACCGAGTGCTTATTGCTTGGGCAGGAGCATGGGAGATAAAGGTCAGGTTGGCGCCTGGGAGGGAGCACACCATCACAGGTGGGCATCGGTCTCTTTTCCCAAGTAACAAGCCATCGGACGAGAGGAAACGGCCTCAGGTTGCGCCACGGGAGGTTTAGATTGGATATTAGGAATTTATTCACCAAAGGCTTGTCAAGCGTGGGAACAGGCTGCACAGGGAAGTGGTAGAGTCACCACGCCTGGAGGTATTTAAAAGACTTGTAGATGTGGTGATAAGGGACGTGGTTTAGCGGTGGAGTTATCAGTGTCAGGTTAACGGATGGACTCGACCTTAAAGGTCTTCTCCAACCTAAACGATTCTACAGTTCTACGATTCTATGATTTAAGTTTGCCCGGTGTGGAGGCAGGGGTTGGACTTGATGACCCCCGTGCATCCCTTCCAACTCAGGATTTTCTGCGATTATGAGATTGCCATTGGCAGGCAGATGACAATAGACCAAGATATAGCACCACGCAAGCTCCCGTGAAGAGAATTAACTGTAGCCCAGCCTTAACCAGTGCACCCGGGCAGCTGTGGGTCGCCGAGGCGGGGGGTGGCCCAGGGGCAGGGCTGGTTGCCAGGTGGGGCTGGTTGCCAGCCGTGCCTGTGCTGCACTCTGGCGCCTGGGACCCCACAGGGGACGAGTCACAATGGGGGCAGCTATAAAGGGGGCCAGCAGACAGGGCTGCCCCAGTAGGGCACGGGACAGTGGTGAGTGGGCTCGCGTGGGGAGGCTGGGCTGGACCAGGGCCGTGGCAGAAACGTCGGCCCCCGGGGGGGTGGGTTCTCACCCGGCATCGAGGGCCCAGCCGCTGGCAGGAGCGCCTGGGCCCAGGCACGGTGCCGCCAGCTTCAGGGCTGGACACAGGCCTTGCTGCCTCCCCGCTGCCTCCCCCCTCTCCCACCTGCCCCCAGCTCCCTGCGGCTCCTGTCCCCGCTCACCCCTGCCACCAGCTCCTTCCCTCCCTTCTTCCCTCCCAGCCCCGCTGAACCCCTTCTCTCCCTCCTCCTGCAGGCCATGGCTGCCAAATTGTTCCTTGCCTTGTTTGTGCAAAGCATCTTCCAGCTCCCGCAGATGGTCGGCGATGAGCTGGATGAGGCTACACGCGAGCGCATGCAGCAGCGTGCGGAATATCTGAACCGGGAGATGAATCGGCTGCTGCAGGAGCTGGAGCAGAGGAACGAGGAGCAGAGCGACTTTGCCAGGAGAGCCCCACTGTTCGCTGCCTTGCAGCATTGGCAGTTTTGGGTGATTGCTGGAATCCTGGTGCTGCTCTTCGGGCTCTGCCTGTGGCTCAGAAAAAGGAGCTGTCGGCTGGCCAGCAGCAGTAGCGACGAGGATGATTCCAGAAACAAGGACAAGCACCTAAAAAGACCCAGTCTTGTAGTGGATGTGCACAGAATGTCATCCGTACCCCTCATGGATCTGTCAAAATCATTCCCGATGGTGGAGGACTTGGTGGGTGAACTTCTCTGTATCTGCCAAAAACTTTCCGGGAACAGTTTCATGCCGCGACTGCAGACAGTCTTTGGGGTGGGCAGTGCCTTTGAAAGCTGGAGTCTCAATGAGCATCATGCTGTCTACCACATGCTTACGCCCCTGAAGCCCCCCCGTGGCCACACCTTCCACTTGGAACTGGGCACCGGGGAGGAGATGCTGGCAAACAACTTCTGCATCCGCGTGGAGCTGGAGTGCACCTGCATGTGGGAGGGGCTGGAGAAGGACATGCTGTGCTTCCTCCACCACCCTGAGGAGGAGCTGAGGAGAAATCAGGGTCCCAGCCTCCTAGACACCCTCTGCACCGGCCCCTACCTAGACATCGAGAAAACCACCCGCTGGTTCCAGATATTGGTAAAAGCAGCCTCGGTGGTTTTGCCTCAGTCGAGACACTGCCGGCTAACAGTGCTGCCCTCCACACGCTCCTGCAAGCTCCGTCTGACAGATGCTTCTAATAATACCATCCTGGTTCATATGGTGCTTGGGGTGCAGCAAGGAGACGGGGACACCTTCCTGAGCATTGAGTAGGTGACTGTCAGCAGCAGCAGGACCTGGCCAGAGAGCTGGGCTATGGCAGGGGTACAGTTCTTCAGGCACAGGGTCAGGCCTGAAGACGCTCCCCATACCACGGAACTGAGCATGCTGGACACGGAGAACACGCTGCTCAATCAGCAGTGGGAATTGGTGCTGCACCTTTCCTCCACAGCAAAAGCACGCTCTGTGGAGTGGGACCCGATGCAGCTGAAGAGGCCCTTGCAAGGAGCCTTGCAAGAGAGACTCCTGTTACCACCTGGACAGTGACCGCCCTCCCTCTTTGAGGGAGTCCATTCCCTCTGGGAGCTTTACCCTGTACAAAGATGTCAGTGAATCACTTGTTTGAATAAACGTTGTCTCAGTGAGTGACCATGCATCACTTTGTTGGGGAAGGTGGGCATAGGGTGCTGACTGCTCAGCTGCAATGTAGTCGAGGAACATTTTGCAGAAGAGCTGGTGCAGTGGGCTCTGGTTTCACTGATTCTGTAACTAAGGCTCTCCCACCTGTCTGTACTCCTGTGTTGGGGCAATGGGAATAATTTGTCACCCTCCACAGCTGTGCACATTGCCTGTGTGCCGTAGGGAGCCTGCAGTGGTTTCCTTGGGAGCTATACACACACCAAGCCCTGGGAGCCCCACAGCATTGCTCTTGGGCGACCCCAGTGAGGTGGGAATGACGCTGTCTGAACGGGGAGCCCTTTGCACAGGCGACACGTGCCACGACTGCGGCGTGGGGCTCTGGCTGCTCTGGCTCCTATATGAGCATCAGACTCATTCACTCATTGCTCATGACCTGAAAGCTCAGGTTCCCACCACCTTGACAAGGGAGAACTTAACACGTGCAGCGTGGTCAAGGAAAGCTTTTGAGATGTCTCCAAGGCAGGCACTTGTGCAGTCCATGCCATGTTTATGAGAAGCAGTGGCCTGACGGCAGCTATGTGGCAGAAGAGGTGCATTCATCCCTGTCTTTGGGACACCTCCAGTGGAAATCCAATCACAGTATATAGGGGAAAATTTGCAAGATCTTCGATAATTGTGACATCAAAAGAACTGTCTAACTGTCTATGCCTGAGGGCTAGAGAAGCCCAGGCTTCTCCTCGTTTTCAGTTATACAGTGCAGGACATGGCCAGTTCTTCCACGATGCACAAAGCTACTGGAACCTTCCTCGCCTAGTGATGGACCTTTGGAAAATGAAGTTAAACTTGAGATGAGATGCTGTCTCTGCATCTTTCACACCAGTGGTTTTCACTCTGTGGCCTGACCTTTCTCCCCCAGAATGGCCATAATAACATTGTGTTTGCCATGCATCTTTGTTGGTTCAAAGAGGTAAAACATATTTTAGTTTCAGTATATGAAGGCAAGAAGAGAAATATGTTATTTGAGCACGACCTCCCATGTGAATTTTTTCATTTGGATACATCCACGATAGTCTTGTTCAGTGCTTTGCATCCCTCCAGCTTCAAAGAGCAATCTCTGAGCTACAGTTAGCTGTTTGCTGTTTGCTGATCTCTCCTCTTGAACCTGTTGCGTCTTTCTTGGGGCTTTGTTTCCCTTGTGGGTACCTTTGAGCTTTTGAGCCAATGGAAATGCTTACCTAGCCTGCTCATCTCACCAAATTCTTTTGACCAAGGACAAGGCTGAGAATCTGGGGGACGAAGAAGAATGACAAGCACCGATTGAGACCAAGAAGACAATGCAATCTGCTTAGCCCTCTGCATCCCAACAGATTGTTACCACAGTCAGGCTTGCCAGTCACCCAGGTCCAAGCACAGTCATCACATTAACTGGTTCCTTCCAAAAGGCTCCGGGTTTTCCAGGCTCTTTGACAATTTCCTTTCACTTCCTCAGAGTTGCTGACCCTTCTGCCATCTCTTCTTGGATAGGGGTATCCCGGTTTGTATTTTCTCTTTTTCGTATTCTGTAAAAATCATGAGCCACTGACAACTCTGGTCACAGGCAGCATTATTAAAAACTTGTATTGACCAGTCTGTTTTCTGACTCCCAGAGGATAACTGGCACAGATAGACAGATGCTGTAGATCTCCATCCCGCTTGTGTTCGGACACAACTAAACACCCACCGTACAGCCCCTGGGTCCCAGCAGTGCCCCAGCCAGCAGCTGTTCCTAGCCCAGGAGCATGCTATAGGGCCTGCCTGGCAGCACTGGCAGCTTGCTACCAATTGTCACCTTTCCCTAGAGTCCCTTGGGTCTCACGCTACAGAGACATGATTCCTCTCAAGAAGGGAATTACTACAGTCCAGAGCTAGTTGCTGGGAGTCCCAACATGCCAAAGAAGGAGGGCTGTCAGGAGCAGGCTGCATAAGAAGGAAGGTGGTTGCGTGGTTTTCTGTGCAACTGTGAGGACCTTTAGATGCCAAGATTCTGTAGGCGCGAGGGATGCTCATGTTGCAAGCTTACAATTGTAAGAAAAGCTCGCAATGAAAGAAGTGCTTCAGATAGTACATAGATTCATCTGTGCCTGACACTGTTCACTGAGTAATAGCAAGGTCGCAGTTGCATGTGAGCCTGCAGGCCATGCCAGTGGCCCTGAGTAAGCATGCCAAGAGGTGTGCCTAGGTGCAGGGATGGTTAAGGACAGTGCAACGTCTAGAGAGGATCCCATAGGTTATACCGTTCCTGTCTGTGTGCAGAAGCTTCTCTAGGAGCAGTTGGTTTCAAGAGGTGGGTGACCTGGCTTGGCGGCAGGCTGATGCTGCAGCTCTGTTGACAGGTAGCAGGATGACACCCATACACTGCACCACACCACAGCTGTCCAGCACCATGTCTCTCCAAGAAAAGTCTGAAGGAGATCTAACAAGGCCAAGTGCCGGGTCCTGCACTTGGGTCACAACAACCCCATGCAGCGATACAGGCTTGGGGAAGAGTGGCTGGAAAGTTGTCCGGCAGAAAAGGACCTGGGGGCGTTGGTCGACAGACTGCTGAATATGAGGCAGCACTGTGCCCAGGTGGTCAAGAAGGCCAACAGCATCCATCCTGGCTTGTATCCGAAATAGTGTGGCCAGCAGGACTAGGGAAGTAATCGTCCCCCTGGACCTGGCACTGGTGAGACCTTACCTTGAATACTGTGTTCAGTTTTGGACCCCTCACTGCAGGAAAGACATTGAGGTGCTGGAGCGTATCCAGAGAAGGGCAACAAAGCTGGCAGGGTGTCTGGAGAACAAGTCTTATGAGGAGCGACTGAGGGAGCTGGAGTTGTTTAGCCTGGAGAAAAGAAGGCTGAGGGGAGACCTTATCGCTCTCTACAACTACCTGAAAGGAGGCTGTGGCGAGGTGGGTGTTGGTCTTTTCTCCCAGTGAGACAGTGGTGAGTGGGCTCGCGGGGGGAGGCTGAGCTGGACCAGGGCCGTGGGAGAAACGTCGGCCCCCAGGGGGTGGGTTCTCACTCGGCATCGAGGGCCCAGCCGCTGGCAGGAGCGCCTGGGCCCGGGCACGGTGCCGCCGCCTCCAGGGCCGGACACAGGCCTTGCTGCCTCACGAACACAGAGCTGTGTTCGTGGGGCTCACAGCTGATGGCAGACGACCACCTCGTACAGAAGGGAAAAAGAGGGGAGAATGCAGGACACAGAAAGGGAAGGGAAAACCCTGCGCAGCAGCCCCTTGCCAAGAGTGGCTCCTCTCCTCCCTGCTCCTCTCAACGGTCTCCCCAGCGCAACAGCGGGTGATGACTGTGGTGGCTGCCAAGGTGACTTTTGCCCTGCTGGCCCCTCACACTGTCACAGCCATGGTGACAATTACACACGGGCCCAGAAATTCTTGCTGGCAGCTCCGTCTGGGCAGGGACCAAGCGAGAGGCACCGCTGATGTGCCTCCGTGTGTTCACTGGAGTTCAGGTGGAGAATCTGCCCATCCTAGACATTCCCTGGGGAGCTGGTGCCACTGGAGACAGAGAACACGCTGCTCAATCGGCAGTGGGAATTGGTGCCGCACCTTCCCTCCACAGCAAACGCACGCTCTGTGGAGTGGGACCTGATGCAGCTGAAGAGGCCGTTGCAATGAAACTTGTGACAGAGACTCCCGTTACCACCCGGACAGTGACCGCCCTCCTTCTTTGAGAGAGCCCATTCCCTCTGGGAGCTTTACCCTGTACAAAGATGTCAGTGAATCACATGTTTGAATAAACATTGTCTCTGTGTGTAGCCATGCATCACTTTGTTGGGGAAGGTGGGCATAGGGTGCTGACTGCTCAGCTGCCACATAGTCAGGGAGCGTTTTGCAGAAGAGCTGGTGCAGCGGGCTCTGGTTTTGTGATTCGCTGGGCTTTGGCTTCCCAGGTGTTGTGGGTTAATCCCAGTAGGCAGCTTGGCATCACACAGCTGCTCAGTGCCTTGCCAGAGGTGGGATGGTGGAGAGAATCTGAAGGGTAAAAGTGGGAAAACTTTTGGGTTGAGAGCGGACAGTTTAGTAGGTAAAGCGAGAGCCACACGGCCAGGCAAAGCAAAATAAAGAATTCATTCACCACTCCCCTGCTCTGCCAACCAGACCTGCCTTTTTGGGAAGCATTCTGCCTCCCTGGGTCTCGCCTTGAAGGCATCACCAAGAAAATTCCTAGCCTTGTACAGCCCTCAGATTATTAGGCGCTGTTGCTTTTTCATGTGGGTACCAATGAAGTTGTGATGGGAAGCCCAAGGGCGGTGAAAAGAGGCTTCAGGGCCTCAGGGAGATTGGTAAAGGGAGCAGGAGCGCAGGTGGTATTCTCCTCTGGCCTTGCAGTTGCAGGGAGTGATGTCAAAAGAAACAGGCATATGCAACTTACCAATACCTGGCTCCAAGGCCAGTGTCACTGGCAGAATTTGGTCACTTACCAAGGATCTGTTGTGGCAAGAAATCTCTGAATCTCGAGAAGCTACCTTGAGAGGCGTCCCAACTCCAGGGGAGATCCTGGTGTAGAGCCGGTGCTGTGCAGGAGAGCTCAAAGGGCTGTTGGGCTGTTCACTATTTATGGGGGTAAGATGATTGACTTATAGTCATATTTGCATATCAACCACAGTACCGGCATTGTGGTTGGTGGGCGCAGTGCTCAAGTTAGCCCTTGGGGATTGTGTTGTTATCTGTCTTCCTGAAGCCATGTGGAGCCCCGGATGCTGCCATCACAACAAGATGCACCCATTACGACCACCGAGTGCTTATTGCTTGGGCAGGAGCATGGGAGATAAAGGTCAGGTTGGCGCCTGGGAGGGAGCACACCATCACAGGTGGGCATCGGTCTCTTTTCCCAAGTAACAAGCCATCGGACGAGAGGAAACGGCCTCAGGTTGCGCCACGGGAGGTTTAGATTGGATATTAGGAATTTATTCACCAAAAGGCTTGTCAAGCGTGGGAACAGGCTGCACAGGGAAGTGGTAGAGTCACCACGCCTGGAGGTATTTAAAAGATTTGTAGATGTGGTGATAAGGGACGTGGTTTAGCGGTGGAGTTATCAGTGTCAGGTTAACGGATGGACTCGACCGTAAAGGTCTTCTCCAACCTAAACGATTCTACAGTTCTACGATTCTATGATTTAAGTTTGCCCGGTGTGGAGGCAGGGGTTGGACTTGATGACCCCCGTGCATCCCTTCCAACTCAGGATTTTCTGCGATTATGAGATTGCCATTGGCAGGCAGATGACAATAGACCAAGATATAGCACCACGCAAGCTCCCGTGAAGAGAATTAACTGTAGCCCAGCCTTAACCAGTGCACCCGGGCAGCTGTGGGTCGCCGAGGCGGGGGGTGGCCCAGGGGCAGGGCTGGTTGCCAGGTGGGGCTGGTTGCCAGCCGTGCCTGTGCTGCACTCTGGCGCCTGGGACCCCACAGGGGACGAGTCACAATGGGGGCAGCTATAAAGGGGGCCAGCAGACAGGGCTGCCCCAGTAGGGCATGGGACAGTGGTGAGTGGGCTCGCGCGGGGAGGCTGGGCTGGACCAGGGCTGTGGGAGAAACGTCGGCCCCCAGGAGGGTGGGTTCTCACCCGGCATCGAGGGCCCAGCCGCTGGCAGGAGCGCCTGGGCCCAGGCACGGTGCCGCCGCCTCCAGGGCCGGACACAGGCCTTGCTGCCTCCCTGCTGCCTCCCCCCTCTCCCCCCTGCCACCAGCTCCTTCCCTCCCTTCTTCCCTCCCAGCCCCACTGAACCCCTTCTCTCCCTCCTCCTCCTGCAGGCCATGGCTGCCAAATTGTTCCTTGCCTTGTTTGTGCAAAGCATCTTCCAGCTCCCGCAGATGGTCGGCGATGAGCTGGATGAGGCCACACGCGAGCGCATGCAGCAGCGTGCGGAATATCTGAACTGGGAGATGAATCGGCTGCTGCAGGAGCTGGAGCAGAGGAACCAGTACCAGAGGACCCAGGAGTGGGGTGGCTTTGCCAGGAGAGCCCCACTATTCGCTGCCTTGCAGCATTGGCAGTTTTGGGTGATTGCTGGAATCCTGGTGATGCTCGTCAGGTTCTGGTGGTGGCTGATGGAAAGGAGCCGTGAGCCAGACAGCAGCAGTGATGAGGAGAGCTCCAGCAGCGAGAGTGAGCAGGTGCAGGACAATGAGGAGGAAGCAAATGATGATGCAAATGAACTGAGAAGGATTTTTGAGGAGCACATACAGCGGCCAGTTCAGAACTTGGCCTCAGAGTGCCTGACTGTGAAGGAGCTGGTGGGCAACTTCATCCTTGTCTTCAGAGCGCTCTTGTCAAATAGTTTATTCCCGGAGCTGCAGTCAGCCATTGGGGTGGGCAGCGCCTTCGAAGGCTGGAGTCCCCATGAAGAAGATGTCATCTACCGTGTGCTCATGCCCATGAAGGCTCCCCGTTGGCATGCCTTCCACCTGGAGCTGTGCAGTCCTGGAGCGACGCAGGCAAGGAACTTCTGCATCCGCGTGGAGCAGGAATGTACCTGCATGAGGGAGCAGCTGGTGGGGGACATACTGTGCTTCCTCCACCACCCCGAGGAGGAGCTGAGGAGGAATCAGAACACCAGCCTCCTACGCACCCTCTGCACTGGCTCCTATCTAGATGTCCAGAAAACTGCCCGCTGGTTCCATCAACTGGTGAAAGCAGCCTGGGCGGCTTTGCCCCAGGTGACCAGCTGCCGTCTAAAGATGATGCCCTTCAACCGCTCCTGCAAATTCCAGGTCACAAAAGCCGATCAGAAAAGACTCATTATTGAGATAATGCCTGGGGTGCAGCAAGGCGATTCAGACATCTTTGTGACCAGCCAAAGTACAGAGGCCATCTTCACGCCAAGCACGATGTGGACAGAGAGCTATGCTGTGGCAGAGGTGAAGTTCTTCAGCCATATGACCAGGCAGGCCCCACGTGACACCTTCCACCTCAAATGCCTGCAGCTCTACAGTCGCATCCTGGTGGGCACAGGCTTTTCCGACTATACTTTGAAGACAGTTGTGATGCACCTCCTGACCACCATACCCCTGTCAAGCTGGAGCAGGAGGGAATTTGTGATGCGGCTGCAGGATATCATGCGGTACCTGCGCAGCTGCCTGGAGGAGAAACGCCTTGACCACTTCTTCTTTGGCAACGAGAACGTGCCCAAGGAGATAATCTTGCCCCCAGCCTTCCAAATGGCCAAGCCACTCAACCTCTTCCACCGCCTGGCGCAGGATCCGGACATGCACGCCAAGGCACTGCATGAGTTCAATGAGCTGCAAGATCGGCTCACGAGACTGCTGTTCTACGGACGCTGAAATAAGTCTTCATGCACAGAGCTGTGTTCGTGGGGCTCACAGCTGATGGCAGACGACCACCTCGTACAGAAGGGAAAAAGAGGGGAGAATGCAGGACACAGAAAGGGAAGGGAAAACCCTGCGCAGCAGCCCCTTGCCAAGAGTGGCTCCTCTCCTCCCTGCTCCTCTCAACGGTCTCCCCAGCGCAACAGCGGGTGATGACTGTGGTGGCTGCCAAGGTGACTTTTGCCCTGCTGGCCCCTCACACTGTCACAGCCATGGTGACAATTACACACGGGCCCAGAAATTCTTGCTGGCAGCTCCGTCTGGGCAGGGACCAAGCGAGAGGCACCGCTGATGTGCCTCCGTGTGTTCACTGGAGTTCAGGTGGAGAATCTGCCCATCCTAGACATTCCCTGGGGAGCTGGTGCCACTGGAGACAGAGAACACGCTGCTCAATCGGCAGTGGGAATTGGTGCCGCACCTTCCCTCCACAGCAAACGCACGCTCTGTGGAGTGGGACCTGATGCAGCTGAAGAGGCCGTTGCAATGAAACTTGTGACAGAGACTCCCGTTACCACCCGGACAGTGACCGCCCTCCTTCTTTGAGAGAGCCCATTCCCTCTGGGAGCTTTACCCTGTACAAAGATGTCAGTGAATCACATGTTTGAATAAACATTGTCTCTGTGTGTAGCCATGCATCACTTTGTTGGGGAAGGTGGGCATAGGGTGCTGACTGCTCAGCTGCCACATAGTCAGGGAGCGTTTTGCAGAAGAGCTGGTGCAGCGGGCTCTGGTTTTGTGATTCGCTGGGCTTTGGCTTCCCAGGTGTTGTGGGTTAATCCCAGTAGGCAGCTTGGCATCACACAGCTGCTCAGTGCCTTGCCAGAGGTGGGATGGTGGAGAGAATCTGAAGGGTAAAAGTGGGAAAACTTTTGGGTTGAGAGCGGACAGTTTAGTAGGTAAAGCGAGAGCCACACGGCCAGGCAAAGCAAAATAAAGAATTCATTCACCACTCCCCTGCTCTGCCAACCAGACCTGCCTTTTTGGGAAGCATTCTGCCTCCCTGGGTCTCGCCTTGAAGGCATCACCAAGAAAATTCCTAGCCTTGTACAGCCCTCAGATTATTAGGCGCTGTTGCTTTTTCATGTGGGTACCAATGAAGTTGTGATGGGAAGCCCAAGGGCGGTGAAAAGAGGCTTCAGGGCCTCAGGGAGATTGGTAAAGGGAGCAGGAGCGCAGGTGGTATTCTCCTCTGGCCTTGCAGTTGCAGGGAGCGATGTCAAAAGAAACAGGCATATGCAACTTACCAATACCTGGCTCCAAGGCCAGTGTCACTGGCAGAATTTGGTCACTTACCAAGGATCTGTTGTGGCAAGAAATCTCTGAATCTCGAGAAGCTACCTTGAGAGGCGTCCCGACTCCAGGGGAGATCCTGGTGTAGAGCCGGTGCTGTGCAGGAGAGCTCAAAGGGCTGTTGGGCTGTTCACTATTTATGGGGGTAAGATGATTGACTTATAGTCATATTTGCATATCAACCACAGTACCGGCATTGTGGTTGGTGGGCGCAGTGCTCAAGTTAGCCCTTGGGGATTGTGTTGTTATCTGTCTTCCTGAAGCCATGTGGAGCCCCGGATGCTGCCATCACAACAAGATGCACCCATTACGACCACCGAGTGCTTATTGCTTGGGCAGGAGCATGGGAGATAAAGGTCAGGTTGGCGCCTGGGAGGGAGCACACCATCACAGGTGGGCATCGGTCTCTTTTCCCAAGTAACAAGCCATCGGACGAGAGGAAACGGCCTCAGGTTGCGCCACGGGAGGTTTAGATTGGATATTAGGAATTTATTCACCAAAAGGCTTGTCAAGCGTAGGAACAGGCTGCACAGGGAAGTGGTAGAGTCACCACGCCTGGAGGTATTTAAAAGACTTGTAGATGTGGTGATAAGGGACGTGGTTTAGCAGTGGAGTCATCAGTGTCAGGTTAACGGATGGACTCGACCTTAAAGGTCTTTTCCAACCTAAACGATTCTACAGTTCTACGATTCTATGATTTAAGTTTGCCCGGTGTGGAGGCAGGGGTTGGACTTGATGACCCCCGTGCATCCCTTCCAACTCAGGATTTTCTGCGATTATGAGATTGCCATTGGCAGGCAGATGACAATAGACCAAGATATAGCACCACGCAAGCTCCCGTGAAGAGAATTAACTGTAGCCCAGCCTTAACCAGTGCACCCGGGCAGCTGTGGGTCGCCGAGGCGGGGGGTGGCCCAGGGGCAGGGCTGGTTGCCAGGTGGGGCTGGTTGCCAGCCGTGCCTGTGCTGCACTCTGGCGCCTGGGACCCCACAGGGGACGAGTCACAATGGGGGCAGCTATAAAGGGGGCCAGCAGACAGGGCTGCCCCAGTAGGGCACGGGACAGTGGTGAGTGGGTTCGCGCGGGGAGGCTGGGCTGGACCAGGGCTGTGGGAGAAACGTCGGCCCCCAGGAGGGTGGGTTCTCACCCGGCATCGAGGGCCCAGCCGCTGGCAGGAGCGCCTGGGCCCAGGCACGGTGCCGCCGCCTCCAGGGCCGGACACAGGCCTTGCTGCCTCCCCGCTGCCTCCCCCCTCTCCCACCTGCCCCCAGCTCCCCGCGGCTCCTGTCCCCACTCCCCCCTGCCACCAGCTCCTTCCCTCCCTTCTTCCCTCCCAGCCCCGCTGAACCCCTTCTCTCCCTCCTCCTGCAGGCCATGGCTGCCAAATTGTTCCTTGCCTTGTTTGTGCAAAGCATCTTCCAGCTCCCGCAGATGGTCGGCGATGAGCTGGATGAGGCCACACGCGAGTGCATGCAGCAGCGTGCGGAATATCTGAACCGGGAGATGAATCGGCTGCTGCAGGAGCTGGAGCAGAGGAACGAGGAGCAGAGCGACTTTGCCAGGAGAGCCCCACTATTCGCTGCCTTGCAGCATTGGCAGTTTTGGGTGATTGCTGGAATCCTGGTGCTGCTCTTCGGGCTCTGCCTGTGGCTCAGAAAAAGGAGCTGTCGGCTGGCCAGCAGCAGTAGCGACGAGGATGATTCCAGAAACAAGGACAAGCACCTAAAAAGACCCAGTCTTGTAGTGGATGTGCACAGAATGTCATCCGTACCCCTCATGGATCTGTCAAAATCATTCCCGATGGTGGAGGACCTGGTGGGTGAACTTCTCTGTATCTGCCAAAAACTTTCCGGGAACAGTTTCATGCCGCGACTGCAGACAGCCTTTGGGGTGGGCAGTGCCTTTGAAAGTTGGAGTCTCAATGAGCATCATGCTGTCTACCACATGCTTACGCCCCTGAAGCCCCCCCGTGGCCACACCTTCCACTTGGAACTGGGCACCGGGGAGGAGATGCTGGCAAACAACTTCTGCATCCGCGTGGAGCTGGAGTGCACCTGCATGTGGGAGGGGCTGGAGAAGGACATGCTGTGCTTCCTCCACCACCCTGAGGAGGAGCTGAGGAGAAATCAGGGTCCCAGCCTCCTAGACACCCTCTGCACCGGCCCCTACCTAGACATGGAGAAAACCACCCGCTGGTTCCAGATATTGGTAAAAGCAGCCTCGGTGGTTTTGCCTCAGTCGAGACACTGCCGGCTAACAGTGCTGCCCTCCACACGCTCCTGCAAGCTCCGTCTGACAGATGCTTCTAATAATACCATCCTGGTTCATATGGTGCTTGGGGTGCAGCAAGGAGACGGGGACACCTTCCTGAGCATTGAGTAGGTGACTGTCAGCAGCAGCAGGACCTGGCCAGAGAGCTGGGCTATGGCAGGGGTACAGTTCTTCAGGCACAGGGTCAGGCCTGAAGACGCTCCCCATACCACGGAACTGAGCATGCTGGACACGGAGAACACGCTGCTCAATCAGCAGTGGGAACTGGTGCTGCACCTTTCCTCCACAGCAAAAGCACGCTCTGTGGAGTGGGACCCGATGCAGCTGAAGAGGCCCTTGCAAGGAGCCTTGCAAGAGAGACTCCTGTTACCACCTGGACAGTGACCGCCCTCCCTCTTTGAGGGAGTCCATTCCCTCTGGGAGCTTTACCCTGTACAAAGATGTCAGTGAATCACTTGTTTGAATAAACGTTGTCTCAGTGAGTGACCATGCATCACTTTGTTGGGGAAGGTGGGCATAGGGTGCTGACTGCTCAGCTGCAATGTAGTCGAGGAACATTTTGCAGAAGAGCTGGTGCAGTGGGCTCTGGTTTCACTGATTCTGTAACTAAGGCTCTCCCACCTGTCTGTACTCCTGTGTTGGGGCAATGGGAATAATTTGTCACCCTCCACAGCTGTGCACATTGCCTGTGTGCCGTAGGGAGCCTGCAGTGGTTTCCTTGGGAGCTATACACACACCAAGCCCTGGGAGCCCCACAGCATTGCTCTTGGGCGACCCCAGTGAGGTGGGAATGACGCTGTCTGAACGGGGAGCCCTTTGCACAGGCGACACGTGCCACGACTGCAGCGTGGGGCTCTGGCTGCTCTGGCTCCTATATGAGTATCAGACTCATTCACTCATTGCTCATGACCTGAAAGCTCAGGTTCCCACCACCTTGACAAGGGAGAACTTAACACGTGCAGCGTGGTCAAAGAAAGCTTTTGAGATGTCTCCAAGGCAGGCACTTGTGCAGTCCATGCCATGTTTATGAGAAGCAGTGGCCTGACGGCAGCTGTGTGGCAGAAGAGGTGCATTCATCCCTGTCTTTGGGACACCTCCAGTGGAAATCCAATCACAGTATATAGGGGAAAATTTGCAAGATCTTCGATAATTGTGACATCAAAAGAACTGTCTAACTGTTTATGCCTGCAGGCTAGAGAAGCCCAGGCTTCTCCTCGTTTTCAGTTATACAGTGCAGGACATGGCCAGTTCTTCCACGATGCACAAAGCTACTGGAACCTTCCTCGCCTAGTGATGGACCTTTGGAAAATGAAGTTAAACTTGAGATGAGATGCTGTCTCTGCATCTTTCACACCAGTGGTTTTCACTCTGTGGCCTGACCTTTCTCCCCCAGAATGGCCATAATAACATTGTGTTTGCCATGCATCTTTGTTGGTTCAAAGAGGTAAAACATATTTTAGTTTCAGTATATGAAGGCAAGAAGAGAAATATGTTATTTGAGCACGACCTCCCATGTGAATTTTTTCATTTGGATACATCCATGATAGTCTTGTTCAGTGTTTTGCATCCCTCCAGCTTCAAAGAGCAATCTCTGAGCTACAGTTAGCTGTTTGCTGATCTCTCCTCTTGAACCTGTTGCGTCTTTCTTGGGGCTTTGTTTCCCTTGTGGGTACCTTTGAGCTTTTGAGCCAATGGAAATGCTTACCTAGCCTGTTCATCTCATCAAATTCTTTTGACCAAGGACAAGGCTGAGAATCTGGGGGACGAAGAAGAATGACAAGCACCGATTGAGACCAAGAAGACAATGCAATCTGCTTAGCCCTCTGCATCCCAACAGATTGTTACCACAGTCAGGCTTGCCAGTCACCCAGGTCCAAGCACAGTCATCACATTAACTGGTTCCTTCCAAAAGGCTCCGGGTTTTCCAGGCTCTTTGACAATTTCCTTTCACTTCCTCAGAGCTGCTGACCCTTCTGCCATCTCTTCTTGGATAGGGGTATCCCGGTTTGTATTTTCTCTTTTTCGTATTCTGTAAAAATCATGAGCCACTGACAACTCTGGTCACAGGCAGCATTATTAAAAACTTGTATTGACCAGTCTGTTTTCTGACTCCCAGAGGATAACTGGCACAGATAGACAGATGCTGTAGATCTCCATCCCGCTTGTGTTCGGACACAACTAAACACCCACCGTACAGCCCCTGGGTCCCAGCAGTGCCCCAGCCAGCAGCTGTTCCTAGCCCAGGAGCATGCTATAGGGCCTGCCTGGCAGCACTGGCAGCTTGCTACCAATTGTCACCTTTCCCTAGAGTCCCTTGGGTCTCACGCTACAGAGACATGATTCCTCTCAAGAAGGGAATTACTACAGTCCAGAGCTAGTTGCTGGGAGTCCCAACATGCCAAAGAAGGAGGGCTGTCAGGAGCAGGCTGCATAAGAAGGAAGGTGGTTGCGTGGTTTTCTGTGCAACTGTGAGGACCTTTAGATGCCAAGATTCTGTAGGCGCGAGGGATGCTCATGTTGCAAGCTTACAATTGTAAGAAAAGCTCACAATGAAAGAAGTGCTTCAGATAGTACATAGATTCATCTGTGCCTGACACTGTTCACTGAGTAATAGCAAGGTCGCAGTTGCATGTGAGCCTGCAGGCCATGCCAGTGGCCCTGAGTAAGCATGCCAAGAGGTGTGCCTAGGTGCAGGGATGGTTAAGGACAGTGCAACATCTAGAGAGGATCCCATAGGTTATACCGTTCCTGTCTGTGTGCAGAAGCTTCTCTAGGAGCAGTTGGTTTCAAGAGGTGGGTGACCTGGCTTGGCGGCAGGCTGATGCTGCAGCTCTGTTGACAGGTAGCAGGATGACACCCATACACTGCACCACACCACAGCTGTCCAGCACCATGTCTCTCCAAGAAAAGTCTGAAGGAGATCTAACAAGGCCAAGTGCCGGGTCCTGCACTTGGGTCACAACAACCCCATGCAGCGATACAGGCTTGGGGAAGAGTGGCTGGAAAGTTGTCCGGCAGAAAAGGACCTGGGGGCGTTGGTCGACAGACTGCTGAATATGAGGCAGCACTGTGCCCAGGTGGTCAAGAAGGCCAACAGCATCCATCCTGGCTTGTATCCGAAATAGTGTGGCCAGCAGGACTAGGGAAGTAATCGTCCCCCTGGACCTGGCACTGGTGAGACCTTACCTTGAATACTGTGTTCAGTTTTGGACCCCTCACTGCAGGAAAGACATTGAGGTGCTGGAGCGTATCCAGAGAAGGGCAACAAAGCTGGCAGGGTGTCTGGAGAACAAGTCTTATGAGGAGCGACTGAGGGAGCTGGAGTTGTTTAGCCTGGAGAAAAGAAGGCTGAGGGGAGACCTTATCGCTCTCTACAACTACCTGAAAGGAGGCTGTGGCGAGGTGGGTGTCGGTCTTTTCTCCCAAGTAACAAGCGATAGGACAAGAGGAAGCAGCCTCAGGTTATGGCAGGAGAGGTTTAGATTGGATCTTAGAAAAAATTTCTTCACCAAAAGCGCTGTCAAGCATTGGAACAGGCTGCCCAGGGAAGTGATAGAGTCACCATCCCTGGAGGTATTTAAAAGACTTTTAGATGTGGTGATAAGGGACGTGGTTTAGTGGTAACTTGGCCGTGTTAGGTTAACGATTGGACTTGATGATCTTAAAGGTGTTTTCCAACCAAAACGATTCTTGATTCTAATTGCTGTCTTCCACTACCCAGATCCTGTCTTATCTCAGAGGCGCAGGGTGACAGAATGTAAGGCAATGGTCACACATTGCACCAAGGGAAGTATGCCATGAGACCAGATAAGCCCTGGAAGAGACAGCTGGAGAGGGTGGGGAATCTCCTTCTTTGGCAACATTAGATGTTCAGTAGGACAAGGCCCTGAGTGACATGTACTAACCTTGGTGTTAGCCCTGCTTTGAGTAGGGTGTAGCCTAAAGACCTCTAGAGGTCTCTCACAAACCAAATTCTCTGTGTTGCTCTGCTTGTGACAATAAGGATCAAATAAATGGCCTTGGTGACCTTCTTGTGCAGCTGAAAGACTTCATAGTGTGAGTGTTTCCATTGCTCTGGAGACCTTTAGGTGGAGCTACCAGTAACGAAAGCATTGTCCAAAGACTGATGGAGGGGGCACTGCTGATGGTGAGGGGAGTCTTTTCTTTGATGATGAGCTTGTACAAAACTGTGTTACTTGAATCCCTAATGTATATAACGAACAAAGAATGAGCCAGCACAGATCCCCAGATGAGCTGCTAATGATGGGAGCTGTATCGCTGAGCCAAAGGAGGTGCCGTTTACAGTTGCCAACGCTGTGGCCAGGAGTCACTCAGCACTTGGGCAGTTTTCTATGCTGGGCCACCTGGCACAGCAGCCCTTACCTCCTGCATACTAGAGCTCTTATCTCAGTATCAGCCAACTAGCAAAGGCAAGTGATCAGCTTCAGCATTTTCTTCACTTATGGAAATTAGCCCATTTCCTTGACAGTTGATAGTTATCCACAGGAATTTGGCTTTGCTGATCTTAAATAACAAACCAGGAAGTCTGAGGATCTCTGTTGAAGAAAGCTTTAGCATAAGTGTTTGATAGCCTGGCATAAGATCACAGCCTGAAAACCAAAAAGACCCATGTTAGAAGACTGAATGTTCTGACCACAGTTATGAGTAGGGGTGAGGGGCAGTAGGAGGAAGAAAGTGAAGAAGATCCCTATGATGATAGCGATTTTGGCATGGTTTTTGAAAACCACATTCAATGTACATTGCAGAACCTCGCCGACACATACCAGATGGCGAAGGAGCTGCTCGTGACTTCTTCCATATTGCTCTTCTTAGAATCATAGAATGGTTGAACTTGGAAGGGACCTTAAAGATCATCTAGCTCCAACCCCCTGCCATGGGCAGGGACACCTTTCAACTAGACCAGGCTGCTCAAAGCCCCATCCAACCTGGCCTTGAACACCTCCAGGGATGGGGTATCCACAACTTCCCTGGGCAACCTGTTCCAGTGTCTCACCACCCTCAGAATAAAGAATTTCTTCCTAATATCTAATCTAAATCTCCCCTTTTAGTTTAAAATCATCCCTCCCCATCTTTCCTTTGGGCCCCCTTTAAGTACTGGAAGGCCACAATAAGGCATCCCTGGAGCCTTCTCTTCTCCAGGCTGAACAACCCCAACTCTCTCAGCCTGTCTTCATAGGAGAGGTGCTCCAGCCCTCTGATCATCCTCATGGTCCTCCTCTGGACCCGTTCCAACAGGTCCATGTCTTTCTTGTGTTGAGGACTCCAAAGCTGGATGCAGTACTCCAGGTGAGGTCTCACCAGAGCAGAGTAGAGGAGCAGAATCACCTTCTTCAACCTGCTGGCCATGCTTCTTTTGATGCAGCCCAGGGTACGGTTGGCTTTCTGGGCTGCAAGTGCACATTGCCGGGTCATGTTGAGCTTCTCATCAACCAACACCCCCAAGTACTTCTCCTCAGGGCTGCTCTCAAGCCATTCTCCACCCAGCCTGTATTTGTGCCTGGGACTGCCCCGACTCACGTGTAGGACCTTGCACTTGGCCTTTTTGAACTTCATGACATTCACATGGGCCCACCTCTCAAGCCTGTCCAGGTCCCTCTGGATGTCATCCCTTCCCTCCAACATGTCAGCCACACCACACAGCTTGGTATCATTGGCAAACTTGCTGAGGGTGCACTCAATTCCACTGTCACCAACAAAGATGTTAAACAGCACTGGTCCCAATACAGATCCCTGAGGAACTTCACTCAGCACTGGTGTCCACTTGGATATCGAGCCATTGACTGCAACTCTTTGAGTGTGGCCATCTAGCCAATTCCTTATCCACCAAGTGGTCCATCCATCAAATCCATGTCTCCCGAATTTGGAGACAAGCATGTCGTGCGGGACAGTGTCAAATGCTTTGCAGAAGTCCAGGTAGACATCTTCTCAATAATTTCTTCCTGGTGCTGCAGCCAGCCTTCAGCCTTCATGAGGATGATGCTGTCTACCGCCTGCTTGTGCCCCTGCACCCTTTCCTTGGGCACGCCTTCCACTTTGATCTGGGTACCACGAAGGAGATGACAGCGAGAGATTCCTGCATCTGCATGGAGCTGGAGTGTACATGCACAAGGGAGAAGGTGGTGGAGAAGATATTGTGCTTCCTCAACCACCCCGAGGATGTATTGATGTTTGGCAAGGACAAAGGCAACTCAGACATATTCTTAAGTGTTTGGTCAATTGCCAAGGGGAGCTGCTCCAGAGCTCGACCTGCAGTTCAGTGGCAGATCTCAGCACATGGTGGGGATTCCTGAGGCAGGGAAACGCCAGGGCAGTGGAGACACCTGCCAGAAGCTGGCAGGTCTCATGGGAAATGCCTTGCCAGAGCAACCACGACCACTCCCACACCTATAAAAAGCAGCCTGGGGAGTGCTAGCAACTAGAAGGGCAGTGAACAGAGTGGGCAAACAGAGCATGGCCCACCAGTTTGCCAGCAGTTTGTGTAGAAGGGCGCACAGGAACGGAGTACTCACCCTACCAGCTCAAGTGGTCTCTTCCATAATGGTGGGCACTCACCTCGGGGTTAAAACAGTGTTTCTACAGAGAAAGCCCCTGAGATGTCTGAGGCTTCCACCCAGATGGAACTGGTAAGCAAGGAGATTTCAGTACAGAAGGTAGAGTGCAACAAGTGCCCAGACCCTTCTCCTGGAGAAAAGATAAGTACCTGCAAAAAATGTGCACAGGCTGATGATCTGTTGTGTCAAGTGGCTGAATTGCAGGAAACAGTTAAAAGGCTGTGCAGTATTAGAGGGGTCAAGAAGGAGATAGATAAGTGTTTCAGAACCATGCTCCTGTGGCAGGCACCTTGGACCCTGGTGACCCACAAAAGCAGGACTCTGCTTCAGTCCCCACTCTCCAGCATTACAGCCAAAACCAGATACGATGATTTAACAACTGTAGACACCCACAAGCAAGGTCTGCAAAGAGAAACTGTACCAGTAGCACAGTGGATACCACAGAAAGAAACAACAAGTGCTCATTAAGGGGCACCGAGGTGCCGATTTGCCAGCCTGACAGGGAGTCATGAGAGGTATGCTGCCTTCCAGGAGCTAAGGTCCAAGATGTTGCCAAGAGGGTGCCACAACTTTTCAAGAGCACAGACTACTGTCCATTGCTACTCTTTCATGTGGGCACAAATGACATTGCAAGCTGGAACCTGAGTAAAATCAAGGAAGACTACAAAGCCCTGGGGATGCAAGGAAAAAGTATTGGTGCCCAAGTTATCTTTTCCCCCATGTCACCAAATAGAGGAAAGGGTGCAGCCAGAAATAGATGTATAATGCAAATCCACTTCTAGCTTCATGGTTAGGGTTTTGGCTTTTATGACAACTGGACATTCTTCAATGACTATAGCCTGCTAGGGAGGGATGGGATCCACCTGTCTAGAAGAGGCAAGGGAATATTTGGCAGCAGGCTCGCCAACTTGGTGGGGAGCACTTTAAACTAAAGGATGCCGGGGGGCAAGGTCCAAAGCAGCAATGCTCACGCCATTGCAACCAACTGGGGAATAAGCCAGGCCAACCAGAACAGTGACAAATGTTCCTTAGTTGCCTCCCAAGATGTGAACCAGAAGGCCAACCACCTCAAGTGTATGTATACCAATGCACACAGCCTGGGCAACAAGCAGGAGGAACTGGAGCTCCACACCCTGTCACTGGGTGATTGCATCACACTGTCTGGGGTGAGGTTCATAGGCACTGCCGTGAGGTCCCAGTCCTCCAAATATGTTGAATCACCTCCCTTGCACTCGAGGAGCTGACTCAGCTCTCTCTGGTCTCTCCATGTGAGCTCCCGAGGAAAAGCAGCCTCCCTTCTTTAGTGTCTGAGCATATTGTGCATATCCCAGGTGAACTGGCTTCTAGCTGTGTTAACACCCCATGGGGGTGAGTTTCTGCCCAATGGGCTCAGTGGCACATCCCCTTGTATTGCTACCACTCCCCACAGTGTGACCTTGTATACCAGCATCTCTCAGCACATCCTCTTGGCCAGGCACTTGCTTCACTCACCAGAGAACAGAAACAGGGATGAACTGGCTGGCCATCAGCCCTCCTTAATGACGCTGGTCTTTGGCTGGGGCTCCCTGCTCACTATGTGCAGTGAGGCTTGAGCAATACCACAAGTCTTGCCCAGGAATCAAGTCCTACCTGATTCCTGCCCAGCTGGGGAAGGCAGGCACTGCACTCATAGGGCTTCACCTTTAACAGAGCAGCCAGACTTTGTGCTTAACTACCAGGGCAACAGTTCAGTCAAACAGAGGTCTTGTTTCACAATGTCAAGTAAGGTTAATATATTACAAGGCTCATTGACTTGATAACATGATGGAGGGAAGGGAACAACATGCCATCTCACTGCTTGATAGGCAAGGAAGAGAGTCCTGCTGTCTGGGATGGACAGCATGTGAAAGTCTCTGTGGTCTCTGCTCTTCTCGTTCTCTTTGGTATATTTGGTACATTGCACTGTACACCTTAATACAGCATAGCACTACTTTATAATGAGAGCTCCTTTCAGGTTAGAAGCCTATCCACGAATGGCCTCTAGCTGGAGCCAGAGATTTATGGTCCTGAAGAAGCAAAACAAGTGAATGGCTAAAGACATTCTTGCCCTCTCCAAAACATCAGTCTTCCATTGTCTATAGTTGGTCTTTAGTCTTGTTAAAGCAACATGAGCTGGGAAAGAGAGAGCCATTTCCAAATGTTTGGCTACCCCAAATCACACCTACTGTGGAACAAAGGATGGGAATTGCCTAGAAAATATTTGCTGAGTTTCTTTCATCCTCTCTAGCAGCTGTTTCTTTTGTGTGGTGATCCCTTCTCTTGTGTTGGTGATGCACAATGCAAGAAAATAAGTAGAGCCATCAATCAGACTACAAGTTTTGATCACTGCAAAGATCAGGGGTTAATCCATTAATCCATTGCAAAGGACAGGGTAGAATGAAACAGGCCACGTTTAAGCATGGAGCACTGTAACAGGCCATGGCAGCAGTGGCATATAAGACCTGACTGGCCCAGCACAAGGAAGGAGGAAAGCATACACATGCGCTGATGGGGCTTTTAGTCACTACTGGGCTGATTCCACTGGAGATGCAATTGGTAGCTGCCAAGGACAAACTTGAACCAGATCGAGGTCTCCAGACTTTGGCAGGGTGGCAATGCTGAGTACTGGCCTGAGTGCAACCACTGTGGCTCGAATTCCTCTCTGTACAAGCACGATACAGTAACATCCCTCATGATGCTATTCTGAGTTGTTCACAGCATCTGCTGCCTGTGGGCTCTAGTATCTCCTCAGGGTTAAGTTCTATCCAAAGCATCACCTCAGAGGAGAATATGTTTTTGTATTTCTGCAGGAGACTATTGAAACCAGTGGCTGATGACACTGTGGAAGCTTTCCCAATGAGTTTGGCAAGCTGTGGGTGAGAGCTAGAGGCATGATCAGGAGCAGGTTTTGACTGAAATAGTGTTTTGTAGTGTTATTCCATAAAGTCATTAGTAGCAACTTCACTCTAATGCTAGAGCTTATACAGCTCCTTTTCCATGCACTCTCCTCATCTTGGTTTCTACCCTCACCCTTGTGATGGGAGAATAGGCTTGGTGGGGTGAGAGATAGTGCCAAATTCTCACGTCATGGGGCAGTGGGTTGGTTTATTTCTGCCAGGGCTAGACCTTCCTCCGGAAAAGGCTATGATCCCTGTAGTCCCTATTCACATGCTTTAACTGTTCTGAGTTGAGTTACAGGCTGGTATAGATGTTTGTCAAGCTGAAGGCAGATCACAGAAAGCACAGATCTAAAAACAGGATGAATGATTGAATGGATAGAGGCTCTTAGCCACATCAATCACAGTCTGTGTTTGCCAAGCAGATGAAAATGACATGTACACAAAATGCTGGTAGGGAATGGTGGAAAAGTTGCTATTTCCAAACAACATGCTTCCTGGAATCATGTATGTTTCATGTAACAATTAATGGAAACTGCTGTACAAGTGTTATGACCCTGTATTTTGTCAATATTGTTTATCATTCAATAGAGTTATTGCAAAATTATTATTGTGTATTATTATTTCAATCATTACAATATTATTTCAATATTTCTTACATAGGGTAAGGATTTGACAAGGTGGCCACGGGAGCAGAGAAAGACAGAGACAGCCCAGGCGTGAAGGAGACTTTATTTGCTGAAGTTTCTTTTTATTTCCACCCTGCCATCCTGCTGCAACTCTCCAAATCGTTGGCAGGATGAATGTGGGGCAGGATATACCAGATAAGTCTTTCAGATAGGCTCGGAAATGTTTTGGGAATGGTGCTGGCAGCATGCCACAACTCAGTTACCCTACTGCACAATCCTGGCTGCTTTCAGGTTAAAGCCAGGGGGATCAGCTGCCCTCCCAGCTCATGAGCACAAGCTGTGGTGAGAGAATGGGTGCTACCCATTAGAACCCTTAAAATCACAAACCATAAGAGAGAAAAGAGAGGGGCAGAGGCACCTTTTTGAGACTGATCTAGGCAGGACTGAGAATCGAAAAGTCAAATCCAGGTCTCCAACACTGGAAATGTCACCGGTCTTATTGTCAAAAACAAACAAACAAAAACCCCAAAAAAACCAATCAAACAAAAAAAACCAAACCAAAACCAAACCCCAACAAACATTAATAAATGTTTGCAATTTCTGAGATTTATGGTTGTGAGAAGCTGCTGCACACTGCTGGTGGCCTCTTCCCTGCACATTCCTCTTCCTCACTTTGCTCAGGGGTCTGCAACGGCAGGGGAAGAATTCATTTGTGTCCTCCCTGCCAGGCGGGCAGGAGGCTGAAGTGGTGCAGGGGACTGCTTGGGGAAAGGACGCTGGACCTGCTGCAGCACAGGTAATGCTCATTCTGGCCTCACTTGGTGACAGGGGAGTTGGGTTCCTCTGTAATGAGGACCTTTGGCTACATGATATATATTTTGTCATTCACCCTGGCATTAGCAGTGGCTTCTCCAAATGAAACACCTGTGCCTGGAAAATGTTCATTTTTTTGGCTCAGTACCTAATAAATGATGTCCCCGTCATTTATCCTGCTTCCCCAGCTATAGGTCTGAGCTGGTCCTGCAGCACATGGTGCACTTTGTTATTGCTCTGATGTGTCTAAATACTCACAGTTGCTAGTATGGAAGGATGTTCACTGCTGTTATTTCGGAGCTGTTCACTGGTGCCTGAGTGTCAGATTTGGGTGAGGGTCTCTGGTTAGCTCAGCCGTGGGACTTCTTGGATCACCTAGGTTAGGATCCATCCCACAGGTGACCCTCAGCTGGAGAAAATGGACATGTTGAGAGCAGAGAGAGGACGTAGAGGGTACATCTGTACAGCAGGGTGGATGTGAGGACCTTATACAGTCACTTCTCACAGGCTCTTTGTTTAACTTTGGCAGCGATGCTTAGCAGCTCATGGCTGCTGCTGCTGGCACTGCTCTGGTCCATGCTCCCACTGCTGCAAATGGGAAAGCTCCTATGCTGAGACACCAGGTGAGACAAAACACCCTTAGGGTGCCCTGTGCTGTTAGCAGGAGAGCTGGTGAAAGTCAGGCTACCCTACATATGAGCCAACCTTTCCCTATAAGGCTCCAGAGATACAAAGGCAGAAAGCTGCAGCCTAAGCTGTATTGCATTAGGAGCTTGTTGAGCTTGCCTGTCCTCTGTCATCGTCCTTCATGCCAGTGTAAATCTGATGTGATAAGGAATAGGGTAGATAGGGAATTCTGGGTTTGCCCAAACTGGGGGCTTGCTGAACGCAAAGACCAAGGGAGGGCTCTCACTTGTGCTGGCAGTTGGCAGACCCATGGAGGTGACAGAGCAAGTGGTGACTTCTTGGGTGCAGGGACCCCATCTGCAAAGCCTGGCCTTACAGAACAGCAAAATTCATACTGACAACCTGGGACATTCCAGCACTTACTTTCACTCCAAACCCTAAAATTTTGTACAAGGAATAGTCAGATTTTTCCTTCTGTTTTTGTAGTGATGGTTCCCTTGTTCATGTATTTAATAGAAAGGTTCTCCTCACATAGTAACACTTTATGGCAGCCTGAATCTCTTCCCCCTCCCCCACCCCATTTCACACTGGGTCATGGGAACTGTAGTCCAAGAGCATCACCTTTCCCTTCTCTGAGATGAGCTGGCTTCCCAGCTCAAACCTCCTCTCCTACCGTACTCCAAAAGTCAGGCAGTTCCCATACTGCATCACACAGTTTTAGCAGTGGGGTATTTATAGGACATGTAGCCTCCCAGAGTGTCCTGCCCCTAAGAAGGGGCTTGAGCTCTGGAAGGTGGCTTTTGTAGGTCAGATGCATCATGGGGAATACTGTCAGATTGCAAAATGAAGAATGCAAAAGGAAGATGTTTTTTTTTTTTGAGAACTACACCTTCCAGAGAGAACCCTGAGTGCCTGAAGTTCGTTCCCAGCCAGCCTGAGCTGGTGCCTTCAGAGGGTAGCTGCCCAGCTATGCCAGCTGGCAATTTGTTCTCTGATTGACACATGTTTCTCCATGCTTCAGAGGCACGAGTCTTTCTAGACACATCCTTAAACCACCTGTGGGTTGGCACAGACCTACAGTATATGCCACTAAGCAAACTCTGAGTGCAGGGTTGTAAGTTATTTAACTTTCAGTCAGACATAAATTACCTTTATTAAATCTATGCTGTAAAAACACTAGTTGTTTTCTAACAAAATGTAACATTCATTCCCCCAGACTCCACCTTCTAAATCAGGAGCTCTGTAGACCCAGTCCTGACTTTCCCATTGCCTCCACTCACAGCAGCTTTGGCTGAACAAATGCAGCAATTTTTCCCAGGGTAGAGAGATAGGAGCCCCCCTCCTCATTTCAGCTAGTTCTCACTGGCCAGACAGATTTTCAGCTCCTCCTTTGGCCCCAAGCATCTGCAGGAGTTTATGTTTTGCGACTTGAAGAGAACACAAAAGGGCTTGTTTTATTAACGAGACACTTCAAAGCAAAAATATAGTTGAGAAATTAATCATCTTACACCTCCAAAGTGAGATTTATTGTAGCTCTGAAACTAATACAGAAATGAACCAAAAGCTAAATGCATGAATCACTATTTTAAAATAAGTAAGGACTTCAATGACTATGGTATACGTACTGGTAAAATTAAATGCAAGGCCGTCAAATTTTCTTCATTCAGAGATAATGTTAAAGTAACATGATGATCCTTAGCTTCTCAATGGCCAGGGAGAGTGTTTCCCTTTAGAAAAGGTCTCGTCTGATAATACTTTCCCAGATTACTGAAGCGATTTTGTTTCCCACTCTTCCCATATTTTTTGTCTAAAAATCCAAATTAACTTCTTCTGAGCAAATGCCTACTTTCTGTGTTTATCAGGGCAAAGAAGGCCATTGTCTGGGGAAAATGGCTCTGATGGGAATGGGAATGCAGGGACAGGGCATTAATATTTGCTGCGTTGGGTTACAAGTGGGATGGAGTTTCATCTAAGGGATTACATTCATAGATTCTTGGTGGATTTTTTTTCCATGGTTCCTCCCAGTGCATAATTTGCCATCAGGAAAATGTGGCCAGCTCCAGCTGCAGCATCAAAGGTGCATTCTTAAATAACTGTAGCCATCAATTGTTGCTCTGGGAGCTGGCTCCAAGGAGCTCCTGGGAAGAGGACAAGATGCTCTCAGCCTGCTCTTGTGCCTGCAGCCTCCATGATCCCAAGCTACTGCCAAATGGTGCCCATTTCACAGGTGAGACTGTCATTTTCTCAGCCCATCTGCTTGCTTCGGGTTCCTTGGTTGGCCAGGTTGCCCCTTTCCCAACTGCATGGCCATGCAGTCTGCATTGTCCTTGGTCCCCTTCAGCTCCTTCTGGTTATTGTCACTGTATTATAACTCCATTTCTACTGATGAGTACATTCTGTTTTTTCCTCAAACTGTATACCACCAAAAATCTCAGCAGGCAGAACAGCTTTTTCTTTTTGCTAAATTAGTTGTACACAAGATAAGCTTTTCCTCAAGGGTTGGAAGGCTCAGCTTCCCATAATAAACACTTGTCCTATGCCCTAAAGTGTCTTGGAGAATTTTTATTTTCTGTCCTCCTTGGTTTTATTTTCAAAAGCATAAAAACTCTGACTAGAAACAAATGACAGCTTCTCAGTGCAGGGATAAAGTGCCTGGACAAAAATGTTGCAGTGATATGAAAGGGAAATTCAACCATCAACATCAAATCCTTAGACACCTTTGAAAGAGTTTCCTGTTTTTCCAGTCCTTTAGAGCCAGGCGGTGAGTTCACGCAGAGCTTCCTCAGCACTTACTTACATGATTAGGCCAGCTCATGGTGGGGACGGCACGTCTGTTAGCGGCGCCTCGCTGCTGCAGATGACCAGCAGAATTTACATCAGAAACCCACCCAAAAGCAGGCTTCTTGTTTCAAATCACATGCCAAAAATTGTGCAAGAGCTTCAAACACGTCAGCTTCCAGAAGATGGGACTGCCCTTTCTCTCAGCATCATTGTGCCTGTTTCAGGGGACATTTGCAGTGCACAGGGCTGCTCACTCATCACGCTCAGCAAAAGAATTTGGTACAGAGATTGTTTTCACACAATGGTCCCTAGTCCACAAAGCATGGTGGTGTGTTTGCATGTGTTGCTGCTTTGGAGCTGGGATAAGCAAAGATGGTGGTGTCAGCCCAAAGAGAGATTAAGTGATTGTTGAGGAACTTCTTTATCACCATCCTGTGTAAATAGAAAATAGAGACAGAACATTTATCTACAGCTGCGAGCCGCTTCTGCAAACAGGAGGGAATACCGTGCTAGGCAGTATTACATAGCAGCTTCAACAGGGTTGTTGCAAAACGCGAGGGACCTGGACTCATCGTTAGCATCCATATAAAGTGGAAAACAGCAGTGCTGCTCTGCCTGCAAGCCCAACAGCTGGGTTGTGTTAGTCCTAGCGAGCTTCACTCCAGCAGTGACATGCCTCCTTGAAGGGCAGTGTTGTGCCCTAGGTGAAAGTCTCTGTAGGCAGTGTAGTTGCAGAGAAGCCCTGAGGAGATCCGATTACAAAGAGATCAAGCAGGAGCTCAAGTTGTGTGCAAGTTTAGTATATTTGAAGTGTCAGTTCTGATTTCTTTCTGTGATAAATTGCTTTTGTTTTGAGGGGATGCTAATTCTGTGCACCAGGCCTTGAATTCTCGTCAGAATGTGACTTGTGTTATATAGGAGAGTATATAGTGTAGCTTCCTCCATTTAAGTGTCTGCTTCCTTCCTTGCAAGCAGCCCTTGAAACGTATACAGAACAGAGTAAAAAGAAAATAGCATTAATCACTGGTAATGAAAAACTACTCCTATCCCAAAAGAGACAAGAGTAACATTTTCCACAGTTTGAGGTGCAGGCATTTGACAGAGCAGGTCCTGCTATGTGCTTGGATGGCACCCAGCCCATGTCTCATCTCTGTTTACTCTGTAAATACTGATTTCCCAATGGGAACAACTGTTATACAGTACAGTCAGAGTTGAAGAACTGCTATGAAAGAAAACAACCAACCACATGCGTGCCTCACTTCTGCAGCATTCCTGAGACAAGGCTGTATTTTTATCATCTGCAAAACCAGCTACATCTGCTGTGCTGAGCTATAACTGGAATCCATCATTACGACCTCCGTCAGAGAAGTGAGCCAACTTCTCTGGGGTATAATTTAAATTCTACCCAGTTCCATGGTTTTCTGAGAAAAGATAACACCCGGTGCATGAAGTTGGATGAGCGAACTAGCCCAGCTCAGCTGCTTGCAAGAGGACCCACTGTATGCCTAACTTCATCTTTCCTAAAAGTCCCTCCGGACCACAGGCGTCCATTGCTGCTTATGGGTGAACCTGTAAACAGCATCTCCCACATTTTAGCCTCTTCCTGCACACAGCAGCTGTTGAAGTAATGAGCTTTTCTCCCTCCCCTGCCTGCAGTGGCCTTGGGTTTTGATGGTCTCTTGGGTGTGAGCAAAGCTGCCCTCCTGCAGCCCTCAGGACACCCAAAGCAACTGGGATCTCCTGCACAGCTCCCAGCTGCCTGCACGTCTGCCAGAAATGTCTGGCTTCCTCCCACCCATCTGCCAGAGTCTTGTGTTGCAGAGCGGCTCCCAAACTGCCTCGCAGGCAGAGCTGGATGCCCTTGATGTCACAGATAGCGGGGTTTTGATCAGCTGGTCCGAAGAGCTCAAAATCCCCAAAAGGAGGGCAAGGCTCCAAGTCAGACTTAAGCCCCAAGTCCTCGCTGCATGTTGAATAAGGGACACATCAGTCCACGGTTTGGAAAACTGCAGCAACTCTCCAAGGGTGCCCTCTTACCATCACCATGGGAGGTTGCTCTCCTGCCAGGGTGTCCTAACATCAAATACATGAATTAGCATGCTCCTTTTGTAGCATATTTACTTTTAGGAAGATACTTTCTGCACCCTCTGACTTCAAAGGGAAATCCCTGAAAACACAGAAATAAGGCCAACGCTTTGCTGGTGCAATGCGGACTGCTAGCTGGAGCAGAAACACTTTTCAGTTTCATTGTATCTGTAACAGGGTTCAATTAAGCTGCCAGATCTGATAAGCATTTAGAGGGACACAGCCATCACTCCTCGCTACCAGACAAATCTTTTCATGTCAGCAGTCATAAATCAAGGTGATTGTACTGGGAAGTGTTATGGACTATACCTCATCACCAGGGCTTAATTCAGCTTCCCTCGGGGCACCATTGTACCTAGTAGCCAAGGTAAAGGTCTTGCGTTGATAGTACACACGAAAGAAGTATTTGGGGGGGTATAACACTTATGTCTGTTTTCACTGAAGAAAAAAAAAAGTTTCCTTCTAAACAGATTGATAGGCTGCAAGTGTGAAGTTGATCGAAATAAAATTCTCTGTTCCTAGGGAAAAGTAAGGTTCTTTAAACACTTGGTTTGATAACAAATCAGGGCAAAAAAAGGGAAAATATTTTTTTTTTTTTTTTCACCAGAACAGTATTTGTCACAAAGTTCTGGGAACATTTAAACCTTCCAGCCCTGCTCAGTTTGCAGCCTACAGGCTGTCATTGCAATGCTGTCGCAAGGGTGTTTTGCCCCTTTTTTTTGCCCAGGCTTGGGCAATATTTCTCACAAAGGACCCAATTAAAAACTCAGATAGGCACAGATTGACATCAGATTCACAGCAGCTAAAAGCAATGGCCAACTGAAACGATGAAGCCTGGAATGCCGAAATGGGGGGAAAAAAATGTTTAATTTTCAGGTTAAGATAAGGAATGGGAAAATGTCAGCAAAACTGGCACCATGCCATAGGATGTATCTGTTTGCAGCAACAGGCGTTTTCCTACAGATGCCTTTCAGCAGGAAGTCCTTGACCAACTGTAAGAGAAAGCAAGCTCCAGCTAACGCCAAGCACAAATGTGTGAGGCTGGTGCTCCACTGTTTCAAGCGTCCTTGAAGTCTACACTGCACAGAGCCCGACACAATCACATTAGGATCCAGGACAGCATCATAAGTGATAATGGATTCATACAGACCAAAGGGGCATCTCCTTCCACCCAGGGTGACTAGGGATTTAAAAGCAGAGATGAACAGTGAATGGAGATGGACAGACCAAAAAGCACAAGGACACAGAAGAATCTACTCTCTGTGAGGGTACAGCCTCAAAGCCTTGGGTGTGCTACTGGACTGTGATCACTGCACAGACAGATCTCAAGAGGGTGATGAGATGTTAATGGGAATTGTAAAGGGCCAGCACAGGAGAAACTGAAAGTCGTGGGATGAAAGTGGAGCATGATGGTTACCATTGACCGAATACATGCTTGGCCAGGAGAGCATCTACTGCGTCGTGGAGATGAAGCAAGAAACTATGATGTGCTGGAGAGAGCTGAGCCAGCAGACAGGTGCAGAGAGACAAGGCAGGGGGGTTAAATGGTGGAGTGGGAAGCATCATCTCTTCATGCAGCATTTAAGAAGATACTGTTGTGCTGAGGATGACACAGGTCCAGGTGGGGGCTTTGCTGCATGGATAGATTGGCAAACAGATGCTACAAGGAGGGAAGCAGGTGTCTTGGGACGAGTTGGGGAAATCTCACCAAGGGCTCTCTGATGTTGCAAACCTCAGATTTCCTCCACATCCTCCTGGTGGGGGTTGTGCACCACCTCTTGACTTTCCCAAATTGCCAGGCGCTTTTCAAACCTCTGCCTGGGAAGGCCAAGCTATGACCCACTCACAGGTCCTTTTTTTTCTCCCCTAGCCTCCTAAGGGCCTGGTTGCAAATTACTTCGTGAAATCAGGCTCCTTTCTTGCACACTGGCAAGCCAAAGCAGTCACTCCAAGCTGTTAGGGGCTCTGGAAAATGGTGGTTCACGCTTGGCTTTTTCAGCACCCTGCAGAAGACACAGGAGATGTTTCAGTCCTTGTGCTTCATTTCAACACTGTCAATATTGACCTTTTCTTTCCTTTATGAGAAGGGATTCGTGGAGGTAGGAGGGACAGGAAAGGAGGTTTGTTCTTTGCTCTTGCTTTGTGAGCTGAGCAGAGGAAGGAGACACTCAGGGCTCAGCCGGCTGGTCGTTATTTGCTCCTTCACCCCTCTGACAAGGTGTTTGGCTCACCTCGGTGCTCCCATTCCAGCAACAAGTTTGGGGAATACAGCACCAGCTTTTCCCTGCTGGCAGGCAAGTGCATGAAAAACTATGTGGCCAATGTGCAAATCACGTTACTTTGGGGGACAGTTTACCTTGACATTACTTGAAAATAGAAGTGTTGGGTCAGGAGGGTTTTGCTGCCTTCTGCACTGAGGGAAGGGTCTTTGCTACAAGGCAGAGGAGAAGCCACGCTGAAAATCAGCTGCTCTTTGGGGTTTTTTTCCTCCTCAGCCTGTGGATGAAATAATGGGTGCCCAGCAATGGCAGTCTCAAGAAGTCCTCTGCTAAAAGCAATGAGATCAGATCAGAAAGAGCTTGGCCTTTGGGCACCAAAATGACTGCTCCTACCTATACTGCCCATGTCCAAAGGTTTAACTTGGGTCTTTAGACAGTGGGTGTTTTTCTAAATTCCTGTTTCTGGAGTCAGGCAATTGTGTTATAGGTTTTAACTTTTCCAGAAGGGGTTGTTTCTGCTGCTTTGGAAAAAAGCCAAGACATGTTCTAGAAGCACGAAACCCCAATGAAGACAGCCAACTCTTGTTATTTAAAAAAAAAAAAAACAAAAAACCTCATGATTTGGGGAAGCTTACTTTACAATTTGCAAAGTCTGAGATTAACAGCGCTGCATATCCATGAGATTTAAACGGCAGTAAGTGATTTCCCCTGCTTAACTCAGTAGAAAAAGTAAGAAGACATTAAAAAAAAAAATCTTTGGCCTCCAGCCCACACAAGCTCAGTCTAAAGAGCGAGGCAGATGGGAAAGCCGAAGCAGGCATCCAGCCTTGAGCCAGCAATCTCCAGTCTGTCTCACCAGTTGTGCATGCCTCAGCCAGAGCGTGGCAAAGTGCTGGATCAGGGCTTTCAGCAGGCACTGGCTGCTGCCAGCAGGCATGTGGCAGTGAGTGGCGCTGGTGCACAGGCAGCCTTTCTATACCATCCTTCAAACTTGCTCCTAATGGAAGTGATGGTTTGGATTTAATGAAGAAGCACACCTTCCACTGTGTGTGAGCAAGCTCCACGTCATCTTTGTTTTACCACCACCAGTGATGCATCGCACCTCAAGGCCTAACCAATAATCTCTTTCTCTTATTTTATAAATAGAAAATAAAACTAATTTACTTGGAAGTCATCAACAGATTAACAAACTCCATCTGTAATGTTGATGACTAATTCAGCCTACTAACCCAGCTGTGCCAAAGTTCTCATTTGTATAATTGACATCTTCCTACAGGTTCTCTGTGAGGAATATTAAAGAAGATGGTTTTCAGAGAGAGCTGAGGTTTGTTTGAGGTTTGTTTTGAAACTGCATGCTAAACAGGATGTAAGATCGTGCAGATTGTATTAGGATAAGCTGCCTGCACACCCGTCTGAAACAAGAAGTGGAAAGGGCTGATCTAGAAAACAGACTATTTTGCAAAGGTGGAGGGCTAGTTTCAAAAAGCACTGAATTCAGTTCCATGGTCACAAAAAAAGTCTCTAAGTTAAATACTTCTAAAGTCTAAGTTGATTACAGCTTGTTTTCAGCATGAAGACATGTAAAGCCTTTGTATCAGAAAAAGCAGGAAAAAAATGTGAAATGCAGAGCTATATTTCTCATGTCCCTCAGATTCTTTGTTTCTCTTCCAAGCTGATTTACTGTGTTATTGTGGATTTATTCAAACAAAAAGCATCAGCGCTTCAGGAGGAACAGACAGATCAGCCAAAATGCCCAATCCAATGCCATCTACTTTCAGTATAAGTTCAGAGCACCTTGTGGTAGGCATGGGTGAGCAGATCCTGGTTGAAGTTAAATGCAGCTAATCCACTGTGTGAGCTTAGGGTACCTTTCACCACACTTCCCTCTGGATCACAGAAAGCTGTCATACTCAGGAAAATATGCCCTCTGCCTTTTCCATGGCTGAACTCATATTTAAGATCAAGCTGTAAAGATACTTTTTGACCATGCAGTTTGTCTCTTTGCAGGAAGGGAGAGAGGAGACTTAGTAACAGCCCAGATGCATGAACAAAGGGAACAATGGGAGCCATTCTGCAGGCAAAGGCTGTTGCTTTCTTGGGCACATTCACATGGATAAAGGAGATCAAATAAGAGCCTCCAAAGCTGCACAATGATAAGAGAAAAATAATACAATGCTGTTCTGCAGGCTGGATTGTGCAGTAATTATACAGCAGTTTGTCCAACGCAGCTCCCCAGGGCCAAAATGCAACCAGTAACCCTTCCCTTAAGCTCCTGGCTTCTCTGCAGAGTCACAAGAGCATCTGATAATTCCCTGGTAGCCCCAGCTGTGGAGAGCCTTGTGCAAAGACAGGGTAAGTTGAATGTCTGGTTTGTGTGCTTTTCACATAGAAAGAGGCTGAGCAGGAGGCACAGTGCACGGAGGGATGTCCAGATCCCTCCGCTGACACTGATCCACTCTTGGTCTTGGGCAAGTAATCTAGTGGCAGTCTGAGTCCCAGGAGCCGTGGCGGCAGGAGGCTCTGTTGCCACAGCACTGGTAGATAAGAGGAGAGCAACTGACGTCATCTACCTGGACTTAGGCAAAGCGTTTGACACTGTCCCGCATGACATCCTGATCTCTAAATTGGAAAAGCATGGATTTGATGGATGAACACTCAGTGGATAAGGAACTGGCTAGATGGCCGCACTCAAAGTGTTGCAGTCAATGGCTCAGTGTCCACATGGAAGCCAGTGACGAGTGGCGTTCCTCAGGGGTCAGTACTGGGACCAGTGCTGTTTAACATCTTTGCTGGTGACATGGACAGTGGGATTGAGGGCACCCTCAGCAAGTTTGACGAAAACACCAAGCTGTGTGGCACAGTCAACACACTGGAGGGAAGGGATGCCATCCAGAGGGACCTGGACAGGCTTGAGAGGTGGGCCTGTGCGAACCTCATGAAGTTCAACCAGGCCAAATGCAAGGTCCTGCACGTGGGTCATGGCAATTCCAGGCACAAATACAGGCTGGGTGGAGAATGGCTTGAGAGCAGCCCTGAGGAGAAGTACTTGGGGGTGTTGGTGGACAAGAAGCTCAACCTGAGCTGGCAATGCACACTTGCAGCCCAGAAAGCCAACCGCATCCTGAGCTGCATCAAAGAAGGGTGGCCAGCAGGTCGAGGGAGGTGATTCTACCCATCTGCTCCGCTCTGGTGAGACCCCACCTGGAGTACTGCATCCAGCTTTGGAGTCCTCAACACAAGAAAGACATCGACCTGTTGGAACGGGTCCAGCGGAGGGCCACAAAGATGATCAGAGGGCTGGAGCGCCTCTGCTATGAGGACAGGCTGAGAGAGTTGGGGTTGTTCAGCCTGGAGAAGAGAAGGCTCTGAGGAGACCTTATAGCAGCCTTCCAGTACTTAAAGGGGGCCAACAGGAAGGATGGGGAGGGACTCTTTATCAGGGACTGTAATGATAGGACACAGGGTAACGGCCTCAAACTGAAAGAGGGTAGATTTAGATTGGATATCAGGAAGAAATTCTTTATTGTAAGGGTGATGAGACACTGGAACAGGTTGCCCAGGGAAGTTGTCGATGACCCGTCCCTGGAAGTGTCCAAGGCCATGCCGGATGAGGCTTTGAGCAGCCTGGTCTAGTGGGAGATGTCCCTGCCCAGGGCAGGGGGGTTGGAACTAGGTGATCTTTAAGATCCTTTCCAACCTGAGCCATTCTGTGATAAGGGGGACCAGGACTCTCTTTGTGCTGCCATGCAGCCTCCCTGAACATCTGCACCCAGGGAAGGTATGTCCCGATGGCAAAGGGACAGGTATGGGAGAGAGCAGCAGATGGAGCTGGGTTGGGTGGTGGCAGACAGCTGTTGGGTAGCAGAGTCCAAGGTGGGGTACAGGTGGGTGGACTGCAGGTGGGGAGAGGAATGGAGACTCCCCTCCTGTGGTTCAAAAGGAGGTACCAGCCAACTTTTCCTTTCTTGGATGACTAGAGCTTCAGTTAGAAGTAGTGCCAGGGCAGTATGTTGCTGGCAGCTCCAGAAAGCTGGAACTGGGCTTTTGAAGAGGAATAGTCCAGGAAATGTTATCCAGAGCTTGCTTCCAGACAGCTCCGGTTGATACGGAGTACAGACAGCAAGCAAAGACAAAGGAGCATGGTCTCTACTGTAGCTCCATTAGAGCTTCATTCCTGTGCTCCTGGAGCAGCGGGCAATGTTGCTGCACCAGCTCTGGGGCTGGCAGGCTGCCTCTGGGCTGGGCTGGGAATGGAGAGGTGCATTTCCCAGATCTCCTGTTTCTCTGGTGGGGTGTTTTCACGCAGCTACAAATTGCACCACTTCTGACGCAGGATGTCTTGTAACTGTGCTGCCTGCCCCGTTCTCTCTCACCGCCTCTGAAGCCGAGTGTTTATATCAAACCCCAGAGACGAGGCAGTACTTTGAGAGGCTTGAAAGATGGATGATGTTAAACATCTCTAAGAGGAGTTCTCGATGTAGAGACGATTTCTGAGCACATCCAAAGGAGCCTCTTCACCTCCACTTCCTGCCAGTAGAATCACTCAGGGCATCTGTGTATTAAACAGATGGATGGTAGCCCAATAAAAACAGCAGCTGCTTTTATATACAGCCTCCAGTCCAAGCCCTTCCAGTAGAGACTGTTTCGGATAGCAAAGAAATACACATCAAAGCTAGCCCACAGCATCTGCCAGGTTTGTTGGGGGAGCCGCAGTGCCTGTGTTATAGGTATGTTGCAAGCGTTTACTCCCTGAGTGCGAATCCCTCTTCAAGGAGTAAATGGAGCAGAACAGGGCCATTCGAGGCTATCAAGAACATGCATGAAGAGCCTGTTTCCAGCTCTGCTTTTGCAGTTACTGAACTCAGGTGGGTCATAGGATATTCCCAGACCATGTTGGGTGTCATGCGGGGCAGTGCTCAGTGCCAGAAGCAATGGGTACTGAGAGCCAATAGGGAAAGTGTGAGCCAAAAAACCAGCCAGTCTCATGTTGGTCCCTTTAATCCAGACTTGGGTGTGTGCTAATAGCATGGCTGGCACCTCTGATTGCAAAGAGAGTCACTTAGGAAAGAACGGAGGGAGTCGAGTACCCTGTGCCAGAAAAAGACCCTTGCACCCTTGCAGAGGAGCTGGTTGTCCAGAGGGTCAGATTGTCAGCTCCTGGTTTTCATGCCAAGGTCATCAAGGACAGGGTGAAAGTGAATGGAGACTCATCTGCTGTCATCCCCCACAGGCGTCCTCTGCAATGATACCAAGTCAGAGGAAAATGCAGTAATTTTGCCAGCGTATACAGCAGGACCTCCGTGGCAGCCCTTCTCGAGGCCAACTCAAATCAGCCCTCATACCCAGGATCGGTACACTGGGCTGCCACGAGTTTGCAGTGGCCCATGCTATCTTTACTGATGAGAAAGGCTGAAGCCAGGAGCCCATGCAATTATCATTGAATCAGTAATTAGTGGAGTCTAATTTCTTTTCCAGGCCTTACTCTGGGAGAGGTGGGGGAGAATGCAAGCTGTCCCAGCCAAAAGAGGGTTGGTTGGTGCCAGCCTGCACTGAGCAGGATGGATGGATGGAGGCAGACAGGTCATGGGAGCCCAAGAAAGAGTCCCTGGTGAACTGCACCAGAGATGTTGGTTGTCTCTTGACCGGGAGCAGCCCTGTCAGAGACATCTGCCCAGAGCAGCAGGTAAAAGGACACAACAGCCCACTGCCTGTGCTGAAGCCCTAGGAAATGACCTTCCCTCACTGGTGGGGGATGCATCCCTAACATGTACAGCTTCCTTGAAACAGACAGACCTCATCAGCAGAGCACATTTGGCCTGGGATAGCTCCTTCTACACAGGATCTTTGCTAGTGTAAAAGACACAGCACAAAATGTCATCCACTGAACTGATCTTACTGTCCCAGTGAAAGCTTTGAGTGTTCTGGACTTAGTGTAGATAAATAATGTAGAAAGAATAATACAGAGCTAATAAAGCTGTTATCTGGAAAGATTGCAGCCTAATCTTCAGCACAACGAAGATAATGAGTGTTGAATCATGCCTGGAACGTCCTAAGTAAGTGGCAGCAGTTTTGATAAAGGGTAGGAGTTTTGGTTTCATCCTGTTGTTGGCCTATAGATTTCTGGGGTTGTGTTCGTCCCTAAGCTATGGGTCCATGTTTCTCCTCGTGGCAGAGCTGGCTCAGCCTCCTGCAGTCCTGTCGCCTTCATCTTGGCCTGGACAGGGGAACTGGCTAGCTTGGCCGCACCAGCACGATCAAGTGAGTGGCACATGGCTGGGGCAAGCACATGGAGACAAGACAGGGACAGGGAAGAGAAAGGGGCACCGCGCTGTCATTTCAGCCTCTGCTGGATCTGCATGGCAACAGCTGTGTGTCACCAAAGGGGATCAGCCTTCCCCATATAATTAATTTCCATAAGTATGACACTCCATCTGTGTCCCAGGTCTGCAAGGGCTGCGACGCCATCTTGGAACAGACACTGGCCTTGGCTGCTTAACCCAGGGGGAAGCACACTTTTGCCTGGGGCTCCTGCAGATGGCAAATGGAGGGTGATCACATGGCCAGAACAAATTCCTCCTTGCAAAATGCTTTGCCCTTGCAGAAAGGCAGGGACCGTGCAAGGGAGTTGCAGGGACTGGATTCAGCAGTGCTGCGAGCTTACACCATCACTGGCAGGGGGAAGAACGTGGCAGGAGGGATCTGCTAAACGCACAGCTTTACAGCAAGCCCCGGCAGCAAGCAACTATCCCAAAATAAAAGAAAACACCCCCAAACAAGTTGAGGATACACAAAGGAACTGCTAGGCTCTGAATCTGGCCTCACATCAATGAGTTGTAACTTGAAAGCTTTATTTAGACTTCTAAGAAAAACAGCTGCAGAAAAATACTGATGACCTGCTTTAAAGGGGGATTTCAACAAGGAGAGAAGCGCTGGGCTCCTGCTGGAAGGGGAGCACCTAACTCCCCTAAATCCCCTTAAAAAATCTCAGCCTTAGACTGGGGAGCAGTGCAGAAGGGCAGGATTTGTATAATCTGAAGAAAATAAAAATACATCTGAAAAAAAAATGCCAGCAATTTAAAAGTAATAAAAACCTACCTTGAGGAGATGGGGAGAGCTCAGGGGAATCATGAGCAAGGGATAGGAGTCAGGGAGTGGGTGGTGTGTTTGGCAAGCTTTTGGTTTTGGGCTCCCTCAGGCCAAGCTGAGCTTCTCGGTGCTTGGTAGTGGCAACACTGGTGAAAGCAGCCTGCGCACATGGACTTGTGCAGTGCTGGAGAAAAATATTTGCAACTGTCAAACAGACCAAGCTTGTTACAGTACCCAGAAGAGCTCTATTGCTGAATCCCTATCTGCACAGCGATAAAAAGTGGGGAGGGGGAGATAACTCCACGGGGAAGTTCTTGCGAGCTCATAAATCACTGCAAGCCCCGGTTTCGAGACTGATGAAATCACCGGGAACCCCGGTGGCCTGGTTTCCGCAACACTGCCTGCCCTTCCTCCACTAGCAACGATATCATTGGAAGAAAAATGGAGCCAAGCTGTTGGGAGAGGGGTGGCTTTTTCCGAGCAACAGGGAAGCTGTTACAGCCCAAGGCTTTCTTAGGATGAAATGATTTAAGCACCTCGCTGGCATCCTGCTGATCTTTCGGAGGCGGGGGCGGGGGGTGATAGCTGAGACTCCTCGGGATGATAATTGTGGTGTATTTGCAGAATCAAAGGTTTCCCCTTGGAGCAGAGCCAGCAAGCCTTGGGAAGAAGAATGGATCCGATACAAAGGGTATTTTTAAAAGCCCATTAAGTTGCCTAGGGGCTGAGCTCACGTTCCCACTGCCTTGGCAGTTGGTTGCAGAGAAATGAGGTTTCATTCCCATGTCAAGTGGGAAAGTTCTTCTTTCCCCTTTCTCCCCTTCACAGGTCTGCACAGGGAGGGGAATCACCCCGGGGTCTGGGGGCAGACCCTGACTGCAGCCCTGGAGAGAGCTGGGGGGCCATCACCTCCCACCTCCTCTGCTGCAAACACTGGGACAGCTGTGGGGAGGCTGGAGCCAGGACTCCAGGGCGGCTGCGATACCCACAGCTGGGAGCTGCGGGAGATGTGTGAGACTTGGCATGTATTTGAGCCCTCAAACCTGTGACCTAGGCTCATAATTTTTGTTGTCCCTTATACATAAGCCAGGCATCTGGCAGGTGTAAAAATGCTTCCAAGACCTGATCTCACCCGCAACTTGCCATGGATCAAAACAGGGAGAGCCATGAACAGACCAGGCTTGCTGCAGGAGCTGGGGCCTTTTCTCCAAGACAAGTCCGCATCCTGAATATAATCTCTGGAGGGACTGAAGTGTTTCAGAGATGGTGGAAAAGGCTGAGATATGCATGCCCATCCCCTCCTAGTGACACTGCCTTGGAGGATGCTTGGAGCAGCCCTCTCCGTTACGGCCCCTCTGGGCTGGCTCTGTCCTGTGCCTGAGTCAGCATCCCACTCCTAGTGCAACAATTCGGCTCCTCAAATTTGGCCCAAAACTTAAACAGCCTGTTAGTCCCATCAGCATTTCTCTCCTTAAGGTTTTCTGGAGGCAACAACCAGCCCCAGGTGTCAGCTCTTACTCATGCCGCCCTGAGGAAAATATAAGAATGGGGTTAGTAATCCAGCTGTGACTAAGGAAGTTGCAACCGGAGAAGTCCCCCTTGCTGTTGGTATGACCATGATTCCCCTCTCTGCCAGCTTGGCAACACCTTTGTGTCACCAGTGATTCGGGGCAGGGAGGGCATGGCCGAGGTCCATCCACCTCACCAGGGCAGTGGTGCAGGGAGACTGCTGTCACCGCCACATTTCCTACCGCCCCCAGCCCTCCACTGCACGGCAAAGCTCTCCCAGGGGCTCCTTCTTTGTTGGGGAGGTGGTGCTCTCCCAAGGCTGCAAGCTGAGTTTGAGATGTCTGAGCAGCACCAGCCCCAGACAGCTTTTAGATACTGAAGACATCAGTCCTGCCAGGATATCGGCCAGAGCCTTGTGCATGGACCTACAATTATTGCAAGGCAGATGAAGGAGGAGGAGAGGTATGTGTACTTGGGAAACCAGGGAAAAGGCTGAGGAGAGTAAAGAGAAAAACTCTCCTGTGGTGTCCATGCCCAGCCAGGAAACTCCAGTAGAGCCATTCCTGCTGGTGCAGCCCTGAGCAGCCAGAGGTAGCTGCAATACCTCTCCTTCCCCATCACAAACACTGCTCCCAGCAGAGTGGCTCTGATGAGCTGATGAAGCCATGGCAACGCAGAGACCGTGGAGTGGAGCAGCATGTGGGTACCATGGAAAAGGGCATGCGAGCCTGTGAATGTCCTCCCAGCAGAGAAACTGCAACTGGAAAGCAACCACAGGCCCTCCAGGGAAAACCCATAAGCAAATATACCCAGCCAAGAGAAATGATCTCAGGGCACTGATGTCATCCCATGAGCACCCAGGGATGGAGCAGGGAGGCTGGAGCAGTCCTGTGGTCGCTCCATCCACGCAGGACACCTGCCCTACGATCTCTTGACAGGGATGTGACAGGACCCACTGCTTCACTGACTGTAACATCGCTGTTCAAGTCTTGTATCAGATCTGTCCTGAATCCTGCTTATTAGAAAGAAATCCAGTATGAGGACCTAAAAAGCCACACTGATGCTTTGAAAGATACTGGGAGCGTGTATGTCCAGTAACACAGCTGTCAAGGATGGGAGAAATTTTCCTGCCTGTGCTGGTTGCTGAGTCTTCACATTCCAGCCCCTGTTCTGGGAGGAAAAAAACCTCTTAGCTCTGCACTTACTGGAGACAGGAGGCACAAACTTGAAGTCATCTGGAATCAGGCACTGTAAAAATTTAATGATGCAGGACAAATCAGGGTGACCGAAATAAGGAGCAAGGCAGAGACTGTCTTGTGATTTAATGCACTCGGCCAGGACTAAGGGTATCTGGGAACAGTTCCAAGGTCAACCATAGGCTCCATGTGTCACCTTGGCTGAGTCGCTAGGGACAAATGCTGCCAAAAATTGGCTTAGGCATCTTGCAAAAGATAGGTGTTTAGAAGACTGAATTGTACCAAAAATCAAGAGGATTAAGATATTTCAAATGCAGCTAGGCCCTTGATGAGCACTCCTAATTCCCATCGGATAAGCTCCTCTCCCTAACGGATGGCGGACTTGGGCTGGGACCCACCTGGTGACCTGGTGTTTAACTGTTTTATGCTCCATTAAGAGGATGGAGGCTCACCATAAGCCTAAGGCAACTTGGCACTTCCTCACTCTGTCTCTGCCACAGCTCTGGAGCAAAGGACACTACTGATAAAGCAACATCCTCACTTGCCTCCATGGGCCATCACAGCAAGGTGGGTTTGCAACCCACTCCCCCAAGCAATGGAGCCAGCATCTGGCCAGGCCACTTGCACTTCCCCATTTGCACTTCTTGCAAAGCCTTAATCTGAAGTTTTACATGGGATTTAAGTGATGCCCTGGCTTCTTGCTGGCCCATCTGCAAAGGCAATAAATTCAACCCCTGCCAAATAAAAGCAGCTCTCCCTGTAGGCTCTGTATGCATCCCTGTTAAACCCTTCTCTGATAGCCCGAGCAACACCTGGTGTAAATATGCAGTGGTCTCTGTCCTTGAGAAAGAGGCACTGATTTACACCCCTCTCCCACCCCTTCTCTCCTCTTCCTCCTGCTTCACTGCTTCCCTGGCCACCACCCTTCAATTTACTTCTTTCCCTGCTCTTGGGAGATAAATAACCCTGGGTGTGAGGTAGATAATGGGGCGCTGAACTTTCATGTGTCTACCTTGAAACAGGAGGAGCTTTTTGTCCGGTACCTTCAATAGAATTCAGTGCAAGAAATGTCATCCCCAGGAACAGGGGGAAAAAAAAAGACATGGGCAAAGTTACAGATCCCTAATCAGGAATGGCTTGTTTTCTAGCATTGTTGAGGCATCTAGGGGGGGAAAAGATAGTGCCCTCGACCCACCCTGAGCAGCACATTTACCCCCAAACCTGGCATCTGATGCTGGCACAAAGCTATGAGAGAAGCCTGGCACCGGCAGGAGGATCCAGGCAGGAGGATTCGCCTTTGACTTCACAAGCAGTCAGGAGCTGCGTGTCAGGAGCATGCCCAAGACATGCCATGCAGAAGCTAGATGATCCAAACCAGGGCATGGCCACACACACAGCATCTCATGGGAGACAGCCGGGAGGATGGATGGCGAGGGCAGCACAAGGCGCTTCTGGCGGCTGCAGAGAGCACATGAGAGGGGAGGAAGGCAACTGCAGGAGCCACAGAGAGGCACAGGGTGAAAGACCCTGGCCAAGGCATTGAGATTATTAATGGCTTCCTACACCCCCAGCACGCCTGCAAGTGCTTTATGTCTCACCACCACTTGTCCAAGTCAAACATTCCCCTCAGGTCACAGCAGTTTGTGCAGGGGAAGCAGACGGAGAAGGCTGTGCTCCCCCAGCATCTCCCAGCAGAGAGTGGGCTTGGACAGGGCAGGTCTGAAGGAAGACCTCAACTAGAGGCAGTAGCTGTTTGCAAGAAATCTCACAATCTGCTCTCTAATTATTTCTTACATTTTACCCTTCTCTGAAAACGTTGGAAAAGAAGTCAGTTGCTTGGGCTAAATAGCCCCACCTCCACCTCCACCAAGGTACAACTCCCCTGTACACCATAAAGCATTTACGTGCATCTGATTAAATGCCATCGAAGTGAACAGGAATTTGCTTACAAGCAAATCACAAATTCCTTACAAGCTTAAGGACTTTGCAGAATCAGGGCCTAAATCCACCAAGTCTCTGCTAACGCTTTCAGACAACACAGGCACAGCTAAGTCCTGCTTTGGGAATGCATTTATTTTCCCTTTTGAGGCTATGAAACATTACGCCAAAGCTTTGCTTCCCCCTGCCAGCTGCCGGGAGCTGATGTGAATCACGGGGCAAGATTGGGCTCAGAGCTGTTAGAGATAATGCTGGCTTAGGGTGCGGTTTGTTTTCAAGCAGAACCTCCCAACTCAGATACAGAGCTGCAAAAGGTCCCCTACGTATGCTAAAAGCCTCATATCAAAGAAAGAGCAAAAAGCATAATGCTGTCTCCTACCTTTGAGCTAAGACCAGCCCTGACTGCAGTTGATGGAAATCTTCCCGTAAGATCCAGTGGAGTAGGATGGTGGCAGCAGCTCAGAGTGTGGTTTTGTTCGTTTGGCGCAAGTCTTCGGGTTAGACCAAAACAGCAATTAAATAAAAGCTACAGCCCATTTTTCTGCTGAGCAGATCATCTATGCAACATGAAAGACTATAACCTCAAGAAAAGAGGGCTTTTTTATTCCAAAACCAATTTTATTTAATTTTTGTAAGGGGATGGGTTCCATATTCCATTACTCTCAAATGAATCAACAGTGTCCTTTCAAGCTTCACTGGAACAGACACATAAAAACTCTCCCCCGGGGATAAGACAGTATTGATCTCACACGGATTGACCTCAGAGAACATTTGTAGGGTCTAATGAGCAGCTAACGATGAACAACACCAAGTATATTCTTACAGATTTAGAACAAGAAACCCATTTTCTTTCTCTCAGCTCAGAGAAAATCCTGGTTTAGTTTTGCATCCAATGAAAAAACCCTATCAAAAACCTCCTGTTACAAGGCATTATAGGGATTATTCTCCAGGCAGGCTTGGTACCCATGTTCTCCCCTTCTCAGGGCTGGATGCTCATCTGTCTTACGTGATGACTATTGCATGTGTCCTACTTAGCCAGAGAGACTCTGGACAGCTGCTTATTTTTCTGTCTGAATATAGGAGCTTAATTTAATAGGCAGCTGTTGGAAAAACAAGCAGGAAAGCAACACAATGGGACTTGATATGCAGCCTCCAAACTCCAAGGAGGCAATTATAAGAAAATGGCTGAGACATTTCAATGAGGAAGATGTACTTCCAGATGCCAACCATTAAGCAGCTGCTTGCCCAGGCTGGGAGCCTCCAGATCAAACCATCTTTACATGGTTAACAGATGTCCTTGAGGAGAGGAGTGGGAAGGAGAGTATTGGGAGGGCATTTTGTGGAGGAAAAAACATGAATGCAAGAGTGTAAGAAAAGCTGTGCTGGGTCGGACCCGGGGACCATCCTGCACAGCACCGTCTCTCTCCTATAACCAATGGTGTGTGATAAGCCCAGGGTATGAGAAGTGAACCGGGATATTTTCCAGTAAACTCTCCAAGCCTGCAGCAGGCTGCAGCTTCAGGATTTCCTGAGCCTGAGGCTTGTATAGAAATACTGTATTGAATAGTCCTAGCCTAGCCAGTTACCAATGTGAAAAATGCTCCATATCTTTGATCATTAGTTCTTTGGTGAGAACAGAGACCAGAACTGCTCACAGTATTCAAAAGGAGAGCAAACCAGGAATTTGTACAACAATTTTTCCTCTTTCCTCATTAACTCCTACCTGTCTATTTGCTTTCTTGACTGCTGCCCAGCAATGAGTTGATGCTTTCACCAAATTTCCTGTTATAACCTCAGAATCCTGTTCCTGTGGGCTGACGGTCAGTTCAGAGCCCATCGCTGTGTGCATGACACTAGGAGTGCTTCCTCTGAGGCTCATAATTTATATTTATCTCTCCTGAATTTCATCTGTCATTTTATCACCAAGTGTCCAGCCCCTCCTTCCACATTAGTAATGAAGACACTGACCAGCACAGACCGCTGTTCAGATCTGCACCAAATTCCTCTGGGCATCCCTTCACTGCAGAGACTGACCATCCCTGTCTGGCCTTTGTGGTTTCTGTCTTTAAACCACTTAATTTTTCAAGGCTCCTTACTCTCCTCAAGAGCCTTTAATGAAGGATTTTGCCAGAGCCTTTAGGAAATACATATCTATTATATCCATTAGATCTCCATTGTCCATGAAATCTTTGGCACCATCCAAGGACTGCAGTAGATTTTGTGAGTTATAATTTCTCTCACCAAAAGCTGTGCTGGCTCCTCCCCAGTACGCTTAGAGATATGCTTATCCTTGTGTTCCACCGGTTCCATGGCACCATCATTAGGCTTACTGCTCCCAATAACCTGCCCTTGACACCTTTTACCCCAAAACTGCTTCTGTGATTGCCACCTCCCATCGATCCAACACCAAGATAACATTAAGAGAGCACCTGCACACTGATGAGTACGTTGCCATTTGCATCTTGGGTCCCTGCAGTACCCCTGTGCAAAAATCAGCTGGTTGTAGCAATTTGTAATTATTCCTCTTGCCAGTATGATCTGTGAGCCCTTTTCCTGGTACTTCAGCTCGAGATAAAGCCTCCAACGTGTCCCTCCGCAAAGAAGGGTCCCAGCATCGGAAATTTCCCAAGCCCTACCATGACCCAGATGTGACACCTCATGCATCACTCCACATTAGAACAGGAATTAAAGTAACGCATCTCTTGCTGTGGGCTGGCACGGACACAGAGACAGGTTCTGGGGAACCTCCAGCAGTTTGCATCCTCTCATCCTTCTGGGGAACGGTTAAGCCCTTGGTAAAACAGGCATGTCTACAGAAAGGTGTCGATGGTTTCAGAAGGGGTTATTTCAGTTTTCAGAGTATTGACTAGTTTCCAGGAAGGGGCAGGATGGATTCCCTGCTGAAAGATTGACTCTCAGGATGGCAGCTCAATGGCTGGTGGTTGTTTGCCAAAGGCTAGGCTGTAAGAGTGATTTAAAAAAGCTTAGAGGTGAAGCCAGCCCAGTAACAGGGAATTGGGATTGCTTTGAAATTCACAACCAGTAAAGTGAAATAGATTTTTCCCTGGCAAATCACACTTATCCTGCAGAGCCCATTACTACAGAAGACCAGAAGAGGTTAGGAAAAGGACTGGGCATGGTGAAAAGGAGAAAATCCACTTTATGGAATGCTGGCTTTGTTGGGATAAAATATACTTTCTTGCCTTAAAAACAAAAAAGTCCAGTTGATGTCTTAACAATTTTTTCTAATGGGCATAACCGTTCCTGAGGCTCTATTGCATTTTTCTCCAGGGGTGGTATAGACTGCTTGTTTGGAAGATGGATTTTGGTATGAAGTGTGGGGTTTTGGACTGAAACCATATAGGATGGCTTGAAACACTATGGGTCTGACCCTAGTTTTATTTTGCAGATCAAATCCTGTGATGGGCAGAAAAAGCCATTGTCAGGCCTGTAGGTGCTTAACCTGTCTAGCACTTGTGTGGACTCTATACATACATACGTTTCTGTCTCTCTCACTCATACAGAAGGCCATCTAGGAGTCTGGATGGCTGTGTATAACCTATCCTGTTCTCATGTTACATTTTGTTCCATGCTTTGACATCAACTGCCCTAAAAATGCTCTTTCTTTACTTTCCCGCCATTGGCTCTTTCTTTGTGTCTGTTTCAATTTGTGCAGGCTCCATATGAAAAACAATCCCTGTAAATCCCTTCCAGCTTTTCAGACTTTCCCATACGGTTGTTGCTGAGAAAAAAATTCATATGAGATACAAGTAGCTTGACCTCTTATGCAGAAAAAAGTGTTTACTTAAGCTAAAACATTACACGCTATTAATTTGATATGGAGTTCTGATTTGCACCAAAAGCAGTAACTACTTCTGCATGAAGCCCATAGCCTTATCTCACACCATGTGGTTATTCCAGTGCATGTGGAAATCCAGCCATATAACACTGCTGCTCTAATTTACATGAGATGGGAAACCCTGGAAAACTGAGTTCTTAAAGCCAAGCTGACAAGTGAAGAACGTTGTAGCTCAGGAGAGCTCCGTGAGGCAGCTGGGACCCTAATCCTGCGTGCCCGTGATCCCCCATGTCGCCAGCCGGATGAAACTTTATGCTCGTTGCTTGCCTGGATGGGAGCTGGACCCTCCCCGCCCTGCTCCTGTCCCACCTCCCGGAGATGGCCTGGGGCTCCTTTGCGACACAAGCTACGGCGAGAGACCCGCACCGTGTGTCCTGCTCCACGCACGGCCGCGGCACCCCTTACTCTGGATACGCCACCGCCGTCCCCACGCCACCGCCGTCCCCACGCCACCGCCGTCCCCACGCCACCGCCGTCCCGCTGCTCCTCCCGCACTACAACTCCCGGAGGCAGTGGCGGGAAAGGCGGTGGTGGGTGTGGCCGCTGACGCCAGCGCGCGGGGCGGGGCGGGGCCGCGCGGGCGGGGCAGGGCGGCCGCGGCCCATTGTGGGCAGGGGCCGGGTAGGCTCCGCGCTGCGCAGCGCAGTGCCGCGCCGGCAGGTACGGCTGTCCGCGTCCGCGGGGTGAGTCCACCGCGCCCGGATTCCCCTCGTCCCTCTTCCCCTTCCGGCTGAGTAGTTTTTGGTGGGGGAAGAGCGGGGTTTGTTTTTCTCCCGTGCTCTGGGGACGCTGGCTGTGCCGGGGGGAAGATGGGGGGCGGGGCGGGTCGTGTGAGCCGGCACGGTGTCGGGATGGCGTTCTCTACGCTCGGGGTCTGCTTTCCCCCGCCGTGGGGCGGGTGGGGAGTGCGGGAGCCGAGCCCACGCCCCACCCCGTGGCGCTGCGTGGGGTTGTGCCCTCGGGTGGGGAGCAAGAGGGCCCGCGGTACCCCCCCCAGCCCCCTTCCTCAGCATTATGTGGTCCCGCGGGGCCTAGCGCGCCCTCCGGCCACGGTGTGGCCTGGGCGACGGGAGCGGGGCCCCGCCACCGTGCCCGGGCGGTGCCCGCCCCTGTGGACGCCGGGCAAGGGGCGCCCACCCGTGGGCATGGGATGCGGGATGCTGCTGCACTGCTTTCTCCATGGCAACGCCTCCGAGGGCTGCTTCGTCCCCGGCTCCTGCTGGCACGGCGGCTCCCACCCCTGCGGCAGCTCCCGAACCGGGCTTGAGCCACACAGGGGCGGGATGTGACCTCTCACTTAGCCACAGGGCCCCGGGGATGGGGTTTCCCCGGCTGAGCAAGGCGGGTTTTGGGTGGTCTCTGCACCCCCCGCCATGCCTCCCTCCCAGGCATAGCAGTTTGGGGCTGCCTGATGATCTGTATGTGCTGTGCTACCAGCACTGGTGTAAAACGCCGTGCTGTGGGCGCGCTCTGGTCCAGCCCAGTGCTCTGATGTGGGAGCCTGCGTGAGAGTAGGATTTTGGCGTGTCTTGGTGTTGGACTACAGCTGCGTCAGCATCAGCGAACAAGCGGGTTTGTGGCACCAGCCAGAGAGCTATCAGATGGAGAGGACAGGCCTGTCACTGTCTGCACTGGGCTGGAAATTCAGGGAGATTCACGTCAAGGGGCCTGCGTGGAGGAAGGATGATGCCCTTGCTGCATGCGAGCCTCGGAGGTTGGGACCTGCTGCCATTGGTGTGTGATGGCTGCGGTCAGATCCTGCCTGATGTTGACTCACCAGGCACAAAATCATTAGTATTAACAGTGGAGTTTCATCCTTGGGGTCCGTTCTACTTGTAGGTGGCTATACTGCCTCTTGTGTTGGCACCCATGTGAAACAGGCTTTCTGCATCTTTAAGTGATCAAGGCTAATTTAAGGCAAAAACAGATGATAATTCTCCTCCTAATGAAAGTCAATTGAACTGACAAGGCTGCGCGCTGCCAAACTGGAGGGCGAGGAGCTCTCCGTGGAAATCGAAGGTTGATGGGAGATCATGGGGCGTGGCTGAGCCCCTTTTGCCGGGTGCTGGGGTAAGGGGAGCTCATGGGCACAGGCTGCCCTGGTGTTTTCAGCCAGTCCCGAGCACTGCAGACGCTCAGCATTGTACAACCAGCTGGCTTCTCCCAGCTGCACTGAGAGAGATGTCAGAACAAGGCTTTTTCTTTTTTTCCCCCTCTCTAAGAGGTCAATTCTGATACTGCATACAAAATCAAGTGGTGGTGTGTATTAAGGCCACCGTGGTGAACCACAATGTAACCTAGTTATCGTCCCGTGCTCAAAACAATGTGTTCCAAAGACAACAGCATTCCTTGCCTGCTTCTCTTTTGGTCCCACCAGGACTAAATGGGTCCAGCAGTGTCTAGACCTTTTCTGTGAGCACTGGGGTTCATTTCAGTGTGCATTGCCCCCCCCAGCCTGGCTTGTCAGGCATCTACCTTGCTGTCTCTCGATTAATGAGTGACTCACCTTGCTGTCCTGGTGGCCATACGCTGAGACCTGTACGCTGGGACCTGCCCCTGCTGTTGGGAGCAGGAAGCAAAAGCCAAAGTCCATGATCTCCGACCGCCTAACATGTGACACCAGGACAGCAGGAAGCACTGACGCTTCCTGGCTCCAGCCAACTCTCGTCTGGTGTGCACTCTGACGCTGGTGCCCCTGCCACCACCCCAGGGCTTTTGGGTCCAGCCAGCCAGGCATGCATGCTGCTCTGCGTCCTGGCCTCCGCCCTGGGGATGCAAACAGGATGGGTGAGGTGTAACATCAGCACCGAATCTGCTCCCCTGGGCTTGAAATGGAGTCAAACTGGTCTTGACCTGAGCTGGCTCCTTATCTGACCCTTTGTTTGCAACAGGGGCGTGGGAGGGAGCAGGAAAGGGATGGCCGTGGCAGGCTGGCTCCTCTGGTACCAGACAAGCCCTCCTGGTGAGGATGGGCAGGAGCTGGGGACAGGCGGTCTAGCTGGGTCATGTTTATCTCCCTTTGCTTCTGTGCTGTGTTTTGGTTTGTTCCCTCTCTTGTCCCATGCTGTCATTGCCACAGCTGGGGAACCCAGCGCAGGGGAGGCATGGAGCTGTTGGGCAGCTAGGCTTCTTGCAAATACTGTTTACCAGCCACCCTAGGAGTGCGTCCCCTCTCGCTCCATGTTCTTGCTTTGCAGTTTGCTTGTGTCGACCATCAGCACTGGCTTGATGCCTGAAGGTCTTTGGCCCACCACATGCCCAGGTAGCAAATTTGACTGCTGTGTGTATAACCCGAACTGGTTAAAAACTGACTGAGGATGCCAACAGATGCACCACCCGGAGCGGGTGGTCTTCTTCTGCCCATCCTCCTGCTGCACAGATAAACACTGAGCCACTCCTACGCAGACACTTTTATCTCAGAAGTATTAATAAATGAAGCTTGCCTATTTATATGAGCCTTTTTAAGAGATTGGCAGGGCTGCCTTGAAGGCTTGCTCAGCACTGCAAGTATTCAGAGGTTTTTTGTGTGCGTGCTCTAGCAGTCGATAAGCCAGGGCCTCCAGCTGTCAGCTTTGGAGATTGACAAAGCCTGCTCAACAAGATTTCTGCAGGCTTCGCTCACAAATGAGGATTTTGTTGGACGCTTTGGTTTCTGACTTGATGCTGGTAATTAAATATCTTAACTTGGCTTTGGAAAGCTGTCACTGCCATGGAGTGACTGGTTAGGCCATGTGAACCAGGATGTGCTTATTCTGCTGGAATTGAGTGTGACCTACCTACAGTTCTTTATCCTGCAATTTTTTTTAAGTACACTTTTTATATAAGTAAAACTCTTAAAAGGGGAAGAAAAATCTTGCGTTTTACTGCTGTACTGTTAAGCTTGCATGGACCTGCAGTGACAGCTGTTAATTTGCAAGATGTGGCAGCCAAATGCTGTAAAATTCAAATCATGTCCACATTGATTTCCCCCCCACACCCTTCCTTTTAAGGTGTACTTTTCATTCTCGCACCACAACAGATGTCAGCACTGTGCTGAAAAAAAAAGAGGTGATCTGAACAAAGGGCTGTAAATTGGGGAAGGAATACTGAATGTCTGATCCTGACTTCTGTGTTGGTTAATGTACATGCTAAGCCATATAGATTTACTTACTGTACATTTTTACTGTACTAGGGGATGAGAGAAACAACTAGTAAAGGGTTGGAAAAAAGTTAAATATGCTAGCAGAAGCTTTTTTGCACATTGCATTAGCTCCCTCACCCTTAATGATGTACTTCCAACTTTCTATTTCATGCGAAAAATAGAGGATCCTCTGCCCCTTGCAAGACACTGGGTGTGATTTGCTGTTTGCCTTTGATTCTTCTTTCCCCCCACTGCTGCTTCAACCTGAGCTGGGTTGGGAGGAAAGGTGTGCTGATGCCTTCTTACCCTCCCGCCCTCTCAGGAGATCATTTGCACTTGGTGTCTTCTGTCCTTGTGGTGTGTTGTAACATTTTGGAATACGTTGAAGAACCAGGAGTTCTGGGGCAGCTTAGAAAATCTCAGCTCAGTGAGTCATAAAGCTTTCAAATCTTTGTGGCTGCTGAGAAGAAAACCAAAGGAGGTGGAGATGAGAGAAGCGGCCTGGCACACCATAAAGATGTGGTTAGTTGACTGGAGAGTTTCATGATCTGAGCTGACAGTGCTTTGTTTCAGCACTGGTGTGGTCTGAGCACCAGCCACCTGAATTATAGCAAATTAACCAAACTAACGCGTGAAGTTGTCTGAACATCTGCCCTGTGTTTTTCTTGTGGTGAAGTTGGGTGGGGTCATTCCCAAGGGCATCCCGTCCCACGCTGCGCCCAGGTCTGGAGGAACCTCTGCGCTCTGATCACCCTGTCCTGTTCGCACTTCTTCCTGCGTTCACCCCCACCCCTTTGGGGGAGTTTGTTGTGAATTTGCTAAATGGAAGAGGTTTGCGTTGCTTTGAGCACTCGGGTGAGGAGATCACTCCTGCCTCTTCCTAAATCAGCCAAATGGATGGGGTGGCCCAACCTAGTGACAGTCATTGATGAGTTGTTATTATCATGACTCAATAAATTACTCAATATATTAGTCCTCATGGACTGAGTTGCCTTGAGAGTCTTTGTACTCAAAACGTTGCCTTGACCCACTGCAGGGGCAATGTTGGTGGGCGGGCATGTTCTCACCCACCGTGGCGCACGCCCGCTGGTCATCACGGCAGTGCTCACTGGTGCTAACGTGTCAAACCACCGGAGCAGGGTTGCTCTTCACGCCTGGTATCTTCCCGGAGGACATGCCAGTTGCTTCGCTGCTGTGTGGATTTTTCTTTTACGTCATTTTGGAGCTCTCTCGCTGAACTCTGCTGGACTCGGCACTGAGGAAATACAGCAGCATGTTTGCAGTGCAGTTAGTAAGAGGTGGTATGTTGCTGGTTGGAGGCATCCTTGTCTTTCTCAAGCCAGAGCACAAAGTTACCCGGCGCTTGCAGGGCCTGGCAGATGATTGAAGGGTTGTTCACCTTGCCAGACAAGTGGCTTCATGTTTCACCTTCTGCATTCCTCCAGGTGAGCATTGCATAGCAATGCACTTTCAGCTATGCGCTGCTTACCTGAATCATGTCTTCCCTTGCACACAGCTTCACTGCCTGGAAGTCAGAGCTGCCCGTCTCCAGGCTGCTCCATCAACCTGTGAGTGTTTTCAGAAGAGGGTAAATGAAATAATGTGTGAAGGGTGTGGCAGGGGAGCAGCAGAAGGGTGCAGCTCTGGCTTCAGTGGCGAAGGTGACTGTTGCTGCTTTTACCATCCCCTCCTGAAGGGACAGTTTTCAGAAGCTGAACCCAGTGACCAAATTCCCAACCTCTGGATTTGGGCTGTTCCCAGGAGTTTTGCACTGAGGCTCCTCATCCCTTTTTGCATGGAAAGCAGCTGCACCAAAACTCAAAGCAACCCAGCAGCAGCCAGACACCGGTGAGGTTAAGAGAGGGGAAGGACCTAATGAATTCATCTGACCTGTGCACATCCTCAGGAGAGCAGAGGAAAATGCAGTGGGATCTCCAGGTGTTCGTTGCTCCCTGCTGCTTGTCTTCCACGTGGGGCTTTCATGCCAGTCTCCTGGTGGGGATGGACTGGGCTGCTGGCAGATCCTGCCCCAGGGCACTAAGGCAGGAGGAAGGCAATTCAAAATTCTGCCGTTCAGAGGCTGACTTGGAGGAGGGGGGCGTTGCATGAAACACCAGCAGCTGGGCCCTGTACCGATATGCAGAACTTAGCTATGGAGCTTGGCAGCTTTTGGGGAAAGCTCTGTGGGGTGTTGTTTCCTTCGATGCTTGGCAGGAGTGAAGATCAGCTTGCCTTCCCGATGGAGGTACTTATAGCAAGCAGGGCATCCTCAGCGATTTTAGGGTTGAGTGTTTGAGGGTAGACTATCAACAAGCAGGAAAGTGCACACACCATTTTCAGACAGGAACAAAACCGCCTGTACCCTGAGGCTGTAGGGCAGGAGAGCTGGGACTGGGCTCCGCACCTGGGAGCCACTCCTTGGGCCAGGAGGAGAGGGCGTTACTTGTCCTAAAAATCAAAGAAAACTGGAGTATGAGAATGGGGGATGCAGAGGGGCATCATTCTGGGGTGGAACCTGCAGTCACTCTGGTCTGGGGTGTAAGAGTGGGTCAGGGTGGTGGAAAGACCCATGGCATTTTATGCTGCTCAGGTGATGTCTTAGCAGCTCGGTGCCTGTTATGTGCGACCTCTGCTAGCAGCAAATCTACCAGAGAAGAGCAGTCCAGAGACTATTTCCCCCGCCCCAAACAAGCAAGATGAATTGCTTGCTATGGCACAGCCGCGGAGGGATGTTTTCTGGCTCAGATGTGTTGCATGATATTTAGCTTAGGCTGTGGTGGGTCTGCCCCACTGCTGCTCCTGAGTATTTCTTTTGTGCAGGCCGAGGTGGCTCTCTGGAGCTGCACGTCCATCTGGCTTTCACCTAGCCATGAGATTTTTTTAAAAAATTTTTTCTGGATGCCTGTTCCTTCCTTGGCCTCAGTATCTTCTAAGTGAACAGTGCTTCAAGGAGCTGTGAGCTCTTGTGTGCCACTCTGGAGCATCTGCGGTAGCTGACGTCCAGTGCTGCTGTTTCCTTCAAGGATGTTTGTGTGGATGTAAGCAGCTGTAAATCTGTTTGTGTAAAGCTTTCTCTCCTATGGCTGCCAGGCACCCTTCGCACTCCCATTCCTTCATGCTGCCACCTCTGGAAACCACAGCACCTTCTTGCCAGAGCTGAGGATGGGGGAGATGTGTCTGGGAGAAGGTGTATACCTTCATCATACCCAGCTTTCACAGAAATTGCATGTAAAGGGTGCTTCACTTGCTGAGGTTTCCTCCCCTCTGCCCCCAGGGCGCTAGGAGTGTCTTGGTTGCAGCTGTGTGCCCCGTGCAGGGAAGAGAGGCTGCTCTCTGCCTTAATATCAGGTTAAGCCTTTGGGATGCATGGTGGTTTTCGGCTGCACTGTTTTGCTTGGCACCATTCTCCTTGCATATCCCATGCATGACTTTTGGCTGCTGTTCCTCTACCGAGGGACTCTCGCCCAGCTTGCTCTTGGACGCCCTGGTGTTGGAGCTCCTCCAGCTGCAAGGAAGAAGAGCAGCCCCATGATGATGCTGCCTTGGGTTTTCTTCTGCTGTCAGGTCCTGTGGTCAAGCACACAGCTGCTCCCATCCCTGTTTCTCAGCCTCCATGTGCAGGAGTCGGCAGGGTTAAGGCTGTCAGGAGCCTGGGTGTTGCTCAGCAGTGCCAGAGAAGCGTTGGGCAGGAGAAAAGCTGAACTTGCAAATCTGTTCCTGGGCGCTCCTGTAAGTCATGCCAAGGACTGTTTGAACTGCAATAATCCCCGGTGCCTCCAGAGCAACCTTGTTTGCAAGAGCCAGCACTTCAAATGGGTATCCTGACAGATATTTTATGTAAGCCACTTGGTTAGCAAAGCTCTCTGGGTACAAGAGGTTGGTTTTGAGACCTTGGCCCATGTGCTGCCTCTTCGCCCCAGCATTTTGGAGGCATACTGCAAAGAAGCTGGAGGCTTTTTGGGGACAACTCAGATCCATTTATAAACTCCAGCTCCTTTTATCTTCTGTGGAGAGTGCTGCCTGGCAAATTGCATGTGAAATAGCTGGTGGCTCTGGAGCCACAAGAAATGCCTGCCTATCACATGGAGCAAAAAGATGTCAAGGAAAAGTTTTGGAGGATGCTAAATATTGTAATCCCTACAATCAGTTAGCTTTTGAGTATGGAGCTGTAAATGAGTCTTTATGCTGATTGTTTTCTCACATTTACTTTTGTATTACGTGCTGCTCTTCCTCTGACAGAGTTCAATGGCTATTTCTTATGTGATGCCGCGGTGGCCGTAGTTGTGTTCAAACTGCAGTGATGTGTGATGGGCTGTGATTTGGGTTACATAGTCATGAAATTGTGCCATTCCCTCAGTTGATATGCCAGGACTTTCCTTTAATCCATAAAATACCTCCCAGGCTTTTCAAGCCATCCTGTAACGTGAGAAAAAGAGAGTAAAGAGGGACTTTAACCTCAAAATACTCAGCAGATAGATTTCCAAAGGATCACTTGTAGTTGTGTCAGAGGAAGCTCTGTTGGCTTTGCACAGGGGATGAGGCTGAACTGGGTGGGAGATGTGTGAGATAGTGGTGATGATTTGTCTCACAGGTGTAGCTGGGTTGCCTCATGTCCACATTTTCTTCCCTTTGCCTCATGTTTTGGACTTTGTCTTTCATTTTGGTGGGAATCAGGGGTGAGACTGTCTCTGGGGATCTGGCATCCCTGGTATGCTGTGGGGTGTTGGAGCAATTAAGGAGGAACCCACCCCTGGGGACGCCAAGACCTGGGCTCCAGCTACAGCTGGAGTCTGTTACAGTACGTTCTGAGATACACGGGAAATTGACTCTTTGGGCAACACGGGGAGGGAGGAGAAAAACCTGTGAAAAATGGGTCCTCGTTTTTCCAGGGGGAGGAAAAGCCAAACAAAACGCATCCAACAGTCACCTTGCTAGATAATGTCATGGGGATGTCCATACCCAGCCTCTGGGCTATACTTGGTGCTGCTAATTACAGCTTCCCTTACTGCCAAAAGTAAAAGTTTGAATCTGTTCACTCTGAGGTTCCCGTGGCAGCTTTTTGGGATGACACCAGCACCATACCTCCATGCCTGGCAGCCCTTGTCCAAGGCCTGGGACCGGGCTGCCCTTTGCTTGTGCCAGGCCTTGTATCTGCATGGTCATGGTTGAAGAAGGTCTTGGAAAAACACCTCTCTGACTCTCTGCCCTATAGCGAATCCACCTGCTGCAAAAGGCTCTTGCAAAGATGCTCTGGAGCTTGAGGGATGTTGCTGTAAATGTTCAAAACACGACTGCCGTCTTTTCTGGTCCTGACCTTGCTTTCGGCTCTGTCCTGCTGGAGGATCCACAGCTCTGCTCTCCCTTGGATGCAGCCCTTCCCGCCGAGCATAACTGGCTCAGATTCAGGAAAATAAACAGACTTCCTGGGAGTCCTGAGCTGTTGCACAAGGGGAGAAGTTGTAACCAAACAGCGCTTTCATCACCTGTTTACCTGTGCTGCTGCTGCAGCTGGCTCTACAGCCCTGGAATTGCATTGCCATCTGATTTATAATATGTTGCATTTGGAGGACAGCTTTATATTCTTGTTTCTAAATTCTTGCATAGCTTCAAGAGGGGAAATTATCACTAACCTTTCCATTTTGCACGTGGTTTTGTTTCTGTTTGGAGTTCGGCATTATGAAAGCTTGCACGGTGCTGCTGTTGGGGACGTGGCATTGGTGAGCCTGTGTCGCACATCTGGGCAAAGGAGCAGGGTGGACTCTTACCCGCACTCGTGGGATGCTTGTGGGATGCTTTCCCAGCGCCAGCTCCAGGTTGCGCAGCGCCCAACACAGATGGATGTTAACAGCTTGCCAGTGCTGGTCTAACCCTAAGCCTACTAAAGGCCCACAGGACTGTCTTCCCGTTCCTCCTCCTGCTTCCTCCCACTCCCTCACTTTTCAACACCATGTTTTTGAATAAATCATCTAGGATGTGATCACACAGGAAACTCACGATTTTTTTATTTATTTTTTTTTTACAGCTAAGTTAGGAAGTGAATTCACCTCTCTAGGGTTTCAGCCCTGTGCTTTTGAATCTTGGAGGTTTCCATCCTTTCTATTCCGTCACTTGTGATGTGATGTCTCCTCAGTCACGTAAGCTTTTCCCCTGCTTCTGCCTGCCCACAGAAACAATAGCTGCTGGAAATGTTCTTTAAGAACCTGAAATGGATGGGGATTGCCTGTGGAAAATGCAGGTTTGATCTACATTAGGTCTTTTTGTTGTTATTTTATTTACCACTTGGTTATCCTTTTCCTTCAAAAGTTATCCTCTCCTTCAAAGCAAAGCCCTTGTTCTTGCAGAATTCATTGCTTCTGATGTTGTACTCGCTGGAAGTAACATGCTAAAAATACTGCATTCCTTTGTACATCTCTTCTTTATTTTCTTTTTCTTTGTCGGTGGGAGCTTAGGGAGTATAATGGGCAGATTAGCAACTGTATTTGTGGAGTAACCCATCTTTGTGCAGGTCTGGCTAGAAACCAATTAAGCTTGTCTTGATCTCTAAATGAGATTTTTGTCGAATGCCTTACCCAACTGCCTTTTGCATCTGTTAATAGCATGGTGGGATGAAAATAGCTGAACATGTAAAGATCGCGTGTTGGCTAAATAGAGAGGTGCTGGTTGCGGGGAGGTTTCCCAGGATGCATGCGAACCGCAGCCTCTTTGTGTAGTGGTTTTGTAGCTCCAGTTCTCGAAGTCTGGGACTAGGTATATTTGGCTGCTAGTGTGCAAACCTCCGCAGTAGCGTGTCTGGCACTGGGTCAGAGGCAGAGCTGCTGGATAAATAGGGAACGTCCTGTGGACTTCATTAATGTGCTGGTCCTCATCCCTATAGTGTGCTTGCTCCTCATCCCTGGAGCAAGACCAGAATGCATTCAGGAGCTCCTTGTGACTCTCAGCTGTGGGTCACCCAAAGTGCCTTGTTCTGGGCTTATGGCCCTGGGCCTGGGCTGCTATTTAGCCTGGGAAAACCTGATGGCTTTCTGGGGTGGCACGTTGCATCGCTGGTCTGGGGGACCCTGCCTGGGTGGTGTTTGCTGCTGCTGCAATGAAAACTGGTCCTGGAACAGTACTTCAGTGTGGTGGTTTTGAAGACAACCGACTAATTAAAGATGCCTTTAATAAACCATTCCTTCTGGGAACCCCTCTATCTCTGTCCCAGAATGTTTCTGCATCAAGATAAGATTGCAGAGCAGCTGGATTTGTTCTCCACTTTGGGAGGGGTAGGTGGGGGGAGGGCACTGGGATTTCCTTTAGGATGCAAGCATTGGTTATGATCACCTTTGTTTGTAAAGTAACTGAAGACAAGCAGCGCACAGCCTAATTATCTTCTTCCCTGAATGCTTGGCTTTTCTGTTGTGGGCAAATGGTGGGGAGAGTGATCTCAAGGGAAGGAGCGAAAGAAAATACTGGGTGAACTGTGTTCCCTTTGTTGGAAAGGATCCTGTTTTCCCCATCCCAGCCCTCCAGGCTGCCACCTGACGGCTGCCACCCCGTCTCTGAGCTGGGAGCGTGGGCTCTGCCAGCTGTGTGTTATGGGATGTTGTTGGTGGGATCACAATGTTGTGCTTGTGCAAGGACGTAGCTGCTGCAGATGAGCCAAATTGTGGACCTAGGATGAAAAAAATCCATGTGAGGTATGGTCAATGGCAGACGGAAGCTCCTGGCATAAGCAGGCTCAGCTAATTTAATCTGTGGTGGACCCAATCTTGTTTGTCTTCTAGTTGAGTTAAATATACCCTTTGAGTTGTGGTTACGGAGGCTAACTCCAATTTTGATTATGCAAAATGTGCTAACGCAGGATGCAGCTGGGAGCTGGGAGGAGAGCAGGATGGAGCATCGTATGGCCAAAATCCTTGTGCTTTCCTGCTAACCTGTATCTGGATCACAGACGAGGTGCAGGATGCTTGATAGGAACATACGTGGCGATCTTTAGCTCTGGGTTTTTGGGCAATGCAGATTTTGGAAGCACCAGTTCTTGCAGCATAGCCATAAGCTTTCCATCACCTGACAGGTTTTAGAGTTTAGTGGCTATGCTGCAGCTACGTGGGCATGGCTGGTGGCTTCAGGACAGAGAAAAGGGCCCTCTCCATCTTTGCAGTATTTCCAGAGGCAGCAGTTCAGTATTTCTGGATGCAAAGGAATAAAAAGCGGCTGGTCAGCTTGAGCAGCAGTTGGAAGAAGTTTTAGTCTTGAAAGGCAAAAGGGAAATTAAATGCCAGTGGGGAAATTTACTGTATTAGTCCAAAGGTGCCACATGGGAATTTATGTACCTGGGATTAAGATCAGCAAGTTGTGGCTGTGTGCATGCTGGGGACCACCTGTTTGTACCCTGCTCTGTCTGTGTTGGTGCTCTGCCGGAGCTGATGGGTTGCTTTATCTCCCAAGGTTTGTCTTGTGTGACAGCATCTCAAATTCTTCTGTGTTTGGCCCCACGAGAGTCCTTGGAACAACAAAAAGTCACAACTGGTAAAAAGTGCTGCTGCATCTTCTCTGGGATGCCAGCCTCGAAGCCAAAAGTTGCTTTATCTTTACAGCCTTCTCAATTGCACATTTCAAAATAGCGAAGAAAGCAGTCCATCCGGAGAACTTTAATGAAATGCAGCTTCAGGGTGTCCAGTATTGGCAACTTCTGAGATAAATACCCGGTGACAGTCTTGCAAGTGACTTGTGCCAGTCTTTGCTGTAGACTGGCAAACAGCTATTCACCATTTTGCTTATCTGCAGTATGTGACCAGCTAGATTTAACCCCCTTATCTGCCTGTGCATTGGCAGTGTGACATGGTGTGCCGTGCTGGCCCACCCCACGATCTCCCACTCCTCCGCTCCAGCATACCAGGAGGAGCCCAGATGACTGCAGCCGTGACTGGAGGTGGGGCCTTCCAGGGGAAATGGGTGTTTGCCCTCTGTGGGATGATTGATTGCTTCTGTTATTTAAAAAAAAAAAAAGAAACCCAAGCAACTCGTGGAGAGGGATAATTAAGCTGATTGAAGTGTTTAAGTGAATGAGTTTCCCTTTAGTTTAACAAAAAAAAAAAAATTATATAGCATCATGGTACATAAAAGAATGAGCCAGTGACCTGCTTTATCCCTTATGTGGCTTACAGATGGAGAAGGGAGGCAAATTTTAGATAAAAGGGAGGGGGGATCAGCTTTACCCTTGAAAAATCAGCTCCTTGGCTTCTGTGGTGATGCCTGTTTGTTAGTTGAGAAAAGCAGAGATCCAGTACCCTGCTTTCCAAAGGCAGGGTGGTTTGTCCTTTCCCAGTGTCTTGGGAGCAGATCGGCACTCATAGCATCTGAAGAAGGTCCCCTGGCAAGGGTGAAAGCTGCAGCAGGTAGCGTCATATCCTCAGCCCTCTGCCCCTTCATCCCCACAGTGTTTGCTGGGCTCAAATCCAGCCCTGTGCTCTGCTTTTCCTCTTTGCTATTTTAAATGATTGCCAGCGAGCGAAGGAGTGGGTATTTGCTGGTTGCTTGTTCCTGTGTGGCAAGTATATTTGTGCCTGTTCTGTATTGCTTTGGGTGTGCCCGGGCAGCAGCTGAAGGGAAGCACGCAATGCTCGGGAATGTTCACAGGCTTCCCTGTCTTATCTGGGTACCAGCCACGCCACGACGAGAGCACAGAGCTTGTTTTAGGGCTGCCTCAGAGAGTGGTAGTCCCTGAGCGCTGCTGTGCCTGGCCTCAAAGATATTCACCGTGGGGGTGATTTCTGAGACAGTGCAACCAGAAAGGGCTTGGACCCGGCAGCCAGGGATATGAGGACCTGTATGAAGCACGTGTGACAGCTTGCTCTGCCTCTCGCCTGGGCTGGGAAGGGCTGACAGGGCTTGCAGCCTTCCCAGCTCTGGGTTCTGTGGTGTTATTTATTGTGTCCCCAAGAGGTGTGGGCAGCAACTGGTGCCCTCCATTTCGATCACCTGCACTCCTGTTTGATGCTCCGCAGTGCTGTGCACAGGCCGTCTGCTGCAAGGGGATGACTGCAAGCATTCCGGGCTGCTGCAGTGATGCAAATTGATGGATATTTTTAATTCTCACTATGTGAAGGAGCTATTTTCTCCCCATATTAGCAGGGTGGGAGCAGGTGATCCATCCAGGGTGGCCGTTCCCAGACCCTGAGCCAGAAGGTTGCTGCAGAGCTAGGAGCTGTGCCTGGGGCTGGGAGGAGGTGAGGGACAGTGTCACACCAGGGATGCGAAACCCCTTAGCGTTTTATTCTGCAAAGCCAATGCATGTGGGAATGGCAACCCCTTGATGGCGAGTTAAGTGATTAGATGTGATGAGACATGTTTGTTTATCAAAACGCTAATTGGTGCTGGGGGGGATGGGGTGTGTTTTGGGGAACAGGTGAGGCAGCATGGCAGAGCGTGGGTGACTGTGAGCAATGGGGACTGCAAACACAGCTGTGTGTGCCTGATACCTTGACCTCATCGCTGCTGGGAGTCCCTGCCTCAGATTGCTGCCAGAGATGTGGTACCCTTTATTAATATGCAGAGATAATTGTAGTTTTAATGTTACCAATGGGGGAGTTCGCATGAGGCAGAGGCATTCCTAGAAGACCTCTGCAGATACCATCCTGGAGGCATCCAACGTGACTCAGCGTCTTCGCTGATGTTTTTTTTAAAGTAGGTCTCAAATTGGTGCCAATTTTAAAAAAATAGGAGATGATTTGAAGATGAGGATGCTGGGAAGCGATCCCAGGAGGTGATTTGGAGCCGTGGAAAGCGGTTTGAGCCATGATCAGCTGCCAAAGGCAGTTTGGGAGCAGGGCTGCTGCTGAGCCTGCGGTGGAAAGGCAGCGCCTGGCCGTGCCCTCGGTGTTTGACCAGGCTGGTTTGACTGATGAGGGTGTGGGTAAGTGCCACACATACATAAAAACTGGGGAAATGCTTCATGCTGGGAGAATGTGAGCACTCACCTTTTCATCAAGAAGCTAAAAAATGTGAGCATATATTGCTTTGTTAGGGGGGTGGTGGTGGGCATGTTGTGCCCACATCTAAAAGCCAGGCGCGTGCTATCCAGAGGAAGGCACAGATACACCTGCATATTTAGTTATTTTTGAGCTGCCTTTAACCACTGGAACAATCACTCACAGAGAACGGCCTCGTCCTCATCTCAACATCCTGAGTACAGACCACTGTTAGCCCCATGAAGGAGACTTGAGCTTGATGGAAGTGCATTCAGCCCTCAGTATTGAGAGAAATAGATAAGATTAATGAGCTGCGATGTTTGGGAGTTCCATAGTCCAGAAGAAATCTTTCAGAGGAGACATTTCAAATGGGTTTCATGGCGCTGGAGGAGGACAATGGACAGGAGGTCAGAGTGGATCTCTGCTATGTCTCACCTGGTCCCCACCTCCCAGCCCCATGGCAAGCAGACCCATTTGGAGGAGTGGTGCGTGGGATGCCAGCAGCAGCCTCTGCCCCCAGACCTCGCATCGCAGCCTGCCCAGCATCTGCAGCCCTACACGAGCCAACAGTCAGGGGTGGGTGGAACCTCTGTGGATGCAAAGCAGATGCCAAGCAGCATTTTTACCTACTTGCTTGCAAAAATTGTCCATCATGTCTGCCTGCTGTGGGGCGGAGAGGTGGGGACCAGGTGAGACATGGCCCAGATCCTTGCTGGCCTCTGGTCATCCTCCTCTACCTCTGTGAAGCCCCATCTTTTCTCCTCGAGTACAGGACTGAAATGATAGCACTGCAGCCTCTCACTGCTGAGGATAGCCCTCATTTTATCTTGTCACATTGATCTGATTAGAGTAATTTATAAGGACATTTTCCATGAATCAGTAAATCCGTGCTTGCTGCTGTGCCGGAGAGGTTTAATTTGCTCTAGATACTGCACAAGTATCTCTGTCCTGAATCGCACTGTGAAGTCATGCTCTTTGGGTGATGATGGGGATATGTCTGGATCCTCCTTGAACACACTGCTCCCTCTTAATTGTGCATCTCCCAACATGAGCCAAAGACGTTACAGAGGGTGCAAGTGCAATAGGTTCTCTAGGTATGCATGTGGAGCTTGAGGAATTTGTCTCTTGTGCCAGGCAATTCCTGATGTTACAGGGACTGCAGAAACTGAAGCCAAAAATTATAGAAGGGGAGGGAGCGTTGGCCTTTGGAAGGAGACTATAGTGTGGAAATCTCGGTTACAGGTAGGTTTCCCTTGCAGATCTCTGTGTGATGTTTCCTGTTGAGAGGAATTGAAAAATTCTTGTTGCACTGTGCCACCTCCCCTTCCAAACACTGCTTTTGTGAGCTGCCTTTCTTCTGAAAGCAATGCATGTATGTTGAAGAAGCCCACCACAGGATCTACTTGAAAAAAGAGGTTTCAAAAAACCAGCCCTTCTGCACACAGAGAAATCAAAGATAACACCGAGATCCCCGCTCCCGAGCTTGTTTCCCTTCCTTTGTCCGAGTATCGTGGTCTGGCAGGACTGGAGTGTAGGTTTGTGAGTGGGTTCATCTTATTGCCAAGACCCAAGAGGGGACCTTGCTTTCTGCTGCGCATCATGGGTTTGGGCTAGTTTCTGACTTGTTCTTGTAGCACAAGGGGTATTTTGGGGACCTCTGAGCTGATGGGGCGTGGACTGGGGTCAGCCGTCCCCATGGGCACCCAGAGCCCACCTCTCCATCCTGTTCCACCTGCCCAGCTGAGTACCCAGGGGCCCCTCTGCTTCTCCTCCAGATTGGCTTCAAGACTGTTTCATGGCTCATGGAGGTCAGAGCTCGCACTGAGGAATCCAGAAATGTTTCCAGAGCCAAACCACTCCACAGCAAGCGGGTGTGTGCCTGGTCTCTGCTGCTCATTTCCTTCGTTGCTGCAGAAAGCAGCTGAGCTGCACATGGGGTTTCAGCAGGGTGCCCCCTCTTTTGTTCCTGTATATGAGAAAAGTCTGTGCACGTGTTTATATTTAAAAAAATATATTTATTTTTAACATACCTAGCTGTGAGCTAGGCCGTTCAAGACTGATCTGGTTGGGTGAAGGAGGGATGTTTCTCGCAACTGCCTACCTGTCGCACTGGCAGCTGTGTGATGGTCCTGCTGGTCTGGCCATGCTTGCACTTGGACAAAGACAAGTGTTTGCAGGGAACTGCCCCAAAATTGCTCAAACCCAGCTAGAAAGGCTCCCTGGGATGTGAACAGTTTTTAGAGTAAGTCTCACAGCACCCATGGAGACCCAGTTGCTGTTATTTGTGTCACAGCCTGGCCCAAACCTTTCCACGTGTGTCCGTCCTGCATTTTCTGTCCCCATTTTCCCACATGCTTGCTGGCATGTTGGAATAAAACCAATGCATGTTCTGGTGGCAATGCTGAATGTTGGCTTGCTGCTCGTCACGATACTGCCCATCCTCTGGGATGACGAATGCAAGGTCAAAGCATCATCGTGCCAGCAGCAAACTGGAGCAGCCATATAAAGCTGTCATTTTAAATAACTGCAAGGATGGTTTCCCTCCCTTTTCCCCCACCTCAGTCCCCATGTTCTTCCCCGGCAACATGTCTTTCCCCACCTACCACCCGGGGTCTGCCTGTATCTGTTCAGGATTTATGTTAAAAGGAAAATTTTATGTACATAATTAAAACATTGTATTGCTGGGTACAAATGGGATTTGGTGCTTACTGCTGTGATTCTTTCTCATGCGTGAGGGTGAACTGATGGATTACTGAGGTTTGAGATTAAGTATTCCCGTGAGCTCTGCTGGCATTTAATGTGGAGGGTGAGAGCAGAGAGAAGGGGAGGAGGAGAACAATGGTTTTCCTCCAAGGCAAGGAGAGCAGGGGAATGTCTACTGAACACATCCCCTTCTCTCTTTCTGCACAGAGTCTGCTGTCATGGAGGCTCCCAAAGCTGGTTTCATGGATCATGATAAAGCAGCTGCCTTACTCTGCATCCACAATGCTGGGTGAACTGCTGGTGGGCTTTGACGGTTCCTCTCAGCGCTGGTTCGAGCATCCCATTGCACCCTGTCCCATCCCCGTGACTCAGCTGCATCCTCACCTCCCCGCATCCTGGTCCCTGCTGATATCCCTCCAAGCCTAGCAGCAGGGTAGACCTGCTGTCCCCTCCTTTCTCTCTTGGAGCATGCCTTATTTATTTCTTTTCCTTAATCGCTTTTAATCAAAAAAACCCTCTCCCTTTGGTTTTGGTGGGCGGGGAGGAAAAACCCCAACGCCCCTCCTCAGGCACACGGTAGGAGCCTTACCGTGCTGGCACAGGTTGGAGACACCCGCCTTCGCCTGCTTTCCTTGAAGTCTAATTTTAGCTAAAGGTGATGGGATGCCTCCGGGATACGGCAGAGCTTTCCTATCAGCCTAGACCTTAAGAAACACCACGCAAACAAAGACAACACAGAAGCACTTAGGTTTATTTGGGTGAATTCTTTTAAAAAAGGGTGTGACATATTTGCGAGCAGCCCCAGCGCACACTGGCCTTGTTCTGCTGCAGTCGGGTATTTCAGGTCTTCCAAGATTTAATCAGAATAATTAGTTACTGTCTTTTTATACCTTCTGTTTTTGTTGCAGGTTTTCCAAAGGGCGTATTTATCTTCCAGAGTGCTGCCTAAGTGTTGCTTAATCGTTAAGCATCTGATTTCCTCCAAGTTATCTGTCATGCTGCTTATGTAAGTAAATTTAAAAAAAAAAAAAAAAAAAAAGGGTGGGGATAGTGTTGGTGGATTCTGCTTGGGGGGGGGGGATTTTTCCTGATTGTCACGGGTTTAATTGTGAGTTGCCTTTGGTTCCCAGCCCATCATGTGGTGATCAGAGGACTGTGTATACCCCACTAAACTGGCAAGAGCTGTGTTACTTCGTGTCATTTCAGGAGCGGGGGGGGGGGGGGGGGGGGGGGGAAACAAAACAGACTTTACAGAAATAAATGGCTTTTACTTTCGCTTGTACGGTTACGCCTTTGACTCTGTAACCCAGTGGAAACCCTTTTAAAAATCACAGCTCTGCCTGCAAATAAGTTACCGCTATAAGTTTGTCAGGATTGGAAATTAGGTGGTTTTCAGCCTGTATTTGCACATTTGGTTTGGGAAGGGGGGCCGGTGATATACACATTTCCCATCTCTTTAATGGGAGATGAGAAAGGCACAGAAAAACACTGCAAAAGAGGATGGGATGGCTGGAAAGCCTCACAAAGAGACAGATACGGTGCTGAACCCACCTCTAGTTCATGCTCGATGCCTAAATGAATCACATGACATTTTCCCTTCAATATTTATCACTGAGAGCAGCTGAGGGTGACCGTCATGCTGATGGCAGTGTGAGGTTGGACGATTTGCTTTTTTTCCCCTTGGGGGTGGGAAAAATCTGTTTTGATGGAAATATTCTTAAGGAAGGCTGTCGACCTGATTCTTTCCTTGACACTCACCCAGCTGGAAAGCTGATGGAGGTTCAGAGGACACCTCCCAACGCACTGGGGATGTGTGATGTGCAGTGTGGCCATTGCTCCTGCTCAGCATGGCCCCTCCAGCCACAGCGAGGGATGTGAGAGTGGGCAGCAGGTCTCTAATCCCCATCCTCCCAGCACATGCCTGCTCGCTTCACTCAGCTTTTCACAGATTTGCTTGGTTTGGAAGAGGGAGAGGTGGGGAGGAGGAGCAGAGCTGCTGGAAGTTGAAGAGGGTGAAAGCACAGAGGGAAGGGAAGTGGGCAGTGCTGTGGAGGTAAATGCTGGGAGGAAAAGGAGGCGATGTGACTTGTTTGCCTGGTGCTTTAGGAGGTGCTCAGTTAAATGAAGCATTCGCTAGGGAGCTAAATTTGGCATTTAAATAGCTTTGGAGCATGTGAATGCTCAGTGTTGCTCTCTTCTCCTTTCTCTGGCGGGAGTCACCTCCCGTCCCCATCTCTGTTTGAGGAGTGTCCCCCTATTAGAAGTCCACCTTCACAGGAGGTGCAGCTTGGTTGGCCATGTGCTTTCAAAAACCTCTTCCAGTTGTCCCCAAGCTCCTTGTCACTCTGGATCGCCCATCCTTTGACTACTCCCAGCCTGGCCTTGGCTCCCACTGCAAGCCTTGGCCATCAGGACAGACTACAGGTCCCCTCTCCTGTGGTGGCCACTGAATGCACAGAGGGTTTGGTGCTCACCACATGGTGCTGGCTAGTCTGGGGTGGGCTCACTGGTCTTTTGTTGCCTCTTTGAGCATCCCACTTAAGGCAGAGCCGATGCCCCTTTGGCTTTCCTATGTTTTTGCAGGGCTTTGCATTTCTTCTGTCCTTTCAGCCACCTGAAATACTCCTCCAGGAAACGGGAAGGTGATTTTTTTCCTGGTTGTCCCTTGGCACAGAACTGGCTGTTCTTTGCATGGTTGGGTGTCCTGCTGCCTGGTAAAGGAAACCTGTAGCATTTAGTTGTATTTAATTTCTGTAGAAAATGAACGTATTTGAAGCTGCTTCCTCTTCTGGGCCCCAGAATAACACAACCCTGAGACAGGGGATGCCAAAGGCAGGCGCAAATCCAAAGGATGGGGATGCAAAGGATGTTTACTCTCCAAAAAACTTCTCAGTTAAGAATGGGGAGTATTCCCACACTGTAACCACCCTTGGAGGATGGGCTGTGTCCTCCCATGCAAGCAGACTGTGTCCACTGGGTGCTACTGAGGTGCCAGCAGAAGCACAGTGCCCCAAGGGCTGGGGCTGCTTCCCTGCTCTCACTCTCCGCCATGTGCCTACCAGCCACTTCCAGACGTGGCAGGGGAGAAGGTTTGGAAGGAGCACACCCTGTTTTCCTCATAAAACTCCAAACAAGAGGCTTAGCCTGGTTTAGATTTTAAAAATAACTTGCACATTTGGCAGCTAACATTTCAGAAGGGCTCTGAATGGGATAATGGCTTTGATCGTGGCAGTCCGAGATCAAGGGAGGGCTTTTTTGGTTTGCTGGATCAGCTGGAAAATATATTGTAGTGTCTAGACTTTATCATCCTCGAGCAAGCCTTTTTTTTTCAACTCTACAAAAGGTCTAATCAAAAGCCCATGTACAGTTGATAGGAGAGCTCCTTTGGAAAGGAGCCTACTCTGGGTTTTGGTTGTGTCCAGAAGCAAGTTGAAAGAGGTAGAGATCAGCTTTGGGCTTTGAAGGACCTCTGAGACTCTGCTTTACAGGCACTGCCATTTCTGATGAGGTCGTTGGCAAGGTGGAAGCTGTTGTGTCAGCAGTGGGGTGAGGAGGCTAGGGACAGGGACCTATCATACGCCAGCCCTCCAGTCCCCAAAGGGATTAGCTCTTGCAGCTGAGCACTGCTGAGACCTCTTTACTTGCCATTTGGCTGCTGCCTTTGGGGTCAGCTGCTCAGACCAGCATCTCCCACAACTGTCTCAGTTTTGGCTGTGTAATAATGGTCAATGTCCACATTCATTGGTGTTTGGACAGAACTTCAGCATTTCTTGCTTAAGTGTAGAAAATGTATGTTTTTCTCTCTTCCCTTTCCATAAGGGTTTTTTTAAAACAATTATTATTTTTTTATTTTATTATTTTCCATAATTCCAAAGGATTAGAGGCAGAGGAGTGGTTTCCTAAACTGCTTGGAATAAACTCAAAAGCCTGCCGTGAAGGTGAGGACATCTGGCCACATGCATCTGGCCATCTCTTCCTGAAAGCCCACATAGCAGTTGAGCTCTGTCACGTTGGAGGATGCCCTGTTGAGAAAGTAGGGACAATTTTTCTTTGAAATGCTGTGTTTTCTGCACAAGGGTCTTGACTGTGTTTTGGCAGGTGTGTCACTGGAAAAGTCATCAGCAACCATCTCCTCAGTGCGTGCTGCAATGCACCATGATGCTGCACTCAAATAATGGCACGAGCTGTAACCATAGCCTGAGGCTTTGGTGGAGTCGCAACCTAGCTGTGAAAGCTTCAGCTGGAAGCTTTGAAAACATTTGGATCAAGGATGTCATAGCTCCGCGTCTGGTTGTTTTCCTTTGCTTTGTCCTTGAGAGAGGGAACTGCTGTTGGGTTTCTGTTTTTTCTTTACATCAGTTACTCTTTTAGGCATATTTATTTCCAGGGATTAATCAGAGCAAATGCCAACATGTAAACAGTTTGCAGTGTAAAATGGTATTAAAATTGGGCTGGAAGGGATCTTGAGAGGTTACCTTGTCCCCAAGGCAGGGTCAGTTGAATCCATGCATCAAACTGGAAGGTGATTGTGTTTGCTGGCAGCTGTTTTCTCATAAATTATCTAAGGAGCATAGGCAAAAATTTACCAAATAATGCTGTCAGTATGTGTGTGTAAGCTTCCTTCTGTTTATTCAAATCATTTGCTGAATAAGTGTTGAAAATTAATGATGGGTTTGTTCCCAGAGCTATTCAAAGTAATATTCCAGCGTAACCTTTTCCACCTTGGCATTTGCCAAAATACTGCAGCGTTCATGAATGGGATGCATTTACCCATAGCCTGTATTTGATGTGGAGCCATTCCTGTTTTGCCTCATTTCTGAGACAATCAGACCCCAGAAGCCTCACTGGGACACAGAGCAGTTTTTCCTTTGTTTACTGTGAACTAGACACGACCTTTCAGTTCTCCAGCTAGTTCCCACTTGAGCTGGAGGGCCAGCAGCAGAAAGTCCCCAGATCCATCCCAGCAACTCAGGGTAGTTTGGGATGCTGCAGTGCCAGCGCCATGGAAATCAGCAGCAACCTCTCCCCTTGATATCTGCAGGTTTAGATAAAGCTGCAAGATACTGGGCAGTGGTGGGAGAGGAGAAATCTCACTAGAAATCCTTGTTTGCTTTGAGATCGAGAGCCAAGCAATGACCTTCAATTAATTTCTCCTGCATCTTCCTCTGTCCCAGCTTTGTGTCTTGAGTGCTGGAGCCAAAAAAACTATATGCAAGAGCCCTAGCTTAATTCCTTCACCTTTTAAAGGGGCTGCAGAGCTCCAATCAGTCTTTTTAACTTGCTTTTTGAGTGATGAAAGGTTTTGAAAGAGGTTCACCTACAGCCAGGTGGATGCTGGCTTGCTCTCCAGCTAGCATTGCGTTAGTATTAGTATACACACAGCCCAGACGGTGACCGGTTTTCCGTCATCTGGTCCTTTCCCCAACCAGTTTATAGTAGGTGATAGCAAAATTCATTCATCTTTGGCCATGCCGCAGGTTTGGTGAGCCCCCCCGCAGTCCCATCTGAATGTTTAAAGTCAAGATGGCTGCCATTAGCGATATTGTTTGGCCAAATGTATGCAGAGATATCGCAGCTTAGATTTGTTACAGATGGGTTTCTGGATATAGTCTAAGGCATTCTGCCAGCCAATTTTAGATCGGTGTAAAAGTGATTGGCATCCCTGTAACTAAAGCTGCTGTGGGGTTATAAATCTAAATATACTTATTCATTAAATTATTTTTACATCTCAAGTGGGTTGCCATCCTGATTTATCATACGCAAACCATGCTCTTCGCACGTGTGTTATCCACAGCTCCAGAAATGCAGCTTCTGAGGATTTGAAATATTTTTTCCCTTGGAAATATGTGTGTGAACTATCCATGAGTCCCTGTGCCACGGTGGGATGAAGGACTTCTTCACTGGGACCTCTTCACAGTCATCACAGTCATCCCTGTCCCAGAGACTGTTGTAGACAGAGCTCCAGAGGCGGTAGTGGCTGTAAATACGGGAATGTGAACTCTTTCTTTTTTTGGCTCACAAATCAGTATGATTTCGCTGGGTTATTTAGTCCCTGTGGCCACGTAAATACTCTTTGTGTGGTTCCTTTGGTGCTGGGAAGGACTCCCTGACTAGTATCTCCATCCATGTCCTCAGGCGGGGAGTCTCGCAAAGGGTTTTCTTCACTTCTGTATCGTGGGCTGGGCTGCATGGGAAAGGGGTCTTTCCACCTTGTTTATCCATCCCTGCTGTTGTTTCAGCTACAAGAGCAAGGAAAAAAGTCCAACAGACCAGGTCCAGGCACTGCCATGAGCTGGGGAGGTGCAGAGCCGGAGGGAGAGCCTGGCCAGCCACCCACGCAGCCGGGCAGCAATGCAGCTGCTGGTAAATCTGACTTGGTCTTTGAACAGGCTTATGAAAACACTGCACGCTGCAGCCTCCAGTTTCTTTGGGTTTGTTTTCCTTCTCCTTTCAAAGCATTTGAATATTCATTCAGTAAATGATGAAGCATAGAGCACGTGTCCCTGAGAGGCAGAATATCAGCTGCCTCACTTTCCTCGGTAATAATGTGCATCATTGAAAGTTAACCTATGATTTTTAGCTTAGTTTCCTAATGAAAGGAAGCTTTAAAGTTGGTCTGTCCATCTGCTCCTCCTCCCCCATCACAGACAGTTCATCAAGTCCATTGGCTGGTTTTGTCCTCTCTTCCAGATTGATTTTCATCTCAAATACCTGGAGCTGCTGGAAGTTTTGTCAAAACAGGCATCAAGTTAGAAGGGTGTTGTGGAGGTTTTTTATTAAGGGAAGGGATGCAATGAAAACTCAGTCTGTACTAGACACCAGGGAATACACATAAATGTTATGAACATCGAAGCCATAAAGAGTGCTTTAGTTGGATTTACCATGTTATGAGACACCAGAGAGCCAATGCTGCAAGGCTCTGCACAGACATCTAGGTGTTGCAGGAGGGATGTTCGCCTATGTGAATTCTTTGATGTCTAATAAATGTAAGTTCATCCTGCAGCCTTAATATAAACGTGGCTTATATTGCTTAGGTTCACAGAGGGAAATCTCCTCTTTGTTAGTGTTGGTATTCCTAGTGCTGCTTACCCCACCAAGTGTAGTTTCTGTATTGTAGCAGGATCAATGCAGTCTTGTAGGGTCTTCAGAGACTGGTAGCAACACTTGCATGTCTTCACCCTTTGCTGGATCTGGTTGCAGGTCTGCGTACCATTCAGCATTGTGGAGGCAGGGGAGGACAAGCTGCTGGGATATGGCATACTGAAGGTCGGAGCTGGACAACAGTGTTTGAAACCTCACTATCTTCCACCGCTGGAAAGCTTAGCGTAGCAGATGAGCAGCAGACAGAGAGGAGGACCTGTCAAGCCTGAGTGGTGGGTCCTTGTGTCCCTGCCTTAGGATTATTTCTGGTGCACAGTGGCTGAGTTATAGCTGCATGGTGGTGGTGAAACGTTGGCATCGAGGTACCAGGAGTGGCATGTGACTGCACAGACCAACTATTTGACAAACTTAGAAGTGAAATGAATCGCCTTATCTGGTGCAGGTAAGGGCAGAAATGACTTTGGCTGTGGCGTGAGCCCTGGTGTGTGGCTGGTGCCAGCAAGCAGGGAGGTGTTGTCCTCCAGGAATGATGTTCCTGTGGTCCCCATGTCCTGCTGCAGACCCTTATCATAGAATCATAGAATCATAGGGTTGGAAGGGACCTCTGGAGATCACCTAGTCCAACCCCCCTGCCACAGCAGGGTTACCTAGAGCAGGTTGCACAGGAACGCATCCAGGCGGGTTTTGAATGTCTCCAGAGTTGGAGACTCCACCACCTCTCTGGGCAGCCTGTTCCAGTGCTCTGCCACCCTCAGGGTAAAGAAGTTCCTCCTCATGTTTAGGTGGAACTTCTTATGCTCAAGTTTACGCCCATTACCTCTTGTCCTGTCCCCGGGCACCACTGAAAAGAGCCTGGCCCCATCCTCCTGACACCCACCCTTTAAGTATTTATAAGTGTTGATAAGATCCCCCTTCAGACGTCTTTCTTCCAGACTGAAGAGACCCAAATCCCTCAGCCTTTCCTCATAAGAGAGGTGTTCCAGTCCCCTAATCCTCTTTGTAGCCCTCTGCTGCACCCTTTCCAGCAGTTCCCTGTCCCTCCTGAACCTGGGAGCCCAGAACTGGACACAGTACTCCAGGTGTGGCCTCACCAAGACAGAGTAGAGGGGGAGGATGACCTCCCTTGACCTGCTGGCCACACTCTTCTTGATGCACGCCAGGATGCCATTGGCCTTCTTGGCCACAAGGGCACATTGCTGACTCATGGTCATCCTGTAGTCCACCAGGACTCCCAGGTCTCTTTCCACAGAGCTGCTCTCCAGCAGGTCAGCCCCCAACCTGTACTGGTGCATGGGGTGTTCCTCCCCAGGTGCAGCACCCTACACTGCCCTTGTTGAATTTCATAAGGTTTCTCTTTGCCCAGATCTCCAACCTGTTCAGGTCTCTCTGCATGGCAGCACAGCCTTCCGGTGCGTCAGCCACCCCCACCAGCTTTTTTTTATGCAGTAAGGGAACCCCTTCCTCCCAAAGCAGCAAACAGCTCCTGGTTGGCATGTGTTACCCAGGCCCTGGAGGTCCTGCCGTGGGTGACCAGAGCATCCATAAGGTAGCCTGGAGGTTATGGTGTGACCAGCTGTGCTCAGTGCTACTGGGAGCTAGGTGCTGGTAGGTGGATCCTATGTGGGTGTGTGAGATCCTTACATCACCTTATGTCTCATAGGTGGAAGGGGGAGACCCCGAAAAACTAGCCACCTACTTCCCTGCAGGAACACATTGGGGCACGGGTAGGACTCAATGTTCACTGTGTTCTTGGTGAGCTGCATATCTGCCTGGCTTTTACTGGTGGGTGTCAATACTTTTTTCCGTGCCTGGTTTTTGTTCTCTGCTTTCCACTAGAGCTTGTATTCTTTGCAGTGCTGGGTTTCGTTCTCTCCCCTCCCTCCCTCTCCCCTCCCTCCCTCTCCCCTCTCTTTCTTTTCCTCAATTTAGTGCCTTAGTAAGAACACAGCTGAAGTACTGGGAGCCCAAACTAAACCTGTCTATTACGCATTACCTGATTAGACACCATGGTAATAAGCATTTGAATCTAAAGCTAGATTAGGCAGGGAGCAGTCTGGGGCTGGATTTGCATAGCACACATTCCTTCACCATATGACATGTTGGTAAATCTACTGAAAGTGAATTTATAAAGCACCGGTGTGCTTCAAGTGCTCCTGTTGATGCATTGGTTACTCCCCCCATGAGGCACTTGGCTGGGCAAAAAATGCCTGTGATTTCCTGGAAGATGCTTTTTCTCCCCTCCTCCTGCTCCCATAGCTCGTGTTGCAGTCAATGGGGACGGGTAGCTCTTGCCAGCTCTAAAAACCTGAATTAATGGGGTTTTGAAAGTTTTTATCTGTAGAGGGAGTTATTTCAGGGTGTTTTCTCTTCCTGTGGCATCTCTGGAAGTAGTGGAGTGAATTTGGAGTTTTCAGGTACCTAAATCCAATGTGCAGCTTCTTCAAACTTTCACTGCAATGTGCTAGAAAATGCTGTGAAGATTTGTTAGCCAAAAGCTATTTAATTTCCTTCCTCTGTGGACAGTCATGAGCTTGTGGATGATCTCGAGGTCACTCTCTCTTTGAGGTATTTCATTAGTGTGTGTTTAGGGCATCCTAACTGCAGTTTTAATTTGGATCAGTGAGCTACTGAGGTTAGACATGAAGAAAGATGTTTTTCAAGGTTTTAGGTCAGTGGCTATGCAGCAAACTTGCAGGCTCTCTATTGCAGGGAGGGCTTTGAGATGGAGGTTCTGGGTGTTAAGGTTCTGAATGTTCTTGTTCTGTTGTAGGGAGGGTTTGAGATGGCTGTACTTGTGCTAAGAGCTAAGCAGAAAACAGCCTTGTCCAGCCCCTTCTCATGGTGACCTCCATCTCATGGCAAAGTGTATGGCAAAGCTACCTTTGGGTGTCAGAGCTGAGGTGCTCTGATGTTGTTGCAGCCCCAGAGCCAGAAAGCACCATCCCCGTTGGCTTGGCTTTTTGGTTGTTAGGGCTCTGCTTAGTCACTTCAGGAGCCCACTGAACATGACTTGCTCCACTTGAAGTATTCGCTTGGCCGGCTTGTGACACTCGTAGCGTGGGCATGAGGAAGTACGAATCAAGGAATAAAGCTCAGCTCACTGAGCTTTTATTTGACATCAAACTTGGTTAGGCCTGCTGGGCCCTGCTTCCAGACCCTGCCACCACCAGGACTCAGGAACCCTCAAAGAGGTGAAGTTCTCCACTGCTTCGGATTGTGAGCAAACCAGACTAGTGTTGATGGGAAGAAGTACTTTCACTTTGCTGGCCAAAGTGGTGGACTCCAACCACAAGTAAGAAGTCATCTGCAAGGAATTGTGAGCTTGGGAAGGGCCGGGAACATCGGGGACTTGTTCAAAGACTCAGGAAGGTGAGGGAAGTGACAGTGTTGAAGCATGGAGCATTCCCACAGAGTTGCAGTGGGTGCACGGGAGGGAGCTGGTGGATGGAAGAGGGCAGAGCGTGGTGCTATACCCCAACAGAAGTGGGCGACATTGTGGCTTTCTGAGCCTGTGTTGTGGCTGCTGGGAAAGTACATCTCTGCTTGTGGGTGCATCTGGTGTGTGGCTAGTCCCAAATATATGAATACCCAGATTGCCATCCTGCAGCAGATGAGATTAAATTACAAACTTCAAACACAATAATCTTCTCTCAGGTTGTTTGAGCCTCTCAGGATCCCCTTGGGTCACTTTTTCAAGAAGTTCTTTGCAATTGCAAGGCTGCGGTATTTTTTTTCTTTTTTAATGAAAAGGGAGATTGTTATATAAATATCTACAAGGATGGGAAACTTGTATTGCAATTCATTGTGGGTGCAGTGTGAAAACCTGCAAAGAAGAGAAATCCACTTCTGTGCATAGCCCTGGCAGGGAGGTGGTTGCTGTCACTGCAATATTACACCTTTGAGGGTGGTTTCCTCACTGGAGTGTTTGCTTCAATGGGGTAGAAAGGCTCATTTTTTAAGCAGCATGTAGAGATAGAGGCAGGTAGGATGCCTGAAGCAGTAGTGATGCTATGGAGGCCCTGTTTGGACTTCGAAGTGTCTGAGAAAAAACAGATTTGGTTAAATCAGTGCGCACAAAAAGAAATAATACTGTGCATGTACTCGGTGTGTTTAAATTTGGCTTGTATCAATGCTGCTGATCCTGATACTGTCCTGGATTAAGCAGCAAAATAACCTCTATTGATTTCTTTTTTAATGCATTCCCTTGGGATCTGCACTGGATGGACGTTCCCCTCTGGATGCTCCTGTCAAGCAAGAGGAACCTTCATTTGATCCATCCCCAGCAGTGGTGGGTTGGCTGACTTCAGAGCGAGCCTTTCCTTGCTCCCTGCCATTGGTGAGAGGCAGGATAGTTAGGCAATTGAAATGGCATGCCTCCATTAAGGCAGGTTCTCCAACTTGCAGGCGATGTGTTTGAGCAGCTCTCCTGGGAAAGCCAAGTCCTGCTCTCGTGCAGCTCCGTCCTGGTCAAATCAGAGCTTCTGCCATAAACTACACTGTGTAGCATCTACATAAAAAAAAAAAGTATAATCAAGCCTTCCAATTAGTCTCGCCTGCTGTGCTTGCCTGCTTTTCTTTATTATGTTTAAATGCAAACAGTCTTTTAGTGTAATGTGATAAAAATTGTTGCTTTTTCCCAGGCCGGGTGGGAGCAGGCGTTGCGTTGAAGCTGTTGGGATTGCATTGTTCCTGATGCGAGCTCACATATATTGTTTTTCAGCATTCATGTACTGAAGCACGGGGAAGTATTAATGTCGTACTAGAAGGAAATTGTCTGGTGGGCCATTTCTGCCATCAGACATACTTATGGAGGAATTCTCAGCCCTATATTCATACTTTAGGAGGAAAAATCACTCTGGATTAACATCAGGATTTAAAAATCTTAAAAGAGAAATCAGTATTGCGGATGGGTAGGACAGCTGAGAGATCTGACAAATGTGTTTTGTTTGCTTTGGGCACTTTCTAGACTACAAGTTTAATGATACCTACCTATCAGGGTCCCTGTTAGGGAAGACTCCTATTTACAGCAGCCTCCACCCGGTTTCCATTTTGAAAGAGAAAAAAAAAAAAAACCAGCTTGCTACACACCACATGAACACCAGTGGTTCCAGTACCCTCACCTTAAACATGGATAATCCTAAAAATCTCCAAAAGTATCCTGCTGGGACTCAGACAGTAGCTCCTCATTGCCTTGCCATGGTGGTGGTGGCCCCACAGCAGACATTGCTGTGATGATGGTCTGGAAGCATCTGCTGCTGAGCAACTTGCAAACTCCAGTTTGCACAGCCAAGTTAAGAGGCTTTAAGAGAGGAAAAACCTGCCTACCTTCCCCCTTGGTTTTACAGTCAGGGAGCCTGTCTCACCCCAGAGACTGCTGCTGAAATAGGGAGCAGTGAAATGGAAAGCTCAGCAGTGAGGCTTTGCATACGATAAATCAAAGTCAGAGACCAAATATTCACTGGAGGAGCAGGGCTTGGGACTAAGGGGGGAGGAAAAAAGGGGGAATTAAAATAAAGGAAAGCTTTTATTGAACTATTGTTCTCCAGGAAAAGGCTAATTGGCAAACAAATATCCTCCTCCAGTGAGAAATACAGCTCCTCTCTCCCTGCTTGACAGGCTGTTGAGTCTTTATTGACAAAAGCTTTGCCTCTTCAAAGGGAGTAGTTGGAGCCGGGAGTGATTTTGGAAATGAAGTGACTTAATTCCGTGTCCTTTCAGATTGAAAGGGAAATATTGAGAGGGGAGGTCTCCTTCCAGTGGCCTGGCTGGGAGGTGGTTCCAGTGCCTGTTGTGTTGGGAGGTTTCTGATCACCGAAGCTGTTCTTCCTAATTATATGTAACTTGTGATACACTGGGGTGGGCTTCACATGTGGCTCAGTATTATCAGCCTCCTGGAGGTGTTTTGTGCTTTGCATGAGTGTTTTCTCCCCATTGGGGCCAAAACCAGCGATGGAAATGGAGTGGGGCTGGATGTTGACTTGTGCTTGTGCTGGGTGATGAGGACAGAGCTGAGATGGAGGAGGATGCTCGCTCTGGGATGCTCTGCGGGGCTGCAGCAGCCCCCTGAGCTGCCCAGAGGGTCTTGCATTCATCTCTTGGCTGCTTTTGGCCGTGAGGGCTGCCTGGCCTTGACATTGCCTAGCCCGGACATCTGCAGTGATGCAGGGCTGTACACCTGCAAAGGCTCCTTCACAGACCAGGTTCAAATGGCAAAGAACAACTTTTGCAAGGGTCTTCTGTGCAAGGCTGCAGGCTTTCAGGAGAGCCCCGGGTCCCTCCCTGCATGTGACCTCGGCTCCTTTCTGCCCCTTTGAGCCCCACCACAGTACAGCACAAGCAGCTGCCGACCCAAAACAAGAGTGGGGTGAGGGGAGCACCAGAAGGGACGGCCCCTCGCATCGCCTTTCCCTTCTGCTAGGTTTTTCTGTGCTGCCTTTTGAAGCTGGGCTGGGGCACGGGGAGGGCAAGGGGATGCTGCAACATCCTTCCAGGAGAGCTCCCCCTGCCTCCTTTGCCGCCTCCGCCTCCCTCTGTCTCCCAAGGAAGTCTCTTGGGTTTAACCCACCTCTGACAAGTGTTGTGCCTGGGTTTCAGGATGCAAATGATTGAGGGCATTTCAGGGAGCAATATGTGACTTGAAAACTTGCAAAAGGACCACAAATCCATCTGGCTGCTGGAAAAAAAGCACATGTGTTTGTAGAATTGAGTCATTTTGCACCCCAGTGAGTATTAAGAAATATATATATATGTATTTATATAGGTTCCCAGACTGGGTCGTGTCTGCAATTTCATGCTTGTTGTCCTTGTTCCTTAAGTAAATGGCATTTGCCAAGCTGATCTGCTGAAGCTCCCATATGAAGCAGTCTGTAGTGGTTTAGAGGATCTGGCACCAGCGCTCAGCTTGTCACCGATTAAGTTTACCCTTTTAGTGGAGAACTCCTGACCTCCTTCGGTGTTACTGCGCCGCTTAGCATCTAGCTAACTGGGAAACTTCCAGCAAGGTTTGGTTTTAATCTTCAAAAACAAAAAAAAAAAAGTTTTGTTCCAGCATCATTTTCCCTAGTTGGATTCATCTGTGCACTGAGCTGTGCTGGTCTCTGCAACTGCAGGAGGGATAAAGGGATGTATGGGGATCCCTGGGGCAGCTCCTGCTGCAGAGAGTGGATGCTGCAAGCCCTCAGCATCTTCTTCTTAGACCCAGGCTTATCTCCATGCTCTGGGACAGATGTGGTCTTGCAACACACTGGCAACCATCCTGTGCTCTGGATTTTTGCTGGCTTGCCAAACCAAGCGGCACTGCTCTGAGGATTGATTTCAGTCGGAGAGTGCTAAGACAGATCTCATCTCACCCTGCTGTGTGCCACACTCTTCCCCCCAAAAACTGGATTGCAGAGTCAACAGCATGTGTGCTTCCCTTGGCAGGGAGCTCACTTGTGCGCTGGAGGGGCAACTTCCAAGCCAAGCTGTGGTATTCTTGCAGTGTGATGGAGGTGGTTGCTCTTTTTCCTGGGTAGCATCATTAACACCTCTAGAGAGGAGAGCTCCATGCAGACACATGCAAAAAGTCTCTCCCAGCACTTTCATTGCTTGCAGTAGGTGTAAATTTTGCTTAGATGGAAAAGATGGGCTTTTTCTAGTGTGTTACAAATTTATGAAACTACTTTTTTTCCCTCACTGGTAAACATATAAGTGTTTGCTGACTCTGTGAAGGAACTGGTTTGATTTTTCTTGCTGCACCCTGAATTTCACCATCAAGCCTCCAGATCTCATCTGCCCTTGAGTAGAGCAAAATGTTTTCTTGTGGGACAGCAGGCCCAGATGTATGCTTCAGGTGTGATGAATGCCACAATAAAAGGAAAGAATACAAAGAGGAGTCAACACCTTTTAGGTGAACGTTGGAGTTTTGTGGGTGCTGGCAGGTGGGGCTTTCCAGGAGCGAGCTGAGAGCCTGCGACTGCAGCCAGCTCCTGTCAGCATCCTTTGGGTACTGGGCAGCCCAAGCAAGATTTGGACATGCAAACCCCTCTTCATTGGGTTCGTGGAGTATAATAGGATTTCTGGGAAGGGGGAGGAGGATCTGGGGTAATTCAGAATTTGACAGATGTATTTATAAATACATGAAACCCAAGTCTATGAGATTTGTTTATGCTGAGAATTACGGCTTTTGTGATTTAGCAATGAGTCAGGCTTCTCCTGCCAGCTGACTTTCCTGAGGAATCATGGGAAGGGTTCTGTCCCCATCCTCTTCTGTGGCTGCCATTTCACAGGTGGATGGAGGGGGAAAAGGCATTCGTCAAACAGTTTAAAGCCTTTTAGCCAACTGTTTTGGCTTTTTTCCCCTTCCTGTCCATATGCATGGATTTCCACCAAACACACGCATTCCCAGCCTGTATGTGAAAACAGCTTTACACTGGAGAAGGTGGTTTTTGGAAATTGGCATGGGAGCTTGTGACCAAAAAATCATCCTGGTTGCTTTTAACAGGAATGGCTGTGCTGGGTATGCTGGCACCATGCTCAGCACAGAGTCCATGCTGGAGGTGCTGGTGATGGATTCAGGTCCTCTGGGCTTCTGTGTTGGAGGGAAGGTGGCTCCTGCTTAGGGGAATGCAATCCTGTTTCTGAGCTTTTCATTCACAAGGGCTCAATTTCAAAGCTTTTATTTTTAAAATCAAATAGTACCTGGATCCCCCTCTTTAAAAAGGGTTTCTCTGCACTTGCTTTGGTGCAAATGCAAAACGGAACAGCACTTCTCACTCTTGAGAGGGATGAGTCTGAATGCTGCCACCTGATCAGGTGGGCAGAACACCACACACATTTTGGAGGGCTCACAATCCTGAACCTGGGGAGTGGTTGGGTTAGCGGACGAGGCCAAGGAGCATGCTGGCTGTCTTGGGTCCAGGGAAGGCTTTGCTGTTTCTCAGGGGATGCCTCAAACATACAGCTGGTCTGAAAAATGCCATGGGAGCATCTAGCTTTTATTGCTATGGAGGTCTGGACTCAACTTACAGTGGGAAGGAAATTGTCTAGAATTGTTTGTTAAAAAAAAAGATGCAAAGTAATTAGCAGGTTTGATGTGCACTGTACCGTGCGCTGGGTGTTATATGCATGGGGAGAAGCACCAAGGGAGGGCACACCATTGCTCAGCAGTAGGGTGGGACAGGCTTAGGGTGCAATGTGTGGGATGCCAAATTTCTGCCTTCTACGTGCTGTAAAAAGTAGTGCAGGAGACCCAGCTCTAGCACTTGCTGGGGGTGACAGTGTCTTCCAAAACTGTGTGCCAAGGCCAAGTGCCTCTCAGCTACCACCAACCACGGTGATCACTTCGCAGAGATGGAAGAGAGCCAGAAAATTTCTATTGGTTAGAAGCATCCCAGGTTGCACCGAAACTCTGCGGGGTTGGAGGAGGGAAAGCTTAGTGTGGCCCAAGATGCTGAAATCAGTCAGGGCTTGACAGAGATGGTCAGTGAGCGTTACTGCACTTGCACAAAAATACTCTCCCCTTGTGCAATGCACTGAAATAAAGTTCCATGTTGAGAAAGAGCTCGCTCAGGATGTTGCGTCCTTGTTTTGGGATGGAATGGGAGAGGAGCCAGAAAAGCAACAATCCAATATTCACATTTGAGGATTTAGCTCCTAGCTTCTGGGCGGGTTTGGAGGCGGGTGTGAAGGGGAGCATGCACGCTTCTTTACATATGTTTGTACCCTTGCTGGGTATTTTTAGGCTGCAGACTGCAATGCTGCAATACCAGTCCTGGCTTTAAACCAGCTTGTTGGGGTATCGGTCACAGATAGGCTTTGGCAGCATGTTGCTCCACGCGGGCTAATTTAGCTTGCCAAGGAGGCTCTTGAATATGCAAGTGGTAATTGCTGCTCTCCTTTCCTTAAAGCAAAGGCGGAAGCGACACCGGGGTCCAATTTTCTCCTAATGACTGATTTCATTTAAGCACTGCTCAGGGCAATGTAGGCTTGGTGAGTTTTTTAGGGCTGGGAAAAACAACAGTGCTTATCTCTGTGTATCGCTGAGCTGCAGCCCATGGCCTCTGTCCTGCGTGAGGACCCCGGTCGGTCCTAGTGGCACACTTAGGCTAAGCTACTACTTCTCTTCCTCCTTCTCCTCTCTGTGACCTTTCCGGCTGAGCCCATCACACACACATTTCCACCCCTGTTTCTGTGAAAGTGAAGTTGTTTGTGAATGATTCAGCCCCATCAGTCCTTCCTTGGGATTTGGGGTTTGTCTGGAAGTTCCCTCAATGACCCTTCCCATCCTGTCTTCCCTGGCTCTGTACGTATAGGGGCAATTAAATTTAATTTATCCTGGCCCACCGAATAGTGAAGGCCAGAAGGCACCATTAGATCACAATCTGACTTAAATTTATTGATCTAATTAGTGCTCAGAGGTATAAATGAGAGGTGGGAGCAGGACACTTAACATGTGATGCTGCATGGAGCTGGTCCTTTCTGCTGTCCTTAATGTAAGTCTACGGGTTGCCAGGGGCTGTTGGTTTTTCTCCTCGAATAACCGATTTCTGTAGGATTTGCAGGGAAGGAGAAGGCTGCATAGCTGGACTTTGTTCTAACAATGTAATCTGCACTGTCTGCAGCTCCTGACGACCGGCCAGGGAGCCACATTTTGCTTTTGATTTTCTTTTTGATTCATCACGTCAATGAATATTCATCATCCTTCTGAAGGTTTAATGCTATTTGCCTGGTGGCTAACATATTCTCTAACTTTTTTTAGCCTTGGTTGCTAATAACCTGCAGCCTGCTCAGCATACACTATAGGGTGGTTTGGTTTTTTTAATTGTTTATAGATGAAAATGAGGAATCTCGATAGCTCCAGAGCTGGAAGCAGCTCAAAAATACCTTGTCTTGGTTGCTACATGCCTGTCTGCTTTAAAACCCAAAATAAAGTCTTGCCTTTTGGTCTGACATTCAAATTCGTCATAAAACATCATCAGGAGCATCTATCTCTGAAGAGTGGCTGTTGTTCTGGTAAAAGCTTTCTGTACATCTTTGCAAGCCCAAGTCAGAGGTTGTATGTAGCAGCAGGTTTCAAGGATTAGGTTGATGTGATATTGAAAAGGGGATGGAAATTGACCCATGGAAGAAGAGAACGGGTCCATTTGCTCTGGACTAACTGCAGGAGCAGGATTAGGTCCTGCTCAAGGGCACAGCGTGTCTGTACCCATGGAGTAGTATTGACCAAGCAACCAAACTTTGCACAGCTGAGAACGTGCGGGTCAGGACAGAGCTCCCGTGCCAGGCTCGAAGCACTGGGCAGCCACCAGCATCTCCCACCGCACCCTGCTCCTCATGGCTTTTCAAAACCCAAACCTGCAACATTCTCCTCTGTGTTGGAGGTGACAGACGTCTGTGTGGTTTTGTTTTTTTTGTTTCCCTCCCTCCTTTAGGAAGAAAATTCCCCAGCAGATCCAAAACCCCTCCTAACATGGAAGAGATGCCAGCAGGCTGCTAATGGATTTGCCATGGGGGCTGCTGGGAAGCTGCGATGAGAGAGCTTTCACAGCAGCTGAAATTTCTCCAGTGGCTGCATTTTTCTAAATCCAAGAAGCTAAATGTGAAATGAGATTTGGCGCTCTTCAGGAAGGGGGGGACCCTCAAGACTGGGCACAAAGCAGTTTCACAGCCTGGGATTATTCCCCATGAAGACCCAATAGCTGTTTCCCATTGCTCATGGTTCAGCAGATGATTACACCATGTGCCAAAATTATGCAATCAAAGACAATTTCAAGGGTCAAGTCCTCTGTTAAAGTAATGTGGGTAGAGCCTGAATTTTCTGTAAGGTCCCTATTTTGGGAGGGCAGCGTTTGCCATGCAAGCAGTGGTGCAGGGTCCGACCCCAGGTCTGCCCCCAGCCTGCCTCTGGTGCTGGCTCTCTATAGGGCATGGCAGCTGTTTATTTGGGTGTATAAATCCAAATGACTGGCTCTGGGAGATCAGATACTTCTCTCCAAATGCTGACCTTTTTTCCCAAGTCTCTTCATAGCTTTGTTAATAAATCTGAGTCATCTATATTTCAACCTTCTGCATTAACCTTGGCTATTTGTCCTGTCTCTTATCATCTCAGCATCTTGTTGCACAGAGATAAAATGTGTGGGTGTGTGGCTTTATAAGACAAATGTTTAGGCTCTTTAAAAATTCTTGACTTTGCTGGTTGATTTTTCTTGTTAGGGTGTTTCTCTGCCGTCCTCATTCCTTGTAGGTGGCCCTCCTCCTGTAACATCGACTTGACAGTCCCAATTTTGGGGCAATATTTGCCTGCCTTGCTGTTATTGGTTGAGCAAGACACATCGCCTGCCCTGAGCTTTGCTCCCAACCTGACTTTCAGAAATCAGCAAAACCCAAGCAACCGCTCATGCAAGCAATGCCCCCCTTAAGCCACTGCGTAGGAAGGTCTGAGCTACTGGCACCATGTGAGTTTTATCAGCTGAAATCACATCGTGTAAATATTTACTGGAATCTGAAGTAGGGTTTATCTAATTAAAGCCAAGTAAAACTTCCCATGAAAAACTGCTGCCTAACCAGCGGTTGCCGATGAATGTTTAGGGACATGTTTAAGAGCTGGAGGGATAATATAGAATATTTTCACAGCTCTGCTGGCATCTGCGGCTCAGGGTATCCTGAGCCACTTGAGGTCTTTGAGTACCAATTCATCCATTCGGGGGACCACGTATCTGGGGCCCTGAGCGTATCCAGCTGTTCCTGGCAGCAGCCTCCAATATTTGCCATACCTCTGGCCCGACTGAGACCGGGGCTGGCCTGACTTCCACAGCACTGGGTGGTTAGCAGGGTTTTGCTGAGATTTGCAGCTGTGGGGGGGGATGTGTGTCCAGGATCCAGGACCCCGCTCTCCATGGGGACGGTAGCGTGTCTTCCTGCTGCTGCCATCTTTGGCACAAGGCAAAGCAAATGCATCTTTTTAATTCACATGGTCATCAAGGTTGCGAGGACCATAAACATCAAATCTGAGCAGAAATATTTGGCAGATAAACCGTCTCCAGTCTTCCCCTCTGTGCCGAGCGCATGGGTGGCTTTGATTCCTCCTCCTCTCGGCAGGACGGGAGCACAGCACTGCAAGGCAGCTGCTCGAGCCTCCTCTCTTCTCTTCCCCTCAGGATCTAGTGCCCAGAAGGGAGGGACACAGAGGATTTTGGCCATGGCCCCAAGGAAGAGGAGCAGTCGGGGGATCTCCTTCATCTTCTGCTGCTTTCGCAGCAGCGACCACCCCGAGATCACATACCGGCTGCGCAATGACAGCAGCTTTGCCCTGCAGACCATGGAGCCCGCGCTGCCCATGCCACCGGTGGAGGAGCTGGACGTTATGTTCACCGAGCTGGTGGTAAGTAGGGTGCTTTTTATTTTTTTTCTTTTTCCCCTCTTTTTCTGTTTCCCTCTTTCTTGTCTCCCCAGGCTTGTTTTGAATTTTGAGGACAGCTTTGGTGTGAAGGGAACATCAGGGGCTGCTGTTGGGAGCAGTTTTGCACTGAACTTCGAGCTCTGTTCCACCCTGAAATCCTGCCAGTTTGGTGTGATTTCTCTTTCTCTCCTTAGAAAGTCTTGATTTCTTAGAGCAGGGGTTGGGAGCTGGTCTGCCTTTGTGCACCTTTGGAGTGATACAGGGGTGTCCAACCCGGTAAAGTAGATTGTCCCCTTGGTGCAAAGTGACTGTACTTGTTGGGCACTCTGCTTTGAGGAAATCGTTGGTTGTGGGCTAAATTGGGATTTGGAGAGTCAGGATATTCACGGAATCACGGAATTTTTCAGAGCTGGAAGGGACCTCTAGAGATCATCTAGTCCAACTCCCCTGCTACAGGACTGCATCCAGGCAGGTCTTGAAAGTCTCCAGAGAAGGGGACTCCACAACCTCCCCGGGCAGCCTGTTCCAGTGCTCTGTCACCCTCACCGTAAAGAAGTTTTTCCTCATATTTGTTTGGAACTTCCAATGTTCCAGCTTGTGCCCATTACCCCTCGTCCTGTTACTGGAAACCACTGAAAAGAGTCTGGCTCCATCCTCCTTAAACCCACCCATTAGATACTTGTAAACATTAATAAGGTCTCCCCTCAGCCTTCTCTTCTCCAGGCTAAAGAGTCCCAGCGCTCTCAGCCTTTCCTCATAAGGGAGATGCTTCAATCCCTCAGTCATCTTTGTTGCCCTACGCTGGACTCTCTCCAGTAGTTCCCTGTCTCTCTTGAACTGGGGAGCCCAGAGCTGGACACAGTATTCCAGTTGTGGCCTCACCAGTGCAGAGTAGAGGGGGAGGATGACCTCCCTTGATCTGCTGGCCACACTCTTCCCTATGCAGCTCAGAATTCCGTTGACCTTCTTGGCAACAAGGGCACATTGCTGGCTCATGGATAATTTACTGTCTACCAAGACCCCCAGATCCTTTTCTTCAGAGCTGCTTTCCAGCAGGTCCACCCCTAACCTATACTGGTGCCTGACATTCTTCCTCCTCAGGTGCAGGACCCTACACTTGTCCTTGTTGAACCTCATTAGGTTCTTCTCTGCCCAGCTCTCCAGCCTGTCTAGGTCACACTGGATGGCAGCACGGCCCTCTGGAGTGTCAGCCACCCCACCCAGTTTGGTAGCATCAGCGAACTTGCTTAGCATACACTCTGTCCCCTCGTCCAGGTCGTTGATGAATACATTAAAAAATACTGGTCCAAGTATTGACCCCTGGAGGACACCACTGGTTACAGGCCTCCAACCTGACCCTGCTCCATTAATCACAGCCCTCGGGGTCCTGTCACACAGCCAGCTCTCAATCCACCTCACTGTCCCCTCGTCTAGTCCACACTTCCTCAGTTTCCTAAGGAGGATGTTATGAGAGACAGTGTCAAAAGCCTTGCTGAAGTCAAGGTAGATGACATCTGCTGCTCTGCCCTCATCTAGCCAATCAGTTATAACATCATAGAAGGCTATGAGATTGGTCAAGCATGATTTAGCCTTGGTAAATCCATGTTGACCACTTCCAATAACTTCCTGCTCTTGAACGTGCTTGGATATGACATCCTCATGGTATAGCATGACCCATTAGGTGACAGGCAGCATGGTTTTGGTGAGTTAGGCCACTTGGTAGGGGAGAGCTTCAGGTCGTATTATGACAGCCAGTTTTGCCCAGACATCCTTCTCCATGAGCCGGATGAGAAGGCAGACTGGGACACCCAACATGGCTTGGTGGGAACAAGATGTCCCTGCAGCAGGACTCTTCTTGCAGCAGTCCTGCAAAACACCGCCAGTTGGGTTTGGTTTGTTCAAGTGGAGTAACTGTTGCTGTTTGACATTTTTTTCTACTGATTATTTTGCCAAATCAGATTTTCCTAGGGAAATTCTTTCCTGGGGAAAACCCTCTCCATGCCCCAGCCAAAGGTGGTGTTAAGGGCTTGCTGTGCTGAGGCTCAGCATCACCAGCCAGGCTGAAGGAGGCACCTATGGAGGCTCATGTGCTGGAGCCCCACCAAGCCAGTGGCACTTCATCTCAGCCCAGGATTTTCAAAGAATCTCCCCCAAATTCAGCCAGATGCTCTGTGCAGAGGCTGTGCCGCAGGGAACCACTGTATGTGCAGTGAGGCAGGAGCCCAGCAGCGCTCCCGGGGCCCAGCTGGACCCAGGGCATGCCCTGGTATGGCCCTTTTGCTCTCCATCCCTTGCTCTGTGCTGCCAAGATTTTGGTTTTTTTCCCCTAACCAAGGGTGAGAATAAGGCTCTGAGGCAGATGCTGCTCCATGGCATGCTGGCAGCAGGAGCCATGCTGGCTCTCTGGTGACTGAAGTCATAGAGAGAGGGGAACAGCGGGTGCCCACCATGTTCCCATGCAAGCAGCTGCAACCCCCTGGCTCCCCCAAAAAAACATCCGGTGATCTCAACCCAAGCCAGTGCCAGGTGGGAGGGAAGGGGAAGACAAGTTCTGCCCCACCGGCACAAGAGGGCAGATTCCCATTCCGGGAGTGAAGTTGCAAATCCCACCCCTCCTCCATTACAACAGCTCCTTCTTGTTCTCAGTAACCTGTTGGTGTCGGGTATTAAATTTCAGCATTAGTTAAATGGTTTGGAAAGTGTCCCACTGTTACTGTATAAACCCACTGAGTAACATTTGGAAGAGAGACAGAGAAAGCACTCAAAGGCGCTGGGCTGAATTTTATGCCTATGGGAGCCTGATGCCACCCAGCCTGTCACGCTCAACTGTCCAGGGCGGGATGGCTTGTGCCCACCCTGTGGGACCAGGGTTCCCTCCAAAGTCCTCAGTTGTTTCAGTCTATTGGGTTGAGGGAAGTCAAAGGCATTGGAGGGGATCTGGAGGCTTTGTCAGCTTGGCTTTGTCCTTGGCCAACTCTTCTCTTGCAGCTCTAATAGTGACTTTTCTACCCCATTTGTTCCCTTCAGGGACTTGGAGCGGCAGGGGTGAAAGATTTCAGGCCTGGGACAGGCAATATCTTTGGGGACGTTGCAGTGGTGAGTTTGCAGGGTGGACAGTCCTCCCACAGAGACCAACAATCCAGCAAGGTCCCTGCTCTGCAGATCCCAGCCTGCTGCTTACATCAAAGGGCAAAGCCTCTTTCTTTTTGGAGCCATCCCACAAAATATTCTCTGGGCTTTGGGTGTTTTTAAGTGTGCAGGCTTGTCTGAGTCAGGGAACATCCGTAGCGTGAGAAATCAGTGACTGTCCCGTGCCAGCGGCCAAGGACGAGGGCCGGAGCTGCAGAGGGACTTGGAGCAGCTGACTCCAAGATCAGCTAAAGGCTTGATCTGCACTCCTGGTGTGTGTTACACGGTCTGCTATGTGTTGTATGGACACTTAGATTTTAGGTGGAATACTTAAATAGAATAGTTAAATAGTTAGGGGTTTATTTTATGGCCGTGCTAGTGTTTCTCAGGAGGAACAACAGAGAAACAGGAAATGTTTTCTTTTTTTTTGTCTGGGCACAAACAGGAGCAATCGACCTGTGAGAAATGCCCCATGTTCATCCTGGGCTGCAGGGACAATGTGCCCTGTCCCAGCCAGCAGTACGCAGCAGGCAGGAGCCTGCTCAGGGCAGATGCAGATGTTGCTGTGGTCAATGACGGATCACTGCTTCCTCCTGGAGGGACCTTTTCCTTTTCCCTTCCTTTCCCCCTGCCTGGGCTGAATAGGTTTTCATCAGGGTATTGTTGCAATGTCGCTCAAGTGGTCACTGGCCCCGTCTGAAAGGCTTTTCTTTGTCCACTATCCTGCTGGGGCTCAGGTTCAGCCACCCAGGGAGGAGGAGGTGCTGGCAGGGAGGTGCAGACAAAAGCGGGATATTTCCGGAAGACGTACTAATTTGCAGCTCCCTTTGCTGGAGCAAGGCTTTGCAGTTTCGCGCAGCTCTCCTTTCATTGTCGTCGGTGCATCCCAGTGGCTTGGGTCGGCGGAGTTTGATTCCCAGGGCTCATGCAGTGGAGTGGTACCCACCAGGCAACATCCATCAGATTTAAGGAGTTTCAGGAGGCATCGGTCCTCCCGTAGGACATCAGGAGGATCCCTGTGCCGTGGGACTGCTCAGCCCCACGAGGGGGAATATCTGGGACTGCAGGAGCTGCCTACAAACCAAGAGAACAAAGCTGTGCCATCTGCCATGGCTTCTTTCAGGAAGCTCCTGCGTATCCAGGCTAACAATACAGCATTTCTTCAAAGGCTGAAATCTTGCTTGTGCACTCAGAGAAAGCACTTGCAAAGCTCCACATAATGGTGCCATATGGTAGATCTTGCTGTAACAATCCTCAGTTTTCTGCCAGAAACTAGACTTTCCACCAGATGGGTAAATGACCGATGTCCTTTATATCTGCTTAACACTCCTTGTCATTCTGAGGTTTGCAATGAAACACTCTGTGTGTGGTGGTGTGCATCGGCTCTGTGGGATGTGCGCCAGGCCGGGGGTGGAGGCACAGGGGGATTGAACAGCTTGGTCTGGAGAGAGCAGCGGGAGCCCCAGCACAACATAGGACCCCTCACTGGCTCTTCTCCTAGTGGGGTGGGCCACAGCGGTGTCTCTGTCCCAGCAGTACAAGAATGGTGCTCCGGCAGCTCCTCAGACCACCTGGGAAGCTCAGAGGAGCTGCCAGGTCCATCGTGGCTTTGCTTGCCCCTAGAGCATGAGGTGCTGCCTCTACCTGGTCCCAAACCTTGCTCCCAGCCTGCATCCCTGCCAGCGGAGGGACAGGCTCAGAGGAGATGGCTGCCTACCCCTCAAAGCTTGTCCTCACGAGTATCTGGGCTTTGAGGAAATTCTAGTTGCTGGTACTGATGGGGCCTCTCAGACTTTTCACCTCCAACTTGTCATTAGTGATGTGCAAGAAATTAGAGCAGCCTCCATCTAGCCCTGCATCCTGCCCGTAATGTGCAGCATGTGCAACAATTTTAGCCTATTAAACTAGAGCAGGTAACCTTCTCTGGGTCCCTCTGCCCAGACTCCATCAGCCAGCAGGTCTTAGACACCTGGGGAGGTGATGCCAGGAGGTGAGTGGCTGGTGGCTGTGCAGTGTCCTCAGCCCCCCCGGGCTCAGTACGGACTGAGACCCTTGCCCACTGGCATCGCACAGTGTTAGTGGCTGCCTTCACCGGGATCTGCTGGAGGGGAGATATTCACATACGGTCTCCGAAGTGCTGGGCTTTAAGCGTTCCCCTCCCGCATCATGGAAGGCTGCTCCATCCCTCCCTGCTGCTTTCTGAAGCAGTGGAAACTCGGGAGCCTGGGGAACAAAGAAAAGGTCTCTGGCAGCTTACAAGATTTATCACAGCATTTGATTTTGCTATACTTGGGGCAACTAATGCATTTCATCACAGCTGCTCTTTGGATGCTATCTGTTAGGAGATAGCATCCCCTGTCACAGAGCTGTGTTGCCTTTGAACTGCTTTGTGGTGGTTCATGATGTGGGGTGCTTGGGTAAGATGCTCCATGCATAACTGTCCCACAGAGCTGTGCCTTCCCACCCTCTCAGCATGCTGGGGTGATTGCTATTTTATGTGCTGCTCCAACAGGGAGTGGAGGGCAACCCCAATGTAAGGAGAAGCCAGTGGTGCCGTCAGTGTGAGTGCTGTTACGTGTTACTATCAGCACCGGGTTGGGAACTCATTGCTAGCAATATCTGGTTTAACTTAGGAACTTAAGTAATGTGAATTTGCCCCGGTTTCTAGTCCAATAAGGAGAAAGTAGGTTTTGGGCCTTGCAAAACAATGCAGCTTTTAGGTAGCAGCTGAGGGATCAGCTGCAAACCCAAGCTTTGCATTTCATGCTTGCAGGTCAGCCGTCGTTTTTTTGCTGTCTGGTCTTTGCAGCATTAAGGACTTCAGGATTTTGGGGAGCCATTCAATGGTACCTGAAGCCATTTTCCCCTGTATCTGCAAAGAAAAGCATGCAGTTGGTATCCAGAAGAAATACGATTGCAATAGCCCTTGTGTCCTGGGCAAAAGACTCTTTTCTGCAGAGTCTATCCAGGGCCAGACACGCAGCATGGGACTCCTGACTCCGTCCCACCACCATCTCCCAAGACCAAGCTCCCTTGAGCTTTATTAATCACTTTTAAGGAAGAAAACCAAGTGATTTGGTGACGTCTGCTTCTAAATTCACTCTGCAGGGAACCGTGTGGACGCTTTTACCTGGGGTTGCCCAGGTTCTGCTCATTAGATGCAAACAGCCTGGACCTGCCACACTCTCATTGCAGCCTGCCGCTCACAGAACTTGTTTTTGTCACCTAGTGGCATTACACCCTCACATATAATCTCTTAAACACGTTTCAATAAATAAGCATCAATATAGAAGTCACACACCTACTCGGTGAGAAAATAAGGATTTTCTGCCTACATGCGTTCCACAGACCTGAATGAAGTAATCCACCGAGGAACGCTGTATTTCAGCTTTTCAGCATTCATGTAATTGCAATATCTGTTACAGCTGCAAACTAGCATGGGGGCTTGCCCCAAAACCCGTAATTTTACAAAGGAGCCAAGTTACAGCACAGTGTGAACCCCAGATGAAGGCAGAGAGCACATAAGAAACCCCTTTGTTTCCAAAAGTACAGCTGAAGTGGAAAATTTATGTGGTCTACCTGCTAAATGCTTTCCACTTTGCACTTCACAAAAGAGGAGGCTACGTCCCTGGGAGATGCCTGGGCAGGTCATTCGGTAACCCATTGGTGACCTTAATTGGGGCATTTAGGTTTTTGGCTTGTGTTTTGGCTCCAGGTGTTTCTGGCACAGGTCAGCATGGAGGGTACCAGCCTCACTGGATGGGGCATCTGCTCCAGCAGTGGTCTTCTCCTTCCTAATTTCTTGGTGGGTGGGTGGTGTTGCTGGAGTTACGGGCAGGGTTGAGCGGCACGTGGGTTGTGCCTTATCACCGACTTCAGCAGGAATCGTTCCTGCTGGGAATAGCCCGGGCCTGCCTTGTATCCTTTTGCAGATGCAAATGGAAACAGTTTGTACTGCTGTAGTATCTGTTGCTGGCAGAGTCTGGCTGTTCCTTGGCATGCAAGCATCACTGAGGTTAGCTTTTGGCAGCTGAGGCTTTCTGCAGCCCCATGGGCAGCATCCCGTCTGAGCGCCCAGCGGTCTTAATTCCCATTGACTCCAGTGTTCAAGTCAATACTATTATTTATGGGGATCAGCTTCCCTTCCCCAATAACACGTAACATCTATAAGCCCATCTGGTGCCTGCTTGTGCTAGGCATCTTGCTGAATGTCAAACCTCAGTCAGAAATTGACTCCTCACAGGGTGACTCTCTGCTTTGCACCTGCTCAAGTTCTTAAAAATCACCTTACGATGCCAGGTGTGACCACAGCCAGAGTTGTGGGGAAATGAGGACCACTTGTCCCACCCAAGACATGGGTATGCAAGGAGCCAGTTTCCATCTTATGCTGCCCATCAGCATCAGGCTGTAACTGGCTCCTGTTTCCCTCGGCCACATCCTTCAGGTCCCATGCAGAGTGGTAAATCTTGGGAAGCTTTCAGGATTGAGTTGGCATGGGGCTTTGCAGTCACTAATTCCCATCCAGCCCCTTTTTGAGGCCCTTCCCAGGGTGTTATCTGGGGAAACCTTGGCATGTTTTAGCCCCAGACCAACCATGCACAGCTTTTCTAAGTGAGCATCCCTATTGGGCAGGAGAAATCTGAAGCCACGCTTGACCCACTCATTAGCTTGCCTTCCAACTTCAGTAGCTCTCAGGGATGCCAGCAGCAGAGGTGGTATATAAAAAGAGATTGAAAAGAGAGCTGCCTCTTTAGGTCCATAAATAGGTGGGGGATCAACATCCGAAACCTCCTCTTATTTGTTTTCCAGCTGTGCTTTATTATGCAACGAGGTGCACCCACCGAAGGACAGTCAAGCCCAGCTGTGGTTAACTTGAATTTAATCAACTTTAGTGATCACAGTAGTAAATAATGGGCCAATACATCTTTTTTCTTTTTTTTTTTTTCCCCCTTGGGGTTTATGTACAATTCTGTGGAAGAAGTGTGCTGGTGATCCACCTGCAGGGCTTCTAGATCTGAGAGTGCTCTGCAGGGTAAAACTGTGTAGATCAATAACTCAGGCTATAAAAGTACCCCGTGTTTAATTAAAATGGGAGAAGGGTTTTCCAGATAATGTCAGTGAAAAGGTCACAGAAAGTCGAGCTCAATAAATAAAAAAAATGTATTTATGTGTTTATAAACATATATTACAAAAAAAAAAGATTGAGAAAGCTAAGTAGATACTTCTCTCTTAAAATACATTAATATTGGAATATGAACACTTTGAAAACCTTTAGCCTATTAAAATAATTAATTAAATGAAACAATATTAAAGCAGTACATGCTATCTGCCTCAGTTAGGTATTTGAACTGATGGGAACATGAAACAGCTGCAGCTAGGATTTATTGAGGAGCTAAATCAGCTATTGATGGCTGTAATCTTTCCTGCAGAAGAAGAAAGTAATACATATTTTATTTACGTCTGTCCTGTGCATTCAGATCGATAACTTAAACCTGCAGAGCAGGGTGGATTGAGGTCTTTCCTCTTCCAGTCTGGGACTAAAAATTTGATGTGGGAGGAGGTTGACTAGGCACAAGCACTTTGAAGTGCTAACACATTATTCCTTGTTGCTGCTACTCATTCCCTTGCTGTAAGCAATTTCCTTTATTCAAAAAATTCATTACATGATAAAGGCAAAATTAATAAAAATCTCCTATCTGTTATGCTTATTCATTAAGAAATATGAATAGCTGAGTTTTGTTCCTGTTCTGTAATTCCAGCTGGAGGTTGTCATGGGTAAATTAAAAATATACAGTGATAATATTGGCTGGGGTCTATTTCTCTGAGGCATCATTTTTAAGTTCTCAGGGTACTATTTCTGAAAAGATGTGTGCTAGGGAGGAGATATTTTTATTACTAATACTAAAAATAAAAGACTTCATTCACTACCTTCCTATTTAAAAAAAAAAACCACCTAAGATAAATCTGCATACGTTGAGAATTGTAATCACCTAAATAAATGTCACAGATAAAGAAGCTCCTCCCACGTTGCAGGATGTGTTCCAAGCGGTTGTTTGCACTGTAACAGCCACTGAGTAATAAGTCTGTTTCTTTAGGAAAACACTTAAAAAGAAAATAACGAGCTAAGTAAGATCAATTCTGAGGTAGAGGTTTATTGCATGCCAGTGCAGATGGCAGCCCGGGCTGGCAGCTGCAGGCAGGCAGCTGCCCAGCTGGACGTGCGGGCAGTGCCGTCGCCCAGCGGAAGATTAGATGAGGTATGGGGAGAAGAATGCTGATTGCCATTTCCCTTGACACTGCAGCATTCTGGGATAAGTCAAACTGATGAACTTGGAGAATAATGCCTGGAAAAGAGTGAAAAAGTGATATGACCCCTGAGAAAGGAAGCTGAGGCAGACTCCAACAGCCCTTTTTTTTTTTTTTTAATTCCCATGCTGTACCAGTTAATGCCAAATGTTACCAAAAAGTTCCCACTTGTTTCATTCTTTCTATTTTTTCTTTTTTGTTGTTTTTTTTGTGCAATCTGGGATGTCTCATGCTTTATTTGAGAGTGCAGGAGGTCTTGCCTTTATGTACTGTAGTCTCACAGAAATTTCTAAACTCTGCATCCATCCATCAGTAGTAAATTCACTTGCTCTTTTTTATGTTGTCATTTATTGACCTGGTGATGTCCTTCTGTGTATGTGTGTGTGTAGAGAGGGATATATATATGCACACATATGTAAGTATATATAAATGCAGAACAATCCAGCAAATTTTAATTAATTTTTATTTCAATTATGGCAATGGATGACTTCCTTATTTTTCACCGTCTGCTCCATGTATTACGGTTACGCGATTTGTTAGCCAGAAAGGTGCATTAGACTTTTTTCATCTTTTTTCCTATGACCTCTGAAGGTATTTTGGGGGTGCAGACCCCTGTATTGTCCCTTATTGCATCTCTACTCCCCAGCTACTTCTTGCAGAATGTTTGGTGGCCCACAGGACACATGGGATGTAGGGAAAGAACCAGTGATGGTTGTGCTGGGGTGTTGCAGCTGTGGATGGGTAGCGCTCAGGCTCGCCCAGCTCCAAGAGCTCATCCTGGAGGTCATTTCTGAAGTCAAGAGATTTGCAGCATCATGCTGGCTTCCTGCTGTTGCCTCCTTAAAGCCTGTGGCTAGCAGCCCATGGAAGATGCTCATTGAAGTGTCCACCATGACATAGGTGAAGTGGCAGAACAGGAGCTTGCACTGAGGACCACACGGTGAGTCTGGGGCTGGACTTGATGCCCTTTCTGGTAGGAGGCTTAAACATGTCTTCCAGCGGCAGTGCCTCACTTTTCTGGTTGATCTGGCTTTGCCTTCAGGATGTGGTTGGTTACTACAGTGGCTGCAAGCCAGAGGGGTGGTGGAGTCTCCCTCCTTGGAGATATTCAAAAGCCATCTGGACATGGTCCTGCTTAATCAGGGTGTTGGACCAGAGGACCTCCAGTGGCTTGGGGTCCTCATACAACCCAGTTGGCAGCTTGGGGAGGTACAGAGCATGGGAACATCCCCCCTCAGGGGTGTTCCCATGGTCTGTACCTCTCTAAGCACTGCTGTGTGTCCTCCAAGGGAAAAGTATAGATCACTTGATAGAAACTTGTTTCGTCCAGGGGTTCATGTTCATAGCGTGCTGAGCTGTGAAGAACGGTGTGGGATCACCTTCACTGGAGCCTGTGCCATGCTCAGAGAGAGGGGGAGATTTTGCTTGGCTTGAGCAGAGAGCCATCAGCAAAGCAAGCTGCACGGAAGTATTTTACCACCTAGAAATAGCAAATACACGCTGAGAATCAAATCTCCCCTATAAGTTTTTTTAAAAATCATATTTGAATAAAGTTTTAATGTGGAAACATGTTTCCTAATCTAAAGGTGAATAGTTTAACTGTTCAGGATAAATATTTAAGAGTAGCGTATCTCTTTCCAGTAAAAGCACTCTGGGCAGAGACTTCCTTTTGGTAGCAAAATGAAGCTGTTATTTTACGTGCCTTTGACACGATTAAAAAAAATATATAGCCTAGTTGGCAGATCCTGCCATGGGAGGCAGCCAGGTGGAAGGCGTAGAGCTGTGAAAGGGGAGGCTGAAGTGAGGGGTGAGGGCTATGGGCGTGGAGGAAACTGAGCCACCGATTATCTTCTCACTCTTCAACAGCCACCAACATTGCATGCTGTGGCAGGAGTGCATGGCTTGCAAATGGCCTATAAAATTAATTGCCAGTTAGAATCACCTAATTGTCGAGCTCATGATTATTAATTGAAGGCGCATATGGGTTTGAGGTTGTACACAGCTTCTCTGCCACGCTACGACTCCGCCAAGCCATTGCTTTGTCAGAGCTGCGCTTGTGAGCCCCCAGAAAATGGCTGGTGTTCCTGTCCTCTCTTGATCTTTTGGATTTTGAAGGGCAATTTCTGAGCAGCCTGCCTGGGGCCAAGATGTACTGAGATAGCCATCGGTGAGTGTGAGCGAAGGGCTGGAGGTGGGTGCAAGAATTCTCCATGCACATAAAACCAGCAAAGACCTGACTCTTCATGGTTAAGTCACTGCTACAACTCAGAATAACAGTCATTAGTCACTATTTGATTATGAGGATTTTCATATTCACTGGGTGCCACATAGTATTTATTTAAACACCTCTCTCAAGCATCCTGCAAGATATCATTAGGCAGGTGTTACTGGGTGATGCGGGGCTGCAATGGCCGAACCTGTTAGAGCTGGGGCAGAATGAAATGTGCTCTGTGGGGCTCAGAAGCATTTCTGTACCTTTTTTGGATGTGTTTGCACATTCTCAAGTGCTAGCACCTAATATGTTCTTCTGCTTTATCCCTTCTTACTCCTGCGTAGGCTTCAGCTTAGTTTAGATTTTTTTTCTCGGTTAATAAATCCTAGCATTTGCACAAGTTGTATTTTTAGGATATGGGTATTTTGAAAGTTTCAATAAATATTTTTCTAAGGACCTAAGTACAGATGTGCATGGCTGGTGCTTTCCTGCCTGAATCCCAGATTCACGTGTCAGGGAAGCAAGGTCACAGTGGAAGCACTTCCCTGTGCTCACTTAAACCCTCAACACAGAGGTGGATATTTGTCAGGAGACCCTCATCCTCTCCCACGCTCCCAGATGTACTTTTCCAATGAGCTGAATTTCAGCCGGGTCCCTGTGTCAGACGTCATGCTGTTAGCCACCTTTAGACACGCAGAATTAGGGGTGAAGCAGAGCTTAGGTGTCTCGTAGCCTGAGAAGGCAATGGCAAAGGACATGGAGTGCAATTTCAGTTTTGAGGCATGGAAGGGTGATGAGACTTGGCCAAGGCTGGGGAGGAGATCAGTTGCTGGGTATGAATCCCTGGCCTCCCAAATTGTAAGGCCATGGGGAGGTTTGAAAGCCGCGCTCATTGGAGGAGTCAACTTAGTTCTCCTGGGTGCAGGAGGAGGAGAGAGGTCTCAGATCATCTCATCTTTCTCAGTCCTCACTTTTTTCCAAGTCTCTGTTGCAGCAATGTTTATTTCTCTTGTAAGTGTCTTGCAAGTCTGCTTCCAGAGCTCTGCCAATGTCAGCTCTGTGCAGTACAGTGGTTTGAAGAGTCAGTTGGTATGGGGGGGCAAAGGTCAAGGAAGAGGCAAAGCTCCTCTATGTGTACATAATGGAAAAAGCTCCATGACACCTTTCCTTTTGAGGAGTAATTTCATCGGGAAGTGAAATTAATGCCTGAAATGGATGTATAAGCCTCTCCAACATGTTAGGACTGCCAGCAACCCTCTGTTGCTGCATGTTGCTCTGGAGGGCCCTTGGGTTTAGGTTACAAGATAGCTTAAGGCTGCCTTCCTTGTCTACTGAGTGCAATATGAGCTTCAATTAGATCAGTTGAATTTCTTAATGGCATGCTGATGCAGGGGTCCATCTTTACCTATAGGCATTTTGTTCAGCTTTTGCCACATAGGGCTTTTACCTTTGATTGGGGTATCAGGGGCTAGCTTTAGTTGATAAGCATTATTATTCAGGCAGGGAATCTTTAATGGGTCTCCATGTGGTTTCTTTCTTTCTTTCTTTCTTTCTTTCTTTCTCTTTCTTTCTTTTTCTTTCTTTCTTTCTTTCTTTCTTTCTTTCTTTCTTTCTTTCTTTCTTTCTTTCTTTCTTTCTTTCTTTCTTTCTTTCTTTCTTTCTTTCTTTCTTTCTTTCTTTCTTTCTTTCTTTCTTTCTTTCTTTCTTTCTTTCTTTCTTTCTCTTTCTTTCTTTCTTTCCTTCCTTCTTTCTTTCCTTCTTTCCTCCTTCCTTCTTTCTTTCCTTCCTTCTTTCTTTCCTTCTTTCTTTCCTTCTTTCTTTCTTTCTTTCTTTCGTGTTTACACACAATTAAGGGTGTAATTTTTAAAGGGGATCCTCTTAATTAAATCCACTGGCTGGGTGAGATGAGTTGGCTGGAGGTCATGGCAGGGCTCTCCTGTGACCTGCAGCATCTCCAGCATGCCCACCACTGCACCAACAGCCCTCCAGCACAAGGATTATCATCAGTGGTGAGACATTTTAAGAGACACCCATGGTTGTAAGATCAATGTTGGCTTTAGCAACAAGCCTCACAGCCCTGCCTGAATGTTTTATTTAGTTCTCTGATAAAAGCTTTGACCTACATCTAGCACCAGGAAGTGGCAAGGCTTTGATAATACTCGGGCATCCTGGTGGAGGGCATGCTGCTAACTGAGCCTCCAAGTCGAAAATGGATGTGTCCTTTAAAATAACATCAGATAGATAAACCAATAAAGGTTTCAGTCAGTAAACAGCTTTATCTCTGCTGGGCAATATGTAGTCCAGTTTTGATAGAGTGGATGTACCTCTTTATGAACTGTAGATATTAGGAAAAGCACTTTCTATTTTTAGTTATAGGAAAACAAACCAAAAACAAAAAAAAAGCCCCCAGTTTTTGGTGACATGACAGTGTCGGAAATGGAAATGGGCTGGACCACTCATTGCTCAGTGGTGAAGCAGTTATCTGGAGTGATAAAGAAGAAAGGTTCTATTTTAATTGTTCTTCACTGTGCGTATCTTAGATGTGGTCTGTCATCTGGAGCTCTCAATCCTCTGTGCGAGGCTGTCTTGCGGGAAGCTGTAACAGCTTCATGGATGTCCTTTCTAAAACACTTGCTGCCTTTAAAAGCAATGAAGGCAATGTCTGTGAGGAATGAGGCAGGGAGGTTTGCAGCCCTGTCCTCCTGGCAGCCGGCTGTAGCCCAGGAGTCAGGGGGAGGTCAGCAACAGCAGGATGAAAATTAGCATCATTGCCCTGACAAATCAATAGTCACGGGGCGATGCTGTGGGACCACCGCTGTGCTGTGGCCTCACATTGATTTGCACTACTTATGTGGGGGGTTGTGTCCGTGCCATCACCCATTTGTGTACTCATGTTGCATGGGTTTTTTTCCCCTTTCCAGGATGAACTTGACCTCACAGACAAGCACAGAGAGGCCATGTTCGCGCTGCCAGCAGAGAAGAAGTGGCAGATCTACTGTAGCAAGAAGAAAGTAAGAGACCCGTCCGCGCTGTGGTTGGGGGGCTGAGCTCCTTCCTTCCCATGCAGGGTGGAGAGGAGATGTGGGGAGGAACACAGCTCTCTTGGGATGCCGAGTGGTATTTGGGGTGTTGCAGAAATGCATCTGTTCCCCAGGGTGGCCCTGAGGAAGCAAGGTCTTCAGTCTCCAAAATGCAGAGCCTTTCTCCCCAAGGCCATTCAGGCTGGAGGAGGTGTCCCCACAACTTGCACAGGTGTCCCCCACCTCGTACTCGTTCCTGGCAGCACAAGCAGGGCCACATGTTGCTCTGTGGCCACCGAGGCTGACATTGCTGCAGCAAGGGGCTGTTCCAGTCACCATCTCTCATGGCCCTGCTCTTCTCTGCTGATGTCTGGTCACCCAGTTACCGCCTGCTCAAAAGCAGGGAGTCTCCCCCTCCCCTGGGTTTCCAGTTTGCTGCCATAAAACAGGCTTGGGCATCTCTTTTGTCCTTCCACCGTCTCTCCCCAGAGGACCACACAAATGGAAAGCACTGCTGGGGAAGCCGTGCACCTGCAGCGCAGCCTGCGAGAGATTTGGCCTGGTGGTGCAGAGCTTGCTTTTAGGGCAAAACTGTGTCACCCCCGGGGCGATAAAGGGCTCTAGGCTCATGGGTTTAACTGAGATGCTGCTGATGCGAGGGCTGATGTGAGTCGCTGATATCTCTGCTGAGCTCCCAGCATGACGTGTCCGCTCTGCGATGCTGCCCTTGTGGCCTCAGTTCTTAAGCTGAAAACATGCACGCACATCTTCCCAATGCTGAGATACCCTGACATCTGAGCTTGGTTGCGTCACGCTTTAGAAAGAGGTCAAGAATTGAGGTTCATTTGTATTTCTGCTGGTAAAGCAATGCCTGGGTGGTGCCTGTGCGCAGGTTCACAGATGCTGGTGCTGGCTCTCACGGTCCATCCAGGATGGAGCAGACTGCCTTGCCACCTTTCTCTCTTGGTTCATTTGCTTTTGCTTCTTGGCACAGGCAACCTAAGTGGTGCAGGGTACCACAGGCAGGCCACCTGTGAGGTGGCCAAAATCACTCTTTTTTTTTCCCCCAGTAAACTGAACATTTTTGCCCCTGTATGTTGGCACAGGAATTACCCCCAGCTATCTGTGCTGGGACTCATTATCCCTCCCAGAGTTGGCCAAAACAGAGATCCTGCAGGACATAACACCACGGGGAGAAATGAGGCAAAAATCCTCAGTCTCACAAGCAGAGGCATGGACACCAAAGCCTGCATGGGAAATGCCCCCATCTGGGTTCAGAGGAGGGCCGCAAAAATGATCGGAGGGCTGGAACACTTCTCCTGTGAGGAAAGGCTGAGAGAGTTGGGATTATTCAGTCTGGAGAAGAGAAGGCTCTGGGGACACCTTATTGCAGCCTTTCAATACGTAAAGGGGGTTTATAAGAAAGATGGGGACAGACTTTTTAGTAGGGCCTGTAGTGATAGGACAAGGGTAATGGTTTTAAACTAAAAGAGGGTAGTTTTAGACTAGATATAAAGAAGAGATTTTTTACAATGAGGGTGATGAAACACTGGAAGAGGTTGGCCAGAGGGGTGGTAGATGCCCCATCCCTGGAAACATTCAAGGGATTAGGTTGGATGGGGCTCTGAGCAACCTGATCTAGTTGAAGATGTCCCTGCTCACTGCAGGGGGATTGGACTAGATGACCTTTAAAGGTCCCTTCCAACCCAAACCATTCTATGATTCCCAAATTCACTGCTGCATCCCCTAACCTGTCTGCAGGAGTTGGCTCAGCAGTGCTGGTGGTCTCCTGGCCCCACTCGAAGGGCACTCGTTGCTATTAATGCCTCTTTTCTCCTGGTGTAGCAATGGCACCAGATTTTCCAGCTGTGTTTTAGGCCAAGAGCAGGCTTACCTTGCTCATGTAGGATTAAGTTTTAAGCCTCTCATAAATACCCCTGAAATCCGTGTATTATTGTTAGACAGAGGCCTGCCATGCCCGAGATTTAAATCGGAGGGGAGAAGAGATGTTAACAAATTACAGGCACTGGTCTGAATCGACAAGAAAACGGGCAGGGGATGCTCACTCGTCACTGCCTGTTGGATAAGCGGAGCCGTGCTCCAGTGCATCTGGATAAGGAGAGACAACGGAGACTTAAATCAAGCAAAGCAGTGTAATTATTATTGTGAGTGGAGATTACATGCTGTCTAATCTCCTGGGGAAGGGTTTAGATGGGGCTGATGGTGCCTCTTTCACGTTCCAGCACCTCTTTGCACTCACAAGTGTTTAAAACCCATGCGGAGGAACTCCTTGCTCCTGGGGATGTTGAGGGAAGGAGCCACAGAAGCACCCAGTGGCATCCTCAGAGGTTCTCGAAGCAGGCACCCATTCGAGGACAGATCCTGGCTGCAATTCTGTGCTGGTCCTCATTCCTCTGGCGGCTCTCAGCTGCTACTTCCATACTCGTGACTCCATCTTGGTGAGCTGCAGAGCGTACATGCCACTATTTGCTCTGAAGGAGATGTGCTGGTGGCTTGTTTGCAGGGGAGACAAATGCTTTTCTTCTGCTTTTTAATTAAAAATGAGCAAGACTGTCTATGTCAATGGAGGCTCCAGCAGCAGAGGAAACCAGGAATCACGTGGACTGGAAAACATGTCTCTATGCACAGCAGGCTCTAGGCAGTCCTGCTTCTATGTGATGAGGACTGGCATGCAGCAGAAACATCAGTGCCTATCCCAGCAGCTTGTGGTAAATCTTACGTACCTCTCTGGTTTTATGAGGATAAACCACCTGCATGGTAGCCTGGCATTGAGGAGAGGGGCTGGACTTCTCCAGCTGAGAGTAGTGGCTGGGTTTTGGCTAGGGCCATGGAGCTGGAAACAGGGCAGGGGTCCTACCTCCCTGTCTCGGCTGTAGGCTCAGCGGCGGTGATTTGGGTAGTCCAAGGATGCGCCTAAACCCTTTGGCCTGCCTGCGTTTAATAGAAAGTTGTTACTTGAGATGCTGGTAACACAGATTCACCTGATGCATCCCAGGGGACTGGCAAAGGTGGACATCAGTCACAGGCAGCTGCCTGACTTACCAAGGATCCAAAATTGTCCCCTGAGCAGTTTTTGTTCTTTCCTCTATTGCCAATTTTGTCTCCTGTTGGAAACAGACTGCCAGGTGACTTCAGTCGGGCTTTGAGTCTGAAAGGCCCAGTTTGGGGCATTCCTAATTTTTAGCATTTTCCCCATTTTCCTGCTGGTTGCAGTGCTCTCTGCTGCAATCGCAGAGACCAGTTGCAACAAGCTCTGTCCTGAAGGAACACCACAAGGCAGGACAGAAATGCTGCCCAGCCTTCTCCTGGGGGTTTTCCTCAAAAATCAGTTTTGCTGGGCTCCAAAATAACTCGTGCTGTGGCGATAGCCCACGCAGCCAGGGCACTCCTCTGCCTCCATCAACGGCAAAGGTGTGTGAAGCACAGAAAGCATCTGAATATCTCCTGAATATCCTGAATATGTCCTTTCAGTGTGTTCCCTGCTGCTATGTGCCGTGTCTGGCACTTCTGCTTTGCTGTTGGTGTCACCATAGTCAGCTCTGCAGAGTGAATCCCAGTTGTTGCACATTTTATATATTCCCATGATAAAAGGTGACCAAAATGACATTGCTGTGCTGGGTTGTCCTGGCAAGGGATTTGGCAACACCTGGCCTCAGCAGTGCTCATCAAGATGAAATAAGGGAAAACTGTATTTCCTTCCCTGGAATATTTCCCTCTGCCCTGCAGCTTTGTATCCTGGTTTGACTGCCCCACAAGCAGCTATTTTTATCCCAGCCTATAGTACTGGCTTGTCAGGGTGGAGGTTTTGCTCTCTCTGATTCTCTGTCCGTGGAGACACTGGGTGTGATCCCAGACCTGATCCTGCTTGGAGCAAGGGGATGCACTAGATGAACTCCCCGGGGTTCCGTCCCACCTGCATCACCCTGTGATGTGGGGGTGCGGGAAAAGCAGAGACATAAAAAGCGTCTTGTGATGGGGGCTGGCAAGTCTGTCAGCAGCGACCTGAATGGGAACTGAAGTCTGCATTAAATCCAGCAGCTGTGCAGCGCTTGGGTCAGGAGAGAGATTTAAAGATTATTGGAGAGACCTTCTTTGAAGTCATCAGCCCTCTCTGTGGCTGTAATAAAGCAGGGAAATGCGAATGTGGAGATGCATTAGCAGCAGGATGAAATCTGCTTTTAGAAGTGGTATTTTTGGATGATGACTCATTCTATACCTCATCCCAAACTATTTCACTCCCTGCTGTCCCCGCTCTCCAGGAGAGGATATTGCTTGGAAGCACAGTGAGGAAGCAGGAGTGTTTCCAACTTGAACGTTTCTTTGGCTGTGGGTTTGCTTCAGTGGAAGAGAGGGACTCAGGGTGGCCTTTCTCAGGAAGCTCCAAAAGTTATTAATTAAGACTTTGCACTTATTCTGCAGCACCTCTTAATTGCAAGAGGTTTGGCTCCTGCCAGCCTACGTACATAATGTCCAGCTATTAAAGCAGCTCACCACGTGATTTTTATGAGCCTTAAAATATGGGTGGATAAAGGGTGTTCAGGCAGAAGCCCAGCATGAATAACCACGTGGAACGTAACTAAACCAGCTCACGGGGATGCAGAGTCTGGCTCTGCCCCCCTCTCTTTCTATTCGGCTGAGCTCTCTGAGTGTCTGTAAAGCTGGGGTAGGGGAAAAATGACCCGCAGGGATGCCAAGTGATGCTGTAGTCTTTAAGCTTGTGTTGAAAACCCATTGGCATTGCTAACACTGAGTGCGTAGTAGCACAGTGTTAAGCTGGCCCCTGCAGGCAAAACTTACATCTAAAATTCCCTTAGACATCAGATATAAAACCAGGATCCCTTCGCATTAGGAGAAGGCAGTGGTGGTGCTTTTGCAAGGGAGAATGGGGAAAAATGTGACAAATAGGAAAATGAGTGATGGCTCTCCAGTAATAATGTATTTCACAGCCAGACAGCATCTTTCCTCTCTAACTGCGCCTTCCACTCTCTCCCTCCAGAGAGCTTCGCCTTCCGGCTTGCTCTTCCACTTGTCCTGCTCAGTCCTGCAGCTCGTTTGCAGGGCTTATGTTGCTATTTCCTTAATTTAAAAAACATGTGGGTTTTTTTTTGTTTTTTTGTTTGTTTGTTTGTTTTGGGGTGGTTTTTTTGCTGCAGTAGCAGAACTAAGAGCAAAAGCTGACAAAAGCAAGGGGAGGAAGAAAAAATAGCTCAGTGTTTTGTCATGCTCCTGGATCACCTGGGATGGACGAGAAGCGTTTCACGGCCCCTAGGCATCCAGATATACCTGAGGTTATTGCAGCAGCACATTGAAATATCATCCTAGGTGTCATTTTCGTGGGCTTACTGAGAGAAAGGGGCTGTTTGCATGGCTGAGGGTATTTTTCAATAGGAAATGTTTATAGTTTTTATCTTAAACGGTAATTCCCTTTTTAGTTCCAATCACAACACACTTTTGTTTAAGCAAGGTTTTTCTCCCTCTCTGGCCAAAATATGTATCTTTTAGCAATCTTTTTGAATTTTAAAGCGATGCTTTTCAAACAATGAACCAGCTGACTACGGAAGGCATCTGGTCATGCTATAATTGCTAATGGGGAGCATAATTTTTAAACCCTCGGAAAAGCATATGACGACATGTGTGTATTTGTCGAGGTGAGGGTATAGGAAGTATTACCACACAGAAAACTGGAGTGTTCTGGGATGGGACCCCAAGATCCCAATTTGGGGAGAATCCGATAAAATTACATCCCTTAGCAGCATCACGCTGTGAGCCTTTGACAGGGTGTGGGGAAACAGCTTTAATTGCATCATTTAGTGTTCGTTGCAAGGATACCTGCGGGACCTGAGTGGCTGGAGGGACAAGGAAGACCCAGAGGACTAAAACCTCCACCAGCACATGCCTGGCAAAGACTTGGCTGTCAGTGGAGCTGGGCTGGGTTTAAACATCCCATGCAGGCTGCAGACCCATTGGCTTTAAAACCCATCCATGCCACTGTCTGCTTCTTTTTTGACCTTGCAAACAGCATCCAGGTGGATCATCTGCAGCAGGCAGGGAGGTGAGGGTTGCCAAAATGCTGTGGGCTGCCAGCTGCCACCAGCTTTCCCTTGCTTTGCCATTACGGAACAGCTAGGAGGGGTGGGGAACATGGTACAAAATAAAAATGCAATCAGAAGGATGTGTAAAAATGAAGGGGGTTGCTTCTGTTTTTTGCAGCAGGTGCCAACTCAAGAGGGGTTTTTTTGACCCCTTGCTGTGACTTCCCTGGTGTGAATTTCTCCTGGGGTATGCCAGCCTTGCAGGTGGTGCCAAGAAGGGGGTGAACCATCACAGTCACTTAGTGTTGTCACTGAAGGGCTCTCCATGGTTTGCTTGGAGGTGGCTGCTGCAAACCAACCCTTTTCTTCTCACTTAGTTTCACCTTGAAGGATCTAACCTGGCGTGTTGGACATCAGGTGGGTGGGGAGCCTAGCCAGCTGCCCTCCAGGGCTCAGTTATCCCAGAGCAGCTCCAGATCCATCACCACCACCATGGGCTGCAAGTGTGGGAAGGAAGCTGATGGATCAGATGAAGACAGTTCCTGCAGGCTTGGCATCTAAAAAGTGTCTCCAGAAGGTTGATTTGGAAGCAAAGCAGCCATAACAAAGCACCGAGGAGCTTCACGGTTGTCTTTCTCCCCGCTGCCATGGGGACATGTTATGAGGAGGAGGGTGCATTGTTCCCGGCAGCTGTATTCCTGCAGGTCAGAGGGGCAGGAGCTCATGAAGATTCACTTTCCAGGAGTGGAAGTACCCAAATGGAGCCGAGACCAGCTTTCTAACACTAACCGCTTTCATGCCACCTCTGGCTCAGCCGCCACCTTTGGCTCAGCCACCACCTCCTCTGTGCTGCTGCCCAGTATCCCAAGGAGGGTCACTGGGAAGAGCAATGGCAGTCTGACTGTGGGAGCTGCCGACACCCCAAGGGGGAGGAACGTGGGCTGTGGAAGTGTCAGGCTTGTCACCAAGATGTGGCAGGGCTAGGGAGCATGAAGTTTCCCCAGGAAGAGCAAAGGGATGGCTGGAGCTGACAGATCAGTGACCTTCACTTGGAAAAGCTCCCACTAGTGATGCATCTTGACTGGGCACTGCTTTGCCCGCAGCACCCGGCACTGACGGGGAGAATGGAGCTTGTTCGTAGGGTTCACACCACAACACGCCCCTGCCACTGCAAAACAGCTGAGCAGCAGCATCCATCAGCCCCGCACACGGACACAGACCCCAGGGACGAATGGGCATTGGAGGCAAGGCAAGTAGAGAGTGCAGCAGTGCCGGCGCCACAACTGGTGTGATTTGTATTTTTGTCAGGTCCCTGGAAGGAAGAAGTGGGTGGTGGGGAAGCAGGTAGGAAATGAAGTGGGGTATGGGCCAAAGATTACCCTTGGCTGCATGGCTTTGGCATTTCCTGATTTTTGCAGCAGACCATGTGTGTCCATCAGGGCCATTTCCCAGAGGACAGCGAGGGATGTTGATGCAAATGTTACAGATGAGAAGGGACACTTGTCCCTGCACTGTGCAATTAGAGCCATCAGCCTGCCTCTAAAAGCGCAGCTCGTAGTAAGCTGCAGAACGGTACTGGGCTGTCAGCGGGGTTCACATCAGCCCTCACTTCTGCTGCGCTTCTTGAGAAGAGAGCAAACACAGCAAAGACCTAAACACATCCCAGAGAAGAAGAAACTGGGAGACGTTTGTGTCCCTGGTGCCAGACAGGCAGGATGCAATGGAGCATCCCAAAGAGGTGACGTTGGCAGTACTCAGCTCTGCGCCTGGGCATCCCTCATCGAAGGCAGGCTGCAAAACTCGTATCCCCAAAACCCACCCTGGGTGCTGGGAAACCATCTACAAATTCACCCTTTCAAACCGTGATGCCTGCAGAGGTTCCTTCCTCTTCCTGGCTTGCCTTGTGAGCAAAGCCTTGTGAGTCACTTCCCTCTGGGCTTATTAATTTGTTGGGAGATTTCTTTACCGCCACCAAATGCACTAAAGGACACTTATCAGTGTGCTATAGACCATTAGCCACAGTTATTACCACTGAGCAATGTCCTGCAGGAAGCCGAGGGAGGCTTGTGCCCTGATCTTTGCCTGCTTTATTGTGCAGTTCCCCTTTGCCTGGGAAGTTGCTTTCCAATGAGCCTGGCCGGCTGCTCATGTGAATTAATGAGATTCTGCTGCATTTAATTGAGAGCGATCTCTAAATTGGGGGTTTCAGGGAGGAAATGCAAGACCCTGAGGGAGCCAAGCAAAGGGAAATATTTATAATGCAGCACGTTAATTATAAATGAGCAGTTTAGCCAATTTTGTTGTTCAGCCTCCCCTCCGCCCCCCAGAGACGTTTATTTGTTTGCTCCACCGCCTCCTTTCAGCCTTAAACAAGCAGCAGGGTCCGGATCCCTGCCTGCCTCACAGGTGTTTGCACCATGCAGAAAGGCCCTGGAATATGGGATGAGCCAGCCCTGCTGCCTGCCCACCGCATTCCTCAGCACAGATCTTGCTCCCTGCCCAAATCTGTGGACTGGGTACAGCCCATCATCTCTTGGTGCTGAGTAGTGGTGAGGACGTCACAACCCTTCCCAGCTGGTGTTGCTGCTGGGAGCACTGGTGGGAGAGGGATGCTCCTTAGAAGAGGTGCTGATGGTACCCTAGGGTGATGGGGAGGACCTCCAGTGACCTCTCCAGGTGGTAAGTGGCAGAAGCTGGTCCCTTTTTGGGCTATGTTCAAGGCACACGTGGGTGCCCCTGCTCTGCTGTCTCCTGGGGCACCATTTGCTTGCCATCCTCTAAAGCGAGGCAGGAAAGTTGGGAAAATCAAAATCTTTGCCCACAGGCTGTGCAGGGTTTGTGCAGAGCCTTCCTGTGGCAGAGCGCAGGACAGCTCAGAGGGGTGAGCTGGCAGACACGCATGGGGCTCATGGCTCCCCAGCATCCCTCCCTGCTTCAGTGCCTTCACCACGTTTACGTTCTCTCTCTTGTTTCTGGTGCATATGGACGGCGTGCTGTATATGGCTGTGTGTACCAGGGAAGGTTGTGCTTTTGCACACAGGAGCAAATGGGAGGGTCCTTTAGGAAGGTGCACAGTGTGAGCTGAGAAACCAGAAAGACCTGGCTGCCTGTGTCAGACGGGATCATTACTGAGCAGGAAAGTGGCCCAAGCCTCACCCCGGCTGCTTGTCACCACTGAGGGACCATGGGGTTATCCAGCAAGACAGGCGGGCGGCACTGAATAGGGCTAGCACCAAGAAACTGCCCTTTGGTTGCAGGAAAATAATGCAAGCGATACTCTCCAGATTGAACCTGCCATCGGGTGCAGCCTGACCTCACATCCCCATGCTGATTGGCCATGGGTAGTTTCCTTGTATTCTGCTCCCACCTCACACTGTTTGGACAGGATAGGGACGGTTTTATTTGTTGTTGGCAAAAACTAATTGTCAGAGCATGACTATGAATGGTCCTGCATCCATGCAGAGGCAGGCAGTAGGATGTCCTTCTGGATTTTTAGGTTTGGCACTAGCATGGGTAGGACAGATTTTTTTTGTTGTTTTTCTAACGTCTCAGAAAAATTCTTGCTCTTTGCTGAATCACACTTGGTTAAAACAAAAAAAGAAATGTGGAGGGCAGGTGAATCAAATGTTTCATTCAAAACCTTGGTTCTTGGCAGGAGAATGAGGGGAGAATGACCCAAAGTATTCAAGCAGAGGGCAGGAGGGCTGAATGTAGTCTTCTTTCTCAGGAAAGTTATTTTATTTGCTTTAAACTTGACCAGATCTGTAGAAGATTAAAAAAAAGTGAGGCTTGTGGATGTGCATCTGTCAGCAGGAAGCGTGCCTGAGGGCATGGCCAATTGACACAGAGGGCTGCTCGGGGCAATCTGGTTACTGCCAGGCTGGATTACAGCAGCTTGGAGAGGGCTGGAGATGACCATGAGGGTGGACACACAGCTTCTCTTGGCCCTCAGCCTGTCACAGGAGATGCCCAAGGGTGTGCCAGGTCCCTTGTTGCTCCCAAACTTCTTTTGTCCCCATCCAAGAGTCAGGCACAGCGAAGGGTCAGGTCTGTGGGGATGGGCTGCACTGCCTGTGGGGGAACTGGGTTCCTGTCCAAATTACCTATTGCTGACTTTGTGTATTCTCATCTTGGCAAGCTGCAGCTTGGAAAATTTGAATGCATGAACATTTTCCACGTATGCCTCTTGAACCACAGTAAATATTTGGGACTCTGCTCCTTGGGCTTCCTGAAATCAGCTGGAGGATCAGTAGTTGTCTGCATGCACGGACGTGGGAGCAGAGGAGTAGGTCATCTAGCTCCCACCATCACAGACAATGGCAGTGTAGGATGACCTTTGCAAACATCTCTTAAAGTTAGGGAGGGACCAAAGCCATACAGCAGTTGGGCTGTGAACTGAAGATGGTTATTGAGGGAAGATGCCCTTAATGATTTGCATAGTATCATAAAATCACCAAAAAAACCAACCCCTACAGTCTCTTGTCACTAGAGCATGCCCTGAAGTGCCAAATCTACACCTTTCTTAAATACCTCCAGGGATGGTAACTCAGCCACCTCCCTGGGCAGGCTGTTCCAGTGCCTGACCACTCTTTCAGTAAAGTAATTCTTCCTAAAATCTAATCTAAACCTCCCCTGCCGCAACTTCAGACCACTTCCTCTGGCCCTGTCTTTATTCACCTGGGAGAAGAGGCCAACACCCACCTCTCTACAACCTCCTTTCAGGTAGTTGTAAAGGGCAATGAGGTCTCCCCTCAGCCTCCTCTTCTCCAAACTAAACATGCGCAGTTCCCTCAGCCTCTCCTCATATGGCTTGGTCTCCAGACCCCTCACCATCTTGGTAGCTCTCCTCTGGACACACTCCAGCACTTCAATGTCCCTCCTGTACAGTGGGGCCCAGAACTGAACACAGTTCTCGAGGTGAGGCCTCACCAGTGCCGAGTACAGAGGCACAATCACTTCCCTACTCCTGCTGGCCACCCTATTCCTGATACAAGTCAGGATGCTGTTGGCCTTCTTGGCCACCTGGGCACACTGCTGGCTCATGTTAAGCTGGCCGTCCACCAGCACCCCCAGGTCCTTTTCTGCTGGGCAGCTTTCTAGCCACTCTTCCCCAAGCCTGTAGCGTTGCTTGGGGTTGTTGTGACTGAAATGCAGGACCCAGCACTTGGCCTTATTAAACCTCATACAATTGGCCTTGGCCCATCGATCCAGCCTGTCCAGGTCCCTCTGTAGAGCCTTCCTACCCTCAAGCAGATCAACACTCCCACCTAGTTTGGTGTCGTCTGCAAGCTTATTGAGGGTGTACTCAATCCCCTCATCCAGATCATTGATAAAGATATTAAACAAAACCGGCCCCAAAACTGAGCCCTGAGGGACACCACTGGTGACCGGCCGCCAAGAGGATTTCACCCCATTAATCACAACTCTGGGCACGGCCATCCAGCCAGTGTTTAACCCAGCGAAGAGTACACTTGTCTATGCCATGATTCGCCAGCTTCTCCAGGAGAATACTGTGGGGGACAGTGTCAAAGGCCTTACCAAAGTCCAGACAGACAACGTCCACAGCCTTCCCCACATCCAGAAGGCGGGTCACATGGTCATAGAAAGAGATCAGGTTGGTTAAGCAGGACCTCCCTTTCCTAAACCCAGGCTGGCTGGCCCTGATCCCTTGGCTGCCCTGCACTAGCTGTGAGAGCTCACTCAAGATGATCCTCTCCATGATCTTTCCTGGTGTCGAGGTCAGGCTGACAGGCCTGTAGTTCCCCAGATCCTCCTTCCAACCCTTCTTGTAGATGGGCGTCACATTAGCCACCCTCCAGTCATCTGGTACCTCCCCTGCTGACCAAGATTGTTGATAAACGATGGAGAGAGGCTTGGTGAGCTCTCCCGCCAGCTCCCTGAGTACTCTTGGGTGAATCCCATCTGGCCCCATAGACTTATGTGTGTCTAGGTACAGAAGCAGATCATTGACTACTTCCTCCTGGATTATGGGTGGGTTGTTCTGCTCTCCATCCTTATCTTCCAGCTCCGGAGGCTGAACACCCTGGGGATAGCTGGTCTGACTATTGAAGACAGAGGCAAAGTAGGCATTAAGTATCTCAGCCTTCTCCTCATCCTTGGTTGCAGCTTTCCCCCCAGCATCCAGTAAGGGATGGAGATTCTCCCTGGCTCTCTTCTTGTTGATATATTTATAAAAACTTTTTATGTTGTCCTTAATGTTAGTCACCAAGTTGAGCTCCAGCTGGGCTTTTGCCTTCCTAATTTTCTCTCTGTATAACCTAACGAGATCCCTGTACTCCTTCTGAGTTGCCTGTCCCTTTTTCCAAAGGTGGTAAACCCTCCTTTTATTCCTAAGTCCCATCAGAAGTTCCTTATTCATCCAGACTGGCCATTTTCCCCGCCCTTTAAACTTGCGACTCGATTGACTCCAGCCTAGAGCTGTGTGACATTTCTGCTGTGAATCCTTTTTCTTCTTTCCGTGTAAGTTTTTAGGTCAATACAGTGGGGGAAAGGGTTGATCTTGAAGTATTCCCTCAAAATCTGCCTACTTGCTTCAAGCAGTCCCTGGGGACATGCAGTGTAATTTATCTGAGCTGGGCTCAGAGGTCCTTTAGTCATGTCATACACGAACATGGTAGAACCTGAAAATCCTTGTGAGTCTCACCACATGCAGGGCATTGTAGACCAGGATGACCAAATGAGGTTCTACATTATTCAGTGTCATAGATCATGGGCTCAGGGTGACATCCTTTAACAGGGGACATTGCCAGGTTCGTGTTCCCTCCTAACAGCTGATGAAGGTGACAGAGGAGTTGTCTGTTGTGCCTGGAGTCTCTCTTAGGATGTTGGTAAGTCATGATCCTGCTCCAGGAGTGGAGCCTAGTTTGTGTCACATTTATTCACTCTTCTTTATTTGTTAGAGACACTTTTTCTCACCACAAAGCACATTCATCAAGGCTATACAGCCAAAATTTCAAGGGCACTGTAGAGGCGGCACAAGAGAAATCTAGATGTAAAATTTCAGTGTGGTTTCTCCAAAGCTGATAACCACAAGACTGATGCAGTATCATTGGGGCAGTTTGGTCACAGGCAGATGGTATATTATAGATTGTATATAGTTCAATAAATCAGGTAATGTTCCCATAGCTGTTGGTGTTGAACTCGGAATATAGAAAGTTGCGCTTACATGGATATAAAGTAATGCAAGAGCTCAAGGGCACTTCAGACGTGATTGGTCATGAAGGGCAGGGGATGTTAATGATATTTCTACTAATCTGGTGTCTTTGTTTCACTTTTTTTTCCCCCTGCCAGGATCAGGAAGAAAATAAAGGAGCCACCAGCTGGCCGGAATTCTATATCGATCAGCTGAATTCAATGGCTGCTGTAAGTATTGCCCAACGGATGGAGGAGCAGCGCTGTGGTGACATTCTGTGGCACATCCAGCATTGTGCCCAAGAGGGTGGCAAGTGCTGTAGCCACAAAGGTGTGACCTGGCTATTTTCAGCCTTTTGAGTCTGTGGACCTCTCAACAATTTGCAGTTGGCAGTAGCTTGCAATTCGTCCCAGCAATTGAGAAACCCCTAATGTAAGGGTTTAAGGATATCATCTATTAGACCAAAAGATACAGCTGGAAAACAGAGGCGTTTTCTATGGCAGGAAGGGCATTTTATCTTACTCCAGGCTGGGAGGCTGTGAGACAGATAGCAAACAGCAGGTTTCACTACAAAGCCACCAGGCTGTTTTTTAACGAGCCTGTTTGTACAATGTCGGTGGAACACCAAGGTGCTGTGGTTGCTTTGAAGCAGATAGTTCTTGTGCTTTTTCATGGATGCCTGCTACCCCTTGCTCCTTAGACACCCTGCTGTGCCGGGCGGCCACCGCAAAACACAAAACACGGCACTGTGGGTTGTCTGTCCCATGAGGGACGTTCTTAGATGGAATTTTATTAAATACTTTCTTGTTGAGATCATGCCGGGTGAGACAGAAATAGCACTGTTTTCTGTAGGAAATGCAGTTTATTTCCTGCAAGGCTGCACTGTTCAGACCCCCTCTATCCTCACTCCTGCTTTTGGGGGCTGGAGGTGGTGAGGCTCATGGCCAGTGCACTAGGGATGGGAGCAGCATGGAAAATGAAAAAGAAAAGCATCATTTTTCTTTTTCCCCCCCTGTGTTTGCCCTGCTGTCACGGGGCCATGGTGACAGGGAAGGTAGGGCTGGGTAGGGGACTGGGGACAGAGGCAAGTAGCAGGGGACTGCAAGCCAGGCAGAGAGTGTGCTGCTTCCCTCTGGGAAGGCAGGGATGCCCAGGGCTGGCTGTGGACTTAGGTGAAGCCCTGAGCCTGAGCAGAGCTTGCGATCAAAGCCTGACAGATGCCTGGAGGGCATCTCCCTGGCATGCTACCAAAGAGGAGCTGGATTAAATGTGAGGGCCAACACATCTCTTCATATCTGCTGGGACCCTTTCCCCCTCCGTTGGCTTAGCCTTGGCTGGTGCTGGCAGGGCTCACCCTGACACCTCCAAGGGCCCAGTGCTGTCAGATGGTGCAGGAGGCACCTGGGGTGCTGCTTTAGCGGTGGCATTAGCTGCATGAGTTGGGGTGAGGAGGCTGTACCCTGTGCATGCCTGGGGCTGCAGGCAGCCGTGCTACCCAGGTAAAGCCGAAGGAGCCAGGTTCCTGGCCCTCAGTGCCAGCCTGATAGCAAAATCCAGTGTGGGAGACGCCACAGGCATCTCCTGCACTGTCCCCAGCCTGGATGCACATCAGTGGGTTGCATTGGAAGACCTGGGAGCGACAGGGTTGGCAGGACCCACATGTCTGACCCCAAGCGCGGCTGCAGCATCCCGTCCCCTCCGGGCTGTAGGGTGTCCCCTGAGCCCCTCACCTCTGTGGGGCACATGGGTACCTGTTGGGATGCAGTGGTACCAGGGGAGGCTAAAGGACTCCTCCTTCTCCCCTGCCCCCATTTGGCACCTTCCCTCTGTGGACCCCCAATTCACATTGGTTAGGCCCTTGCATCCTCACAGCCCTCTCCAGCCCCAGAAACACATCGAGATTAATGTCACCCAGATGTCACCTGCAGTGTCTCTGAGCAGGGTTCATCTGGACACTTTCTTATGGGGTACTGTGATGTATTTATTTACCTCTTGCTTTTACAAAGTGTATTTCCTGGAGGGTCATGGGCTGTAGGGGGCATGCCAGGGTTTACATCCAGAGTCCCTGAGCTGGGATACTCGCCTGAATTGCAGCCTTTCCCTCGTGCTGCTCTGAGTCTGAGAGTTGCAGGGGGACAGTTGCGAGCATTCTCCAACATGGGCTTGTATGGATGAGTTGCAGGTCAGCCATTTGGGGTGATACCACTCCTACCTGCAGGGTGTTAACTCTGGAACTTAATGATCACACAAGACAAGCATGTCCTCTCAAGGTGTCCCGGTTGTCTCAGGGCAGTGAAGCCCAGCGTCTACCAGGCTTGCTGGGGGATGAGGACCGGTTTGGGGAAGAGCGCACTGGGTTCCTGTGGCCATGCTCAGCACTGGCCGATGTTTGTTTCCTGCTGCTTTGAAACAAAACCCAAGTGGCCGGGGAGATGCAAGGCCATCAGCAACACTGCTCCAGAGCCAATGCAGGTTGGTGTGTCGTTCATTTGTGATGCGCCAAACACTTGAAGCTTAATTGCCCATGTGCTAGTGAGTTGTCTGGATGCTTGCAGGCAGCATCTTCAACCTAAAGCAACGCATTCACACTGCTGTCCCCAGTCCAGGGGAACTCCTTGCAGACCACAGGAGTTCTTCCAAACTGCCCCTTTTCCCAAGTCCTGTGATTGATTGCCATAAGAATCTGGACTTTTAGACTTCCAGAGTCGGTTTAAGGTCCCAGCTCTGTCCCAACAGCTTGCCATGGTGGGTGACAGGTGCTCCTGCTCTTCAGTTGCAAGCTTTGCAGGGAAAGCTTCTCTCTCACATCTGCCTTTCTCCTTGCAGAGAAAATCACTGATCGCCTTGGAAAAAGAAGACGAGGAGGAGAGAAATAAAACAATTGAAAGTTTGAAGACTGCACTGCGGACAAAACCAATGAGGTAATTCCTTTCTGTTTCCTGGCTTTATTGCTGAGGTCACGGCTTTGGATTTGAGAGAACTCAAATCCAAACAAGCTGGGGGTTAAATAGAAATATAAATGGTGCTGCACAGGACGAGGGAGGCAAGGATCCTAAAACAGCACTTGCTTTTTTCAGTTCACCTCTTGTCATTTTGTTCCTTTAAGTTGGTCCTTTTAGTGGCCAAGAGCCACCAGAAGCCACATCTGTTCAGGCAAATCAGGCAACTTTTTTTTTCAAATTTGCTTTTGTTCTCATTGGAACAGAATGTAAAAATTCTTTCTAGATGGAATTTAAAAAAAAAATATCTAATTATTGTTGGTCAGCCAGGCCCTTTGTTACAACTTCAACTTCTCTTGCACTTTTAAAGGAATAAAATCACATGAATCTTCAGGCTTCTATGAAAAGCACAAAAAAAAATATTGCTAGGAGGTTTTGATGGGGAGGATAAAAAAAGGGTGGGACTCTTTCTGAATGTCTGTAGTTTTTCCTAAATTCAGTTTCTCTGGAGTCTGCATGCACACATCTGCAAAACCTTTAAGATGCCTCGGGTCGACATTATCTGGTGGGAAAATGTTTCATTAAGAAATGCATGACCTGGACTGGTTATGGAAGAAACAAATTTGCTATTGCTTGCAAATACATTCCCCTCTTCCATTTCTCTTTTGCAATGGTTCTGGTGATGGTACTTGGTAAGAAATTTCCAGTGTCAAGGGTGAGCACCCGATATCTGTGAAACCCGGACCTCATGGGTGCTGGCTCCCCACAGTTCCCTTGGGAGCAGGACTGGTACCCAGCCATGAAGCTTTGCAAAGTCTTTCAAAGTGGTTTGCGAGTCTGTCTCACTGGAAGTCAGAACGATCCAGCAGACTCTATAGAAAATTTTACCTGTTGGACCTGCTTTTGCTCCCAGGGAAGCGAATGTCAAATTTCCTATTGACTTTGGCTGGAAGAAGAGCAGGCTTTGAAGCAGAGAAATCCGTTTTCCCCAAGCCTGCAATTACCCATTCTGTTACTGCACATCAGCATGGCTTGTTTCAAATTAAAATCATCCCAGTGCTGGGATGTTCTTGGCTCATTTGCTTTCCAAGCCCGTGCCTTTTGCCAAACCAGAATACACCCAGCCTGGATGGCATTGGGCAGGGAGGTTCTAAAATGCCTGAGCAGCATGCAGTGTTATGTCTGCCTGCTCTACTCAATCTGCCTGGGGCACTGCCGTGCGTTTGCTGTCTGCTTTCTATTTAGCAGCATTATAAGTCATCATAAAAATCAGAAATCCCTTAAAATTGATAAGATATGCCTAAGGGAGGAGAAGGATGTGGATGGTGAGGCAGGAGAGGTGGCAGGAGGCAGAAGGGCTGATACACATCATGGATATGGACTCGGCTGACCTTGGGGTGTCTGCAACTGATGAGGAGGTGACTCCAAGGCTTGGGAGCTTCTTCCAGTCCTGTGCAAAACTGGTCCCAAGTGAGTGAGATTTAAGACTCAGGTTGGGGACTGGCAAGGTTTTGCAACAGCATGGCTGCAAACTCCTAACCTCCACCGTGGGGCTTACGCCCCAGGCTTAGCTGGTCCTCTTCCAAGTATCCTGGCTCTGGACAACCTTGTGCGGAAGACGCCTGGTTGCCTATGCTATGGGGCATCAATTAAATTGTTAAGATTTTCACAACCTCGTCCCTGTGCTCTAAACTTGTAGGCTTTCTGTTATCCAAAGTCCAAGATAAAATAGATAAGAAGGTTCTGGGTTTACAACAACAGACAAGTCAGCCCTGTTTGAGAGTAAAAGGGTCCTGTAGCATGTGGTTTTAACCTCTTTCTGACAGGTTTGTAACCCGGTTCATCGACCTGGATGGCCTGTCATGTATTCTGAATTTTCTCAAAAGCATGGACTATGAGACGGCAGAGTCTCGAATACATACCTCGCTCATTGGATGTATAAAAGCACTAATGAACAACTCCCTGGGCCGGGCTCATGTCCTGGCCCATTCGGAGAGTATTAACGTAATTGCTCAGAGTCTGAGCACAGAGAATGTTAAGACGAAGGTGGCAGTGCTGGAAATCATGGGCGCTGTGTGCCTGGTTCCTGGGGGCCACAAAAAGGTACTGGAGGCAATGCTGCACTACCAGAAATACGCCAGCGAACGGACTCGTTTTCAGGTAGGTGGGTCTCAACTTGCCCATCGGCTCCTGAAATTTGTCATTCTTGTCCCTTACTCCTCCTGGATATCTAAAAGCTGCTTGCAAATGATTTATTATTGCCATTTGCAACTTAGATACTCTGGGAATTGTTCCAGAACTGTCTGATGAGATCTGCATCTGAGCAAAGAGTAAGGAACCGTTTATTTAAGGCAGAAGTGCCCCCACAGAAAAATGCTTGCTTGTGCAGGGTCACTGGGATTGCAGCTCTGCAAGGCTGTAGCACATCTGGATGGGCTGATGTTAGCCTAAACGGGTGCTGGGGTGGGCTGCGTTACAGCAGGCAGCATCTGATGATCCATCACCAGCAGGTTGCTACAGGGGCTGCAGGAGCATCACAAGGAGTTGTTCCTGCATGTGTCCCCTGGCCATTTGTGCAGTATTTGGGCTGTCACTGGGCATTTAATTGACATTACATGTTTGGCAGACGCTGATCAATGACTTGGACAAGAGCACAGGACGGTATCGGGATGAAGTGAGCCTCAAGACAGCCATCATGTCCTTCATCAACGCAGTCCTGAGCCAGGGGGCAGGCGTGGTGAGCACCAGGGCTCTTGGAGAGGGAGGTGTTTTGGTGGGTTTGGGGTATGTTTTTATTTCTGAAGACATGCACCTTGCTGCGTTGACCCCAAACTTTCCTTGCAGGAAAGCTTGGATTTCAGACTCCATCTGAGATACGAATTTCTCATGCTCGGGATCCAGCCAGTCATTGATAAACTAAGAGAGCATGAAAACTCAACCCTCGACCGGTGAGTAGTGACCCCAGACCGCTGGTTGGTTTTGTCCTTGCCCTGCCTCCTTGCTTTCTGGTTTCTGGACTTGGCCTTTGGGGAAAGCACGTGGGTCTACTCACCCCTTTTGAGGAAAGTCTTTGCTGTCACCAGAGAGGGAGGGAAAACTCCTGCGTGGTTTTACTGCACTCTGACATAGGGTTGAACTGGGAAGGATGTGCTCTCTGGGGCCTGGGGGATGCTGCCAGCCGTCCTCCTCCTCTTCTCATCCCAAAAGACTTCTTAGGCTGTAATGACTGGGAGCTTGAGACTGAAGATCCAGTTGATGTTTCAAGTCCTGCTTGTCTCTGAGCTGCTGCCAGACTGGCTGCCTGCAATTTATTAGTCACATTTGTATCTGCTTCTAACAGTCTTTTTCCCCCCCCCCCCTTTCTTTCCTCAGGCACTTAGATTTTTTTGAAATGCTTAGAAATGAAGATGAACTGGAATTTGCCAAAAGATTTGAGCTGGTGAGTATGAACATTGCTGATGCAGATGCTGGCACTTGATGTTATGGCTCCTTTTAAAAGCGCCTATGTGGCCTGGGACAAAGTGCAATCTTGTGGATAAAATTGGAGTTTGGAAATCTGTCTCCTGTTGCCTTGTTTTGTTGCAACCTTCATCCTACAGACTGCTTCATCCCTTCTCTCCCCTGGCTGCCAATCAGAGCTCTTTGCCCCTTGCAGGCCAGTAGGGCTTGTCTGTTCATCAGGTATGGGGTGGGAATGGCTCATGGGGTTTGGAGCTGAGACTTGGGAAACAGGTGGTGCCATCACTGGTCTGATGGCCTGATCTTGCTTCGCTCCCGTCTACAGGTCCACATCGACACCAAAAGTGCGACTCAGATGTTTGAGCTGACAAGGAAGAGGCTGACACACACCGAGGCATACCCGCACTTTATGTCTATCCTGCACCACTGTCTCCAAATGCCTTGTAAGTACTAGGGGAGGCAAGGAAACCCGGGGCTGCCAGGGACTTAGCAGCCCAGATCTCCTCCCCAGGGGCAGCAGTGACCTCCTTGCTGCTCCCCTCAATCTCTCCCTCCTTCCTCTCCAGATAAAAGAAGCGGCAACACTGTCCAGTACTGGCTACTGCTTGACAGGATCGTGCAGCAGATCGTCATCCAGAGTGACAAAGGGCAGGACCCCGACGCCACTCCCCTGGAAAACTTCAATATTAAAAACGTTGTACGAATGTAAGTGCTCGCCTGCCTTTCGCAGGGCTGGATGCTGAGCAGCACCAACATGGGCCACTGTGGCTTTGCTGCCTCCTGCTCTGGCAGGCAAGAGGGACAGGGCTGGGGGTTACGCCTGCCAGTTTGGCATCATTTTGACCTCTTAAGCACAATGTGCAGGTGAATTAAGTTCAGCCTCTGTGTCCTCAGTGAGCGATTTCCCCTGACTGCTGCTGCCACTGTTCCTTATTCATCACTTACCGTCACCCGGTGGTGTTTCTGCTCCTCGGTTGGACATGTCAACATCCCTGGAGCTGCTGAGATAGCCTGCATCCCAGCCTGCAAAACCCTGCTGGGAGGAGGCAGAGACAGAGGTTTTGGAAATACCACTTTGGGAGCCCTAAATCCCACAGCCCAGGCTTGTTCAGTTGTGTTTCTTGCTGGTGATGGCCGCTTGTTTACTGTGGTAGATTGTCTCATTGTACTACTTGTCTTTTCTTTTTAGGTTAGTCAATGAAAATGAAGTGAAACAGTGGAAAGAGCAAGCAGAAAAAATGCGTAAAGGTGAGTGATGGACAGATATATGGTGTTAATTTGAATATTAGTGTGCACAGTAACCTAAACGTAACATATACATGTATGTAGCTGGATGGACTCTGCAGGCCTTATTGAGTGACTGAGGTAATATCATGCTGTGGGGCTCACAAGGGAAAGAGGCAAAGTAGATATTCATGGGGAAGCCCTGGCTGGGGTATTAAGGCATAGCACATGCACCCTTTTCTTAACTGTGCAGCTTCTCTGCAGGGCAGTGTGGGGCTTAGTCCCCTGCCTGCTGCCATTTGCCAAAAGGGGAGCGTTTGTCACCCAAAAGTGGTCTCATGGGGCTGTTTCAGAGCACACCGAACTTCAGCAGAAGCTGGAGAAGAAGGAGCGTGAGTGTGATGCCAAGGCCCAGGAGAAGGAAGAAATGATGCAGACGCTGAACAAGATGAAGGAGAAGCTGGAGAAGGAGTCTAGCGAGCACAAGCAGGTCAAGCAGCAGGTGGCAGATCTCACGGCGCAGCTCCATGAGATGAGCAGGGTGAGGCCCTGATCCTCCTCACCATTGTGACCCAGGCCCAACCCCCCTGCAAACACCATGGGGTGATTTCTGGAGGCTGAGCTGCATAGGGGGCTGAAAAAGGTGCTTGGTGGGAGGGCCACCACGATGTTCATCCCAGGTGACAAGCTGATTTTGCCTCTCCAGCTCTATGGGACCTCCGTCAGGAGTGCTGGAGCCTTTGAGTGCTTCCTATGCTAGTTAAATTTTGGCAAAAAAAAAAAAAAAAATTGGCATGGGGGCATGTTTTAGGTGGTGTCCCCTCGCTCTGTATGACCTGTCTCCCCTCCTTTTTCCCTCCTAGAGGGCGATTTGTGCTGCCAGTCCTGGAGGACCTCCCTTGCCACCAGGAGCTCCTGGTGGCCCTTTACCTTCTCCAGCTCCAGGATCCCTCCTTCCTCCTCTACCACCACCGCCACCACCGGGGGGATGTCCTCCACCGCCTCCCCCACCACCCCCTCCTCCAGGCGGCCCACCACCCCCCCCTGGCCCCCCACCCCTGGATGGGGTGATGCCTCCCCCCGGAGCACCTCTGGGCTTGGCCCTCAAGAAGAAGAGCATCCCACAGCCGACGAACGCCCTCAAGTCCTTCAACTGGTCCAAACTGCCAGAGGTAAACCGGACAATAATTCGAGCAGTGAAACCAGAGGTGCCAGATGGCCACCCAGTGCCACATGGGCAGGTGGGCAGGGGACCCCCAACCTGCAATCCTCCCGCTGTCCCAACCTGCAATCCTCCCTCTGTCTTGCAGAACAAGCTGGCAGGCACCGTGTGGACCGACATAGATGACACAAAAGTGTACAAAATCCTGGACCTCGAAGACCTGGAAAGGACATTCTCTGCCTACCAAAGACAGCAGGTAATGGCTGGCCCAGGGTGCGCATAAGGATCTGGGCAAGGCACCACTGTTACGAGTTTGTGCGGTTTCTCTTGTGCTCTCAAATCATGTCTCCTGTCATTATTTCATACCAATGCCATATTTGCCAGCTTGACTTGATCTGCTTTATCCTCTCATCTGCATGCCAGTGCCTTTGTGTTGAAGTGGCCATTCACAGCTTGGTGTGACCCCCTGCCCACGCACCTGACCATGTGTGTCATGAAGATGGATCACCAAAAAAACCCCACCCCTTAAAAAGACAGGGAATGTATGAAAATAGCCCCTAGATGTGGCTATGGTTGGGTAGTATTTTTGGATCGCTCTTAACAGCAACTGCTTCATGTCTCCGTATTGGGTGAAAAATTTCTATCCCTCTCTGGCCAAGAAGGACCGTTTTGCCCACATCTACCATGGGTGGATCTCTTCTTTTATTTTTGTAGTGAGCCCAGGACAAAATGTGAGCTTTGAACAAAAAAGCAAATACCAAACCAAAATAATGACACTACAGGCAGAAGTCTCTGCTTTTTAATCTCCTGCTCAAGCAATATGGCCCCAGTTTGGAAGGCATCAAAGCACACGAAGACAATTAGACATTTATTTTATGCTGGGCAGGACCATGATGGGCAAAAGCAATGAATTTTTCAAGAAGGTAGGAGAAAAAGCAAGGAGAGAGGCTGAAAAAGTTGTGTTCACCTGCTTAATGTCTGGCTGCATTGCTGGGAGGAGAGAACAGCTTGTCTTGGTTTTGCCAGGCTCAGGCAGAGGGATGGTGCTGGAAAGGAGTGGACTTGACACGTAAGCTCCTTAGGCAATGTAAGAGTTTAATCTCTTCCAGAGGCTAATTGAGGGAAAAATCAGGGCAGATTAGAGCAGGGCAAATATCAAGAGTAACCCACCAGAGGCACACGCTGCCCTGGTGTGTTTCGGGAATAGGTGACCATAGTGCTGTCTCTTTTCCCCAACATTTTTGGAGTTTAACTCATGCCTACTGAAGGGCACACCTGAAGATGAAATGGAAATGGAAGGGAAGCAAGAATAGAAACCTGGTGTGTCAGCGGGATGGTTTGCCCTCTGGCTTTCCTGCCCGAGTCCATGAATCACCTGGTGTGCTGCGCATTATTGCCAGGCAGGAATTTAAAAATAATTTCGCTTGGCTGAGGTCTTGTGGGGTAAAGTGGCTCATTAGGTTTAGAACCAGCAAGAAGGGAGAGATGTTGCAAGGAGATCTGTGACATGGGCTTTCACCCTAGATGGGATGAGAACCAAAAGGGAGCTAAAAGTGGGAGCCAGGGACTGGGGTGGGATTGGCAGAAGATGCTGTGAGAGTGTCTGGAAGGGGGATAGGGAAAGAGGAGGTGAAATCCCCCCCATGAGATGCTGCTGGGTCTGGAGCCACCCTTGGGAGCATGATGCACAAGTTCCTTGTGGCTCACCCAGGCTTTGTGGTAGCACCATTTTGTGTGAGTCGAGTGATGGGACAGGTCTCGCTGGGCATGTGATTGCTCATCTGCAAGTTCCGAGGATACTCCCCACTTGCAGTCCCAGTGTGGGGAGAGGGTGCCTGGCTGTGTGCCCCAGCGTCACTGGCAGCACGACCCTGCAGACAGCTGCCGTGCACACCCCAGCACATGGGGTTAGACGCACTCCTTGAGATCACACCTGTACAGCACGGGGCACTTGCACATGGTGGGAGGCTGGGGAAGCTCCACGCAAATAGCCTGTCCCTTTGAGGAAGGACAATGAACTAACACCTTAATAACTCACAGCGTTTTCGAGCTCTAGCAAAAGTTGGTTTCGGTCCTGAGCAAGCAAGGGAGGAGCAGGGATTTCTCCTCCCTGCTCCCTGTCTTGAGCTCTTGGCCAAAAATCACTTGCTCGCTGATCACACCTCTCACTTGTCCTGAGACACAACATTCGCAGGACCTGGGGCATCAGGGGCTGCCTGTCTGCCCACGCCCCAGGCAAACCGGGGCTCTGAAACCGCATGGCCGGGTGGTGCATCACAGTGGCAGGTGCTCCCACAGGGTTTGGGGACAGCGTGCAGATGTGTGTGTGGTGCAGAGAGCTCTCTGAGCCCCCTCCAAGTGGCTGTTGTGGGGCTGTTGATGGGATTTGGCTGGTTTTATTGCCATAGGGCCTGGGAATCTCTAAGTAGTGCACAGACCTGAGACTTAACGATGTACTTAATTTTAAAGCATCTCTTTAAATGCTCAACACATTTTCATGTGCATCTCCCCCGTTTCAGTGCGGGCAGACCCTGAATGCTTCCCTATGCCACCACGTCCCCCATGTTGCACCGTTCCTTTGTCTGTGCTTCAAATTCTTTTGGTTTTGCTGAGATGTGTTTTTACTGCCTTTTTCCATGCTTCTGCTATGGCCGTAGGACTTCTTTGTGAACGGTAGCTCCAGACAGGTAAGAGAGCATCTGCAGGAGCCCAGCGCCTGCAAGCAGCGAGTGCAGCATGGGGCTGGGGACATGGGGGACATGTGGTGCTGCAGGGGGTTGATGTGTGGCAAAGTGGGGGTTAAATCAGAGAGCATACCGGGGAGGCTGGTAAGTACAAAGCTGCCCTCTCTGCTGTCTAGCTGGACTTCGGAGCCAACCTGTGTCCAGGGGTTGAATTTTCAGATGCAGCTTAACACGGAGAAGCTCCTACCACTAGGCATTTTCGCTTTTCAAAAGAGGGAAATAAATAAACTCATACCTATGGGTTGAAGCTCTCTGTTTCATCGTGGTCAGAGCAGGCAAGGTACATGAGAGGGGCAGCTGATGGTAGGTGACTTGGGGCTCACCTTCCTTCACCTGCCACTGCCTTCACTCTATGCCACCTGTATCAGCAGCTTCTCGCTTCTCATAGCTAGTTTTTTTTCTTTCAAACGAGTTTAAAAAGTGAAAAATGGGAACTTATGTTCTCACTCTCAACCTGTGCAATGGCTGTGTGCCAGCTCTCCAGCACTTATAGACGTTTAGTGCGGATCTTCAGCACGTGGGACCTTGCAGCTTCAGGTTGTGTTCCTTCCAGAAGGATTGAATAGCTGGCTTTTAATCCATTACCTTACTAAAACATGTGATATGGTAAATTAAAACCAGGGGCAACATGAACCCCTTGGGCAACCCTGCAAAATTGCTGTTATGTACATCTGCCCATTTGCCCAACACTGCAATTTGATATGTTACTCATTTGAAGGTAATGTATTTAAGCTGCTTAGGAGATCTAGGTGCTTATACCACACCGATTCCTGCTTTCAAATCCCTTCTTTTGGGAAAATTTCACTGAAAGAGCTGCACAATGCTGCAGGTTGTGTTTGCGAGTCTGGTAGCTTGTCTTGGTTAGCTTGCTCAGGAGGACTGATGCGTGAAGGGCGACTGAAGATGTTTGGAGTGGGTGAAGAACAAGAGTGATGCTGAGTGTGTGCAGCAGCCTATAATGAAAGATTTCATGGGAGGATTTAATGAAGTATCACAAATATGTATGCTAAGAAAGCCCGGCTTTATTTATTCAGCAGCGCCTGTGTGTTTGCAGATTCTTAAATCTTCCCTGTCTGAGCAAATATTTACATTTCTAACCAGTGGCTTCAAAGCCAGCTGTGTTTCAGTTTCAGGCAATGGGTTTTACCCGTAACCCGTGGTGACGCTCCTGATTAATGGGGGTCTGCTGTTATCACGCTGCTATGTGCTGAGAGTACTAAATGTCTTTGCTTCCCCACAGCTTTTCTGCAGGCTTTTTTTTTTTCCCCTTGTGTTTTTGTAGAAGGAAGATGCTATTGATGACACCTTGAGTTCCCGGCATAAAGTCAAGGAGCTTTCAGTCATAGACGGACGGAGAGCTCAGAATTGCAATATCCTCCTCTCCAGGTATGGTTAATGCCTTCTCGCCCTCCAGGGAGTAGGGGGATGCTTGATAGGCTGCCCTGGGCTGGGAGGGTGCTTCTTAACACTGGGGGGAGTTTAATGACAGGAGCGAGTGTGGGAGGAGAGCCAGCAACACCTGAACCCAGCTATAGCCTTACACCGTTCATGGCAGGGTGGCATGGGGGGGCGGGGAATGCGATTAATTGTGTATGTTGCAATTCAGTGTCCCTGGAAAGCCTCAGAGGGGCTGGGGTGCCCAGTGCTGAGCCTTTATAGGGGATGGGAAGGGGGTTGATTTCACCTCGTATCTTTTTCAGCCTGCATTTTGTTTGCTCTTTGGTGGTAGTTTAAGAGGATTTCTGTTAGGCTGGAGAAGGCTTCTGCTCACCCCTCACAAAGCAGGCTCCACCCTGCCCTGTTACCAGCACTTTAATCCCATCCCTGGCTTGCTGCCAAGAGGATAAAAAGGGCCTTTTTTGGCCAGATAAACTACACCAGTAAGACTGACTTCTGAGAAGGGAGGAGCCAGGCTGCAGTAGTCTGAAAGGATCAACCATCAGCTTAGCTACGTGGAAAAAAAAAACAAGCAGCAGCAGAAAATGCCACTTGTTTCTAACTCACGCAGAAAAAAAAAGTCCCAACAGCAGTAAAATATAGCTCCATTCAGAAATGTTAGCTCTGTGTCTGGAAGTGCAGAAGCTTTTGTGACACTCAGGTCTGGCCAAGATGGAGCAGCATCACTGGCAGGTTGGACCTGCAGCCATGGCACCCAAATTCTGTTTTCCTAGACCATGGATCGATGAAGCCAGTGCCTCGCCTGGGCAGCCCGGCTGGTTTCCGTCCCTAGAAAGCATGCAGAGGCTGATGCCTGCAAAAAAGACCCCTCTGGCTGGGTAACTTGCAGTCCCTGGTGCTTCTCCAAGCTCTCCGGCACACAGGCAGCAGGAACGATCAGTGCAGCAAGCTATGTGCTGCAGCGTTCAGTGGTAAAATTGCCACGTTCATGGCTGTTTCTGCTTTGGGTTGTTTCTGGGGATTTTCATACTTCCTAGCAATCCAAATAAAAAGGATGACAATGAAAGCAGAGTTTAAAGCAGCAGGCAAATGAATACATCGATGGCAGCCAGCCAGCAAGTAAAGCAATGGGATTTGGGGCACTGGCTGGGCTGCTCTCAGTGTACTTAGGCTGAACACGGTCAGTGTGGGTTTTGGTGTAATTCAGACAGGTTTAAGTGTATAATGGAAAGTTAAGCAGGCAAATAGCCCCTTTGGTGGGAATGGGAGCTACTCAAGCACTTAACTTCAAAGGCATTTTGCGTGTCTTACTGAGTTAAGTGCTTGAGTTGCTCCCCTTCCCACCAAATCTGACCAGCAAATCTTTCTATTCCAAGAAAGCGATGGCTTTCTTTACAAGTCGCCAGTAATTAATCCCACAAAAAGGGCACGACAGAGGCCACTGCCTGTCTGCCCGCCCCTTTGGGTTGTTTCCTAGGAGAAAAGCTGGATCTGACCTGCCCTGCAGAGTGGTCCCCAGGACTCTCATACAGCTTTTCGTGTGCACGTCCCACAGCATCAGGGCCCTGCAGGGACAAGCGGCTCTGGGGAAGCTCTTTGGAGGTGCTTTAAGGTTCACCCCATGGTGCTGTCAGGGATGTGTGGGTAGAGGGTCAAGCCGGGCAGGGCTTTTCTTTAGCACTGCAGCAGCAGCCAAATCTGCCCCTTCCTCCATTTCTGCAAGGGACCACAATTGAGTTTCTCTCCCCCAGATCCCTTTGGGCAATTTACTCTTGATGCAAAGCAGCTAAAAGGAAGGGCAGTGTTGGGGTGAAGCCCAAGCATCCTGCTGGCTCCCAAGGGCCTCTGTAGACTCAGGTCCAGCCAGACTCCATGTGACCTTGGGCAAACCCTTTCATCTCTGCCTGCCCTGGTTGCCCATCCCTAAGCCAGGCAGAGCAGCAGGTCCTTGGTCCGGGCACTGCAAAGGGCTCACTGGGTGGCTCGCTGCTCTCCTACCTTGCTCGCCCAGCCACCATGGGGACCAGGAGACTTTCACATGCAAAAGGATCTGCAAGCTTGGCTCCTTATGTAGCCCAGACATTTGTAAGCTCACCAGGCATTGTCTGGCTTGCAGCGTGGAAAGATTACAGCCAGCGAGATACTTTATCTCTGTACATTTATTTTTTTGCCTGCTTCTCTTGCTTTGGGAGAAATTGCTGCACAGTGAGATCACTGGATTTTCCTCTGGCTTGTAATGCAGCAGAAGGATATTTTTAACACTTTTTTCTTATTATTTTTTGGAGAATGCTTTGCCGAAGTCAGTGCATTATTGGGTCTTCCTCAGTGAACCACCACGTCCTTGCTTTTGCTCCCTGTGTATGTGTTTGTATTTTTAGTGCTGCTTTCTGTAAGATGCAAATCAAGCCCTTGCTCCATCACTTTCTGCGTTTGCTGGCGGTGAATGGCTCATTTGATTCCTCTCCCCAGCAAGATGGCATGGAGCATTTTTCTCAAATGAATGTGGCTTTTCAAGAGGACGCGTCCCCTTCCCAGCAGAATTCTTTTTTCCCCTTCACACATATTATGTGATCCATGGGACTCTACAAAAGCCACGCAAAATAGGCCCGTGCTTGTCAGGCTGGCAAGCTGTCACTTTGCATCGGCGGGCTGCTGGCTTTAAATCCCTGTGACAGCAAGTCCTGTGACCCCATTCCTCTTAGACGGCTCGCGTTCGACAGCTGCTGCCAACAATGATAATTATTGTTGTTATAGATAAGCTTCTAGCTTTCACTGGCCCCTTTCCCATCAAATCGTCTGAGAAGCTGTTTTCTTCTGGTGCCCCGTGCTCGCTCTCTGCCAATGCTGGGGCAGTCTCTTGTTCTTGGCACTGGGTTTTGATGATTCCTGAGAAAAGCTTTTTCAGCCTCTTTTTTTTTTTCTTAAATCAGTTCTATTATTGACTTTGCTTTTAACAAGCAGGGCTTACAAAAGTCAACCTCATCTTTCACCACCCTCCTGGAGATAGTCATGGTGGAAAGTGCACGCTTTAGGTGTTCACTTTGGCTTTGGATGAGGAGTAGCTACCTACCAGTCCCCTTCTCCCAGGAGCATTTTTACCTCCCAGGGATCCCCCCAAATGTCCAAACCAAGCCAGTGTCTGCTTTTCACTGTGACGGGGATTGATGCGACATTTGTTGGCAATCTTGGCTCTTGTGTCCCTGCTTGGGTATAAAAGGAGTCCTCCTGCAGCTTCATACCCGACATCAGGTCATGTCCATCCCAGCCACTGCCCTCATACAGGACAGGTAGGGTGTCCCCAGGACATGGCTGCTTATCACTGCAAGCAGCAGAGGGGATGTTTTCCATGGATCTTGGATTTGCTCCTTGTACAGCAACCGTAGCAATTGTCCTGGGCGCTGCTCAGCTCAATCTTTGAGCTTCCTCCACTGGCTGAGGGTAGGATTTTAAATCACTCGTTTAATAAACCCTCTCTTGGGGAGCTCACTCGAGCATGAGGTGAGAGAGGACCAGATACAGGACAAGAGATAGAGGCTCATAAGGAACAAATATTTACTTGACAAGCCTTTAAGGTCCACATACCTCGATAAATCTAATCCTTTACTCCAGCCTTGAGCAAAAGATTTCAAGCTAAACCAAGCCCTTGCTACCCTGGTCTTACAGACCAACACCCTCCCTGCTTTAGCTTCATCTTCCAAAAGCCAGCTCCATGGTCTCAGTCTGCTCCCTGAAGAGATGTTTGGCTGAAAAATACCCTCCTCATTTAATTACTTAGAGTGGTCGAGTCAGCTCCCAATCTTCTTTTTGATCTGCTGATCGGGTTGACTTCCAAGGTCTCACATCCCAGCGTAGGGTTTGTTTCTGGTTTCAGCTCATTCCTTTGAGCCCCATCCAATGTTTCAGCATCCCTTGGCAGCACTGATCACCAAGACTGGGACAATAGGTTTCCTTAAAGCCCATGAACAGGTCTTTTCAACCATGCAACTTTCCTGTGCATGAAAGTACAGGGGATTTATTTTATTTATATCTATTGCAATGATTTTAACCATCACTGGAAGCTGGGCAAGGGATAGGATGTTGGCAGACAGAGTTGCAGGAGTTTCTGGGCTTTCCCTCTTTCGCATGTAGTTTATTCTATTAAGTGCAATGCAAAAACATGAAGAAAAATGTGGTGGGTTTGCAGTCAAAGTCCTTGCAGGGAGTGGTCACGGGGAGTGCTGCAGACATATTAAACTGTAATTGATGGCTGCTCCATCTTCAGTTCCTCTTATGTGAAGTGAAGGAAGAAAAAGGTGGAAGGGGGCTGGTTTCCAACTGTTAGTGTTTGAAGCACATTGAATTCTGCCCCCCTCTGTCCCCCCCCAAAAAAAGCCGATGGGTTTCCTGAGATGCTGAGCATCTGCTTCTCCAAATTTTGTACTCCTTTCTCTTTCTTCCTAGAGAGACACTCACAGCAAAGGCAGCTGGAACGGGTGGGGAAGGCAATGTTCAAATCCAAGAAAAACAGCAGAAATTGGCCAAATTTTCCTTAGGGGTTGCAGCAATGGGTTTAGGAGCAGTGCTGAGCTGAATCCTGAGCTCAGCCTGGGCTATGCTGCCGACAGGGAGCGTGACCCCCGCTGGCCCCGTGGCCTTTGGGGATGCTGGGACTGCAGGAGCAGCATTGGTACGGGCAAGAGTTACATATAAAAGTTATTTAATATTAATACATGTATAATACACTACTTAGGATATTTATATAAAATACTGTAAAATAGGGGATGACAGCTGCAGTGTGGAGAGAGGGAACTGGCTGGCAGGGTTTGACACCCCCCCTGTTTGCAGCAGGGCTGCTCTGGGCTGTGCCTTGGCAGCGCATAGTCCTGCCGTGTCTCACACATCTTCCTTCATAACACACTGTATGGTGTTATTTGTAATGCTGCTGCTGGCTGGGAGTTAAGCTGTTCAACTTGGAGGGGTGTGTAGGAAATGCTCATCAACTCTGCTTGATTACTGGGCCGGGAATAACTCTCCTTCCCCCTCTACCTTCCAGGCTGAAACTCTCGAATGATGAGATCAAACGAGCTATTTTGACAATGGATGAGCAGGAGGACCTCCCGAAAGACATGCTGGAGCAGGTAGGCAACGTGTCCCGTGCTCTGCCGTGGTTGCCTAATGCTAAGACCACGCTGTGCAAGGTGCTCGGGACCAATCCACAGCTCTGAGAAGTGTGTCAGAGCCCCAGATTATTTACCAACCGCATGTTGAAAAAACACGCAAGTGGGCTGCAGGAGCAGGAAAGCAGCTTGATCACAGCATCAGTATCGGGAGCAGCATGGCCTCCATGTGTCATGACTACCTGGGTCTTCCCTGGGACCCCAAGGCTGAGCCAGTTGCCTGTTTTGTGGCTGCAGCCTGAAGTTTGTGCTTGGTAGGGGGTTATTTGTGAAAGATTGTTCAGCGTTTGTGCAGTTCTCAAAAAGGGAATCCCATTTTTCACCCCATCTGAATCCCTTTGGAAGCGTTTTAGTCACCTGTCCTTAAAGCTGAGCTGGTAATTGCACTTTCAGCAGACACGTGGGAGGATTCATTGCACAAAATTTCCATCTGCAAACAGGTAGAGCTGCAGCAAATAAGAGTCTCTGATATGTCCTCTGGCAGAGCTAATGTTAAAACCTCCTTGGAGCAGACAGAGTGATGGCAGGGCAGAAGCAAGAGACACTAATGTGGTGGGGTAATGGAAGGAAGGTCACAGGGGCAGTGAGTACACTTATTTCGTAGGTGCCTCAGGGTCACTGTCTGTACATGTTGAAAAGGTAGTAGATTCAAGCAGATGAATCGCCGTTTTGCTCCTGAAAAACTGTGTATGGACCTCATGTCCACAAGTGTGCTTTCCCTTGTTTAGCTTCTGAAGTTTGTTCCTGAAAAGGGTGATATTGACCTCCTGGAAGAGCATAAGCACGAGCTGGACCGTATGGCAAAGGCTGACCGTTTCCTCTTCGAAATGAGCAGGTTGGTGGCCCAGGAGACACGTGTTTTGGCCAGTGGCTGCACAGGCTGGTTGCAAGGCACCCGTTTCATGGAGCCTAGTTGGGAGGCCCTGCTTGGTTTTTTTCACATCAAGAAATGAGTGGGCCAAAGCATGGTGCTCTCACCCATAAGGATCACTTATGATGCTGTGCTCCTAAAATCAGGGTTGTGCATCCCAGACAAGCAGCAGCTGGATGGAGCAGGGGGGAGAGAGACTGGGAGATGGATCCTCTGGAGACATTTGTTGGCTTCCCAGAGGATGTCCCAGCACATTTCCCTTCTTGTTTGGATTAGAAAAGCTCAATCTGGCAGAGCTCTGTAAAAGACTGCATCATCTGCATCATGGCCCGGGTAGCAAGTGCTGTTTGAATGATAACAACACTGTAGTGATGCTCCTTTCTCCTTCATACGAACCTATCCTAATGAATACTAAAGACTGATGTATGTAAATTTTGCCCTGCTGTGTAGGTAAGTCCCACTCCTCACCTCAGGAATGACTCATCCCTGGGGGTCCTGAGAATATATGAGATGGAAAGGAAATCTCATTTCTTCCTGCTCCTGGGTAGCAATGATTTAAGGCTTAGAAATCTTGAGGGATCAGTAATCTTCCGTGCACATCCTCCAAAGGTGCTGGTTTAAAATCTTGAAGCTCCTTATTTAAATCCAACTGAGTATTGAGCTCCTTGAATTTCTTAGCTGAACTTCAAGAAGCGAGTCACTTGTTTGCAAAGTCAGTGAGTTTTACAATCTGAGATTGTACTGGGAGATCAAAACTAGAAATGTTTCTGTCCTCCCTGAGAAATGCACCAATGAACACCAGGTCGATGCACCGTGTAGTTGCTGAGTGTCAAAGACAGGCGGGATGGAGCTGTGAAATTCAGACCTGAGCTCTCAGGGCTGGAAGAGGCTCAGAATTAGCTTTCCTATCGCAGATCACCTTTCCTCTTCACAGTCTTTTGCCCAAGTGTTGCTCCCATGCCTCCATCTTTTGGAAAGCACAACATACTGATGCAAATATTTTCCTTGATTTCTGGCATGGCTTTTTAATTTGCCCTGTGATGTGTAACCGAGTGTAATGTCTTTGTCACCTCTGATTAGTACAACGACAGCATAGCCCGTGGCCTTGTCTGTGAGCATGTCTCCTTTGGGTCCTTGGTCCAAATGACTCAAACCAGACTGCCATTTGCGTACAAGTGAGATCTTGTTCAGCCTAAATACAATTGACATGGGCAGAGCTGTCCCTGACTTGCCCAGGAAAGGGCTGGATTGGGCTGTGTTGGTGGCTTTCCAGCCCAGGCCATCATTTTGAGGATCTCAAGGTCCAGTTTTGTTCATGCTGGTAGCTGGTGTGCCTGTCTCCAGCCACAGCTCATCACAAAGCCATTGGGAGCCCAGACCTCATCAGCACCTTTGCTAAGGAGTGGTTGTAAAAGAACTATTTGTTTATAGCAATAGGGTGTAAAAATGCACTTGTTGAACCTGCTGAGTTAAGGATAGCCTCGAGCATATGCTTAAGAGCCCACCTGGATCCACCCCAGGACAGCTGTAGCTTCAGTTGTCATTTTTCCCAGCAAGTGTCAGGGAGAGATGCGGTCATTATTTTTTAATCACCATGGCTCAAGCGTGCTTTGTGAGCACAGCTGCGAGCAGCAGAGCAACTGAGCTCTGCCTGGAGCAAGCAAAACTCAGCCTGCACCTCTTTTTTTTCCAGGATAAACCATTATCAGCAAAGGTTGCAGTCCCTCTACTTCAAGAAGAAGTTTGCAGAGAGAGTTGCAGAAGTCAAACCCAAGGTTGAAGGCAAGTGACCAGACCTGCTATGGGGCTCTGTGTTAGCACAGGGAGCACTCATAGAAAGAGCATCACTGTGCCAGGGCAAGCCTGGTCTGCATGGAGGTTGCAGTGACACAGGGGAAGGGAGGGAGCTGTGGTTACTCTGTGGGAATAGGGGCACTGAAGGGCTTGCTGCAAGAAAAGGGGACTGGTGTGCTGCCATGGCAGGGGGTAATGTCCCACACCTCTCTGCTTTCAGCCATCCGCGCTGGCTCCAAGGCGGTGCTGCAGAGCAGCAGCCTCCAGCAGCTGCTGGAGGTGGTCCTGGCCTTTGGGAACTACATGAACAAGGGCCAGAGGGGCAACGCCTTCGGGTTTAAGATCTCCAGCCTCAACAAGATCGCAGACACCAAGTCCAGCATTGACAAGTGAGCAGCCCCTGCGCTCGTCCTCAGTAGCGTCCGCGGGCCCCAGGGATGTTGGGGCATTGGAGGGGCCACTAGTGTTGCGTCTGGGACATGGGTAGGTGGAAGCTGTCCCCTCCCTCCTGCTGCCCCATCTGGCACATCAGATGATGCAAGTGTCCATTTTTTGAGCAGGACAGATTTCCAGGGAAGCTGAGCTGCAGATCAGCACGGGGATTGATGAGGGCTTTCCTTCCTGGGCTGGCTAAACAGCAGCCAGGGCTGATCAGGAGTATCATCCTCCAAATGTTTTTTCCTCCCCTTTGAAGAAGCTAAGAGCTGTCATGCTGTGGTGCAGTGGCCAGAGGCGGGGTCCCAGGGGCTCCTCTCCACAGGAACCCTCAAGCTGCTGCAGCCATCACCTGGTTTGCTCTCCCCACACCGAGCTCCATGCACACAGCGAGAGAAGCTGCGTCAGGTTTCAAACCTGCCTGGCATCATCCATCAGTAAAGACAGTGGAGGACAGGAGCTGTAATGCTCAAGTCACCTCCCCTGGGTCCTTCATGTGGAGGACCCTTGCTTGCAGGGACCAGGCTGCTCTGAAATGTGGCTGTGCATGGGACAGACCCATCCCATGTCCCTTAGACAGGCAGCAGCATCTTTGCAGAAATCCCAAAATAGTTTATTACCAGGGTTGGGATTTAACCAATGTTTTAAACTGAGCTCTTGGCTCCCAGTGGTGCCACCATGCTGACCTCACCACTCCTCTCTCCTAGGAACATCACCCTTCTGCACTATCTCATCACTGTTGTTGAAAAGAAATATCCCAAAGTCCTCCACCTGCATGAGGAGCTGCGAGACATCCCACAGGCAGCCAAAGTCAAGTAAGCAGGGATTTAGGTGGCACATAGGGAGCACCGGGAGCACCTCTCCCCTCACTTCAGCCTGCCTTTCTGTGTCACCCTCCCTTGCTTGCGCTCCTGGTCAGATCCTGGCCACTGGGCTGGGCCCTGTACTGTGGCCACGCTGGCCCTAGAGCAGCCTGGGAGGCAGGACCAAACATCACCTGGCTTTAAATATCAGCCCTTGCAGCAAAGGGCTGTGAGCCTCAGACCTTGAGGGAGGGGAGCTGCTTGGAGCCAGCCGTTTCCTGTTGTTATCTCACTGCAGAAGCATTTAATTAATTTCTAATGGTACGTTAAGTAATCCAGGAGGAAGCGGTTGCGGTGCGGCTGCAGATAAAGGGCAGCTGTTTATCTGCGTGTGGCAGGGAGCCTTTGCCTACAGCAGGGCAGGACCAGGCAGCAGTGCGAGGGGCTCACCTGCCTCCAGGTCCTGTCTGGCCCTCATTTCACCACCAATATCGAGCTTCTGGCATTTGCAACAACCTTTTAAACCCTGCCTGGCTCCTGGTGACCTGTTTGGAGCAGGCAGCTGCTGTCTCCTTGCCGGCGGAGCCCCCAGTTCAGCAAAGCCCTTAAACACACGCTGAACTTTTAAGTACAGGAGCAATCCGCTGTTGCTCTGCGAAGCCCTCAAGTATGTGCTAAAGTCCCTCTGAAATCAATGGGGCTTTGTTTCCATTTTAAAGTTCAGCGGGAGCTTACTGGTTTTGCTGCTTTGGGGACCTGAGCAGCAAAGATCCCACATTTCTGCAGTCAGCACACATTTGTGTTAGCCATGAACATGAAAAGGGCCTGAAACTGCACGTCTTTAGAGAGGGGATGGCAAACACGCACGGAGTTTATGGTAGCCTGAGGATCTTTCAGGTTTCAATGTGCTCTTGTAGCAATAGTGGCTTCCCCGCAGAAGATCTGTAATGTGCAAAGCAAACATCCTTGCATTTAAAATGTAAAAAAATTGTCAGCCATATGGATTAAACAAAGTGACAGGACAAATCTTGGCATGTGAGGAGGACTGTTTGGCTGTTGCACTCGTAGGCATTGGCTGAGAATATGGTTGAGCAGGGCACATTCCCTCGCCGGTGCAGGCTCCAGCTTTCTCATGCTCGTGTATCTGCAGCTGTTATACAGATAAACGTATGGGAAAGAAAACATCTGCGTAGAGGATATTTTTCCCCCTAAACTTTATCATTTTTCTCTAAACTGGACACCATGTGTAATATTTGGGCTTGGTTCAATCTAGAGTGAAACCAAAAAGTTTCTAAAGCTCTGGAAAACTCTAAATTCCCCTCAGCCCTGCAGCTGTGAAGCAAAATTGATGCCTCTGTCAATCCCACCACTAATAATGAACTTCTGGAGCACAGAGCTCCCAAAACTGCATTTTCCCAGACTAAACCTGCCAGGAACGCTTGCCCCGTGACCCGACGTCAGCATTTCCAGGGACCCCAGCCCTAGGACAGAAACCCCTGGAAAGATATCAAGACTGTGGTCATGGAGTCTTTGTGAGAAAGCTTCCACTCAGATGTAGTGGGAGAAATACGTAAGCACTTGAACTTGACGCTCATCAGGGGCTTGAGCCTTGTGTAAACACAGTCAGTTCCAGACGTGATGATTTATTTTTATTTCTCTATATTTGGGTTGTCTCCCTTTATGAAAGCCTTGCTGCTGGAAGGATGCTTTGCATGGCATTCACCTAACTGTGGTTCCCTGAAACATTGTCCACTGTGCAATGGGACAGCAAGCCTATCTTCTGATGGCCCTCGAGAGGGGAAGAGAAATCTGTGCCCAACATATCCCTCTCCTGAGCTCTCCTTTTGCTTGGAGAGGTCTGGAGGCTGCTGAGCTTGCTAAGCCTGCAGAGTCCCCTTGATTAAAAGTACAGAAAAGTGCTTTGCTTCAAAACAAGCAACTGCAGCTACTTTGAGATGGGTAGCTGTCTAGCTTAGAGGCTGTCAGCCCAATTTATTGCTTAGAACATGCTGGTCTGCAAACAGGAGACAATGTGTGCAGTGCCAGGATCTTTTCAGTGGAAAAACATGGTCGGGTTGGTTAGAGAGCCATAGAATTTGCTGGGGAAGGATGAAGATTAACATCCTGCCATTTCCAACAGCATGACCGAGCTGGAGAAAGAAATAAACACTCTGAGGAGCGGCCTGAGAGCGGTGGAGACTGTAAGTATTATTTAAATCAAATATAGTCCAGCTTGGCTCCATGCACCACAACATCCTTAGGGAGGCAGGCAAGGGAGCTCCCAGCAAAGCTGCTGTTATCTCACATCCTGGAGATCTGTTTGTCCTTCCTTCGTGCCTTACACATGCGTCTGTCCTCTTAGGGCTGTTTTGGCATCAAAGTTACCATATGTGGTTAGGCATGTGCGTGGTTTATATCTAATAAGCCAAGGGAGGCTGAGTGAGTTTAGTGATGATGCCTGTGGAGGACCTGTGGTGTGCTGAGGGGTCTCCCTTTAGTTGTAAAACCACAGAGGGCTGGGGCTCAGGCTGAGCAGCGCTTCTGCAGCCCAGCTGGAGTGGTGATGAAATGGTGGAGGTATCGCGAAGGACTTGCTGTCTTGCTCAATTATGCCACTTCCATAATCTCTCCTGCAGGATTTGGCCTTAAAAGTGTACTGCATGTGTGATACTGTAGAACAGGGTAATCCATGGCCTCACACGTGGTAGGAGGAAGCAGCAGTGGCCATGCAGCCAGCACCCATGGCACTGATGCAGGCACTCACCCAACAGCACTACCACAGGCCGATGGTATTTGTGTCCCTCCATCAGCCAGGGCCTGACCAGATTTACTTTTTTTCCCCAAAGGAGCTGGACTTCCAGAAGTCTCAGGTTCAGCAAACAGGTGACAAGTTTGTGTCTGTCGTCAGCCAGTTCATCACATTAGCCAGCTTCAGTTTCTCAGATGTCGAAGATCTTCTGATGGAAGCGAAAGAGCTGGTAAGGTCACCAACGTCCTTGAGATCTGGGTAGCATTTCAGCCTTTCCTCCAGCCAACGGGGGAGGGATGGTCCTGGCCTTCCCAGAGCACATGCTGTGTGTTAACATCTCAGATACCTCCCCCACCTCCCCCCATGCAAGTGTCCTGCTGAGACCCTGGCATGAGAAAAGTGCTAGGCTGCTCTTCATGGTTTGTTTGAAGTGGGTGTGTGGGTACATCTCTGTCTCCAGGGCCTTTTTCCTGCTTCACAACCCAGCATGCCAGGGGTTCACAGGTCAGGCCAACAGACTGCTTCTGGGACACAAGATGTGCTGTAGAAAGCCCCTGGCAGGGGCTAGCCATGGGAGAGTGGTGTCCATCCGGAGAGGAGATGATAGGTCATTTGTGAGGATCTGAGTGCTGGTGAAGAGCTCTCACTCAAGCCTAGAGAGCTTGCTTTGCTTTCTGTGTCTTAAAATGGAAATATCCCGGTTTTGGTGGCTTTAGAGTTAAGACTGCGGCAGCTTGGGCATCTTGGCCAATGAAGGCTGAAGATGGCAAGAAAGCAGAATGTTCTGTCTGGTGTTGATGGAAGAGGAGGAAAAAATGCAACCAGGTCTTCAGGCTGGACATGAGGTCACCCAGAGGTTGATATCAGAGAGCTGGGTGACCCCACTTCTATAGGGCAAAATAACATCCAATGCATAACTTCAGTCTGAGACCTGCCCAGCTCTTCTCTCCAAAGAAGAAGGAGAGGAGCTCAATGACATGAGTTGAGGCCAACTTCAGACCTGGTTAGAGAAGGTACTTAAAAGATTCACCTCCCCCAGAGTAATGCCTTGGTGAGTGCTTTGTAGCCATGTGCAATGACCTCTTGCCATGTTGTCCTTTTCTCCCTACCAGGCTGGCTTAAATCACAGCAATGGGGTGGCCATTGGCTGACATCTCTGATTCCCAGGCACCTTTTGCTTCCCCTCTTTCAACAAAGAGGCCCATATCTGGTTTCTGTTTCCTCCAAGAAAATCCTTCAGTATCTCCTCCCTGGCCTGGCCTTCATCTTGATTGAAGTGGCAGGGAGATAGTCCAGCGCAGGCCATTTTAGAGGTCCCATCCTTCTCCCACTGCGTGAGCTACCTCTGCAAAGACAGAAGTTACCAAGCGTCACCACCTCCTTCTCCCTGGTTGTACCAATGTCCAGTTGGCACTGTCCTTCAGACCATCCACCCATGCTTGGACATTATGATTGACCATTGCCTTCCTGAGGACATGGCTAACCCAGACCACGCTTTTAAATTGCTGATGGTAATCTGGCAGATTTCCCCTGCAGTGAGTTAGGACTGTGGAGATGGTGACAAATGCTCTGTTACCTGTATCGTTATCTGCTGACTTGTCTGGATCTGGAGGAGAAGGTGGTCCCCAGCACCCGTCAAAGTCCACTCTGAAGCAATGTGCAGCTGTTTCCGTGGTTATTGAATAGGTTGAGCTGTGCAAAGCACCAGCTCTTCGCTTTTTAAACATATGTCCAGATTCAAGTCGTGGTACTGCTTTCTCTTTGGAAAGCAGAAACATCATTGTTTTATAAACTTTATATTCTGCGAGGATAACATTTTCAGCCTTTTTCCCTCCACCAGAATCTCCTGTAACGTGGCAGAGGATTAAATATCAAAGCAACTAATAAATCTGTGCTTTGATTTTGTTTTTCTTTTCTTTTAAGCATGCTTATCTCCAGAACACACCATCACAATTTTAACAAACTTTCTGTGCACAAAGAGTCTCCTTCAAACTGGATATGAGAACAAAGGATGTCAGTCCCAAGGACAATTCATGGACTCCTTGGGGACCAGGACTCATCAGCAGATCGTGGATATCCTGTCCTGACCTTTGCTACGGCCTCATTCGACTCCCTTACATTAATGGTGTGCAAACAGGACGAAAGGCCGGAAAACTCCCTATTTCCCTACCCAGGGCTGTGCCTGAGCCTGGTCAGAAATGTCTTTTAGAAGTTCCACCAACACATTTGGTTTCAATAGCAGAGCATGTGGCAATGATAAATAATACCCCAAAAATACTTCAAAGAAAAACTTAAAAGTGCGAGTTTCCCTTCCCCTGCCGTGTTTACTATTAGTTTTATGTCTTTGGTCCCACAATATTTTGCTTCCTTGTTTTTACTGCTGCTTAGTTAATAAAGTCAAGCTGGGCCAGGGGAGGCTTGGCAGAGCCAGAGGCAAGAAGGGCTGTGTGGGGGATGTTTTAGTAGAGGGTGCTCGGGAGTGATCCAGGTCAGCTCTTACAGGGCAGCAGGTAAAACCATTGATTTCATGTTTAAGTCAAGGCTTGATGAAGCAAAGCCGTGCTCTTCACCATGGCTGCTGGAAGCGTTTCTCTCCGCTCCATCGGGTCCAAGGCTTTCCATGGTGGGTTTTGCCGATGCAATGGGTGTCTCTGAGACTGATGGACCCCTATCTTCTCTCTCCCAGTTTTCCAAGGCTGTGAAACACTTTGGAGAAGACACAGACAAAATGCAACCTGACGAGTTCTTTGGCATCTTTGACCAGTTCCTTCAAGCCGTGACTGAGGCCAAGCAGGAGAACGAGAACATGAGGAGGAGGAAGGAGGAGGAAGAGCGCCGGGCACGCATGGAGGCGCAGGTGAGCAGGCATCAGTGAGTCCCAGCAGCACCCCTGGGGCACTGGGGGGATGGCAGCCATGACATGCTGTCCCCGTGGTGGCCATGGTGGCATGGAGAGCACTGAAGACTGGGCAAGGAGCTTCTGTGCTCTTAGTCCCACTGACTTTTCACTGTTGATTGCTTAATTAACCAATGACCTTGGGATGGTGAGATCTTGGAGGTAAAACGTACAGCACATCTGGTGCTGCCTGTGACCCACCAGCAGCAGACATGGGCCTGTGGACCTCAGTCCATGGCTTGCATCAATAACCCTGACCAGCTCTCGCATGCTAAGCACCTGGGTGGGAAGCCACTTTTGTTTCATGGGTTTGGGAGTCACTACGTGTGTGTTGGGCACCCCCACAATTGCCTGCATGAGAGTGAGATGTCTCCTTTCCCCCCCTCTACCATGGCACATAGCTGAAGGAGCAGCGAGAGCGGGAGCGCAAGGCAAGGAAGGCGAAGGAGAGCGGGGAGGAAGGCGGCGAGTTCGACGACCTCGTCTCAGCCCTGCGCTCAGGCGAAGTCTTTGACAAGGACCTCTCCAAGCTGAAGCGCAACCGCAAGCGCATCACCAACCAGCTGGCTGACAGCGGCCGTGAGAGGCCCGTCACCAAGCTGAACTTCTGAAAAACAAACAACAACAATAAAACCCAATAAAAAAATGCGGGACGGGTTAGTCTTTTTGAAGTGGCTGGGGGGCAGTTTATTCCCATTATACTGCCTTGCGATTCAAAGCAAAACAGTGGCACGCTCTCTCTCCCCGCAGGCGTGTGTATGTATATATACTGTGTATATAGTCAGGTCAGGGGTGAGCATGGAGGTGTGTGGGCATCTTGATGGGTGCCAGCACCGCTTCCTCTCCTCCGACTCCCTCCAAAAAGTAGTTCTCCCCATGCACAAGCACAAGGGCCGCGTCCATGGAGCAAGAGAAGACCCAACCCAGAGACACCAGTGGTCTCCATGGGAAGCCGCTCCCCGCCACTCTCCTGCTGGGAACCCCTCGGGCCATTTGCAGGGGACACCTTGCGCACAAGCCAAGCGGTTTAAAGAGGAAAAGAAAAAAACAAAGTTGAATGAACTTAATCTGGATTTGGTTTATTTTCTCATTGTCGTGATTATTCAAAAAAACTCGCACATCCGTGCTTTCATGCTGGTTCCTGAGCTCGGCGCTGTGGGCACTCCTGGCAGTGCTCTTCTTGGGAAATACTCTATTTCCTCTTACCGCCACCTTGCTAAAGGAAAAAGTTTACCCCAAAGTGCTTATCGCTTTAACGCCACACAGATGTATTTATACTTTTATAAAAAACATTTTCTGCCTCAAGATGGTGGGAAAGGTCGGTTCTCGGAGGAGACAAAGAGCATAAACTTTTGTGTTGTAATTTTTATTCTTGCTTTCTGTTCAATGGGACAAACTGTATCCTCTGTAAAGGTGAGTCAGGACCGAGGGTCTCTGATGGGCTGGTGCAAAACCCACCAGCTTTCACCCACCTTCTTTTCTCTTTTCTTTATCGTACACACAGAAGCAGCGATGCCAAGAAACGCTCGTCTCGTAGCCAGGTCTTTTTTCAACTGGTCTGCTGTTCGTTGTCATTGCTAATTTGTAAGCAGAACTACCTGTCAAATGTCAGTCCAAATAAAGACAAAAAATAATAATAAAAATAATTCAAAGCTCTCAGGGAGTAACAATTTAAAGATTTAGAAAATTAAGAATTGGAGAATAAAAAGTAACCACCATTAACATATTAACATTTCTATTCTTAAATTATGCTGAGTATATAGAGGACTGTTACTTTTTACTTTTATTTATTTGTGGTGTGTTTTTTAAGAAAACAAAACCTTTTTATACCACCAATACTTTTGTGATCCTTTTCTTGTTTGTTTGTTCTTTTTCCTGTGGAGAGATGAGTTTGTCCCTGTTGCACTAGATATTAACACTATTTGAAATAAGGTTGGTTGGGGTTTTTTTTTGTCAGATAATCGGTATTACTGGTGGGGTATGGGATGTCAGTTAACTATATGTACTGTAGGAAAAGTGATGTTTAAACTAATTTGTATAAAAAAATATGGTCCTAAGCACCTGAAGGCCACGGAGTCTGCGTGCTGCGTGAAAGCTGTGAAATCTCTTTCTAACCAGAGTTGTCAAGAGCTGTGGTTTTACCATTTTGTTCTTTTCTTCATTGCAACTTTTGACACACTGTAGATTAAAAAATAAAAAAAGAAAAGAAAAAAAAAAGACTTTCTGAGTAGCGTTAAAAACAGTAATAAATTAAGCAGGTAAGCGCAAAAAAAGTCCAGCACCTCACATCCAAGCAGCTGCAAAACCTGCACGTTATGTTCAAAGGTGGAGTTAAGCACTTTGCTTTAAGAAGGAGGGGGAAATAAAGACAAAAGGTAATGATAAAACTATTCCTTAACTAAAGTGCCTCTATTTATATTTTTTATTTATGGCTGAAAAAACGGAGCTGATATAATTGAGGGAATGGACTTTGGGGGGAAATTAAAATATAAAAAAAAAGAAGGAAAAAAAGGTTAAAAAAAAAAATGTCTGGCCTCTGATGGTTTAAGGAATGGTTGGTCACTGGTGTTTAATTTGAAAGGCAGTGGGAGTCAGAAAGGGTGATCGCCCGCTGGGATCCCTGCCTGTGGGGCTCAGCTGCCAGCACCCACCCCCGGCTCCTGCCTCTGCAACCCCAGTGCCACATCAGAACCTTTCCTGACAGATTTCCTCTTGCCCTTCCAAACCTGGTTGTTGGTTTTTTTTCAAATCGTTTCACAACAGCCTCATTATCAGGCTGAGTTCGCCATTTCTTTTTGTCTTAAAAAAAAAAAAAAAAGAAAAAAGAAAAAATATATCTCTATAAATAAATACAAAGGCTGTGTGCAGGTAATTCCATGTGCCATTGTTGAAAAGTACTTTTAGATTGGTGCTGGTGTAAGTAGCCACTCTTTTCTCTTGGGTGTGTATTTTAAAGATGATTTTTTTTTTTAATAATGGCAAAAAGGAAAAAAATCCATAATAATTTGTAAACTGAAGTATATGTCTTGGACCTTATTAGCTTCATAGTGACCAAAGTAGCCTGTTAGGTGCAAGGATGTTAGTAGTCTTAGCTAGTGGGAAATGCTGTGTAATGTTATGAGACTGTACATTTTCTAAGACAGCAATATGCAATAAAGAAAAACAATTTCAGTGAGCGTACATGGCAAAGCTGCGATTATTTTGTGGGGGGGGGGGAAAGGGGATATGTGGGGATTGAGACAGGTGTTGAAGAAAAAGCCCTCCGCAGGTTGCTCTTTTTCAGGTGTGTTTGCAGTTATTGCTGGGGTTAGCCAGTAACCCCCCCTTCACTGCTTTCCTGCATGCCAGGTTTTAGGCACGCGGGGGCTTTTCCACACTCCTGGCTTGCAACATCCTTGTGGTCGCCCACCTGGGGGCTCTGAAACGCCTCCCAGTTAGCAGCCCCATTCATTCCTCCCCGCTGTGTTGCTGCTATTGCCTGTTCCCACCTTGATGACCAGCTTTTCTAGGAGCCTCCATTGAGGCAGCCACAAGTTTTGCATCACAGGATCTCCCTTTCTCCAGCTGACGAAGCCAAGCCGGTGCTGGCTGGGCTGGCCAACGTGCCTCAAGGAAGCCTATCTAGACACACCAGAGATGTTTTCTTGGTAGCCCAAACCCCTCTTGGCCTATTCATGCTCACCGTTGCCTTTCCCGCACACCTTTCCATCTGGGCTCTGTGTTATTTTCCTTCTTTTTCCAATGTTCTGCATTGAGTGACTTCTGCAGTACCCAACACTCCCAGATCCCACTGTCTGTAGTGACAGGAGCACCTGCATCATGGTCAGACCCATAGGCTTCCCCTTTTGATCAGGGCTTTCCCCAGTATAACCTGTAAGTGAGCACCAAGCTAGCACAGATGGGGTGTCTGACACATCCCTCTGCTTGCTGGGGCCTCCTTTGGGGAGATCCCACTCAGCATCAGGCTGGCAGACACACAGCTTTCTCCTATTTATATCTCATGGCTGGGATATATATATATATGACCCAGTGTTGGTCAGATTTGGGCTGGGGGGGAGCGCAGGGCAGTGGTGAAGACTATGGCTGCCATCGCAGTGCCCAGGTGTTGTGTGGGCTGCTGCTGCCGCTGCCATCTGAAAGCTGCGTGGCTGTGTAGCAAAAGGACCTAAGCAAAAGGGGAATGGCTTCAGCTGCTCTTCCCCTTGTAAATCCCTGTGTCCCCAGCACAGAAGTGCTCTGGGGTGCATCCATAAATGGATGTGAACAAGACGACCAAACCCTACAACACAATGAGGACCTGAAATTCTGGCTAATGGCAGATTGCAGGTTTCCTGGGCCACATCAGTGTGTGACACACGATGGTTCCCAGGACGGGGAACAGGGTGGCAGTGGGAGATGTGAGCAAGGCCAGGGCATAGCTTTTTATTCCACCAAGATATTTGAGGGGAAAAAAAAGCCTAGTATCATGCAAGCTTCATAGCCTGCAAACCCTTTTTCAGGGCTAAAATAGCAGCATCTATGGCTTGAGAACATAAATTTGAGATACGATGCTTGTCATCCCAGAGGAAACGGGACTGGGATGGGTGCTGTGCTGGACGGACACGGCTGTGCTGTGTGAGGCCATGTAATCAGGAGCTCATGTCCACCAGTGGGCTGGCCACCTGGGTTTTCACCTGAAAAAGGGCTTCTGTACACCAACTCATGTCTGCTCCATCCAGTTAAAGCCATGAGAAGGATGTGCTAAATGGGCCAAACCTGCCCAGACCCACTGGTGCCAGGGGAACTGCCGGGCATGGTGGTCCCAGAGGAATTGCACCATGGGGCCACCTGCTTTGGTGGCACCAAACCTGGTGAGCCAACCCTGGCTGTGCTCTGCTCCAGCCCGGCATCTTTCCCCGTTGACGAAGGCTGAGGCGATTGAGAATCCTGCTGGAGCAGAGTGTCAGGTGTCATCTCCCGCACTCAACCTGTTATCCTTGGCATCAGGCCCTAGCATGGAAAAAATGAGTCAAGAAGTTGGGGCAATGACCTGATGCAGACACAACATTGCATGCAAAACTCAGCTCAGCAAGTAGGGCAGTCACAACTCAATGGGGAGAAACTGGGCTCCCAGCCCTGCCAGCAGCACTGCTGCTTTGGTGCCACTGGCAAGGGGCCGCAGGGTGCTGGGTCAGCAGGAGCTTGCTGGACTTCATGTCCAAAAGTATATAGTTACTCCCAAGGGAGGGTACAATGGGACCAATGGATCTGTCAGGCTTTTACACCCCTCCTGGAGACTCTTGGGAAAGCAGGGATGTTACCAGTCCTGCTCCCAGCTGTGTTGCAGCTGGACCTGGCTCTGTCCCCAATGTCAGTGCCTATGCCACGGCTCAAGGAGATGTTCTGGGGTAAAATTGCACTTTGGCCAATGTCATGATCTCACACAGCCAGATCACCAGATCTGTGGCCCTTGTACAGGGCTGACACTGCTGGAGCGCCCCAGGAACAGGTTCATCCCTAAATGCAGAGACTAGTGTAGCAACAAAACCCCATAAAAGCACCTGGGTATTTCTGTGCCAGCCTGTGCTGTGGGGTGAACATGGCCATTGAGCTGTGCTTCTGGGGGGATGGGAGAGACCAAGCTGACACAAAGGCTGAGGGGTGCAGGAGGGAGGCTGTGAGCCAGCACCATCCCTGTCTCCATCCCCATCCCCGTCCCTATCCCCTCCCCTGCAGCAAATCCTACAGACTCCTCTCCTGTGAGCTCTCCCTGGCATTGCCCAGGGTCCTGCAATATATGCATGTGAAATGGAGAGTTCTCTGCTTTAATCAGAGGCGCTCTGACCTGAAATCTCTGAGCATTTTCTATTATTTTTAGCCTTAAACCAGGCTTGATGAGTGTGTGCAGGTGAGCCAGGGAGAAAGCCAGGAGCTTGTGCTGTCGGGCCCCAGCAGAGCCTCAGGAAAGGCAGCACCACCATCTGCTGGCACTTTCCCAACTTCACGGTTTTAGAGCTTGTTGAGTATAAAATCAGTCCTGCCTCTTGCTTTCCTCTGCCACATGTCTGCCATGGTCTGAAAAGTTCAGTGTTCTCTGGCTGTGGAACAGTCAAAATGCTAAATTTCATATTTAAGTTTCCCCCAATGTAGTTGAGAAGGGATAATTTTAATTCTGCCCCTTGTAATTCGAGTCAAATAGCCAAAGGTCACAACATGTGGTTTTGCTGTGACTTTTGGAACTGCCTGAGCCTCAGGGTGGTGCACTCTGTGGATGTGTGTGTGCATGCAGGCAACACAAATGCATATATGTGTAAGATAAACTAATGCAAAATGCTTTCATGGGACATCTGAAGGCCACAAACATACCTCCATTGCTTTTGAAACCTCAGTGTGCCCCACTCCATTACAGTCCCCCCAGGACTTGTCCAGATGCTGGGATCTGTGTTGGGAGCCTGTTTTGTGCAGGCTCCTCTTGCTAAAACCCAGCTTTCCTTACACTCTGTTGTCCTGTTGCATGAACTTGTCATTAAGGTGGAGCTTCCCAGTCCCCAGGGCAACTCTGTGAAGATAGGTCATTGAATTGTCATTTTTCCATTACTTTCTTTACCGGTCCATATTGCAACATTTGCTCACAAGCCCGTGCTCTCAGTTCAGCCGTGGCTCTGCAGGAGGGGTAGGACACATGCCCTGAGTATTTGGGCACAGCAAGTAGAACTGCCCTAAACCAGGTTTACCCATGACAAGAAGTCTGGAAGACATGGGACAGCCAAACATAGCTTTGCTCCTGCTGCCTAACCCATCCCTCTGGCTTTCCAGGATGCTGCCATAAGCAAAGCTAGGCTGGGACGGTGCTCGCGGCTTTACCTGGGCTTCGGGTGTTGTGGGGTACCAGGAGCTTTTCCACCTGCTTGAGTTTGGGTTTGTGTACATTCACACAGCTTTACGTTGCCAAGCTCTGTGCAGAGTATACCCTGGACTCAAGGGAAGGCGAGGAAGCCCCAGCCTTCTGCTTTGCCCAGCTCCCAATCTCTGCCTGAGATCCTTTTTACTGTGAAATCAAGAGTGTGAAGCACTCCAGCAAGACCTAGTTTCTACGGCAAATCTTTCCAATTAAATAGCAGGGGGTGATCACTATCTGAGTTACATTTTCTGGAAAGAATCCACAATTCAGATGCTGTATTCAAAACTTGCCATAACTTCAGGGACAGTATACTACCAAATGTTCTGTAAAATGCACCAGACTGAGCACAGCAGCCACAGGCGCAGGTCAGGGAGGAGCACAAGTACTGTGGCACATTATATTTCACTGAAGAAATAAGTGACCTGGTTACTCAGAGCATTTTTTTCCCTGATGCTGAGAGTATGTTTCTAGGTCAGGTAAGCAAATTACATTTATGTGGCTGTGAGGGAATTGTTGGGTGACTGATTTAAGAGAAATTTATCTTGCTGCTTTTGTCCACATCTATGACCCTGAGGGTTTTTAACTTGTAGGACTCATCCAGGGGGTTTTGTTCCTTGCCAGCCACAGCACCAGCATCTCCCCAGCCGCCCTCTGCTGGAGTGGGGTGGGCTAGCCCAGTGCTGGCTGTCAGCCTCACCTAGGAGTCAACTCAGCTCCCACACGCAGTCCCAACCTGGGGACAATTTCCACCTGCTCTGAGTCTGCGCATTTCAGTGAAGCACTCTGGTCAAGCCCTTGAGCACAAACCTAAGTGTTTAAGCCTGTGCATCAGTACTACTGGCAGAAGCAGGTAGAGAGATTCCTGCTGCCTTCAGCCAGACTTGCTCTGGCCCCTGGGAGAAACATTCCTCCAGATGTGGAAGGGCAGCGCTGAATGTTCCCATTCCCGATCTCCACCCTGGGAGCTGAGGAGTGTCATCTTCCAAAATGACCTCCACAAAGTCAGCCCTGCTGCAACTTTCTGCTTCTCTTTTTGGTGGTAAGGAGAAGAGCGTGTCTGCATGGCTGAAGGGAAAGCAGACAATCTGTGAAACACTGAGGCAAACGCCTTCAACTTTTCAGTGCATACAACAATAAAAAAACCTCTGAGAAAAGGTGCAATCCTCTTTTCAGAGCAAAGCTTTTAAAAAAAAACTTATTTCAGTTTATGAGTATCTTTAGATGCTCCCTTGTTTGTTAGTTTCTGAGATGACTATTTATGGAAGAGATAAGGTTGAAAATAGTTTATAAATGCAAGGATAACAAATGCCTAAAATTCAGGATCCAATATTTGGAAATTGCTCCCCAATCAGTTTTGTGGGTTTGCGCCAGTGCTTGCCTTTTTGAAAGCAGATGAACCTGGAAAAGCTCAGTGCAAGCGAGATAAGAAATAGCACAAATAACAAATAGTTCCTCTCAGAGTGAATTTACTTCCTCTGCTGAATCATAGCTGGATCCAGCTCATCTTTCACCATCACCCCAGAAGCCTGTGGCCTTGGTGTGCTGCTTCACCCAGTATAAATAGCTCGAGCAAGGCTTCAGGGCTTGATTGTTGCCTGAGCAGCAAGTACCAGCACAACCGCTCCAGTTGGGGTGGCACGATAAGTGCAGTGATGTCTGCAGAAAACACATGGATTGCTCTTCAGTTGTGGCTACTACAGCTTGCACTAGAAGAGCTTGGGTTTAAGGCTCAGCCAAAAACCCGCCCCTGACCAAGAACTCATGTGTGAAGCTGATCACGGAGTGGTCATGGCCACAGTGATGGGAACAGGACGCAGGGCAGGGCTGTGCAGACAGGCCAGCCTGGCTAGGGGCCGCTTGGCACAGTGCTGCCACCTGTCTGGCACAGAAATGCTGGAGGGTGTCACCACCTGCCTTTCTTCAGGCCCAGCTGCCTAATGACCAGGGGTCATGCGAGTGAATCCAGTGCTGAATCTTACTCCCAGCACACACCATGCTGTGCTGGTACTCCCCTTGCCTTCAGGCCCCCCTTGCTAAATCTCCTCTGGCTTCAGCTACAGTCTCCTGGGATCTTTGCTGAGCAGATCATCCATCACTCTCCAGCCAGACTAATGCAGCCCCTGCTGTTGTGCCCTGGGGTTTGTGCTACTTTCACTTTGATTTCTCCAGTGACTCATCTATTTTATGCCACTGAGAAGGATTTGCAGTCTGTATCTCCATGACAGCTTTCCTCCAGCTTCTCACAGTAGTAATTTCCTAGGGAAAAAAATACCTAGAAAAGCAGAGCTGTTCCATAAGCACTTCATCTAGATGCTTCAAGACTCAGGCAATGGTTTCTTACCTGGGAACAAGCTGCTGTGACCATGGGCAGAATTTTCAGAGCTAGGATAAAACAGCGAGGTAAACCTCAGGTCTCCTTCTCCTGGATGAACACATGGAGCTATTGTCAGGTACAAGGACAGAGTGACATGCTGGCTTGTGTGCTACCATGGCCAAGACCTTCTTTCCCATTCTGCACTGTTGGTGAGAGGCAGCAACCTTCAGCGCAGCTGGGACACAGCAGCATTTCAAGTACTGTTTTGGCAGGTAGCCTGCAGCCTTTGGCGTGTGTTGTGTGTGTTTGTGCATCTCTCTCTTTCTGCTGTTTGTGTTTTATTTAAGACACTTCACCCTTTGGTTGTATTTTTTAAAGCATACTTTTAAAAATGTGGCTGTAGAAACCCATGTACCTGACTTGCTCAACAGTGCTGTGATACGAGGAGCAGCTGAGGGAGCTGGGGTTGTTTAGCCTGGAGAAATGAAAGCTCGGGGCCAGGGGCCTTATCGCTCTCTACAACTACCTAAAAGGAGGTTGTGGCAAGGTAGGTGTCAGTCTCTTCTCCCAAGTAACAAACGATAGGACAAGAGAAAACAGCCTCAAGTTGCGCCAGGGGAGGTTACAGAGCACTGGAATTTACTCTAAGGACTGTTGCTACAACACACGGAGACACATCCCTTCTGGGAAGGCAGAACTCCGCCAGTTTTCTTTGCTATCTATCTCCTAGATCGCAATTGAAGTTTTCTATAGATAACATAAGAGTCAATGACTAGTGGAACTCTGGCAAAAGCTCTTGAAGCTGTTAAAACACCAGAGTGCTCTGCATGGCAAATTAGCCAGCACCAATCTCCTTGTTACCGCCTGCCAGCCACCTAGCTAAGAGTTAAATCTAATCTCATCATTCACAACCAGATCTTTCGCTTTACATGATCCATACCTTACTCCAGAAGGGCAGGTATGAAAGAAATTCCTGTCCTACCCTTCTAACAAGTCACTAGTGTTCACTTGCTGTCAAACAGCTTCTGTGAAAAGCTGTGGTTTTTCTGTACAGCTTCTTTCCGAAACAGCACAAATACACTGCTCAACTTGCAAAATCCAGGGTCTGCAGGGCAAAGTATCAGTGCTGAGAAGTAGCAAGGGTCAAATCTTTTCCTCATGGACTTCAGGAGCATCACAGAAGAAAATTACAGTAACACTCATAGCATGAAAAACAGCTGCATTAAAATTTCATGAACAATTAGGTCTCTCTTTACTACCCCCTATCTGGCAATTTTTTACAGAACTTCCCTTCTCAAGACTGGGTTGAAAATGATGCCAGGTTGAGACACTTTCATCTCCTGCATAAAAGACAATTTATTTCTTGTCTTACAAAATAATGATAGTATGTTCACTGGGGTCACAAACAGTTGAAAAAGCCAATAAAACAGTAACACTGTATTTTTAAAGCCTGTACCAGGAAAAACACTATCTTTCACATTTAACTCTGGCAAAGATAAAGGAAGGCCCAATCTTAGTTTCTGATTCAAAATACTAATTTAAGGCTTTAGGCCTTTGGACCAAAAAAAATTATACTGATAAATTCATATGAATTTATGCCATGCAATTGCACTTCCTTGTGTTAGTTTCCTTTTTTTCAATAGCTAGCTTTTAAATATTATACTCCAGATGGATTGCTGCCATCAATACAACAAGATCTGTTCTCTGCATATGCACATTTTCACATGCTTAAGAGCACACAAAGAGTGCATGGTGTTGCTTTACCTCTCCTTTCAGATATCACCTCTCTCACGTGGCTCCTCTAAACATGGTTAAAATCTTAAGAGATGTGAGAGACTTCAGATGAGCTCAAAAAGAAAACACACACCTTGTGTACAAACTCAGTGGTACCATAGTCTACACACACACCTTTTTCCTCAGCCTGTCTGAAGAACTCTCATTTCTCATATTTTAGGCTGTGTACCTGCAAAAAAAAAAAAAAAAAAAAAAGCTACTGAAATTCTGAAAACTGCCGTTTAATCTTCCTTTCCTTCCCTCCTGGTATCATATATCTTCCCTTTCACAACAATTAGTGCTTTGTTATGCTTAGGAGTTTGAAAAAAAAATCATATTAATAGATGATTCTTTTAGCCTGTCCTACCATCTATAACTTGCTGACTATCAGCACTTCCACATATAATGGGTTAAAGCAACATTTTCCTGCCATGATGAGTTTTCACAGTGTGGTGTTTTCAGAGCATCTTCCAGCTGCCAATGCTCAGCTCTCAATTGCTTGTTTGGCACTTAACAAACAGCTCACGCAGTCAGTTTGTGCTATATTTGTGTGTCTGTCTCTTAGCTTCACTGTGGCACTTTCTGCAGGACTGGAGCAAACGCTGTTTCTTCTTGCAGTCAAACTTGTGCTGGCAGCACAGTGCATCCGGTCTGCTGAAAGTGAAGGGGCACTTCTTTTCCCTGTGGAGTTGCTGCTTGCAGACTGGGTCGCCAAACCAGAGCTCACACAATGGAGAAGAAACCACACTGTGGCTCACGCAGTCCCATTGCTCCAATCCACATTTCCTCAGGGAGACAGCCCTGGCGTCCAACACCTCCATCCTGGACCCCCATCCCTTCAGAGACTGGTGTCAACAGTGTCCGCCTTGGCCTGCAAGGCAGCCTCAGAGATGGTGTCCGGTTGCCCATCCCGACAGAAGAGTACAGCGGGGTTCTTGCAGGCCCACATGGCCACCTCTCCCCCGCTCACCGGGCTGGAGGAGGATGGGGCACTGCCCAGGGGGCCGCTGCGCCTGTTGATGTAGCACTCCCGGACACGGTCAGCCTGGCTCTGGTGCTCCGGCTGCCGTCCCGGGACCGAGAGGTAGGCAGCCACGTTGTTCCTAGTCCTGTAGCCACTCTCACGGCTGCGCCGCAGCAGCACAGAGATGTTGGGGTTGCGGGCAGCATAGATAAGGGGGTTGATGGCGCCGTTGGCCCAGGCCATCCCGCTGGCTACGGCATCCATGGTGGGTGAGAAGGGCAGGCGGCCGGCAGCGGCAGCCAGCCCCAGGATGCAGTAAGGCCCCCAGCAGCAGATGATGGAGACAATCATGATGAGGACGGTGGTGGCCGTGCGCATCTCCCCGTAGGCCCGCAGCAAGTGCCCGTAGGTGGTGAGGGGCCGCACGCGGCTCTCGGCCAGCCGCACGGCCCGGCAGATGTTGTAGTGGCAGAAGCACATGAGGGCGAAGGGCAGGAGGTAGCAGAGCACGATGAGGGCTGCGCCATAGGGTGGCCCCAGCCGGGAGGAGCCCCAGGGCAGCACGTAGACACAGCGGTAGGCCCCGGGCTGGGCCTCCTGCCGCCCCTCGCCTGCCAGCCCATACCAGGGCCCAGCCAGGACCAGGGCTGCCAGCCAGACAGCAGCCAGGAGCTGGGCGGCGCGGCGGCGGTCCATCTTGTGTCGGGGCTGGCGGACGATGGCACAGTAGCGGTCGAAGGAGAGAAGGGCCATGGTGAGGGTGGCGGCGATGCCCAGCCCGGCGTGGAGGGCGGCGCTGGCCAAGCAGAGGCGCTGCCCAAAGAGCCAGGCGCCGGGCGGGCGGCTGAGCAAGCTGAGGAAGGCCAGGGGCAGGCAGAGCAGGGCGCCCAGCAGCTCCGACAGCGACAGCGACAGCACAAAGGCGTTGGTGACCGTGCGGAGCTGCCGGTGCCGGGCGATCACCACCACCACCGCCCCGTTGCCCAGCGCCGAGAGGGCGAAGATGAGCAGCAGCGCCAGCGCCTGCGAGGCCAGCGCCGCCGCAGACCACCCCGCCGCCGCCGCTCCACCCGCCGCCGCCGCGGCCGCCTCGCCGCTCTCGTTGCCGCTGCCGCCGCGGGAGAGGTTGCCCGGCACGGCCGCCGGCTCCATGCGCAGCCTCATGCCCCGGCCCGCGCTGCGGCTGCAGACGCGCGCCCGCCCGCCGCTCCCCGCCCGCGCCGGGCCGCCGGCCTCGCCAGCCGCTGACGTCGCCCGGCCGCCGTTGCCGAGGAACCGGGACGGCCTGGCCCGGCCCGCCCGCCCCGCGGCCCGGGGGCGGAGAAGCGGCGCCCTTACAGCCGAACAGCGGGGCCGGGGGCCCCCAGCCATGAGCGGCTGGGCTGCGGATAGAGATTTCCCCTCACCCCAGTCGGGCATCATCTCCATCCCTGAGTCGGGGACGGGTCCCCACAGCCCCTCTCCCCTCACGGCCGCTGTCTCCTCATGATTCCTTTCCCCTCACAGCCCTCATGGGCTCTCTGCCCTCATGGCCCCTCTCTCCTCATGATTCCTTTCCCCTCACAGCCCTCATGGGCTCTCTCCCCTCATGGCCCCTCTCTCCTCATGATTCCTTTCTCCTCACAGCCCTCATGGGCTCTCTGCCCTCATGGCCCCTCTCTCCTCATGATTCCTTTCCCCTCACAGCCCTCATGGGCTCTCTCCCCTCATGGCCCCTCTCTCCTCATGATTCCTTTCTCCTCACAGCCCTCATGGGCTCTCTCCCCTCATGGCCCCTCTGTCCTCATGATTCCTTTCTCCTCACAGCCCTCATGGGCTCTCTCCCCTCATGGCCCCTCTGTCCTCACAGCTCTGCAGCCCATCACGAAGGGGCAGGGGCTAGCTACCCCCAGACACTCTGGTGGAGGCTGGGACCATCCCCCATGCTCTGGGCTGGGGTCTCACCAGCTGAGGGGTCAGGCCGGGGACCCCCACACAGGCAGCAAGACCCTGTCCCCCTTCTCTCAGACATGCTGGAGCTGCGGGCCCCTATGTGAAAAATTTCTTAGGGATGGGGATGGTGAATAGATAATGAAGGCTGCGACACAATTAATGGCTGAAGAGCTTCCAAGGTTTCTGTGCTGGGCTTCGTGACTTGCTGCCCCAGCTCCTCCCCAGTAGCCAAGCTGGGGGGCTGACGACAAGGGAGATGCCCGGAAGCTAGAAACACGCAGAGGAGTTTGCTCCCACAAGCATGGAGGATGCGTGTGTCACTGCTTGCTCCCCCGGACCAGAGGCTGTACAGGATTTATCTAGGGGTTACAGAAAAGCTGGGAGCAAGAGCCCGGACACCAGCCCAAAAAACTTCTGTTGGAAATGCAACCATTCTCTGAACAAGGGGATTTTTGTTTCTTCCCAGTCCAAAGTTATAATTTCCAAGTTGACAGAAGAAATTTCTCCCAGGCTTTTCTATGCCAACCTTTTCCAAGCTCTCCAGTATGACTTGCTCCCTTCTGCTGCATAAGCAACTGGGAGATGATCATTCTCATTTTTATGTCTCTTTTTAATGAGGCATGCTCCCACAAGTGTGTTCAATGAACAAACACCATTTTGTCCGGAGACACAGTGGAAATTACAGGCCACGAGTGGTCTGAAGCTCTGCTTCTGCCACTGCAAATGCTTGCCCAGGGCTTGCTTTGGTTTTTCCACTGGCAATCCTCCCTCGAGGGACTCTGGCAAAGCACACATTGACTGCACCCTGCTGCGCAAGCTGCCCCTGGGCTGAGACAAAGTCATCAGTAAATAATTAGCAATCAAAGGTCATAATGGCTCAGACCTTCGAATACAGCTGCTCCTGTTGAAAGTTAACCACGGGGTATTTGCAGCCAATGGTCCAAGATAAGCAAGAGAGGAAGGTTTAGGGAAGCAGCGTGGAGTGGACATGCAGCCCTGGGACACAGAAGGGGTCTGGTAGGGGTAAAGCGAGTGCGGTGAGGAAGGGGGCATCTAGACAGGCCTGAGCAGGGCAGACCGGAAAAGCTGGGGCATGAGACAGAGCAGCACAACCGGCTGAGTGGGAGGCATTGAGGAAGAGCAGGCAATCCAAACCAACAGCCATGGAACACTTAGCAGAGTCCTGGGAATGAGCTCCAGGAGTGTAAACAAGAAGTGAAAGGCAGTGTCTTCATCTGGCCTTTAATAGGAAGCTGGCTTTGAAATTAGTAATTTGCAGACATAGAGAAGGCACATAATTTTTAAGACAGTTCTCTAAGATCAGCTCCATTTTCTGCGAATAATTATTGGAAAAAAAAGAAGAAAAAGATTATGGCTTCTCAGAGCAGCCCATATATGCTAATCACATTGCACCCAATATGCTAATCACAACAAGGGAACACTGCCTGTTATCTTGAAACACGGCAGATGCTGACACACCACCAAAGGCTGTTCCTGTTGCTCTGGCATATTGCAATGAGCTGTGTGGAGAAGCAGAACAGAAATGCAAGGGCAGGAGAAGCGCAGCACCATCAGTGAGACTTTGCCAGTGCCTCGTGGCTCAGGTCACTTGAAGAAGAAGCCGTATTTCAGTGAGTCCTCCTCTTCGACAGTGAAGGTGGCTGTACCAGTGTAAAAGGCTTCTCCCGAGACTTCCACAATGACAGCGTTGTAGTCCCCAAACCTGGCTTCCTGCAGAGGGATTAGGATCAGGACAGAGGCAACAGGAGGTTCTCCGCTCACCCAACCCCATGAAATGCCAGCGCTACCTGGCACTTAGGCAGAGACACCCCTCACCGAGTGCTCTGCCTTGCCCAGGTACATCCTGATGTGCAGCAGCCCTTTTACCACCTCAGCTTGCCTGCACGAGCTCGACACCTGCACAAATGCTGCTGCCCCTGCTCTGAGCTCGCGAGCCCCTGTACTGCCACAATATGGGTTTGCCTCAAAGGAGGCTGACAAGCTGGTGGCTGCTTGCACCCAAAGACTGAGAGCTCCCTGGGGCACGTCCAAATCTTCACAGCCACGTGCTTCCAGATGCCATAGGGACAGGGCTGAGCCTGGAAATCCAGATGCACAGACCCAGCACCTCCGAACAACGCGCTCAGTCTTTGAGCAGGGAAGAGGGGACTAAACCAGGAATCCACCCTTTAGCTGCCACTGAGAACAAACCAGACTGACTTATCTACCTCAGTGCCTTCCTAATGGCTGAGAGAGGATTTGCAGGGAAGCTGTGCAGCAGAAGAAGGTCTTACTGTTACTTGCTTCCCTAATAAAAAATCCTGAAGCGTGAGGCTTGTTGGAAGGCGACATGCCCAGGCACCTCCCTCCTTCCATACACACTTCCCCAGGCACAGAAAGGCTTTTCTGCTTCTCCACTGAGCCAAGCCAACAGCCCTTTTCCAGCAGTCCTCAGGACAGAGGGAAAGTCCAGCACAAGCGACTTGCCTTCACTGCCTTCCCAGTGAACAAGGACCCTGTGGTGCTGCTCCGAAAGGTTCTGGTCTGATTAAGCTGGATGAGTCCCTTATGGTACTGCAAGGCAATGCGAGCCATCACACCCGAACCTGTCGGACTTCGGTCAACCTACATTCAAGAAGAGAAGATGAACCAGCTCTAGTATTTTGGGTTTTAAAAGAAAACAATATTGCTCCGCTCAGTTCTCCTTGCCACCTTTATACTGCACTTGGGGGAAACCCCTCTACCCCAGGGCTTTGTACGGAATTCGGATACATCACAAATGGGAAGACAAAATAGGTTTGGGGTACTTTTGGATTGTGATCAGCTTTGTCAAACTTGTAGGGATGAATGATCTAATAAATATTGAGGCTATTTAGGGAGCACTTGAAAGCTTCCCAGCATCATAGCAAAAGGACTGAGAGAGGCAGACACCATTCTCAGGCGTCAAGGTAGGATCAGATCTCCTTACACTTAACCGAGAGAGCTCCTGGCCAGCCTGGTTTTTAAAATCTCCAAAAACACAGCATTGGCCAGCTTCTGAGGTGATCTGTCCCAATGCTCCACACCCCTCACTGCTGGAAGATCTAACCAAAACTTCCCCTGCTATTTATAGGATACCTTATCCACTGCAGACAAGGATGGAATTTTACACCCCCTCTTTTCTTTCTTGTTCTTTTCATCCCCAGAAACTGTTCCCTAGGACTTTAAGGACATGCACTATGTTGGGATCCTGCCTCAGCCCCTGGACTCCTTAGGAAATTCCTACCTATGGGATATAGGTATGAACCTTTTTAAAATGCCACCATCTAAGATGTGCAAAAGTATTTCCATCACAGGAAATAAACCAGCATGTGTTCAGTGACACTCAGTTCTTCAGAGACATCACTGTAGCTGAAGAAATGATCGCTGCCCAAAACAAAAACAAACAGAACCATCTCCCGTCTCTACAGTGGATGTAAGGGAAAAAGGTGATGCCTTGTGTGTCTGAGAAGATCCCATTTCTGTACCTGTTCATCTGCAAACACACAGATGTTGGTGGTGGGCTCCTCACTAAAGGCATCTTTCCCATCTGTCAGTATGGTGCCATAGAGGAAAGCCAGGTCTTCACTTTCAGGGTGATGAAGCTTGAACTGCGAACAGCACAGACAGGTTCACAAACATGTGCAGCAGCAGTACGTGCACTACAGCTTCCTCGAGAGATCAGAAGAAGGGGACAAGGCCACGCTGCTGCGTTTCCACCTCTGCTTCTGCAGTAACAGAGATGGGTGCACCAGCAGGAATGCAAGCTCCTTCTCACAACCTTGTGAGGCTGAAGGAGGACCCTGAAATTCAACATGGGGCTGGAAAATGGGACTCCCCTCCCATCCCAAGCATCTTGGGGAAATAAAGGGCCTTGGTCTGGTGCAATCACTCTGAAGGGAACATGCTGGGGTACTCCAGTGCTCTGCCATACCTGTTTCTTCACCGCTTCCGTCACCGCGCTTGCCGCACTGACGAGGTCTCTGGTCTTTGAAGAGCAGACATCGAGGCCCAGCTGCTCAGCACTGAGGAAGGCGTAGAAAGTGCCACCGTAGCCAATGTCGACCACCACCTTCCCGTGACCAGGAACGTCGATAGCCAAGTCTGGGCAGAGAAAGGCAGTGAAGAGGGGAACCCATGCTGAGCAGTGGGCTCACAAGTGGAGCCGGGGAACCCAGCTGCATGCAAGCAAGAGACGGGGACAACTCGAGTGCTCCCATGCCAGGGTGGGATGTCACACCTTATACCACCCCTGACGACCTCATCCAGGCTCTGGGCGACAGCGGAATTGGGGAGGGATTTGCCAGATGCCCCTCAGCCAGGCCGTGAGCCCCCACCCTGGCACGGCCACCACCAACCCCTCCCCCAAAACTGCTATGGCCCAGGCTTGGTCCCCACCAATGGCAGCAGCGAAGGCAGGCACGCTGTGGAAGCGGACGGGGTTGCCACTGCGGCAGCCATCCCAGGGGACAAAGGCAGTGATGGGCCCACAAGGGCAGTGCAGGTGGACGGCAGTCTCGGGGCAGCTGGGCACCGCCACCAGCCCGTAGTCGAGGGCGAAGCGGCCGAGCGCCAGGACAGCGTGGCCGCACATGGTGCTGTAGCCGGCACCGTGCAGGAAGATGGCTGCCAGGTGGCCACTGGTGGTGGCCACCCCACCGACCACCACCACCACCCCGTACATGCCGGAGTGGCCCCGCGGCTCATGCATCAGTGCCCGCCGGACGTGGTCCTGCGTGGCTGCCATCTCTCGCCGCAGGGACAGCAGTGACAGCCCGCCTGCCACCGCCTCCTCCGCTGCCTCCAGCCGCGGGATAATGCGGAGCGGCTCGCCACCCGTATGCATCTCCACCGTCTGCAGCACCAGGCCCGAGGGCGAGTGCGGCGGCAGCCGCCGCGCGCCGCCCGCCGCCGCCATGGCCATCGCCCCCGCCCCGGCAGGCCACGCCACCCGCCCGAGGCGACTCCCCAGCAGCGGGCACGCCCCCGGGGGAGTAACCCCGCCCCTGCGTATGGCCTCGCCCCCGGGCAGAGCAACCCCGCCCCTTGCCCGTGACCACGCCTCTATCCCTCAGTGGGTGGAGCTTGTCTCCGCGTCGGAAGAGGAAGTGGCGCGTAACGGAAGTGGCTCGGGAGAGTTGGTGGGCTTGTTGACGGGTTACCGGGATGTTCCGTTCTGGTAGGCCGGGCCGGGGACAGCGGGCCCGGCGGTACCGGACTGGGCGTAGGGATGGGGGTGTTGTCAGTGGCTGGAGCGGGCCGGGGATGGCGCTCGGTGCCTCTCGGCTGCGGGCGGGGCGGGTCTTAGCGGATCGGAGCGCCGCGGTAACGGGGCTGCGCTCTCCCCGTAGGTGTGGACATCCAGACCGCCTGCCTCGGGCTGTACTGCGGCAGGACCGTCCTGTCGGTCAACGGCTCCGTGGAGACCTACGGGGACTGTGGGGTAAGTGCGGCGCGGGCGATGTTCGGCCTGGGGAGAGGAGAAGGCCCCGCTCCCTCCCGAGCTGGGCCCGGCGTCGGCAGCGCAGGCCGCGACAGCCCTCCGGAGGCTGACGCGGATCCCGCTGTAAGCAGCACCGCGGCCCGCAGCCCAGCCCCGAGGTGCCGTGGGGAGCAGGTGGAGATGAGGGCTGCAAAGGGCGGGCAGAGCTCCCTTACCGGAAGCAGGAGCTGCTCAATGAAACGTTCCAGGAAGGAGGTGCTAAGCCAGAGACGAGCAGAGGGGCTGCGAAAGCTGGAACAGGGTGGGATGGTATGAAGAGCTGTGCTGAAATCACTCTACCCAATAATTTTGTTGGAGTACTAAAGGAAAGCAAGATCCACGGAGGGTGGAATGAATGGGGAGCAAGAAACTCTATGGGGAAGTGTTTGTGAACAACCTGGTGAGTGAGCTTAGTGAGGAAAGGGAGGTGGTGTGACAGCGGGAGAGGAAAAGGAAGTCTTGGATGAAGCCTTTTAAACATGCTTCACCTTTTTTATATTAAAAAGCAAGAGCCAGAGAGATCAAGGGTAGCATAGCCTGAGAAATCGCTGATGTTAATGTTTCATCTCTTTAAAAATCTGGTAAGTTTATTGCCCCGAACTTCTGTCTGTTTTTCAAGGACCTGCAATGATTTGTTATAGGTACTCAGATGCTTTGTAAATACAGTGTCTACTTTTTGTAGGTATGCCCTAGAGGTCAAAGAACCGATGACAACAAAATCTGCCGGGAATGTATGGGATCTCCAGAACGCTATGACTGGCTGTACCTTGGCTTCATGGCCATGCTTCCCCTGGTTTTACACTGGTTCTTTATTGAATGGTATTCAGGAAAAAAGAGGTTTGTATACCCCTTCTTCAGAGAAGTTATTTAAAAATGGAAACCTTGCATCCATGAGTGAACAGTCTGAGATGCTGAATTGAATTGTCCAGCAGTTCATGCTGCTGGTTGAGCTGATATGAGCAGCACATAAGCTTTGAGCAGCTGGAGGGGGGCGTTATTTACAAACATAAGAATCCTGCGGGTCCTTCTTGCCAGTCACTGCCCTCAGGACATTGGCTGTATCTCTCTAATGAGGTGCCCGGTCTGGCTGGCAATTTGGGCTGGATTGAGTTTCCCAGCAGCGGGCAGGAGCAGCATGTTGTGTCATCCCCTCTCTCCTGGGCCAGGTCACACCCGCAGGTGTGACCTACCTCCGCAGAGGCCCCCATCAGCAGTGCTGTGCATGTTCAGTGAGAGAATGGGTTTGAGTTTTCTCTTTAGGAGTACGTGTACTGGGTTTTGGTCCTGATAGCATAGCTGATGTAACCGTTATGTCAGCATGGTGCATCAAGGAAGATCTGTAAAAAAGGGGTTTAAAACCACAGCTTCATGTGGCCAGTAGGTGCTAGGCTGGAACTTTTAAGAAGTAACGACTCTAGAGTGTACTACACTCTGAAAACATAGGGGACTGAGAGAGTTTAATATATGAATATACCATCTTTAACAAGGACTTGCAGCTTTGAACATTTCGCTTATATCATATGTAAGGTGTCTTATCCTCACTGCTGCTTTCTGTGAAACTGCAACAGCGTGAGTGTTGCTGTCTCTCACCTGACAGGATGTTTATGCTACAGCAAGCTTTTATTTAAGTAGCTGGAATGTTTTTCAGTCACATTTTACGCCTAAATCATCTAAGATTCTAAATGGGTTTTCACATTCAGCTTCAAATACTTAACTTTTTATTCAAGCAGAGTTGTCCTTCCTTGGTCATGTTGAATATTAACTCTGTAGAAGGTTCTGTACTGCATGGGCCTCCACTTGTCAGTTGGCGTTTAGATTTCCTATAGTGTTAGCAAAATAGTAGTAAATCTTTCTCTCCATCCACAGTTCCAGCGCGTTATTGCAGCATGTCACTGCCTTGTTCGAATGCAGCATTGCAGCAATTGTTACACTGCTCGTCAGCGACCCTGTCGGCTCTCTGCACATCCGCTCCTGCAAGGTGAAGAAGCTTTCGGACTGGTACACAATGCTTTACAACCCAAGTCCTGACTACATCACCACAGTGCACTGCACTCATGAAGCAGTCTATCCCCTGTGAGTGTAAAGGTTTTTGTACTCCTGTCTGTCCCTTCTTTATGTACAAGTGTGTTTCTTTCCGTGCCTTTTCTCAAAGCTGCAAAAAGCGTGCAGATATAGCTCAGACCAATGCGTATCAATCGCCTGAAGTCTTTCATGCATTGAGCTGTTCTATGTGTGAAGCACTTAGCAGCACCTAATGACTTCCTGAGTCACCAAAGAAGGTGGCATAAATCCAGGCTATTTAGCTATGAAGAGTAAGAGTTTGGGTTTTTTTATGCTTTGCTGCATCTTCCCTGTTTCCCCTAGGAAAAGTGAGCCCATCGTTCTGTGTTTACATCCTTTGATTGTAAATTCTTTAGACTTCACTGACTCTAACCCCAAATTCCCTGGTTCTGAGTTGAGTTTGTAGAAGAAAAACAACTGCACGCTTTAAGGAATTTCTCTTTTTTTTTTTTTTTCAGGTACACCATTGTGTTTATATATTATGCCTTTTGTCTTGTGTTGATGATGCTACTTCGGCCTCTGCTGGTTAAGAAAATTGCCTGTGGTTTAGGAAAGTCTGATCGATTTAAAAGCATTTATGCAGCACTGTACTTCTTCCCTATCCTCACTGTGCTTCAGGCCGTTGGAGGAGGTCTACTCTGTGAGTTCTCTCCTAATAACACACGTAAATGTACCTATAAACACACACTAACAAGCGACTTATGGGAGGGAAGGGACATGCTTTGAGAATAAGGATGTTGTTTAAGGTTACTGTGAGGAGTATTACCTGAAAAGGTTGCTCATTAGTAGCCCTGTCCTAACCAGGCTCCTGATCAGCATGGTTTTTGCCTCTGCTGGTGCTGCTTCCCCAGAAAGGGAGTAGAAGAGGCATGAGAGGAAACTAATTCAGAGGAAGTTAATTCCACTTTCTGCTAAGGTAGAGTTTGTCTGATTTCAGAGGTGGATTAAAGTATAAGTTTGGGGAGATCAGCTATTTTTGGTTCAGCTTCCAGCATACTTGTCACATGAAGGGGACAGGTGCCACAAAATCTCCACTCAGCCTGACTACTTTTCTCATTATCTGCCTTTTTCAATTAGTGATTTAAGTATACATTAACTCTCCCTAGAAATATTAGAAAAGGTTTGAAAACCTAAGATGGAAGGTTGAATAGTTGTGCTTGGCTGACCCTTACTGCTGTGCGTGTTTGATGTGATGATAAGAGGTGCACTATAGTAGCTTAGTTTACTTCATACCCATGGTTATATATGTAAAAACTATCTTCTCTGAATTGTACGTAATGCATTCTTTTTCCTGCTAACATGTTCAATGGTTGCCTTTAGATTATGCCTTTCCATACATCATACTGGTGCTGTCTTTGGTTACGCTGGCTGTATACATGTCTGCTTCTGAAGTGGAGGTAGGTAAACGTTTCCTCTGTTAAAACTCATAATATAAAATACTTGAGACCACTTTGTCTCTTGCCTTTTCTCAGCAGTGTATTCTGTGTTTAAGCCTCTTCCTTTATGACTTCTCTTAGCTAGAGGAAGCTCCGGCGAGACTTCTGTCTTGTGGTGTATTGAGAAACTGTGTTATGTGCTGGAAGGGTTCAAACCCAGGAGTCTTCATACAGGCTCTGAACACTACATCTTTTAAACATCAGGTACTAGGTAACAGGCTGAATGCTAACAGGATGCTGTGTTTGTTTTGCAAGTCTTTCAAGGACCTTCTTGTCAGGAAGAAAAGGCTTGTTGTCCTCTTCAGCCACTGGTTACTTCATGCCTATGGAATCATCTCCATTTCCAAACTGGATAAGCTTGAGCAGGACCTACCACTGCTTGCCTTGGTACCTGCACCTGCCCTCTTCTACTTACTGACAGCAAAGTACACTGAGCCATCGCGCATACTCTCAGAAGGTGGAAATGGACATTAAAAGGAGCCTGCGCCAACAACACTGTCCTAGTCATATGGATTAAGCAATTTTAGTGCTTGTTATTCTGTGGAAACTTCTGTTTTAAAAGAAGTTATTTATGTACAAGACTTCCAGGTGAAACACTATGGTGAGACTGTATAATACGAAAAGGCTGCACTTTGTATTCTTCATACGTATCTGTTACAGATCGAAGGGAATGTTTTTTTTATCTATTTATCACTGTCAATCCGTGTAAAAAGCTTGTGACACAATCTAGTACAGCAGTTTGCTTGTATATGTTTATTTCCTAATGCAATATTTTAGGTGTTGTTTGAATAAAACAACAAAGTTTTTCAGACTTTCAATAAAGCAAACGGAGCTTGAATATTACATAGAGCTTAGTTTTCTTGTCACAAACTCTAGCTTCTATTCCCACCAGTGGAAATAAATTTTTGTCTTCATAAAATACATTGAGCATCTCCTCATTGATTCCTTGTGATGCTTTAGTATGGCTGCTAGGAAGAAGGAGGGGAAATGCATTGTAAAGTTCACTGTATAGTTTGTGCTTTGTGTAATTCATGTATAGAGACCTCTTCCTGGCAATGACTAAACAGTAGTAGCCCTCCCATGAAATTCATTTTCTTATACCTTGACTGTAATTTTGTCAGCAAGCCACTTACTACCAGTAAATCTGTGAAGCATCTGTTATCTATGTATGGGTGAAGCCTTCTCTGTGCCTTTCAGCACAGTCACCTTAGCTTCCTCCTCTGAGTGCTTCATGCCTATTTCATCCCTTTGTCGGTGGTGCCAACAGCTCACCTCTTGGTATACCCATGCTACAGCAACAGCAGTGATCAGACAGCAGCAGAGAAAGGAACTTCATACAATATCACCACTGCAATAATGAAAACTGCTGGAATGACTGAAGTCATTCCTTATCATTTCAAAGAGATACCATTATCTCTGCTCTACATTCATCAAAATCTTTATGTGAACATCTTGATAAGAATTGCTAAAACTTCTGAGGCTGGTCAGAAGCGAGGTTTTGGCCTTGCTGAAGCCAAATAAATACCCACGGACAAAAACTTTAGTCTTTTCTCTGTATTGTAGAGGAAGATGCCCAAAGAATATGTCCTGTATATTTGTCACCAGTAACATAGTGCTATAGAGGGTCTGGAAGAAGATGCAGAGCAGTGCTGAAGGTCTGAATATGGAAGAGTAATAGGAAGATCTCAACTTAAAATCTTCCTACTGTGTGGATCATTGGCTGTAGCAGTGCAAAGAACAGTGTGTATTTCTATATTTAAGTGTGACAGTGATGCCTTTTTTATTCTATTACCTATATCAACATTGCTAAGGACAGAGGCTGCCAGCAGCTCAGCCAGGCTTCCTCGAGATGTTGCTCTCCTCTTTTTCCATAGAAGGTTTAATTTCATTACATCTGATACACCTTTCCTGATTTTTTTCCTGTGAAATGCCAATTGACAGATTCACTGCTTCTAAAAATAGCATGCAAACAAACTAAGTCTTGCATGCAGAAGTAAGGTTTTATTTAGGGATTAAGGAAGTAATTAATCTCCTTAAGGAAATCAAGTGTTCTCTATACTGCTACATACAATATGTAATTTGCGGACGCACTAATCTAGCGGACAGTTCTAAAAGTATGGTTTTAAAACTCATGTGTCAAAATACCATTTCCGTAACTGACAGTCATCGGCATATTTTTCTTTAAAATGTCCTAAACACAGTTTTGTGTCTACATTTGCATAGGCATCACATCAGTGCATGCACAGTCGGCATGTGAGCAGCCAGGACAGCTCTGTGCTGGAAAAGCCATTTGGCAAAGGTGTAGTACTAAGGCCTGTACACTTTTATGTGCATTTCCATGTATGGACTATATGTATTAGGTTTAAATATAGGGCTATATCTTGTTTTTAAAAAGAAAAGTAACAACAACTCCCAGGTAATATTAGCTGTAGAAAAGAGTACATCTTTTGATAGGTATAGAGAATCATGTGTTAGTTTTAAAGGCTGCAGAATGAAGGACTCTATTAAAAGGCAGTGCAGCCCACGGCATACCCAAACACTGACCTTCCTGCTGGAGTCCAGTACTTTAGCCTTCAGCAAAACCTGGAATGCAAACTACAAATTAATAAAGTCTTTTTATCACCTTCTCTCACTGGCATAAAAAAATTGTGATGGCAGCCAAAGAGTTAGGTAGACACAGCTAGATAAATACATGCGGTTTGGAATGTCCAAGCAATGGTTTTGCACAGGCTCCTTGTGAAGAAACCTGCGCTGCACATTTCACACAGAAAATAATACTGGCACTGGCTTTCAGATGAAGTGGGATTCCCTTCTGCTGTGTGTTCGCCATCGTTCCCCTCTCTGCCTGACTCCCTTCCAGGGACGTTCCCTTCCTCTAAAAATTCATCATTCCTCTCCCTGGTTTCCCGTCACGTTACCCAGACCAAATGATTTGGGAACATAGAATCATAGAACCATAGGGTTGGAAGGGACCTCTGGAGATCATCTAGTCCAACCCCCCCTGCCACAGCAGGGTCACCTAGAGCAGGTTACACAGGAACACGTCCAGGCGGGTTTTGAATGTCTCCAGAGTTGGAGACTCCACCACCTCTCTGGGCAGCCTGTTCCAGTGCTCTGCCACCCTCAGGGTAAAGAAGTTCCTCCTCATGTTTAGGTGGAACTTCCTATGTTCAAGTTTGTGCCCATTGCCTCTTGTCCTGTCCCCGGGCACCACTGAAAAGAGCCTGGCCCCATCCTCCTGACACCCACCCTTTAAGTATTTATAAGTGTTGATAAGATCCCCCTTCAGCCGTCTTTTTTTCCAGACTGAAGAGACCCAAATCCCTCAGCCTTTGCTCATAAGAGAGGTGTTCCAGTCCCCTAATCATCTTTGTAGCTCTCTGCTGCACCCTTTCCAGCAGTTCCCTGTCCCTCTTGAACCTGGGAGCCCAGAACTGGACACAGTACTCCAGGTGTGGCCTCACCAAGACAGAGTAGAGGGAGAGGATGACCTCCCTTGACCTGCTGGCCACACTCTTCTTGATGCACCCCAGGATGCCATTGGCCTTCTTGGCCACAAGGGAACATTGCTGGCTCACAGTCATCCCGTTGTCCACCAGGACTCCCAGGTCTCTTTCCACAGAGATGCTCTCCAGCAGGTCAGCCCACAACCTGTACTGGTGCATGGGGTTGTTCCTCCCCAGGTGCAGCACCCTACACTTGCCCTTGTTGAATTTCATAAGGTTTCTCTCTGCCCAGATCTCCAACCTGTCCAGGTCTCTCTGTATGGCAGCACAGCCTTCTGCTGTGTCAGCCACCCCTCCCAGCTTCGTGTCATCAGCAAACTTGCTGAGGGTGCGCTCTATCCCTTCTTCCAGGTCATTGATGAATATATTGAAGAGGACTGGAACCAGTACTGACCCCTGGGGAACACCACTCGTCATTGGCCTCCAACTAGACTCTGTGCCCCTAATCACGACCCTCTGAGCTCTATCTTTCAACCAGTTTTCTACCCACCTTACTGTCCTTTCATCTAGCCCACTCTTCCTAAGCTTCCCTATGAGGATGCTGTGGGAGACTGTGTCAAACGCCTTGCTTAAGTCAAGATAGACCACATCTACCGCCCTCCCCTCATCTATCCATCCAGTCATGCCATTGTAGAAGGCTATCAGATTCGTCAGACATGATTTTCCCTTGGTGAATCCATGTTGACCACTTCTGATAGCTTTCTTTTCCTCCACATGCCTTGACATGACACGCAGAACGAGCTGTTCCATCATCTTTCCAGGGATGGAGGTGAGGCTGACCAGCCTGTAGTTCCCCGGCTCCTCCTTCTTGCCTTTTTTGAAGACTGGAGTGACATTGGCTTCCTCCAGTCCCCAGGCACCTCGCGTGTTCTCCAGGACTTTTCAAAGATGATGGAGAGCGGCCCAGCAATGACTTCTGCCAGCTCCCTCAGCACTCTCAGGTGCGTCCCATCAGGGCCCATGGACTTGTGAATATCTAAATGATCTAACTGATCCCTCACTCAATCCTCCTCAACCCAAGGGAAGTGTTCTTCTTTCCCTGTTACTTTACTCATTGCCTGGGACTCCTGAGGGCTGGGCCGAGCAGAAAAGACCGAAGCAAAGAAGGCATTCAGTAACTCTGCCTTCTCCGCATCCTTCATCACCATGACTCCTGTCTCATTCAACAGTGGTCCCACAACTTCTCTGGTCTTCCTTTTGCTTCCAATATACTTGTAAAAGCTCTTTTTGTTGTGCTTGACATCCCTAGCCAGGTCTAATTCCAAGGCAGCCTTGGCTTTCCTTGTTTCATCCCTGCACGCTCTGGTGGCATTCTTGTAATCCTCCCAAGTGGTCAGTCCCTTCTTTCACTTACTATAAACTTCGTTCTTCCACTTGAGCTTTTTCTGAAGCTCCGTGCTCAACCATGCAACAGCCTGTATGCCATAGCCTTTTGGCTTTAGTCTGTATAAAAAACACATTCTGTAACAAGACAATGGCCATACAGTGACCAAACCTGTGACTCATTACAAATGAGACCTCTATGAACCAACAAGTAAAACAGGTACCTATAGGATTTGAGTTAAAAGGAGGCCCTGAAGCAAGTGATTTGTATGTGCTTAAGGCCCCTGTGTAATATCTCCCCTTCCCAAGACAATAGTATAGAATATTGTTAATTTAAATGGAAACAGTACTGCAACTTGCTCACATGTAATATTCTAGAGGACATAAACATTAATTAACCATATAGTCCTACAGTGATAATCATGCAACTGCAAGCTGCAGGAGCTGGAGGTCTGTTAGTTTTATTTATCCTTTGAGGAAAAGCAAACATATAGTTCTAGAAAGATCAGTGATGCTCAGACTGCTTCATAGCCCCCTCAGTGTTATTATCACCAGCCTTTAGAAAGTGGCAATTAGAGATAATAATATCCAAGCTGTGTTAAAAAGCATGCCTCGTTTTTCTAATAAATATACCACTATGTCTCAATCTGCAGCAGAAGGATGAGATAGAACTTGGCTGTACTACTTGTGTTTTATCACAAACTGATAAGAATTAACATATTCTGGGATTTAAAAAAAAAGGGGGGAAGGGGAAAGGGGTGGAAAAGAAAAAGTTTAGTGTCTCTTACAGTGATCATCCATTCTAGATTTTTTGACAATCAGAGAATCCAGTTCTTCCAGCTTATTTTGTAGCCTGCCATTAATATCACCAATCTTTTCCTCTCGTTGTAGAATTTTTGTTGTTAGAGCTGTTACTTCATTCAGTATTTCCTGCTCCTTCTCCAGAAATTCCTGTAATGACACAGAGTAGAATTCATTTTTTCTTAAAAGGAAAAAAAAAAAAGCCCTCAAAATGTTAAGAAACTTGTTTTGTTTATCTTGTTTTCCCACAGCTTGACTGGCCACCAGACTTTAGCTCTGCTGGAAGTTTTTCATTAACTACTCAATCCTTGCATAAAAAAGGCAAAGTTTGCCTTTCTAATAGAATAACTGGTGAAAAACTTTCTTACATGACAGTCTGGTGTAGTACATGTTCAAAATGAAGGTCATCCCCAACTGGAAAAATATTACAGGAGTGATGAGCTGAATGTAGAACAGCAAGAATGTTATTAGATACAGGTTTAAGAAAGGCTTGAATATAAGACCAGCAAAAGGAACAGTATCAGAAAAAAATATTTTTATAGCCAGGACTTTTATACAATGCTGGAAAACATAGGTTTAATACTTTGCCCCTCTACAACTTCAAAGGTTGTAGTGCCTTATTTGCAAATGCAATTTTAATTTTACACGGTAAATTAAATATATTTATGCAAACCAGTACAAGAGAAAATTGAAATTCACCTTTTGAATAAAGCTGTCCTCTGACCATCCCTTCAGAAGATGATCTACAACAGAGTTGACAGTTAAAATGTGGTAGATTGCTGTGTCAAAAAATGACATAAGGACTGAAAGTTATTATTAAAAAAGCTAACTTTTTTGTTTTGAAATAGTTATTAATATGTTACCATGAAGCACTGTTAGGTCACTCAGGATTTTGACTGTTGCTGACTTGTGGTTTTCTGCTTCAGAATTCATTGCAAAAATATCTTGTTTTATCTGTGCATTGCACTGTGAAAAAATAATGACAACTGAATAATTCTTCTCTAAATTTTTCTTTAAATTCTTCTAAATAAATTCCAGTTTCATGGTTTCTAAAGAGAACATGAAGAATAAACTGAGTTTTAGCTTACAGAAATCCAAAGGTCGATGTATTCCCATGGACACGTTTTCTTTCAACAACAATATCTATTTCACCTTGTTGAATAAATTTTAACAGTTGCCAAAATCAACACAACTCAGCTATGTCTATGCTACCAAAACGGATGATGACGCTGACAACAGCCAGAGCAGCACAGTTCATGTGCAACCAGGGAAACTCTTCCTCACTCACTCCCCAAAATAGGATGGATTCATTCACATTGGATCAGCTCTACCAATATCCAGCTTGTACTGTCCCAGGTTTGGCTGAAATGCATTAGGTGGCCCAGATCAGGCAAAATAAATAGCACTCCCTGGTGCAATACAGGTGTCAGAAAAATCAGAGCTTCTCAGCTTCTGTTAGTGAATTGAACGTAAGGAGAGGGATGTTTGTAGTGAAACCAAGAGTTCCCTTCCTGAGGGAAACCTTTGTTTCCATAAGGATATAATCAGATAGAGCTGCAGAGTAGCTGGTACCTAGCATCCTCAGTGCTACCACACACAGGTTCAGGCAGCTGCCCTTGCAGCAGCAGAGCTCTGTGCTTGCAGGCAGCAAATAGTGCACAGGGTTCAGATCATTTGTGAAATTTAGTTCACATGGGATTCAGGTTTGATGGCAGCCTTGTAATAGTTGGCAATAAAACCCCTTTAAGGGTCCTTCGTGTCTTTTACAGGGACGGAGGTTCTACTATACTGATAGCCTGGGACCTGAAAGTTGTACAGAATATCTTCAAAAGCACAGATTCCAAATTGCACAGGCCTATCACAGGCCTATTCTACATCTCACGTTCATCTCAGCCCCCTTCATGTGGCAGGAAGGCCTTTTCCTACAATCCCTAACTGAATGCAACAGATACACGATATTGATTATGCCTCAGGGAGATGCCTTGCCCTTGGATATTCCTCTTTGTTTCCTTTCGAATTAAACACAGCTCCACACATTCATTTAAAAGGCCAGGTTTGCCCTGTGCTGTTTATGCTTCATCATCGTCCACAGCTAGTTCTCTGTGAAATGAAAAATGATCATGAACTTCATATTGAGAAGGAGCACTGTCAAGCTCCAATATACTCACTGATTTGAATCTGCAGTTCTCGGTGTTCACAATGTCAAGTTTCCTGTTGATCTCATAGATGTCTCGTTCTAGCAGCTTCATACTCTCTGTATGATTTTTCAATTGGTCAATCGCAGCATCATGCTTGATCCGCAATTCGTTCCTCAGCTCCAGCTGTTAATAATAAGCTCTTTGCTGCTAACTGATCTTTATATAGGATTTGTGTAATTAAATAAAGAGTTTTTGTTACGTGGCACTTTTCATTTTAAAATGGCAAGTACCATCTGAGACAGGCATCTATGCCCTCTTATCAATGAGCAGGAAGAGACAAAGAGAGGAGAAGTGATTGCTCACAGTCCACAAGAAAAGAACTAGCTCTGACATGAAGTGATGTGACATTCATGCTGCAGGCTCATCCGATGACAAGGTTATCACTTTTCTGTGACTGGAGGCTCAGGTGTACGCAACTGTTTTGTTGTGCTATCCCTATTCTAATATAGTTGGAGAAACAGGTCTCACTTTTCTGAACAATTTCTGTGTTGATGTGGCTTCTATGGAGCTCATCAGAGAGATTTGCCCATTACCAGACCAACTGGGGCAAAAATCCTGCAATCTGACCAGCCTCACAAGAGTCCATTATGCAAGCTCTGCAGAGACACTCTGTCTGGGAGCAGTAGATGCCCCACACCTCAGACATTTTGAGCCACTGCAACTAGCCCCACAGCTATACAAGTTCCTCTCTCTTCACAGTGGTGCTGATTAAATGCCTCAAGTCAGAAATGAGAAATAGAGCCAAAGCGGCAAGGATACAGATAGATTTTTCAAATAAGAGTTACTGAGGTGGCAGAAATTCCTGCCCTAGCAGTAGGAAGCATCTGAATAGAAGCAGGTTCACAAATGCCCTTAGTTCACCAGCTTCTTTTTGACTTGCTCACTTGCCTAAGGAATGTAAATTCAAGCACAAGGGCAGCTTGATATAAATGCTAGGTTACAGGCTGAGCTGAGGTCTGAGGCATCCCCCAGATGGAAACACAGCAGCAGAGGAAGGTATGTCTGCAGCCCCAGTCTCTCTCCCCCAGTCCCAGTCTTCATGGGTGTCTGGTCTTTACTGGGAGGAAATAAAGCTGGTGATGGAAACTTTGCAGAAGTACTCTGCAAGTACTACTTGCAGAAGTAGTACAGCTAAGTTTTAAGTTATTACCTTGTCCTCCTTGAGCTTCGCAGTACTTTTGATTGACTGCTGAATAGCTCTTTTGACTTGTAGCTCTTCATCTTTCTTTTCTACAAAGCAGAGAAAGGGTTTTTAGACAGTGTAATGACTGAACATTAGAGTTAAGCTGTTATAAATAAATCTAGGTTCTATCAGTAAGTGATCTGTAAAACTGGTCTGGCGTTTTTTAAAAAATGCTTTATATCTGTGTTATGGCCATGTCTGTAGATTCCAGTTGTTGCAAAGAGCTCAATTTAAACGTGGTTCATAGTTCACTTGAGCCACAGGCAGACAAAGGGCTACGGCACACTGACTTTAGAAACAGCAAGAGGAAGCCCACTGTGTAGAGGAGCTACTTAATACTTACGTAAAAGTGATTTCCTCAGTTCTTTGTATTTTGTATACTCCTCTTCTCTTTCTCTCTGGGTTTCTTCCAAGGTTAGCCTGCTTATGTTTAGTTCTTGTTCTTTTTTAAGCAGATATTCAGTTGCAGTTTTGATGTCATTCTTTAATGAAACTAAATATTAATCGATAATCTATCTAAGCAGCATTTAATGCATTAATAATTCAACATACCCAGAGGGGCAAAAAACAGAGAAAAGAATACTGGAAGTGATCCCAAGAGGTCATCTTAGTCCATCTCTCTGCTCTAAAGCAGAATCAATTAGACCTAAGTACCCAGGACAGATGTTTGATTTGTCCTTAAAAACCCTAGTGGTAGAGATAACACGTCTCAGACAACCGATTCCAGGGTTTTACTATCTGTGCTGTCAATGCTTTCTTAGGGCCTAATTTTTTCTTAAGTTAAATCTATTCTGTTATTTGCCTCAACAACTGCACAAGGAGAAAAGCTTATCATCTTGCCTTGAATTTTTATTTAGTTGGTAGTTACTACCATGTCTTCTCTTAGATTTACCTATTTTAAATGGAAAAGCTGCATATTTCTTCAGCCTTTTTTTTATCGCCTTTACTGAACTCCTCTTGGATCTCAAAATAATCTACATCCTCCTTTAAATGAGTTGATCAATACTGGACACTGTACTCCAGCTGTGTCCTACCAAGGCCAGCTAGGGTAGAGAACACACAACATAAGCCTTGCCAGGCTCAGCCTTCTTATACAGACTGGTTTGACAGTTGCCTTTTTCATTACTACAAATCTTTGCTGACTTACATTCAACTTTTCATCTTTAGTTATATTTATCATGTCCTAGATATCTCCCTTATAATGGATTTGTACAGAAAACTATTTCTACCTAAACGCAAAAGTATGGGGTTTTTTTATTATGACCTTTTTTCCCCAAAAATTACTTCTCCAACTTGCTGAATAATTCTGAATTCTAGTTCTGACCTGCAGAGGGTGCTCCCACTCTTACCGTGTTTGTCATCTGCAGATAGGATAAGTGTTCACTCTATCCTATCCCCTGAGTCCTTAAGGAAAAAACAGATTCATTCCAGTATGAGAATAGACCTCCCACAAACTAACAGGGACCATGACTCTATTTTGTCAGTAAAGCTTGGGTAACTGTTATGTAGGATGATTTTTCCAACTGTTTTGTACCTGGGATTCTCCAGCCTGGAAAAGAGACAGCTGAAGGGACATACAATGAATGTGTGTAAAAATCACACACCTTTGCTGGAGAAGATGAGAAGACAGCAGTTTTGCACTGTTTCTTATAACACAAGAACTGCAAGATGCCAATAAACTCCTGAGACAGCAGATTTAAAACAAAAAAAAATTCTTTTCCTTATTAAATAAGTTATATGTTACAGATTGTTATAGAGGATAAATGTGTATGTGAGCTAAAAGAATCAATCAGTGATAGGAGAGTATTGCTCTGAAGATCCAGCATAGCATAAAATTCCATCAAAAGCTATTAAATGCAGATACCATCTCCATCCAAAGAAGTTCCTGACACTTCATTTGTCATGGAGATTATACAGAAGAAGATTCATTCTGTATTTGACTGTTCTTACATTACTTCTCCAAGCAGGACTATTGATCACTGCAGAAGACAGGATCCTGGTAGGACCAACATTGTGTCTTACCCAGTATGGCTATTTTGGGAACTGAAGTTGATTTGAGCTTCACTTGCCTATTCTTGATATGCATTTAAGTATAATCATGAATAGCTCTGAAATGGCTTCAGCTGCTTAATTCCCTGAAGGTGAATTTCATTAGACTCAGATGATCCAAAGGCATCTGAGTTCTCTAGGTACGCTTGCTTGTCCTTTCCTATCAGCATGTCATTTTGTGGCTTGACCTGTCCCATGTTGTTTCTCCATGCCCAGCCATAAGCATATTTTTTCAATCATACTAATATCGGTTTAATACAAACGTAACTACAATGCTTCCGGATCTGAGGTGTATATCCCCCTGTAACAGGGCTGCACACACTTAGCAGCCTGGGAATCTTTGCACTTTGTTTCATCAACATCGGGAAGAACAACTACTAGCTTTTAAGGACCAAACAGATTGTCACCTAAATACCATTACAAATCCGTCCATTTTAATCTTTCTCTGTGTCATTCCTTAGCTTTAAAAAAAATCTGACCTTTGGTTTTAAGGAAAAAAAAGTCTAACTCAATGTATATGCATCTCTCAACATAGTGGAATCTCATTTTGGTTAGGACTAAAGCAACACAAGTCACGAGTGAAATGACTTTTCAGTTAAAAAATACATCTCTTCTCTTTTGCTGCAATAGGTAAAAACACAGAAAGGGAGAACAGGATCAGCCTATACAGACTGGGAAACTTGAATAACAATGTTAAGAGAAAGACAAGATGATACCCAGGAAATAAAGCCATACAAAGAAATGAAACTGGGCCCAGGATGTAAAGTAACACCAGGACTCTGAACTTGCTTCTTTAGAGGACATTAACGTCAAATGCTGCAGTACATGATTTTGTTCCCTCTGAGATTCTTAAGTCAGGTAAGTCATATCCAATCCTGTGATCAAAGACTAGAAATATTGCTCATGATCGGTATTTTTTTAAGGACTGTAGCAGAAGGATGGGTTATAAAAATGAAGAAAATGGAAATTAGGGAGGAGAATAGATGAAATGGCTCCCTTGGCAGAAACATATATGTGAAGAAGGCGGAGAAAGAAAGGGGATCTGAGTCTTATTTCTATGGACTATTTTGATATCATGCATCATCATGATGCTCCAGACAGAGCATAACAAACCTGATCTGACATGACTCTTATAAAAGAATTTATTCCCCTTACACAGACCATGTCCGTGAGACAGCATTCAGACAGAAACATTTTGCAGACAAAAATAGTGGAGAGCAAGTGCAAGAAAATGCTGAAAGCTCCAAAAGCAAAATAGGGAAGAAAACAAAAAAGCAAACTTCAATTGTTTCATCAAAATGGTATGAAATGAAAACAAAGCAGGAAAACAGTTAAAAAAGGAGAAAATGTTAGAGTGTGTCACTGGATGAAAACAAACAGTTACAATTACTTTTTACTCTGTCCAGGCCACAAAGGAAAGGGCAACCCTCTGATAACAGTTTCATCAGCACTGAATTGGATGAGGGAAAAACTCTTTCCGAACAGACCATATCAAAGAAAAGACAAAGAGAGTCTCAAGGTTCAGTTATCATCATCTCTATTGTAGATTCTGCGCAGTTCAACTGCCAGAAAGTGCATGAGAATGAATCCAGCACAACTGCTTGCTTAGCAGTGACAGTCTCAGCCCTGATTTTTAGGAAAGCTTGAGCAGTTACGACTATAATTGTCTTGTGTGATATGGGAGCATAACCTCTCCACCACCAAAATGAGAAAGATGCTCAAGGCCTTCTGTAAATCTACCTTTCTAAGGTCAGGCATACAAAGAAGAGGATATTTCCTACACTCCTGGTACCTGATTTATCCCATCTCACATCAGACTGTTGACCAAGAGTCACACAGTTTCCCTGGGAATTGAGCATATGCTATATACCAAAGATCAGAAAAACGCTTGAAATCTTTGAAAGCTCTGCATAGTTCATATTCAGCATTTCAGTGTCCTACTTTCTTTGAGAAAGAAAGCTCATCAGTGTTTTAAAGAACACTGACACTAAGTAGCCTTGGGTCATGTCTTGTACACCATCAGCCACTCCAACAGATTTACAACAACAGTAATTCAGAGGAGACTCTGACCAGTGTCTAAAATTAAGCCGTCATATTTCCATGAACATTAGCCTGTTTACCAAAAAATGATGAAATGCATTCTATATTAACAGGTTACACATTAGGACGCTCACTACAAAGCTAAGATGGATGCGTCTCAGAACTGAATCTGGTCCTGCACATATTTTTATTTTAAAATGGGAGGTACCCCTTCTGAGAAACACCTTGACTGCATTCTTTTGACATAGATGCCCACAGGTACATGAATATATGTACATATATATATATGGGTGTGTACTGATTCCAGTGTCTCAATCTGGGTGTTTTAAGTGCTTCTGAGCACTAAAAAAAAAAAAAAAAAAACCAAAATAAAAACACCAAGCTGAAAAGTAGATAATTTTCTTGAAACAACTACTGACAGATATGCCACATTTTAAGCATTGCTCCAATGAGCATAGTTGCAATGAGGTGCAACAAACACTGCCAATTCATCCATCTGAAATCTTCTCAAGGTTAATTAAAAGAACAACAAAACTTACCTCCAGACATTTTATTTTCTTAGTAAAATCCTCATTATAATTCCTGTAATCATTTTCCTTCTTACTTGCTTCTTCACTCAGGGCTTTGACTTGATTTTCAGACTGAATAAGCTTTCTCTCAAGGTCTTCAATCTCATAATGGAAAGCAAAATGAAGGTCAGTGATTTCTGAAATACATATCTACTGGACCACTTGGAAATAAATCAGAGCAAAATGAGAGCAATCTGCACAACACCTGCTAAGATAAATAATTGCTTTAGAATAGTTATTAATAGGAGTTAAGGTCAGATGACAGAATCACAGAATGGTTGAGGTTGGAAGGGACCTCTGGAGGTCATCTTGTCCAACCTCCCTCAAAGCAGGGCCCCTTTGAGCAAGTTGCCTAGCACCACGTCCAAATGGTTTTTGAGTATCTCCAAGAACAGAGATTTTAGATGTTTAGATACTGAAGATATTTAGACCTGATTTCATATTTAATAGCTTGCAAAGAATTGGCCCTTAGATGTTACTTACTTAGGTATCAGGTTATTCTGATTATGTGCAGCAGGAACATACCATAACACTGGATGTAGTGGGTTATAACACCTGCTGTTTAACATACCTCCATAAGTAGTTCAGCATGCCTTTTTTTGCCAGCTTCTATTCTTTCATTAACTTTCCTGTTTACATTCTCCTCCTCTGAGAAAAAGAGATTTCTCTGCATTCCTAAGTACAGTAGCTTCCACTGAAGCATTATTCTGGTGACAGACACACACACAGAAATAAATTGAAATTGGGAGAAAAACAGAGAAGGGAGACAGCATTATATGAGGCACTGCAAACCTAATTTAAGTAACTGAAAGACTCAAACATATCTCCTGTAACTTCAGGACTACAATCAAAGTGATTCAGACAGAAGTCTAGGATCCTGGAAAAAATCTAGGAGGGATGCATGAAAAGACATAAAAACCTTTCAAAGTGCCTCTGTTTGTACAGCACCTGGAGGAGTATTAAGATGACTAGTCTCGCTTAAGTGCCTCTGTTATGTGCTAAAATTAGCTACTATAAGTCTGGGCCCAAATAATTTGGTAAACTTAGCTTAGCAAATTGGAAGGTTGAAATGGACAATATTTCACATTCATAAAACCCTAGGCTTTGTAAACTGTGAAAAGGGTAAAAGAGAACACTGGTACAAAGCCAAAAAGACACTATCTGTCTATGTGAAAATGGAGACTGGAAGTCAGAAAAAACTATTCTTAGTTATCAAAAGAATAAGATTTTAGAATGGCATCTTAATGAGGATAAGGAGAGAAAGCAACAATGGCTTTTTGGATTGAGCATGATTGTTTCTTGAAGACAAAGGTATGATGCAACATTCAGGGGAGACCCAGACTGGACTAGATGACCAAGAAATCTCCAGATCTCTTTGCACATTACATGACAGAACAATCAAATGAGAAGTCAGAGCTGCAGAGCTAGTGTGATGCAGCTGAGCAATCAATGGCTTTATTTTGGAGAGTATCATATAAACGGTAGGGGGCTAAGCACTTTCTCAAATCCACTTTTTTTTCTTGCCAATAAAAAAGAGGAGGTAAAAATCCCATCAGGATCACATACAAGGAGGCATTCATGGAAGAAAAAAAACCCTATCAAGTACATAGGTCTCAATGCTCTGAAAAGAAGGTATCTCCATATTGATGTGGAATGATAGCACCTCAAAAAACAGATACACTAAACTGATTTTAGACAAACAGTATGAGCAGACCTCCAAGAGCTTCAATTAAAATCAGGCAGTTGCTGAGAAACTCATAACTAGCCGGAAAGATTTATATCGCTCTCACGTTAATTCCAGCTGCAATCATTCACTTAGACTTATCCAACTCAAGGCACTTTCTACAGGAAACACACCACTGTGGGTAGATGTGTGTGCATATATGAAGAGTGATGCAAACTACCTCATGGCAGATATTCTGAATATACATAAAATAACCCTTAGTCTTTTTGTGACCTGTGTGTAACATGCTCCTTACAATTCTCTCCAAAGGTTTCCTAAAAAGATAGATTCAGTCGAACTGCTAAACTAATGAAAAATATGTAAGTCCAAGGAAGAAAGATTAAATACTTGAAAATGCAAGGATATCTCATTTTTACTGACTCTGGCAAAGGGTTTATCTATATAACATATCTATATATCTATATATCTGTAACTCCAGACCCCACCAGTCGACCTGATTTGAAAAGATGCTCAGCACACAAACTTCCTAGCTGGAGCTGTAGGTGTTTGAAACTGCAGGGAACTGGGACACTTTTCACATTGAATTCTATGGCAAAGTTCTCATCAACCTCAAAGGTGCAGGATCAGCTACCAAAGAGCATTAATTTAAATTAATTAATATAATAATAAAAAAACCCGAAGAGTTTTATAGTTTATGTAAGTGTCCATATCCTGGAAAAATCCCAAATAGCTTATAAAATAAAGTAGAACATTTAATGTCATAGTGACTGAAAGCCACTTACATGGTAAAGTTCAGTGTTTCTTACCACTTGGCAGTATAGAAATACTACTCAAATGAAACCATGGGTATATTTGAGGAAATGCCCTTTTATTTGCATTATATCATGGAATAATTATACAGTGAAGCTTTGGGTTTATATCTTTGATATAATAGCAGCAACGAGATGCAGTAATTCATTAAGTTGCTGCTTTGTTTTAAAGAAACAACGCACCTCATCTTATTTTCTGTCTTCAAATCTTGCTCTAGAGATGACAGCTCTTTTGCATACCTCTCCCTGATATTTCTGGGGGGAAAAAAGATAAACTTTCAGAAATAATGCTGAAGATTTGCATAACATTTAGTTTATATCAAATTTTTAGTACAGTTTTTCAAAATTTCCTTCCTACCAACCAAGATGCTAAGCACTTATTCTAGTTGAAGAGAGGCAATATGGTACCTGGGGGGGTCACATCTCAAAAACATATACATACTAGTGTTCAATGATAGCTGTGTGTTACACGTTGTTTCTCAGGTTGAAAACATCCGTTCAAAATTAAGAGGCTCTTGTTAGGAACCAAGGCAAATCCAGGAGTATATTTTTCTAGTCAGAAAAAATAAGCAAATGCAAAACACAAGAACAGATGTTTCAGAAATGAACAATTACTGTATTTTTAGAAGTATTTTTAGAAGAAGAACTTCCTGACAGATCGACAAATCCATTTATTTGAATTTCTCACTATGCATTTTTCAGTGTGTCATGTGTCGTAAATATTAAAATGCATGAACTTTATATGTATTCAACACACGCAAGGAGAATTAAATACAATAAAAAAGACTGGTAGTGTGAAACCAGTGATTCTCGCTCCTTCAAGACACAAAGGTGGTGGGAAGCACCCACTTCAAACCCCATAACCCCATCAGGATTTACAAAGAGGTAGTACGGGGTGGGGGGGGGGGGGGGGGGGGGGGGCGGGGGGCGGGAATGGACTTCACTCCAAGGTTTTTATTGTTCCAAATGCAAAGCTAAATGTATCAAGCCAGTACTGCAGGACATTTTAACAGTAGCTGAATGTGTCCCAAATCACAGAACGATAGGGGAGGGGTTGGAAGGGACCTCTGGAGATCATCTAGTCCAACCCCCCTGCCACAGCAGGGTCACCTAGAGCAGGTTGCACAGGAACGTGTCCAGGCAGGGTTTGAATACCTCCAGAGACTCCACCACCTCTCTGGGCAGTCTGTTCCAGTGCTCTGCCACCGTCAAAGTAAAGAAGTTCCTCCTCATGTTTAGATGGAACTTCCTATGTTCAAGTTTGTGCCCGTTACCTCTTGTCCTGTCACTGCACACCACTGAAAAGAGCCTGGCCCCATCCTCCTGACACCCACCCTTTAAGTATTTATAAGCATTGATAAGATCCCCCCTCAGTCTTCTCAGCCTTTCTTCATAAGAGGGATGTTCTAGTCCCCAAATCATCTTCACAGCCCTTTGCTGTACCCTCTCCAGGAGTTCCCTGTCCCTCTTGAACCGGGGAGCCCAGAACTGGACACAGTACTCCAGGTGTGGCCTCACCAAGGCAGAGTAGAGGGGGAGGATGACCTCCCTTGACCTGCTGGCCACACTCTTCTTGATGCACCCCAGGATGCCATTGGCCTTCTTGGCCACAAGGGAACATTGCTGGCTCACAGTCATCCTGTAGTCCACCCAGGTCTCTTTCCACAGAGATGCTCTCCAGCAGGTCAGTCCCCAACCTGTACTGGTGCATGGGGTTGTTCCTCCCCAGGTGCAGCACCCGACACTTGCCCTTATTGAATTTCATAAGGTTCCTCTCCACCCAACTCTCCAACCTGTCCGGGTCTCTCTGTATGGCAGCACAGCCTTCTGCTGTGTCAGCCACCCCTCCCGGTTTTGTATCATCAGCAAACTTGCTGAGGATGCGCTCTATCCCTTCATCCAGGTCATTGATGAATATATTGAAGAGGAATGGAACCAGTACTGACCCCTGGGGAACACCACTCGTCACTGGTCTCCAACTAGACTCTGTGCCCCTAATCACGACCCTCTGAGCTCTATCTTTCAACCAGTTTTCAATCCACCCCACTGTCCATTCATCTAACCCACATTTCCTAAGCTTCCCTATGAGGATGCTGTGGGAAACAGTGTCAAAAGCCTTGCTGAAGTCAAGGTAGACAGCATCCAGTGCTCTCCCCTCATCTATCCATCCAGTCATGCCACCATAGAAGGCTATCATATTAGTCAGACAAGATTTCCCCTTGGTGAATCCATGTTGACTACTTCTGATAGCTTTCTTTTCCTCCATATGGCTTGAGATGGTGCCCAGAATGAGCTGTTCCATCATCTTTCCAGGGATGGAGGTGAGGCTGACCGGACCGTAGTTTCCTGGGTCTTCCCTCTTGCCCTTTTTGAAGACTGGAGTGACACTGGCTTTCCTCCAATCCTCAGGCACCTCGCCTGTTCTCCAGGACCTTTCAAAAATTATGGAGAGTGGCCCAGCAATGGCTTATGCCAGCTCCCTCAGCACTCTTGGGTGCACCCATCAGGACCCATGGACTTGTGGATATCCAATTTACTTAATTGGATCATCTTGATCTAACTTGATCATCCTCAACCAAGGGGAAGTTTTCCTTCATCCAGACTTTCCCTGTTACCTCCAAAGTCTGGGACTCCTGAGGGGTGGCCTGAGCAGTAAAGACCAAAGCAAAGAAGGCATTCAGTAACTCCGCCTTCCCCTCATCCTCTGTCACCATGGCTCCTGTCTCATTCAACAGCAGGCCCATATTTTCTCTAGTTTTCCTTTCACCTCTGATATATTTGAAGAAATCCTTCCTGTTGACCTTGACACCCCTTGCCAGGTTTAATTCCAAGGAGGCCTTGCCTTTCCTTGTTTCATTCCTGCGTACTCTGACAGCATTCTTGTAATCTTCCCAAGTGGTCAGTCCCTTCTTCCACTTGTTGTAAACTTCCTTATTCCACCTGAGCTTTTTCAGAAGCTCCCTGCTCAACCATGTAGGTCTCCTGCTTCCCTTGCCTGATTTGTTGCTCTTAGGGATGCACCAATCCTGAGCTGGAGAAAGTGGTATTTGAATATCAACCAGGTCTCTTGAGCCCCCCTACATTCCAGAGCCCTAGCCCATGGGATCTCTCCGAGAAGTTTCTTGAAGAGGTCAAAGTTAGCCCTCTTGAAGTCCAAGGCTGCAATCCTACTTGTTTTGTGCATACTACCCACGATCCTGAACTCCATCTTCTCGTGATCACTACAGCCAAGGCTGCCTCCAACCTTAATGTCCTCCACCAGTCCCTCTTTGTTTGTCAGTACTAGGTCCAGTAGCACATCTCTCCTTGTTGTCTACTGCACCACCTGAGTTAAGAAGTTATCACCAATACGCTGGAGGAACCTCCTGGACTCTACATGCCTGGCTGTGTACCCTTCCCAGCAGATATCAGTGTGATTGAAGTCCCCTATGAGAACCAAGGCCTGTGACTGTGAGGCTACTTTCAGCTGTCTGTAGAAGGCTTCATCAGCTTCCCCATCCTGATCAGATGGCCTGTATTAATCACCAACAACAGGGTCTCTCATATTAGCCTGCCCCTTAATCTTTACCCACAAGCTCTCAACTCCCTCTTCATCCACCCCGAGGGAGAGCCCGATACATTCCAGATGCTCTCTCACATAAAGAGAAACTCCACCACCTCACCTTGCTAGCCTGTCTTTCCTAAAAAGGACATAGCCATCCATGACAGCGTTCCAGTCATGTGAGCTACCCCACCACATCTTGGTAACTGCAATGAGATCCTGGCCCTGCAACCTCCAGATCTCCAGCTCTTCCTGTTTATCCCCCATGTGTGCATTGGTGTATAAGCATTTCAGAGAGGGAGCTGAGTGTGTAGTTTTCACCCTTGAGGGGTGATAGGCCTTCTGGTTCTCAAAAATACCAGCACGCTGCCCAACAAGTGATGATACAATCTATCAGGGTATCTTAGATACAGATTGTTTAAGAACAATCGTTCTTAAAAACCATAGTCCTTCTATTCTTCTATTCCATACTTTCAAAAACTACATTCACTCTTGTCAAGTCAGTGGGTTTCCCCGTTCAGTGGGTTTAATCAATTGAAGATTGCCTTCTTTGAATGAAACGTGACATTCTTAATTTGAAACTGCTCATTAAAAAACAAATAAATCGGTCAATCATGTAAGGTGAATGGTGAGATTCTGAATACATTGCATATTACTTTTAGAGAAAATAAAAATTAACAAAAGATATTAATTTTGATTTCCAGTTTTGTGTCTCTGTTAAAGTGACTGGGAGGTCTGTGTGATGTACAGTGAAATTAAATTATTCTGGGTTTGATATGGAGGTATGTTGTGAAGTCAGTGAAAATTTACAGAACAAGATAATTATGAACAAACATAAAATAAAAACCTGGAAAAGCAGGGGACATGGACTGGAGAAAGGGGATTTTTCAGTTTTTCTAAAAGGTCAGAGCTACGATGCATTTTGCACAGTTCAATGTAGCCTAGTTTAAAAGTCTGAAATTAAGAGCTGATTGACTCTCAGAGAAAGCTTTTACAACCCTTTCCTTTACTATCATTAGTGAAGATATCCAATTAACATCAAGATACTCTGTGATGATTATTTCACCTCATTATCTTGTTAACTTAGTTTTATACTGTAGACTTCATTGCACTTCATTACAAATTCTCCTCTTTAGCAGTGCATGGCTACCTCCTTTTTAACAGTGTGTAGCTGCCTCATGGTCTTATTTTTTTGCATCCCATGTTTACATGGCAACAATATCTCCTTTGTCAGGAAAAATGCAGACACTGATCCTATCAAGACAGAAATGTACTTCTTTTCCTACAAAGCAAAATAAATGTATTGTATGTTTTCTTATTTGGTATGAAAAGGGAGATGAGCAATTATTTTCTTACTTTTTAGTTATAATTATATCCATAAGTAGGGCACTTCCATATTAACAAAACATTCCTCAGGAGGATTTAGATAATGGGAAGACCCTAGGAGCAGAGCCCCTTCAGCGCCACACTGTGAAAATGTTGCACAGAACCAGGACAATTGGTGTCACTCAAAACACAGTGTGTGCAAATATTTGGCTCTGCTAGGTTTGGGGGACATTAAGCTGAATTGGCCAAACATTTTTATTTTCTCTTGCAAAGGATGACTCTAGCAGAGACAAAAAGAAAAGCTCTCCCTTTTGTCAGGATTACCGTTCTTACATGACAGAATTTGATTATCAGTGTACAACAGAAGGCAGGTACTCCTGAGTAAATGGTAGTGAGACAATATACTACTGTAAATATTGAAAGATTACATACAGTAGGCTGTCTTCTAGATTTCCAATTTTTTTCTCTAGGTTTTTATTTTCCATCATATGATTTGCCAGAAATTCAAGCTTTTCATCAAACAAAACAGATAATTTCCCCAATCTACCAGAAGAAAAAAAGAAAAAAGTTAGATACTTTGTCAGAAACATGATCTCACTATGTAGCGAGAAAAGCCTTAGTCATAAAATCACAAACTTAAAAAAATCTGTATTCAAAAGCTGACAGGTAAAACCTACTTTGCCACCATTTCATCCTTTTTTATAGCCCAGTTTTGCTCTTCTTCCAGCACTTGTTCATACTTCTGGTGCACAGCTTTATTTTCTAATTTAAGTTTTTTATTCAGGCATTTAGCATTGTGTAGATCTTCCTTAGTCTAGAAATAAGGACCACAGATGTTAGCTTATCATTATTTCTAACTCTGTTTTACCTTATAATAATGTTCTATGCTGCTATAGTGCCTTTAATCAAAAAATCTCAGAGAACTTTACAATGAATCAAGATTCATAGCATGTATGTAATTAACGTCTATTGATATCACATCCAGATCATGTTTCTGGATCTTCATTTCCATGGCCTCATTCAAACCAACCACTCTGAAGCAGCCTGCAAGCTCTGTGATACTCCCAGACACATGGTTACCTTGCTCCAGCTGGAGGTAGTGACTTCCACTGTGTGGACTACAAAGAGTGACAAAGTGGGAATGGGGAAGGCTTGATGATGGTGGAACACTGGGATGGTGGGCACACAATATCAAGCTGGAGGGAAGTAGGAGTTGTGGGTCCTGGCTGAAGGAGGTAAGGGCAAGAAGACAGAAAGGAAGTAGGAAGATCATGATTGGGATCCTGGCTTGTGATGGTGGGCAGTGCAGTAGGTTGGAGTGCAGTAGAAGAGCAAGTGGTGTGGGAAGGACGTGGCTCCCACCTAGTGCTGCCTAATGTCAGCATGGCAGAGTTTTTAACGGACCAGCACCTTGCTTGACACGTGCACCTCACATGTCATGCTTTGTGTCAGCCTGTTCTTACTGAGTGTTTCAACAAGACAAGGCCTACTAGAAACTCTGATCCAGAATAAAAATATCTCTCTTACCTTTTCAAGTTCATTATCAAAATCCTCCTTTTCTTGGGCAATTTTTGATTGTAAAAGCAATAACTCAGAATCAAGATGAATTCTATTAAACAAAGCCAATGTAGACATATTTAGGAGGGTATTAAAAAAATATTTTAAACATTATTAAAAATTATGCATTCTTATTCTCAGGCCCCTCATGTGAATGTAAGCTACGTGAATATCTGCATCCATTTGAGCTCTATTCCATTCAGATATCCTTATTAATTACTTCCCTCTAATATAACTGATGAGAAGAAAACCTGCAAAGAAGGTAAGGACATACAGAACTGGTAGGTTTTCTACTGCAAGATCTTAAAATACAAGCCAAGGAAGGCTTGTGGGAAGAGGTAATATTTTCTATAGACTAACTGATAGAAAAAGTACACAAGGAGCAAGCAGGCAGGCTTCCAGGTAGGTAAGTCCTACTAGCAACAGGTAGGTAAGTCCTACTAGCAACAGGTCTACAGGTTAATATGGGAAAGTTTGAGCACAGATTTGTCCTTCTTGCTTCTGATGGACATTGTGTCTTTGCATGTTTTACAGGATATAAGTCAGAACAAGGGATATTCACTTCCTTTTCTATCTTCTATACAAAACTGGAGTCATTCAAGAAGCTTGAGCCTACCTAAAGAAGCGTTTGAAGAAAGAAATCTGATACAGAGGAGAGGATATCAAAAAGAAAAAAGTGGGAGAGAAAGCCCCAGTACCCTAGTAGTTTCACATCAAGCAAACACAGAAGCAGAAATCCATATTGACCAAGCTTTGAGAGTAGGTACCAAACACTGTGAAGGAAAAAATACACTGACCAGATCCTTTCTTTAACTCAACTGCCTAACTCATCTGTTACATCAGATAGTAGAATGAGTTATGAAGGGCAAACACTGTAAATTAAAGACCTTCACAACACTGAGCAGCTATAAAAATACAGCAGCACAGAAAGAACAAAAAAGACAATGCTTCTGTTACACTCAGGCTATGAAATTCACCCCAATGCACTGCTCTGTGGTCATCACCAGATCATAACTATTTGGACCCTTGAAACACAAGTATGGTCAACTTCCCTAGCACAAATATTTCTACTGAAGTTAATACTCAGGAGAGTAAAGATAAGTAATTTATAACTGCCTACAGGATCAAGGGCCATGGCTGGATGCAGCTCATTTTTTTACAGTAACTTGTTAACTTGTTATTTGTTAATTAATGGCAACATGCATTTCATTAAGACATTAATGAATTAGTTCTGCCATCAAGAAAAATAGTAAAGTTCAGCAATAATTTTTACCCAAGTTTCCAAGAACTCATATTTTCTTCTTTGTAGGGATTCTTAGCTCCGCTTGTAGAGGGAAATGGGTTCAAACAAGAAGTTTGAATCACCAGGAGTCATCTCAGGGTTTTTTTCCCCCATCACTTGAGTCACAGAACCCTTTAGAAAGCCTATCTCAGAGTCAGAAGAGAAGCAGCTATGGAGCCAGCATGGATAACGCTAAATAGAGGATCTCCACATTGAGCTCCATAGGTGTAACAGACAAGCTCATAGAATGACATTTGGATTATTTTGCTTATTCATATCATTTGTAATTCTTTGCATCTCACGTAACATACAGAAGAAGAATCCTCTGTGCAATAGCAAATACAAGTATTCCGGCTGATAGGAAGATGATAGCAAGTGCAGGGAGTAATGACTGACTTTGCTGCCATGCATATTGTTAGAATAACAATGTAACTCTAGTCCAAGGGACACTGTTTGTCAATATTTGTTCCCTGACAGCTAATTTAGATTAACTCCAGCTGTCATCCAAGTCTTCACTATATGCCCACTGAAGCCAATAGAAAGATTCCCATTAAATAATTCACATACTTTATAGAATTTCACTGCTTGTTCTTAAATATTGGGGAAAAATTCCCTCAAACACTGGTGCAGGTTTAGCCAAAAGATCAAATCTAAGATCTAGATAAGTCTAACAATGCTTACTTCTTTTCTGAGAGAGCCAGCGTGTCTGTCTTTTTAAATTCCAGGGTTTTTTCCAGTTGCTCACTTTGTTCTTTCAGCTTTGCTCTGAGAATTTCCTCATTAAATAGAGCCTAAAAATATAACAGATTATGTCAAAACACATGAAATTTCCCAAACAGCAAACAATGAATCCCTTTACTGACACTATTTTTAAGATTTCATAACATCTGCATGAGACACTATTTTCTAGCCACTCTGAGATTTCACAGTCAAAATTAATACAGTCTATAAAGAAAGAATACTGAGGAAACAGTGATTAAGGCTGTATTTATTGTATTTAATCACTGCAAGAGTTAGGTAATTAAGCAATGCAGGCTGATAATGAAAAGAAACTTTAAAAAATTAACCTATGAAATCTCTCATTTAAGGGAACCTCACTGCAGAGTTCACTCGGGTACCACTCTGGAATTTTTACAAACATAATATTCATTCAGAAAGCAAGGACTTTTACTGGGAAGGCAGAAGTGCTTCTAACAGAAGTTGGCAAGAGTAGGGAAGAAAATAATTTTTTACACCTTCATTTGGTTCAACTCATTACACAAGTATTAGTTTTGCAGTACAGTTGCTTTCAGTAGAGCTAAGGTAACTCAGCAGATGTTAAACTCAATAGTCTTAATTAACTCTACAAGAAATCATAAGAGGAAAGAGGAAGACACTGATGTTTTCTTACTTTTGTCTGATAAGTTATCCTTGCAAAAAGGGAGAAGTAGTTCTAGAGTAGGCAGGGTTGAACTGCAAGCCCATATTAAATCGGTGGCAGACAGAGAAAGCCTAGTTGTCTTTTAGCCCTATTAGCTTTGACTTTCTAGATCCTGAGCCTCGTTTAGATTGACGTGTCCACCAGCGTGGAGTTAGTTACACTGCTGAATGCATCCCCGGGCAGTTGAGCATAATATACTCTCCTTGCTTATTTTAGTTTCTACAACATTTTCCAGTACAAACTCTTTAATAATATCTGAGCAGAGTCTTCTTTCCTAAATTTCTTCCTATTTCTTCCCCCTACATCATAGTTTCCATTCACTAAATATCTGTTGATTCTCTTTTTCAGCTAGTCCTCCAGCTAGCTCCACCAGAGGCACGTGCACAACTGGGATTCAAGTCATCCTCCCACTGACTTTTTTTAATATTCCCTATAAGAATGTCCTGATAAATAGATTGACCAGCACAGTCGCCAACTGTTTCATTAAGCTGGTAAAAACAGCCTACATGGACTTCCTATTTTTGAAAGTGACTTTATAACCAAGTTAATAATGTCAGTCAATTAGACATCATGTAAGCTTATTTTTCCTCTTAAAAGGTAGGGACTGCATTTGTCTATAAATTTGTCTCACTTTGACCAATTATAAAATTGAATTTTGATCTTTACACTAATGAATCAAAAAAATTTTGTCTATCACTTACCGTTGAATTCAGACTTATCAAATGTTGTAGGTCCAAAAATTTTGTGTTCAAGGTTTCAAATTCATGCTTTTTCTTGGAAGTGTTTGCTTCCTGAGTATCAAGGATTTTTTTCATTTCTCTGTTCTACATTAAAAATAAAACAATTGAGCATTGTGCATTGTTTACAAATTTATATTAAAACATCTGAAGCCTTCTAAAATTAAATGAGCACAAAATTTACACTGGAATAAAATAATTTTCTGCAAAAGCCACATCTGTGTACCAAATGACCAAATTCTATAAGAAAAAGAAACTAATTAATATAACATGCAAACGAGGACCTGATCTGTCAAAATTTCATGTGATTTTATTCCAGTGTAGGAACCTAATCATACTGTATTTTCTACTTGAAAGTTTTCTTTTAATCTGATCATCTGTTTTTCTGTTATCGTTCAGAAAGGATATCAAATATACACAACTGAAAGTAGGGCAGAATATAAAAAACAGTACAACCTTATCTCAGAACTTGCTGGAAAATATAGGTATCTCTATTTTAAGCAGTTTGCCTGGAGGGTTTGAAATCCCAGTATATAGTTATTTGTCCCACAGTCAGTAAGAAGTACCAATACAGACATGACATTCTGACATATGTGTGGAATAATTACTAAATTGGCTAAAAATATGAAAGTGCAGCATTGTTCACACATTAAGGAAAAGTATAAAATCAAGAGGCTTCTGAGGTAGAAAACAGCTGCAGCTGGCATGAAGAATACAACATCCGCGGTTCCCTGATAAGGATGCTTGTGAAGCTACATGAGGTACAGGGTGGGATGCAATTATTCCGCGGCTTTACCTTATGATGTATAGCAGATATGGGAATGGGATGATACCATGAAACAGATAAGCTGCCAATTAGCTGCCTGCTCGATACTTGGAGCCAACATTTTGTCAAATTTTGATGAAATGCTGTCCTTTGTGCGAACTTTGCTCATTATAATGTCATTATAATACCAAAACACACCTCCATCCCAAAGGCTACCCACCTCCAAGGTGCAACCGCTCCTTCTTGAGTCTGCGCCCTGAATTTCTCAGAAACTATACCTTTAATTGTGAGAGAATTTCACACCAATCATAATAAAAGTATGTATGACTAAAGTCACTCAAACTCCACCTTGGAAGATAACAAATAGTATAAAAATAGCCCGAGAGAGGGGGGATACCCAGGGAAGACACTACTGCAAAGAATTCCATCACTGACTTCTGGGATCAGTCGATAGACTGAGCCTTTCTTCCCCCCCAAAGGGACACCTTTGAGTAAGACTTAGATTATACCGAGTGCTTTCTCGGGAAACTTAGAAATTTCTCTAGAGAATCTCTTTCCTACATTTATAGCCAGGCTGTATCATTTATAACTTTGTTGCATGTTTTGTATAGGTAACAATACTTTCGTTTGCACGTGTTTTGCAGACAGCATACTTATCACCAGCAATCCTAAGAACCTATATATCTGTTGTTTAAATAAACTGCACTGTTTAAGTAGGTAATCGTTTCGGTTTCTCACTGAACGCCACCAAAGACTCGAGAGTGGCTGTGCTAGTTCGTGAGCACGACTAAACTGAAGGTGCAGTCCACTATTAGTGTATCCAAATCGTAATAGTTCAATACATACTAAACGCGATTGGACTGATAGTGCTGAATTGGGCATCACTCAGAATTTAAACCTAGCTGCACCAAGTCTCCCACCTCGGTGAGGAGTGTTAGAACGCAAAGGGGTTTATCTTCTGCCAAAACCGCTTTGCCTCCTTTCCACGCAACAGTGTGCTGCTAGAAAACAAATATCCTATACCACGCAATTTTGATGTGTGCATGTGTGTGTGTGTATATATATATGCACCACCGACACATAAGCACACATATACAGAAGTCAAAACAGTGTGCAGCCAATGGCAAGAGAGTAATTTTTCTGTTTGGCTGCTGTGGAGACATATGTTAGCTCCATAGGCGAAAGCTAAATGCAACATCTGGAATAATTTCTAAGGTCATTTCATTTTTGGCACTATATAACTATCTGTAAAACTGTGAAGTACGTTTCAAAACCTTTACCTTTTCATACAATTCTTCTTTCTCTTTCTCAAGTTTACTCATTTTTTGAGCTATTTTTTCTTTCAATTCTTCGAATGCTGCCTTCGCCCTGATTATTTCTCTTTCTGTATCTCTTGTTTTACCACAAGCCTCAATTAAGAGAACATTTGTGTTAGCTTTTGTTGCCATTCTTTCATCCAGCAAGTCTACTCTTTCTTTATACTGTGTCTGCAAGTATTCTTGTTCTTCACTGGAAAAAAAAAAAAAAAAGATGAAAATTCTATTTCCTACCATTCATTCAGATCACAGACTTGGTTCAGGTATTTGTTGAAATTATTACTTGCCTATCCACACATTAGCAACTCAGTCTACTATGGCAGTATACATACCATAAAGCATAACATGTACCAGTACCTGTGATGAAGACCATCTAAGACCTTGCATTCCAATGAAACGGCTTTCAGTTATTTGTATTACAACTTTTTCAAAGTTTTACTGATGTGATTATTTTCCACAAGTTTCATTAAAAATGGAAGGGCTGCTTGCAAGCACTGAAAGAACAAAGCAAGCAGCCTTCCTCTAAGAAAACGCACTGTGATTTATTTTTGAACAGCTCTAGCAGCATGGCAGAAGGTGACAGTAACATGAAATCAGGCAGGGATAAAAAAAGTATCTCCCAAGGCTCTGTATCCTCTTGGGGTAACTCTTGAAGAGGAAGATGGATCTCTAGCACAGTTATGGATTTACAATTCCTTCCACAGTTCTTTTTTTTTTTTTACCAAAAACTATGATTTTCATCTGTAGTAGTTCCGTAATATTAATTGTTGAAAGAGAAAACTCTTTCTGCCAGTGTGAGAAGCAAAGCTGCAGACAGTTTTCCGTAAGCGAGCTTATCAGGGTTACAGAGGGCAGGCAGCAGCAGGCAGGCCCTGCCGTTCAAGAAACAAGATCTTAAAAAATCAGGCTTACTGCTGCAAACAAAGAGTTGCCTAGGAACATTTGCAGCTAGTTGCAGCGGTGAGGGCCAAGCACTGCTCACCATGTTTTGATAACATTTCAGTTCTCCTTAATCACCTCGACAGTATGGTTTTCCTTGTTCAAATGAACACATACCACAGTGCAGCACTCTGTCTTTCACAAAGGATTTGCTTCTCATCCAGTAATTTAATTTCATCAGCAATGCTTTTCAATGCAGATCGCAGCTGATTTATCTTAGCAGCACTGGATTCACGTGCAGCAGTAACAAGAGCTAAAAAATAAGTACAAAACATGTGGAAGCCTCTTAGCTACAAAAAGGAATATATGAGATAATGCATTAAGGGACTGATACATAATTTTTAATTCACTATTATTGGTACTGTCACCTGGTAAGGGATAGCTGTGATTCTAAGACACTAACATGCCTGAAATCACATGTTATTTCAGTAATTTAGTTTTACCACATTTTCCCTGAGCTACCCACATTTTTCAATAAGCCGCCTGCTGTGTTCTCTCAGAACAATTGCTCTTTTTCATACTATATGTCTAAGAGTTTCCCTAGACATATAGTGAACTGATAAAAACTATTCCTTTCCCCCCCAAAAAATCTTCTGCACAACTAGCTCTGGCAGCCACGGACAAGGAGCAGGATCACCTTGCTTGAAATTCAATAGCATTTCTCCCAGAAGAGCCACCGCTGTGTGGAAGTGAAGACCCTGCATGAAGAGGCACTGTGGTTAAAGCTCTTCTGTGCAGGGGTGTTGTACTACAGCATCTTTTCAGCTTCTGAGATAACAGTCACATTAGTGTACAGCCACCCATGCAAAACACTTTGGCAGTACAGAATGGGAGCAGCTAGCATAAAAAAATCGACTAACTGCATAGCAAACATGAAAGTGAGGGAGGAAACTTGAGGGAGGAAACCGGGGGGGGGGAGAAAACCTCTGGCTGCTGTTTCATGATGAATCCAAAGCTGATCTAACTCCATAGTACTCCAAAAGTAGTCCTGCTCTCCCTGGCCACCCTGCCACATTGCCATCCCTCCTCCTGTGCCACCACTACTAGTAATACAGCCTCATGGTTAGCCACATAAAGAACTCCAACTCCCTTGCTTCTCCCAAAAGGAAGAAATCCTAACATTCACCTCACAAAGCTCCCTTTGCTTTGTGACTACAGTGCAAACAGAAGGGTAGTAGTAGAATATGGGTTGGTCATCTTAAAAGTGAAGGCATACCTGAGAAAAAAAAGAGAAATAGTTCTCGGACTTTGTTTTCATCTAGATACCTACATTTGAGCTAATGCTTTAGCCTCCCTTCATAGCCAGTGGAGAGAAAGAGGCACTTCAAGTTCATTATTCTTCTGACTTGCTTTAAACATCTATTCTAGGGTGAGATGAATCATACCTAGATGTGCCTCTTTCTCTTTACTGACTAAAAGAGACAGCTGATAAGCATTTGGTCAGGTGAACCCCACCCAAAAGTAATGTCACATCAGATAAGCATTATTAACTCTACTTCACAAGGAGAGAACTTTCAGCACAGAGCACTCAAGTGCTCCATCTCAAGTATCAGAGAAAGGCTGTAGCACGGCTGGGATCAGAACTGAATGCTGCAGTTCTCCAGTCACTCCCCTAGTTCTTATGCACGATCTTTTGTGAAGATATCTCTCATTTACACTCTTACGTGAGAGAAAAATCCCTCACAGTATCATACAGCAGCAAACACCTATCTTCTTTCATTAATAAGTTACTATTGAAAGTGATTTACCTTGAGTACTAAGATTGATTTTATAGAATACTTCAAACTATTTAAACGCATAGAAAATTCAGTTATTTTGGGGGGTTTTTTTCAGAGCTGGTTAAGTCAGTACTACCTGTTATCTCTGCAATAATCTCTCCTGGAAATTTCTGCATTCTGCAGCGAAGATTGCTGTTTTTTATAGTTTCCTCTTCTAGGCATTCAAGGGTATGCCTTCGAATTTCTTCCTGACAATTAAAAAATCCACAAGTGAGAACCAAGTCATACAACAACAGATGAAAAAGCACTTCTTCCTTACAAAACCATTATTTCATATTTTTTTAGTTAGTTGATACTGGGTATTTTCCATGCCTAGATAGCTCATTCCCCTTGCTCATACTTGCTGTCTTTCCTCCTTTCTTTCACTCTTCAAAATAACAAATAACTTGTTTTACGGGTAGCTGACCAAACCTATGGAGCTCCAGGAACTGTTGGCTTCTGACTTTTAAATCTTCAGGAAGCTGTTGCCCACATCGCTGCTACAAAAGCTGTGCTGGCAGGGAAGGTCTCGGCTGTCAGCGTCTGCCATTGTGCATGAAAGGTGTTATTCTAGCAACAGAAGACCTCATTTCCCTGTGGCCTGAAGCTACACTGAAGAAGGGGGACTCTAGCTGACCTTGAGACACATTAGAAAGACATCATCTGATTCATGGGTAACGGTTTGGGAAGGGTCACTTGGAGAGTGATGATGAAGCAAGAGAAAACAGACTGAACTGGTTGTGGGAGGAGCCCTCAAACAACTGATTCCCCCTGTCTGTATGACTGAGAATTGTAGGTGGGTTAGTGAAGCCCCAAATGTCTGGGAAAAGTAATCCGTTCTTAAATGGATGTTGACCTTGGCATCACAACTAATACATAAAACCAATCCTATCTTTCTCCTTCAGTTTTGCTAGCAATTACAATCACCAGCTGAGACACTGTGGGGAAGAAAGGTACTGTTGAATTTTACTGCCTACAGAGCAAATTCTATATGCATGCATATAAATCACTCTCATTTCCTTGGGAAGATGAAATATTTAGAGGTGTAAAATAAAGACGTAAAAGGTTTTAATTTCATATGAGTTACATCCTCAATTAGCTGAAACAGTGAAAAAGAAAACAGTTTTATGATTTCAGCATGTTACATAAAACACTCATCTGATAGACTAATGCAGAGTTGGTCTGAAATACATGATTTAGATGCCTACTGAAGGAGAAAGGAAAGTTTACAAGATTTACACCTAACTAGACAAATACCTTCTGTTTGAAGCCATTCTCTCTTTAGTGGCTTCAGAGGTCTTACAGCAAAAGTTAGCTATCTATGAACAGCCATCCTCAGCTCATAATTGCTGTAAGGTCTCTTATTATCACACACAATGCAGTTGTTTCAAGGAAAGACAAGTTGTTCAAAAAAAATCCCTTTGCACCTAGTCATAGGACAAACCACCTACCTGCTGAACTCTGTACCATCTGCTGAATGATAAGTGGGTGTATCCTCACAGCAGCCCATAGAGGGGAGCATTATTTTTCTCCCTTGCACCAACAGCATTAAGGGTCTTATGATGTCAAAAGCTCTATACAAGTAGACCTCTGCCTGTGTGTGATTTTTGTGATGCTCCTACTAAGTCACTGTAGGTTCAGAGCTTACACCTCTTGCACAAAAGCAAACTATGAAGACACAATAGAGTTGGGAACAGAACTTCAACCTTAAGTCACAATTTACCACTGAGCATAAGACCATTCTTCTTTTTACTTCAACAGAAGTCTGGGCACTCCTTAAATTTCACTAGCCCCTAGTATAAATGGCATGTACTGTTCCCCCATTAAAACACCAGCAGGTGAGCTAAGGCTTGGATCCGCTGGGTGATCTATACTATTCAGGTTGGTTTGTTCTATCACAGCCAGACTTCTGCAGGCAGCAAAGTGCATGCAAGCACCCACCAATTTCACTCCAAACTGCCTCTCTCTCTCTCTTAAGGTAGAATATAACTCACACAAGAGAACACTTCTAATAGTACAACTGTAAAAGATTAATTTCATGATTACCAACTAACTCACGCGTATATTTGAAACTAAGTATTAGATTTTTCTTACCAATTTCTTAATAGCAGCAATAGTATCTTCAAGACACTGCACAATTTCCCCACTGAATGCAGTCTTCATTTTTCAAGTATTTTTCTAAATGAAAAATACAGTGAAATTAAAATGTATAGTTTTTAAGCTTGAAATATTGCTCTATCGTTCTGCAAGAATTATTCTGAAAGAGAATGATTTATTTTTTTAATTATTTGCTAAATCTGTTTTCCCTTGTTCTAAAGTAGGTCAGTGTCTTTCACACTCCTCCTCCTCCTCCTGGTGCACAGAAAAGGCAGATGCCCAAGTGGCATATGAAGTCCCAGGACGTGGTAAAATTTTCAGTCACAAAATGCTTCCAGCTTAAATTCTGCAGAATTAATCTTTGAAGAGTCATTCAGAGAAGTTTACACATGAAATGAAGTAAAAGCTCTGGATTGAAATAATTTCCCTTTAATCAGGGTGTAGCTAATCTTTACAGTTTTTCCCAAGCAGTCATGGCTTCATTATGTCTCTTTCCAACCCAAAATACCAATCTGGATTCATCAAAGCCTGAAGTGAGATTTACGTTACTCCAGAAGCTACTCTTTGTTAAATTAATTAAATTTCCTTTAGCTTGAGATGGAATAATAATTGAAAGGATTTTAATTAATCCAAAAGATTATTGTACCTGTTACAGGGGCATGACATTTTTTTATAACCTGGTTTTGTAACAGAGACTAAATCCTTTGGGATGGGGTGGGGGGAAAAAAATTCATAATCCAAGCATAAGTGAATTTGTAGCGAAGACGAGGCACTCAGCCAGTTGAGATGAGAGCTCTGTTTTTAATTTGACCTAATAACTTGTTTGAAAACTAGCAGCTGTCCCATTTCACTAGGATCTTTATCTGGAGTTGGTGGGAACAAAGGCCAGAAGTAGCTGCTACCTCTGCCTTACCAGCCCACATTCAGGCCTGATGATGATCACCTACCAGTATGGCATTTTCTGTGAACTATCGGCATGAGAGATGTCAGAAAACAAACTAATATACCCAGCAAACAGCAGGGTGGGTGGCATAAGAGCAGAATTTGACCCAGCTTCACCAATTTGTAGCAGTTCCAGATAATTATTTCTAATGATAGTAGTCTGAAATCACAGTCTTTTTACCACCTTAAAATCACAGAACAGAATCATAGAACCATAGAACCATTTAGGTTGGAAAAGACCTTTAAGATCATACAGTCCAACCATTAAGCTAACACTGCCAGCTCCACCACTAAACCATTTTCCTACATGCCACATCTACACGTTTTAAATACCTCTAGGCACGGTGCCTTAACCACTTCCCTGAGCAGCCTGTTCCAATGCTTGATAACCCTTCCCATGAGGAAATTTTTCCTAATATCCAATCTAAAACTCCCCTGGCACAACTTGAGGCTGTTGCCTCTCATCCTATCACTTGTTACTTGGGAAAACGGACCAATCCTCACCTCACCACAGCCTCCTTTCAGGTAGCTGTAAGACAGCGATAAGGTCTCCTCTCAGCCTCCTTTTCTCCAGGCTAAACAACCCCAGCTCCCTCAGCCACTCCGACTTGTTCTCTAGACCCTTCACCAGCTTTGTTGCCCTTCTGCCAACAGAACTATGAGCTATTTTCCTCAGAAACATAACAAAATTTAAGGCATATTGTGCATAAATGAAGATCTATGTTAAAGCCTAATTTAAGTTCTGCTTGTGAAGACTTTTTTTCTAGTCCTTTAGGTCTTCCCTCTTCCAGACCCCCTCTTGATTTCTTTTTATCTATTTGATTTTCTCTTCTCTTTTGTGCTTACACTTGCTCTCAAATCTGTATTTCCTAGGTGAAACTTCTCCTTCAGAAAAATGTTGCAATAAAGTTTTCAGATATATTCAATTTCCTCCTATGCTTATCAAACCAAAACTAAATGCCACTAAATGACACTGGTGAAGTATAGGTTTCCCAAATACAGCTTTTTTATACAAAAAAAAAAAAAAGATCCCTTTGAAAAGTCTTGCCTTTTTTTTCCTACATGCTGCTCCAAAATTTAGCCTTTTATGCCACTCTCTCTATTGCCAAAACTCTTCTCCTAATCAAACCCTTAAGCCTTTTAAAAGGGGCATAAAAATCGAAGTACTTTATGTGACAAATGTCAGCTATTCATTTTCCATCCTTCCTGGCCTCTCTCATTCAGTACCATAGGCACAAACTTCTGGCTCCAGAGCAGCATCAGTTCATCCTCCCTGCACAGCAGAACATTACTTGCACTCCACATCCTCAAAAACTATAAAGTCACTGCTATGTCTCACCTGAAATCCCTCCTCAACCCCCCTGCCTCCTTTGGGCATGGGATGAACTGCACCCTGACAGTGGCAGGGAGGGCAGAGTACCGAGACCACAGACTGGTGAAGTGTTTCCACATCATCTTAGATTTCATACTACAGCTTATGTCACCCCAAGCCATTTGTCTCATCTGCGCATGCCTTTTTTCTGACCTTTAGGTTATAAGCTCTTTGAGGGACATCATTACAATTGTGCAGCCTTCGAAACCAAGCTGTTGAGATAGTGCCATGCAACCAATCTCAAAGGCAACACGGAAGCTCAGGCCCTAGTTCCATACAGTCCTTAGTCTGACAGCTGAGGCCTCCAGAAGTGAATATGTTATGATATACATCTATAACCACAAGCTGTGCCCAATCCTGCCTATTTATAAGAAAAGAGTTTTGTTAGACAGGAATAACTTTCCATTACAGTTAAACAGATTTGACAGCAAGTTTTGAATGTTCTGAAACTGGAAAATTTGAAATGATAACCAGAGGCAGTGTCCCCCAGCATGGAATCCATCCCTCGAGTCTGCTCAACCTTAATACACATATGCTCCTAGCTCTCAAAGGGGAGTATTTTAGAGCCAATAAAACTTTTTTGAAATATATCTCCTGGTATTTAGTTTATTTGGTGCTTTTTCTCTTGCTAACTTTATTACTAACAGCACAATTTTCTCCCTTACACTTGAAGCAACCCTTCTCTCGCATCATGATTAATCTTTCCTTCTAAAGCAAATTTATTCTGTTTTTAGTCATTGCTTCATCTCCTTCACAAAGGCCTTTGCACCACGTTGCTGATTGCTCAGCAGTTTCAGTTTTGCACCTCTGTAATCCATCCAGCTATCCTGAAGGTAGGCTGTATTTCCTTACAAGAGACACAGTGATAACTGTGATTCTATAAGTTTCATTAATCTTCCAAGAAGGCCAAATAGCTCCATAAGCAGGTTCTTGTCTCATATGGCCCAGGAAAATATTAACATTCAAGACAATTCAAGGGCTTCTAACCTGTCAAGACCTGAAAGGAATGAATTTGTGCTTTAAGCATATTTAAAATTTCCTTCTTCTTTCAGATACTGTGACACATGCTCACTTAAAGAGGCTGAGAGGACCACAGCAAGCATCTCGCACCACCTGCCACAATGCCTGAACCACTGTGTAAAGTGTGTTTGCTTTCTTAATATGTCACCAGCCTTGTAGTGGAAGGAGGATTTTTCTCATTGCTGCCCTACAATGTCAGCGCTGTTGATAGTGAGGAGGTTTGTGTTACAGGTAGACTGCAGCTGTCCACGAAAGGTCTTTTTTAAGCAAGGTTTCCAGAAATAAGATATAGTAGAAAGGCTTGAAGAGGAAAAACCCTAGACATCGTGACATAAGTGCTTGCCAAAAAGTCTTGGGAGTCCCACAGAGGAACCAGATGGCCCCATGTGTGATAATAAACCCAAAAAGACAAGGAGGAAATGCATTAATAACCATGGCAGCCATCCCATTTAGAAACACATGACCTACACACAGCCCTTCCCCATCAAACACTTGTAGTGACTCTTACCTTCGAATTTTATGTCTTCTACATTAACTTCAGTAAACCAGGCTGCAAGTAAACAGAAAAAGACAGTCCATGGCCACTGCGGCCATGGGGATAACGTTAGCCATATTATTTTAGGCAGATAGTTAAAACGGCAATACCCATTTTCCCTGTTAAGCCCTGACTCCGCACATCCCCACAGTAGAAAATATATGTACAATACAAAGTTTGGGTCTTTTCCTGCTCCTGCCCGCCCAGGACTGGGGGGACATTGTCCCTAGGGAGACCAGCCTTCTCTCCTAGTGCTGGGGCATGAGGCACCTCAGCAGCCCCCCAGGCTCCGCTCACACCCACCCAGGCTCTGCAGGCGGCTGGAGGTGGCTGGTGCCACCGCAGAGGATGAGCGCACTGTGGCGGATGAATCAGGCCTCAATATGGCAGCCAGGCCAGACCTCAACATGGTGTCGAGGCCAGGCCTTGCCGTTGCCAGGCAACCAGGCTCTGAGGGCCCAGGGCCACGCTCCATCCCCTTGCCCCGGGCAGAGGAACAGACCTCCCAGGGGCTCAGGCTGGGTTTGTCCCCGCAACAGACGCCCCTGCATTATGGGGTGGTGCAGCCCCCACCCCATGCCAGCCTTCCAGAGTTGCCAGTGGGGAGGTCGTGACATGCACAGGCATCCAAGCGAGGCTTTGGGCAGGAGAAGACCTTGCCGCCTTCCCCATATCCTATCCATGGGGACAATGACCAGGCTGTTCCTTGTAGAAGTCATTTTTGGGGAGCAGATGATTGATTGGAAATTTTCTTCACTGTTGCAACCTCTGCGCTGCTGGTTCAAGGCCCTCCTCTGTCATGGACAATGGATCACATCAAGATTAGATCAAAATATTACAACAAACCTAGAAGAGTATTGGCTTACATAGTAAGACTCACAAAACACAGTGCATACAGTACTTTTAGGTCATAGCAGTTAAACTAGATAATTTCTGGCCTTGGAGACTATGCTGGCATCCCAACCTTTCAAAATATGGAAGATTTAAAAATATTAATAATAAAGCTTAGATTCTTTATTCGCTTTTCTAAGCCTCCAAGCTGCAGTTGAGTTGCATTTTGAAGCTTTCCCATGGATCTTTTTAAACGCAGTCATCTGTGTTTTACAGTTATCACTGTAAAGGACAAATATCCTCTATTCAAAATTGAAGATAAAATAGTGATTGTATGAGGGAATATCAGGTGGCACTGATGGTTATTTCCGTGTGAACTAAGCTTGTAGAGACAAATCATCAGCTGGATAATACCACCTCTTTTTAATTATCTAAAAAAAGCCTAATAGAAAGTACTGCAACTTTCATCTGGAGATAACCAGCTTGTTAGGAGATGGTCCCTTTCTTTCCTATGTATTTATGGCTGCTGCCACTTTGCCAAGCTATTACGGGAGACCTTGTTCATTCACACTCGGTATCGATTTATGGCTCAGCAAAGGACAATCAGCAAAGGTGGTACCATCCTTCACCTCCAGCACTCCCAGAAATTGCTTTGGAAATTGAACTGTGCCAAGAATAGCCATGTGTTAAATGATGTGCTCTTAATGCTGTATGTTGGGTACATGCACAGGACCTGATCCTAAGCAAGATGAGCATCCTCCTCCCCTCCTGATGTTTGCAGGATATGGGGGCAGTATCCACTGCCTTGTAGACTGTGGTAATGCTCTTCTGCAGTTTGAATATGCAAAGTATCTCCAGTTAAACTCCAAACTAGATGGATCCATGTCTTCGTTTCACTACAGACAGGATAGCATTCTCTAGGTGAACATAGTAATCCCTGGACTAGTAGAAGACTTACCCTATCTGGCTTGAAAAAAAAAAAAGTCATCTGTTCATTGCATGACAGCTATCTTGGTCGCTACAAGATAAAGCTTTACGAGGAAGAAGGGAAGGGCCCTCTTTTTCTAAAAATCCTTTTGAGTCTTAGGCAGGAGTCAGGCCTCAATGAACTCAGTGGTTGCAGGGTGCAGGCAATTTTGTACCTGAGCAAAATTCAGGCACCTCTGGGCCAAGTAAACAACTTAATTTCTCTAATACTGAAGTACTTGGGGCAAGTTCTCAATTCTCCGGGGGAATTTAGCCCCTCAGCTGGAAATTATACTTGAGGAAAAATTACAGGTTGTTTCCTTTTCAAGCAATGAAGCATTTCTAGGTAGTTTTTTACCCATTCTTCCTATTGTTTTTTGGGGTTTTTTTTTAAGTTATGGTCTTGCTGTTTTGATACAGATAGCTTTGTAACATTTATCAGTGCAATTGTAGATTTTAATGGAACAAAAAAAGTACCTTTCCTAATGAGATATAAGCATTTTTTCTGCAAAACTAGCCTCAAAATCAGGACTTCTGATGTGAAATAGTAACTTTTTTTTCCAGCAGATATTTCAAGACAAGGCTTCACTAGAACTTAAAACAATTCCACAGTTGTGAAGGACTTCAAGCTCTTTAACACTTAACAGAAAATTTCTGTCCTTGTGAGGAGGACACGAAAGGTCCTCCTCAAGGCTGTATCTCCTCTCCTAGAGACATGCCTTTTCAATTGCCATCATACTGCCTGTGCAAGTCCAAGACGACCTTATGTGCAGTTGTTGCTTTCAAACTCCTATCAAACATGAGAGTGGTAAATATGGTACAGATATATAAAGTGCACACTCGAGCAAAAGGTAGGTCATAAACTGGCATGGGTTTACAACTGCAGCAGGGCATTTAGGCTAAGAAATATTTTGATTTCTAGCTCCAGACGTCTCGGAATTTATTGCTGCCCTGTATCAGAAATTTGGCTACCGCACTGATCACCAAATGGGAAAAGCCAAATCCCTGCCCCAGCCTTATTGTGAGAGTAGCTGGGCAACGCAGCATCCATTTACAAGAGCTACCAGGATATTAGGTCTGAGGAAGCAAGGGTTATTTTCTCTAGCAGGATCTGCTCCCTCCTTCTTTTTACTACAACTCACAGTCTGAACATGTATAAACAAATACATGTTCAACATGAATGAAAATTTACACCTCTCATAAATAATCTGCTTCCTGACAAGTTTATTAGAGTGAAAATTAAGGAGGGAATTCCAGTAGATTTTTTCCTCCTCTATTTACTTATGCCAGAAAAACCTTCTGGATTTTTTTGCACTCATTTCTATTAACCTATCCATCACAACCTGAATCTACTGTAATCTTGTGACCCTTTTCCCTGCATACAAAATCATGCCACAGCAAACAGGATTCATAGAGGGAGACATGGACTTATTTGCCTTTATAGCATCTTCCTAACTGCTGTAAAACAAGAGGAGGCATGAAGCCTTGTCTGCAGTTGCAGGAGTTGACGAGCCTTTAAAATTTTGTCATGTCTAATGATGGCCTCACTGGTGCCTGCTTGTCTCTGCTGAGCCTGGAATACCTTTCACAAAGACTAGTAGTTAATCACAGAGATTACTAGTTAGTAATAAATGACAAGGGCAATATTTTCTTCCCAAAGAGAATGTGCAAAGTTTTGAGTTCATATGATCTGGAGAGAGCTGCTCTGATTTCAGTAGATCTACTCATCCATATCAGATGAGCAGCTGTAATATTCTCTTCCTGCTAAATAAACACAGATACTCTCTAATAGTTAATGCACTAGTGCAATAAGTAATGGGAGAAAAAAGTGTGCATGATTCCCTGCAATCCACTCTTGTAAACTCACTTTGAGCACAAAAAGACCCACATGGGGAATTGCCATCTGCTTATTTTATCAACAAGGCAATCAGCATTGTATGTAATTGCACTTCCTACCTTCAGTGACTCTTAGATCCTCAGCGCTTGTTTCAAACTCCTGTTTGGGAGGTAGTGTTAATTTCCCTGACCTATAATAAATTTTAATTTCCAAACCAAAACCATGAAATGTAATTTTTTTTTTTCCTCTGTCATCATTAAGCAGCCCAATTAAGCACCAGCTTAAACAGCTTTCAGCCTTCCTGGTGTTTACCCCCAGTGTACATGTAAAGAGCAATTATATCCCTCCTTCCCAGCCTTTATTTTGCTAGTGTAATGAAACCAAACTCTCCTGGACTCCATGCCTGTAATGACCCCTACATTCCTCTGGATACCTCTGCCCCACTGAGAACTTTCATACTGTATTCAACCAGGCTTTTCTCATCAATATTTCTTTCTAACCAGCAACCTTCTGTCCTGGTTCTGGCGGGGATAGGGTTAATCCTTCCCAGGCTCCGGCAGGGACACAGGTATCCCACCCCATGTGAGCCATGCCCAGTCTGGAGCCGGGAGCTGCCGGGGGAGGGGGCGGGAAGTCGCCGCTTGGAGCGGACGGACGGGGGCGTCCCGGGTCGGGTCGGTGAGCGGTGGCACCGTCATCGTGTTTGTATGTTCCTCTGTCCGTGTCGTTGTTGTTTTCATGTCGCCTTTGCTGTTCTGTTAAATTGCCTTTGTCTCAACCCGCGAGTTTTGCCTTTTTCTTCCGGTTCTGCCCCCACGGCTGTGAGGACGGCAAGAGAGCGGCTGCGTGGTTCTTTGTTGCTATCCAAGGCCAAACCACAGCACTTCTTTATAGCCAACAAGAGAACTTTCTATTGTCAATCCAGGACAAAACTTTGCATTCGTGATGCAAAAATATCATCCAGTTTTTATTGCTCATGGTCTTCAAGATTATCCAGTTTCTTCCATATGGCATCCCAATGGTCTCCTCCAATACTTCACCACTTCATATTTTTAGCAAAGCTCATTAGCATCCTCTGTATTTCACTTTATGTATGAAAATTTGAAATATAGCTGATATTTGGGAAACTTCAGTACTGACCTCTCCTTTTTATGCTACCAATTACCATCTGCTCCTAAAGATCTCCTTAAAATCTTTTATCAATGAAAGTTTTGGCTGCTTCACTCGTAATTTGTCTTATGGCATCACACCAGAGACTCCAGGTATACGACTCTACAGCAGCTTCTCTTGTCTGATTTCTTTTGCAAAACTTAAGTTATGATACTGTAGTTCATCCTGCATAACAGAAGCCACAGCATTTCACTCTAGAAGGCAGACTTACTCAAGTCTCTTGTGACTGGAGAGCTGTAGGAATACCTTTGGTAAATGGTAGTTAAGAACAATGTTTTCTTTCAATTTGCACTATTGGTATAGTATATGAGTCATAGACTCGTGATTACTGTTGTGAAAGTGGGCGAGATAAAACATTTGAGATGAAGAGAGATTCTTGGTTATATCCTGATGTCAGAATTAAAATTTAAGCTTATTTCTGAAAATCTGGTGTTCAAAAGTGACACCAGTAGTATCAGAATTTTATACTCCTTAAGGTTTTTTAAGCTGACGTGAAAACTTGGAGTATAATTTTTGATAGTTTTGCTCTCCATAGTTTGTCATATCTCTATATTTCAGCTGAAAAAAGTTGTAATTTGGCTAGTTTTTGAGGGGGGAAGAGATGAGAAAGGTTCCCAGGACTTCAGAATTTCTGAGTAGAAGGAATATGGGAGTTGCTTCCTCAAATGAGTTCTGAAAAGGTCACAGCTCCACCACTTTCTAATTAAGTGCTGCAAACTTGGTAATAACTGACAAGTTACACTGAAGTTGCGCTGGTAACCATTCAGTGATCATGTTTAGCCTGTGCCAAACGTGACACTTTTTCACTCAGTGTAACAGGCTAAAAATAATCATGTGGACGGTAGTTTTTCCAAGCAAGCATTTGTGAAATTAAGAGAAATGAAATTGGGCCTCATGTCTAACTTCTTGGTAAATGAAGAATATTATGTGTAAAGACATCTGCTATTCAAGTCACTCCACTGCCTGGATGTTATATATAATTTTTTTTTTTTTTAAAGTCGCATCTATAAACCATTATAGACATTTTTTGACTGCTCTTAGCTACTTTATATCATTTCAGCTAAATTAGAGGGCTGTAAAAATGTAGCTAATACCCTCTTTACAGGTCCCTCATAAAGGGAAATACATGCAGAGGGGCCTTACTGTGAATGACAATTAGCTTCACTGGACTGAATTATTTTTTCAACTTAATCGAAAAGAGCCATGAGGAAGCATAAATTGCAGCCTTGAGGCTGAATCATTTTGATATTCAGTGAATATGAGAAATGAGTCTGACATGCTAGTTAAGCAGCACACAGGAGGGAAAAGCAATGAAAGCATGTCGGCACAGGGCTACTTTATCTTTTGGTTTTCTTAGGTAGATTCCTTCTGCAGCTCTCTACCGTCCTCTTATTTTCATCCTGGCCCCTTCAGCGTCTTCCAGCATTTTGCCTGAGGCAGAGCAGGAGTGAAGGAGAAGATGAGAACACGGGCAATGCAGAGATGAGCACATCCCAGGCAACAGGGGCTTGCCAAAGTGCTAGACATAACAGTCTACCTATATACCTGCCTGCCCATGTAACTTTACCTTGCCTTGCACACACAAAGTGATGTCCCCCAGATTATGAATGTGGCATACTTGTTTATTTAGCACTCCTTCTAGGGGAGCAGCAGAGGTGGTGAAGATAGCTGGGCCTGCAGCAGTTTCAGGGGGCTCAGGTGCCCTTTCTGGCTGTAGGGAGCTCATACTCCCCCAATAACAGTTACCCATACAAAGAAGAAAGTAGATTTGTAGAAGTGGCAAGTCACAGGCATCTGACTTGCTAGCCTGCAGCTACTTGGATTTGATGCTGACCAGAGGAGAGCACCAACAGATGGCGAGATGACCACTTATGAACAAAGACCAAAGACAGGTAAATTAACAGGTCAGGTAAGAGAGAGAAGCAGATCAAGCCCATGTAACTACTTGCAGTCGACTCCCATTTCCCTGTGTGCCTGTGGAGAAGAAGCATCCATTCTCAGTGTCTTTCCGCTACCATGGCAGAGGGCAAGGTTTTGCCACTCTCTCCTGTAAAGGTGCTGAGCAGCAAGAAAGTTTGGCAGAAATAAATAGACACCATTCTTCCTTCCGTTTGCAGGCACTGCAGCTTTTGGCTTTTTTATCAGTGGACACATTTCACCCGTATCCAAATGCCATATGTCCCGCAGTGGCTGCACATGCCAGCCAGTCTTACCAGGCTCCTTCATGCCAGCAGCCTCACACCACTGATTCCCAGCATTCCAGGAAGCTCACATGCAGGTTCACTGATGGAGCATCTTTCAATTCTGCGCCTGAGAAAAGAATATATTAAGAAGAGCCAGGAAGGAATACATCACACTCGGTGTTTGCAAAGCTGCACTGGGCAAACACAAGGGCTTGCCACATATTTCCCTGGGCCCAGATGGAGAAGGAAAGACTGATAAACTTACAGTTGACTGACCTGTAACCCACCAGGACATGGACGGGAGCCAGCTGCCATCTGACAGCATGCAGGGAGATAGCAAAAGCTGTGGGGAAGAAGACTGACTCTGTTTAACGGGATTAGCTGCTCACAGAATATTATAGCATTCTTATCTCCTCCCAGTTCCAGGTCTTCCTTGACACTGATGTGTTTTATGATCCTACTCTCACTACATTAATATTAAAGAGCAGAGGCAGCATTAAAGAGATCTGTAACAGCTCAGAGGCAAATACATAGGCTAGAAGAAGAGTGGAATATTGCTGAGGCAATGAGAAGCAGGGAATCAAAACAAACAATGTTAGAGAGTATTCACATTTCACATCAAACTACCAGTGGAGTATTCATTTCAAGGTACATAGACAGATGTTCAAATGACATAAAGCACTGACAGAGCTCTTCCGTAACTATCAGACTGCTCCTTAACAGGCAGCAGTTTAGATGCAGGCTTATAAAGTTTCTGGAAGGTACAGGTGAAACCCTGGAGAAGATATTTTAAAGTCATAGATCCTAAAAAAGACACATTGGTAGGTATAGGTGTTCTAACAAAATTTTTTCTCCCACCAGCACACCACTTTGATTTCATATCCCCAAGCCAGAGTTAAACTGGTTTCAGTTCAAATTAGCACAATCATTTGGGCTGGCTTTCAAAGGTAAGCTCAGGAGGTAAACCTGTTATCTTCCTTGAAAGACAGCACCGTGTTTAGCAGATGAAAATACAGCTGTCTTTCTTATATCACCCAGCCAGTTCTCAGCCATGGAAAGGCCTGGTCCAGACAGGTCCTTACATCTAAACAAGCCTCCTAGCTACAACAATCCACCTTAGCAACCTCTCAGGTTCCTCTACAGAAAGGGAGTATCAGCATTTCAAGCTACCCAGAGACACAGGATGAGAGACACTGCTTGGGGAAGGTATTTAGCACAACACCTAATTCCAACCACTTGAACAACCTCACTTGGTTAGATGGGTCTTCAAAATATCCATCCACCAGCACACAATCTTTGCCTCGCATATCTTGTTAAAGCAGCGTTTGAACTAGGGGGACAACCTGACTCCTGAAGCACTAGTGATGCGGTGTCATATCCAGGTTCCTCTAGCAAGGAACGTTCTGAAGACAAAAGAATGGTGTAATGTCCTCCCTTCCCCTGCCATTTTACCCAGGTAGTGTGAGCTGCTTCCTAGGTTTCACCTGTTGAGAAAACCTCACAAGTTTGCAGCTTTTACCAGTCAAGATTGCCTACAGCTGCTCTTCACTTTAAATGCAAATGAGGACCAGAAACAAAAGGGCTTTACAGCCTGTGTACCTCAGAGCACAGCTCAGCTCATTAATGTGAGTTATTGTGGTATCTTCAGCCATCTACTGTAATTACACTAAAATATTTTTAAAACGTAGAGCTCAGTGTTATTTTTTTTCCCCTCACTCATTTGAAAAACAAAAAAAGATGGAGGTATAAACCCTCTCTATAGTGTTGCTCTATGAATGAGACTTATCAGGAACCGCTAAGGTTATCACAAACTTTCACTCCCTAAATGTGCAGGGGCTCTGTCAGTGTGAGTTATATTGCAGGACCATGAGTTAATAGACGTTTGCAAACAAAGCTCCCGTAAGGAGCTACAGGCACAATGGCTTGCTCCAAGCTTCCATGTTCAAAGGTGTTGAAAGCGCTGCTGCGCTCTCAGTAAGGTGATAGTGACCATGGACAGCACAAGCAACCCAAGCCCTGGCTAAAGTCCTATGCTTCTTGTGTGTCCCAGTATGGTCTTCCAAATTAGGTCCATCCACCTTCCAAATTAACCCACCCCAGTTGCTCAGCAGCACTGGCCCACTTGGAGGCCGTTATTGCCAAATATATATCAAATCAGGGTGGCTGCAAGGAAGTTTGGGAGCTGGGCTGGAAAGTGGGATGTGAGATAAGATAGAAGTAAAAGGTATGGGTTGGAGACATGGGTATGCAGGGGTACAGTCAGGGCAATAAGGGCCTGGAGTGGAGGGCTGTGGGTTTTGAGAGAGGGTGATGCTGGAGGAGACAAGAATGGGGGTCTTGATCTCTACTGATTTAGGCTCTTAGGAATATTTGGACTTCCAGAAGGTTTTATTCCATTTGATTCTGAAGCATACAGGAGACGTACCCTTTAAATCTTGCTTAGGGTTAGGCATTGCAAAAGGCTAGTCTTGGACAGAACTGCATTGGTGGTGCTTGGGAAGAACACATTTATGAGACCAGTGGGATGTGACATTAAATGTGCCCATTTTCACAATTAACATGTTGGACCCATGTACTTATCTTGTAAGCAATAAGAATTATGACAGTCAGTCTTTATCCTAATGACACATGGTCAGGCTGTACTGTCTTCTTTGGAGATACAGGGTGTATACTGGCCATTTCAATACACTGGCAGCAAAGTCTAAGACAGATAAAGGTGGGCGTATGTTTTGAATTTTAACTCCTGGCTGCAAACTACACATGCTAAAACAAACATATTCCATTTGGTCAAAAGCAACATATGTCACTATAAGTGATTTCGGTTTTCATTGAACAAAAAGAAGTTCATATCCAGCTGCAGGTGACACTTAAAAGATGCTCTAGTATTTTTAAATAAGAGCAAAGATGACTATTTAAATATAAACCTTAAATGAAAAAAAGAGTATTTGAGACTCATCTCAGGAATTAACTAGCCCGCAGCCATCCGATGTTTCTACTAACCCCTCATGTGCATTTGGGTTGCACATTTATACAGTCAAACAGCACTGCATCCTGACCTTGGTCATGTCACCATGTCCACGTGTAACTGAGATGAAGGTAAATTAAATTGATGAATTTTGATGAATTGATGAATTTTTGATGAATTGATGATTGACTTCTAGTCAGAAAGTTTGGAGAAGTGTTTAAGGATCTAGTTCTTTGTGAGAAAAAAAAAAGTTCTGCATAAAATATTTTATAGTAGGGAAAAAAACCCTGCAATTTGACTGTGTTTTGATGTTCACATTTTTAGACAAAAAAAATAATTTCCACTTAACCAATTATTTGTTTTGAAGCACTTTAGTTAATGTTCAACAGCTGTTTCACTTGTCTGATGGTTCTCAAACATCAAATGCCAATTTTTAAAAACCTTCACCTTTGAACAGGAGCAAATGCTTATTCCAGTTACCAACCTCCAGATTCACTATTGATCCCACAGTTCAAAGTAGATGTCAAAGAAAAGCTTTGGATAAGAGAGTAACAGGATGATAAGGAAATTGAAAAGTCCTCTGTGTTGTGTTGACCCCTCCCATAGTATGTTGCTTATGATTTGCACAACATGCAAATGGAGGAAGAGACAATTATTCTTGTTCCTGTTTTATGCTAACAAGACTAACAAAAAAAAACAAACTATATTTTATTTCCATGAAACTGAGAGATGAGTTATGGCTATGTACTACAGATCATCTTGTTGGACTGCACCATTTTGTAAGGGCAAAGTGTGTGTGCATCACAAGAGGTGAGACAGAGAGAAAGAGAAAATGCTTCTTTTTGCACAGTATATGTCCAGTTTGCAAATGTCAGGATAATCCCAGTGGCAACAAGAAGAACTTTTACATTTAGTAACATTTATTTCTGCATTCGGTATCAAGTACATAAGTGCAAATATTCCGAGTCCATAATTAAGTCCATTAGGAACTACAGAGAATGTAATACAAATTGTAATAAATTTAACATGCTGGAACTTTCCAGTTACCATACATGTAAATCAGCCTGTCAATCCCTTACGACAAAAGTACTGGGTTTTGTTCTCATTTTTTTGAGTTATACAAAACTGATTACCATAAGTACCGATTACTGTTTATTTTATTTGTGCTGGAAAACACTAAAACATCAGTCTACAATTCTATATAGTTAATAAAGATGAATCCAACCAGCAACCCAGTGACGTAGAAGCAATTTAACTATTGCATCAGTGCGCTAAGCAGGAAAGCCCCTAGCCACATGTAACATTAAAAGTCATAGAAGCAATGCCAATAGAAGAAGGAAAAACACTAAAAAAAAAAAATAAAAAAGGTCAATATTATTTAGGCTCTCACCATCATGCACTTTATAAGCAACACAAAAAACCACATCTAGTACACTTTTCTCTTTACTATATTTTAGTGCTTGACACAAGTGATTGCAAATATTCTAAGTGCAGAAGCAGCAGGGGAAAAGCACTGCTTCCGAGTTTTATGTTTCTAAGATTATGGTGTCGAGAAAAAAAAAGAACGATAAATTTGCAGTAAAGTGTAAGAACAGAGCTGTTTCACTCCAGATTCCCCCATATTCACTATGTAGTCGATGAATTCTTGATGTCTGCTTTACTCTGCCTTTCTCTTAGCACCTGGGATTTTAGCTTGAATCCTAGAAATAAAGAAGAAAAAAGAAGGATGGTCAGGCAGCTGTTCCATTCAGTGTGTTGTCACAACAGGTGGACTAGAGTCTAATAAGAAAAAGAGGTGATGCCCATCTGTGTGTTCTTACAGTTGTAAATGGCCCAGTTTTGCGTAGTTATGTAACCATGGGATATGCTCAGTGATATTCTCTCATTATTCTACCATGGTCCATTGTCTATTGGGACCCAGGAATGAAATTTAGACAACTTTTAGTCCTGCCCAAATCTAAGCGTTTTGCAGAATCACAGATCTGTTGGATGGAGAAGACTCCTGAAAGGCTTTGAATCTGCCCTCCTGCAGGCTCTTGCATGCCAGGAGCTCAGGAGGACATCATTCATAGGGCATGTTGTCCGCGGGCCCACCCAGCTCTTAGCCACTCCCAAGAGCACTGCAACTGTACAGCAAGACTTCTGGTCAAGTCTGCTGTGAACTCACTTTGCCACAACAGTGTTTATGTGGGTCCGCACCAGTCCCAAGTATTGATCAATCTGTGCCTGCAAAGAGCAAAAGGAGACCAAGTCAATCAGGCATCAAGAAGGCAGAACCACCCAGACACCTGAACTACGCTGTGCAGACAGACTTACCTGGTACTTGTCATATACAACGGGGAGAGTAAACATAGACACGACAGCTGAGGAGAAAAAGAGCACACTGTTATATTCCTGCCAATCACATTCCTCCAGAGACGAGACCTACTTCAAACAGCGACAAACACATATCATGCCACTTGATCAGCTGATCCACCAGGGATCTTTGTATTAAAAATTAACTTTGCTCAAACGTCCCAAATATGCTATTTACCACTACTCTGGGACTAGTGGCTACAAAACCATAAAAAACAAATTAATTCTAGCAGGAGGGAAAACAGAATGGGAATAATGAATATTTACTGGAAAGGGAAATAAAAGTTGATGGTTCAACTGTGGGGAAGGCACCATGAGGATAGGCTATTTTGTCTGAGTAGAATTTCCAATCAAATATAAGGAAAAACTTTTTTACGGTGAGGGTGACAGAGCACTGGAACAGGCTGCCCAGGGAGGTTGTGGAGTCCGCTTCTCTGGAGACTTTCAAGACCTGCCTGGATGCAGTCCTGAGCAATGTGCTCTAGACAATCCTGCTTTAGCGGGGGAGTTGGATTAGATGATCTCCAGAGGTCCCCTCCAACTCTGAAAATTCCGTGATTCCGTGAAATCACAAGGGAGTCAAAGTTAAAAATAGATTTTAAAAGAAATGTTGATTTTTACCCATTATCAGAAGAGTCAGGCCATTGAAGAGGGCTCCCACGTAAGTCAGCAGCCACATTAGTACTGCAAACTAAATTAAAGACAGATCACTACATCACCTCGAGCGCCAGCATAAGAAGAGTAGTTTCCTTAACTAGCTAACATAATAGCACATTAGCCTTTTTTAATGTGTAAGGGGACTTGTTAAGTAAGGCACATTAGGAACTAGATGTTTTTCTGGGTGTATAAACCCCATTCTCCATTCTGCTGTTCACTGCTTCTCACTCTTAGCTGAGCTTTCATGTACATTTAGGGCTTAATTGCATACATTTAGGACTCTGCACTGAGCACAGCACAGGCAGATTTCTGAATCCAATTTTGATGGTGACAGGGGTCATGCCACACAGGTTAATCACAGCCCCACAGTGATAATCCCAGTGACTGAAAACTCTTGAGACTGGGAAATGGGTACATTTTTCTAAAAATCTTTAGTAATTTAGGAGCCTAACCAATGTCTGCTCTCTTAATGATCTTCCCTTTGCTCTGAAGAACACCCACTTGGGTGTAAGGCTGAAAATAAATAATTATCTCAGCAGAGAGGGAAAGAAGACCTTCTTCCATAGCAGGAAATGCCACCATTAGAGGAAATGCAAATTAACACAGGCATTAGAGGGCAACACACTGTTTTGTGGCAAAGTCATAGAAAGCATAATGCAGAGATGTTTCTAGAACTGCAGTGGAGCTAAGCTGGTCCTGCAACTTTTATACTCCCGTATTATGGATCAATAAATTCAAATGCAGGTTGCCAAACCTCTAAAGCAAGCAGTTTGGAAATCAAAAAGGAGAGCAACTTTTGTATTTGGAGCTACAAAAAACTAGGTTTTATGACAACACTGTCAACATGGGAAGCAGCACTTTGAAATGTAGATTGATCCTCTAGAGAGGGGTTAAAAATATTTAAAGCAATCCTACTTTTAAAGAATCCACAAGGTCCTGAACGAGAAAGAGTCTCCTCAGCTCTTTGACTGTGCTGTTGACGTATAACTGAAGACAGTCTGTGTATTTCTGAATCTGGTCCTGTGAAAGATTCATTTCCATCTCCAAGTAGGCTCTGCCAGAAACAGAGGTCCAGTTACAAACCCAAGCAGGTTCACCTGCCATTCAAGGTCATGCCTGTCCTATCCCGCCACTGCCTCCTCCCCAGACCTTATTTCTTTGTGCTGGAGCAAGGGGTTCCCCTTCCTGCAGGCACAGAGCCACCAGCACACAGTCCACCTTGCACAACCTGTCTCCCTGGGCAATTGCAGGCTGCACCTGGGCTGTTTGCCTCCAGCCTTGCCCTCTCCCCATGCAGAGCCTGGTCTTTATGGGATCTCTCTCTTTACTCCACCCGAAGAGGGATGCAAATCCTAGCTGGGGGGTTCCCCACAAACTTCTGTGCAATAATGCTGCTGCAGAAGGGGGCATCTCCTCCAGCTGGCAGCCTCTGGAGGAACAAAGGCTGCTGTCTGGCCACATGACACCTGTGGCAGTGACGCCCCCTTCTCTCTCCTCCATCCCTCCACCTGCCCTGCACCTCTCTCTGAGCTATGCCTATGTCATGAGTTGCATCTCAGAACCAACCCAAGTGAAACAGAAGTAGTAGCACCCCAACAAGGCTTTGTTTCAGTGTATGTGTTTGCAAACCAGATCAGTTCCATGACCTGGTTTACCAACTTGTTGGCACAGCAGGGGAGAAAGGATCACTGCTCTCCTGAAGCAAATCACCCAGGCCCTGTGGAGGGTGGGGAGGGCACCGGCGTTGGCACCATCGCCTAGGATAATGAATTGCCACATCACAGCCAAGCAGTGCTGGAGAAAAGATATAGTTTCCCTCTAAGTCCAGTAGCGTGTGGCCAGAAACAATACTCTTCCTCCTTGCAGAGATACTGTATTATCATTAGTTCTAATGAAACACTTTTTCTCTGTTTGCTTAAAATTTTCTGGATCCCAGAGGATGATGGCTTTTGTGTTGTTTTTTTTCGCCCCAGAATCTGAAACAATACAGCCCTACAGTTCTTGAGACACTAGACAATGGAAAAAATTATTTCCCCTGTTACAAGAAAAGAATTTTGTCCAGTATAAAAGCAGCAGTTAAAGAAATGTGAATTGCCACTGGGAATGGATCATTTGCAAGATAAAACAGCCCCTGGCCATGACTGCAAAGCACTCACTTGAAGGGGTGGCCTTCATCCGTCTTCTGCACAGCCTGTAGGACCGATTTGTAGATTCTGAAGCTAATGGTGGCCGAGAGGCCAGCAAGGGCCAGGTAGGCCACGACGCTGACAACGCTGAACTGGGTCAGGGAGAAAAGCAGCAACAGGAGGCTGCCAAACACGATCCCTGTCTGCTTGATGTCACGCCAGTACAACAGGTCGATAGCTGAGGAGAGAAGACCAACATGTTAAAGGCAGGAGCTGGAAGCGCATCAAGGATGGCCACCATGTCCACTGCAATGCTTAGAGTCCTTGCAGGAGGGTCAAGGGAGGAGTGACGCTCCTGCTCACATCAGCATCAACAGGAACTCCTCAACAGAAGCAGTGAAGTGACTTCAGTAACACACTGACAACTGACGACCTACTTGAAATCACTGGATTTCATGCATCTGTGTCTGGGTTAGATATGATGGATGAATATCTCCAGCCACAGCGTGGTGGGTGTCTTGCAGCAGCAAGGCAAATGCAAGTTGGGGTTTGTATTGTTGCTAGGGTTGTATGGAAGCTTTTACCCTAACTTGCATTTAGCCGCTCTGGAAACTGGATATTTTTAATTTTTTTTTTTTTTTTTTTTTTTTGGTTACAAGTCCAAATGCCAAATGCTTGATCAAAGCATTTTCAAATTTTGGTTGTTGATAAATGAATGAGTAATTTTGGGGTTAGCCACAATAAACCACTTTCCCATTCAAAGTTTTGACAATATGATTTTGTTATTTCCTAAGTTTTGAGAAAGGAAAAGACTCTTGTTTTTACCACTGCTTAATAGTAACATGGCTAGGAAACCATTTTTCAGATGGGACCTTAAAATACAGAATCAATCCCTTTTGCTACTGCAAATCCAACCATCTCAGAAATATTAAAAAAAAGCCTTTCTGCTTGTTAGATAACTTTCCTTGGTCTAGATCCATGGCGGGTGTTAATTAGAACAAAGCAAGTGCAGAAAACCATTTTCAACAAATATATTTTTACATTTGTAAAACAGTTAATTTTGACAGTGTTTTTCCCAAGTTTGTATAATTTATTCCAACCCCTCCAGCAAATGATCTTACCATCAGGGATAGCCACTATAAAAGCAAAATTTTATGAAACGATTTCTGAATATCCAGTCCACAAAGCTGAATTTAATTTCTTTACATGGATAACCTGTTTCTGAGAGGACTCTTCATCCAGCTGAAGAACATGCTCATGACAATATAAACAAAACAGCTTTAATTTCACACACTGCACAAGTCCTCATAAACAGCTTGACACACCACCAGCCAAACAGATTTTATAGATGCTACTTGTCAAATCATTCTGAACGAAGAGTAAATTCAGGAAAACTGCAGTCTGTCAAAAAAAATTTCACAAATACAAAAAGAAACAAAATTAATCCGGCCTAGTAGTTCTTATCATCTAATCTCCAAAAATTGTGAGTCACCACAGCATGTTTGCCTTGAGTCAATGAGCTATATTACTCATTACTGTTACACATATTAGCATTGCTTTTCAAAGTGATGGGCCTGAGTGCAAAAATTGCTATTGTATTACTGAACTCTTTTCTCTTCATGCAATATTCACATCCTACTGTATTCTCCATCAATATACACAATGTAATAACTCTTTCATATTTTTAAGTGTCAGCATTCAGCACTGGATCTGTGATCATGAGCACGTATGAATAGATCTATGGACTGCATGGAAGCCAAGGGATGAGGATATCGGTGGTACATGCTGGGGTCCTGGATGCTGACTACAAATCTGAGACCAGGCCAGAGTCTTTCCAAACATATGCCCAGATCTCCTTCCTGCAGAAAGCCATGGGCATCGACTAGGGAAAGCTCCAAAATGCAGTTACAACAAAGTCAGAGCATGCACATGCGTCGGTAAGTTTAGCAGCAGACCCAGCTGTATTGATGCAGGCAGCTGGAGTTCCACCAATTGCTTACAGTGTTGAGGTGCTTGAACACGAATTGCAAACCATCCTCACAAAATGGTATTCAGAACACAAGTGTGAGTTTTTACCATTTTTCATACTCTTTTTTCAGTCAGCACAGCAACTGGTGTGCTTTCTCCAGCAGGCGATTGGACAGGAGGTATTATTCACAGCCTCATCATTTTTATGCTTAAAAATGCCTCTGTCAGTGGGGAGTACTGGAAATTTATGCAAATCTCATTTTTTCAGATACTTACATTTTCTATCACACAATACCTTTGCATTAAACGAAATGAGCAAAGGTGAGCTAGCTCAGGATGCTGTATGTGGAACATCATCTGCTGATGGAACAAAAAAGCCACGCACCAGAGTAAAACACTACCTGGCAGTAGACAGGCAAACAAACAAGAGCTGAGCCAAAAAATACAAAAGTCCACTTCAGTAGTCGTCCCCGAGTCAATGCCAATTAGTGATAAAACACAAAATGAGAAACAAAGCCCTCTCTCTCTCTTTCTAGGATCTTCTGCCTCATATTCCTGCAGACTGGAAGCAGGCTATATTCTCACAGACAGATGCCAAGCTGCATTTTCTTATTCCCCTCAACAAGGAAGATGCTGAATGACTCAAAACAGACTTGACCAAGTGTGTCTATATCCTGAAGGTTTTCCGTTTCTGCCATGAAATGACTGGGATATTTACTAAGCTGTATCAGGTAAGGAAAGGCTTGCCACAATGCAGAGCAAGATGGACAGAGGCCAAATGACACAGTTCTGGAGATACGTGCATGCATGAGAGAGGAGATGAGAAGGTGGATGGCCTCTTTCGCCAGCCAAATGAGACCTGGGAGAGAGGGATCCTTTGTCTTTGAGACCTGAGGCAAATATTCCCACGTGCATGGAAAAAATATGTGCCAACTGCTACGTGGATAACCTCAGCACTGAGGAGGGAGATACAAGTTGAATGATTTTTACATGGCTGTCCTGGTGCCCAAGTCCAGCCTGGGGACACACACAACCCCCTACCCACAGCCTGCAGTAAAGTCAGTTAGGATTTTCAAGGGCAGGAACTAAATCTGCCTTCTCCTCGTCTCCCTCAAAGGGATGGGATCTGCGGCACTGCTGCTGTGTCCAGCTGTTCGGGCAGGATTTGCCACTCCCACAATCTTTCCTCAGTCTCTCCCGCAGCGAGAAGGGGGTGAGCCAAACTGCCTTGTGAAAGGGAGTGCAGGAGGGAGGTGAAACTCATGGCTCCTTGGGAAGGGGGAGAAGGATGGCTCCGAGCTAGAAATCAGTGGAGACTTGTGGGGTCCAGCCATGGTCCATGGGCTTCCCAGAAAAAAACACTTTTTTTGCTGACAGGCCTCAGGAAATTGAGCTGTATCAGTTCCCCTGGAATTTAGATGCTCCTGAAAACACCTGAGCTATATGTGTCAAATCCATGTTTGCTCCTTCAGTTGCAGCTTCAGTCACTTCAAAGGCTTTTTACATTATTTTTGTCTTACATTTCCTTACATAAACAGTTGTCCCTTAAAAGTGGGCAGCGGTGCACTGAGTGCAGAATCCCCTATCTGGGATCCTTTGCCTGGCTTCCTCAGGGTGCCATTTTCTCCTGTAACCATTTACACCAGAGCAAAAGTACCTGTCACATCGGTGTCGTGTGTAAATAGATACCAAGGGGCAAAGTAATGAGAAATCATCTCCTTCACCATCAGATGAACCCAGGGCTGGCTGCATCAATGCCCTCCACACTCTGTTTTTTATTCTGAATGGGAATGAAAATGAAATATTAGGTTGTCCGCCACATTTATATGTCTGCTTTGAGTTTCATCTCATCCTATATTCATATAAAACTGATTCAGACAGCAAACTACTCCCTCAGACACTCACTGACCCCATGGGTTTACTGCCCTTCAACAGGTCACAAAATATAAATGGTGGTCTGAGTCTTTGATAAAGGGTAGCTGCCTGTTCATGCCTGCACCCCTTCCTTCACATGCTGAAGAGACAACCACCCAGGCTCAGACCAGCCTCCCCAGCACATGGGGATGCAGTGAGTACAAGGACAACAGGGCCAGGAGCTGAGCTGGAGCTGCACACCTTCCCATACACCTCTCTGCAGAGCTACTTGCCAGCACATGCTGGCCCCACGACTGGCCAGGCTGAGACAGGCTTCAGGTCTGGCTCTTACATGGGTACACTGTTCCCCCATAAATTAGAAGATCGGGGATGCCACACAGAATGAGTTAGTGACATAATAATTAAATTCTTTAGTCAATCCCTGGGGAAAAATTGCCCCATAGGGAAGGAATAAAAGGTCTTAGTTCAGCCAAGGGTCCTGCAAGCACTGAGTGTGTTGCAGACAGCATGTGTGCGTGTGTGCACGCATGGCACAGCCCAGACCCAACTACAATAGCATGATTCTGAGCAAAGCACGCTGAATATGCATGAAGCAGGAGCCTGGTGCCACGTGAGCCTGTCAATATATGATGTGTATGCAATTGGACAGTGGGTCAATCTGCCTGGCTAAGCAAGCTACACTTCTGAGTAACAAAACACCAACTTCAGACCATCTAAGGTTTGCAGCTAGGATTTGCAACCAGGGTTTTGGAAAACAGGCACTGAAATCAGCCTTGGCTTCACTGAGGCTTGGATTCCTTTTGTTTTGAAAACCCCAACTCTAAAATCCCAACCATGCCCATTAATATGCAGAAGCTGTTCAGCTGTAGCTTTTCATGATCTCCCTTTCACCTCCTGGAAGGAGAGAGGCAGCCTCAGTCACTTTGCACTCTTTCCAGTGCAACACACTAGAGCTCTGGCTCATTTGTGGAGGTATAAAAGGATTCTGGTTTTGCCAGAACTGTCCCAGACTCAAAAGTATTTGTATTTATTAAGGAGGACTTGCCAGACATCTCAAAGACAGCAGTGCTGCAGGTCACCGCAAAGTGCCTTTGAAGAATTTTTCTGGAGAAGCATGTCTGATGAGCATATCTGAAAGTATGGCCTGCTCATGTTTTCTAACTTATAGCAGAACTTGTAAAATGTTACTCAAGTAGCCTTCTATTTGAAAGAAAAAATTTCAAGGGTGCCAAATCAGTGTTTAAGCTATACTTTCTGGCATAATTTCATCTCATTAAACTAATGTGAGCCCTCCATTTGGGGCCAATCCCCAGACTAACGATGCACAAAGGTAAAAGCTCTATGAAACAAGCAGCCACTTGTTAGTATGAGTTACTGGTAAATACCCATGTTTGCAAGGCAAGCAACAGCAGCAGCACACAATGCTTGTGCCAGCAAGGAGCTGCTCCTGAGTACAGTGCCTGAAAGCTCTCCCAGCTCTCATCATGGCTTTCAGCAGAAAATGTTTTTGCTCCTCAATATTTGGCATCAAAAAAGCTGGAAGACAGACCTGGGGGCTGGAAAGGGCAGTGCTGGAGGCAAGGAGTGAATGACTTGAGACGCCCAAGGTGGACTAAGTAGTTGTCCTGGGTTGAGTGACACAGGACTAATTTCTCTTCTGGGGAAATGGTGGGGAAAACTTAACTTTTGGAAGACTCTAGTGTTTCAATTTGTGAAAATATTTACTTTATAGACAGCTAGGCTCTGTTGGATTCAAGGTCTCAGTGTTTTCAAGCCTTGCCAGGTGCAGGGATGAGGAGGAGTGAGGCCTGGGCATTTGACCCAGGCTGGCCAACGGAATTATTTCATACCATGAACATTGCATTTGATACAAATTAGAAAGTTTGCAGTGTATTCTCTCTCTCAGTTGATGGTGGCGGTCCACAGAAACTCCCTGCCTTGGTGCTGGACCCCTGAGCCCTTCCCTTCCTTCCGAAGCCGTTGCACTCGCAGTGTCTGACATTTGCTGTGCACTGCTGAGAGTGCACAGCTTCCTACTGATGGAACTGGCTGAGTATAATTCTTGCATATTTCATAGTAGCATTAGGATTAATACTAGTTCTTTAGTATTATTGTTAATTATTTAGTCTTATCCTATTAAGTCTATTTATATTTCAACCCTCATATTTCCTTGCTTTCCCTGATTCCCCTTTCTGGGTGGGAAGGGGTCATCGGGTGATAGAATAATTGTCTAGACAACAATAAATTGTTATGGGTTTTCTCAAACCACAACAGTAGTGGTGCTCCTGAATACATTCTCCTTGGGACCTGGTAGAAACATGAGGACTGGGCTCTGGTGTGCCCGTAGTATGAGGCAGCAGCAGCCCAAGGCTTCTGAATGGAGATCCCAGGGGGAGAACAGAGGATCCAAACCAACTTGTAACTAAAATGTCCTCTCACCTTCAGATTCCTACATGGTTATATTTTTGAAAAATACTTTTGTAAAAGAAATGAGGATCTTTCCATTCCATGTCTCAAAGAAAGCATTTTGAGATGAAAATTAATGAAGATCAACTGAGCACGGACTGGACAATTCACATCTTTCACAGCTTCTCCCTCCCTTCCTCTGAAAACCTCTGTTCTCTCCTGACTTTACAAGTTTTTCCTCTACTGCAACAACTGTATGAAAAATGAACATCGATCAAGCACCATTTACATGGAAGTTAGTACAAGAAGTGTGTGCAAAACCCTTGTATCCACCCTTCAAATGAGGCCCAGGGGCCTTGATGATTGAATAAAAGGTTATATGCTCTTCAGCATATTAATAACACCCTTGGATGTGATCAAGCTGCCCTCCCCACAATGGACGTCCCATTGGGCCCCCTTAGGAGGTAAAATCAATGGATTATACAACTTCATTCCTTATGTAATATTAGTATTATTGAGAAGTGAGAAAAACCTGTCTACACACTGCCTTTAATTCTGTACACAGGGTAATATTATGACTTCATACATACAAATGACTTCATAAGCCATTTCTCAGACCTACTGGCAGTGAAAAGATCAGGAAAGCTAATTTAAAAAGGGCATTCTTGTTTATAGCATTGTCACAACAATATTTGACAACAAAGGCAAAGACTTAAAAAGCTCTAAGTTTTTGAATAGAACTGAGTATTGCTCACGCTCAAAGAGATCCCATTTTTACGGCTTTAACCAGAGGCTGTAGGACCAGGCTTTCCCTATTCTCTACAGTGAAGGATCCAATGTGGCCTTTGGTCCCCTCCTCACAACAGATAGGATTCAAATGTAATAGAGATGGACACACCATTTAACGTGCGGTCTGGTGCCTTCAAGAGACTGCTATGATTAACAGAGCCAAGACAGAATATCTGTGCTGTTTCACAAGGCACAGATCAGCTGTTATCTCCAGCCTTGAGGGATCTCTCCATACTCCTTCTACCTCTTGTACACACTTCGTTCATTAATTTCCTGTCCTCAGTTCAGCTTTATATCTTTATCATCCACCTGCCCCAAGATTCAACCTGAAAAGTTCAGACTTTCTTGCACCCTGCACCCTGATGAGAGTAGACCTGTAGCAGGAATAAGACCAGGGAAAAGGAAAATCTTCATATAGGGTGCTCTCCATGTTATATACTACTCCATCTGCAAGATCAAGATGTGATCAAAAAAGTATTGATTAATTGCCTTATGTGAAGCACCAGAGTGGGCTTGGGTAGACAGAAGAGGATTGGCAATTAAAAAAAATCAGCCCTACAACCATGCCGCACACAAGTATATTGTAGTTTAGTATTAGTATTATTAGTGGTGATGATATTATTATTATTATTACCATTTTCACGAGAGATGCCTTAAGACCAGGATTTAACACAGCAGCAGGAGAAAGCCTTCTCCACACACCTCCTGCTCATCACTACCTGCCTTGGCCAGTTTTTATGGAAGATATTATTGTTCTCACCTTAAGTAAGCAGAAACCAAGGAGCCCCTGAATGCAGTCCCTGAATGCAGATAATGCTATGGAAATATTAAAGTTTTCCTGAGATGCTCCTGGACCAAAATAACATATCTGGACTCTTCTTAACTCTATACAAACATTTGAAAATCTGCACGTTTTTAAAATTAATGGCTCAGACCTATGTTATTTGTGAGAATTAAATATGATGTGGAGAGAGTATCCCTTCTGCTATCAAAAGAACCTCACCAAAACTCACTTCCCAGAGACCTAATGGAAGCAAAAGCAGCCCTCCAATGTCACCTTCAACTGCTGATTGCCCCATCATCACCCTCTTGCTAGAATTTAAATTACTCCTCAGGGAATACCTTAAACTAATGTTACTTTGGGGTAATTTTCTCCTTGTTCTGGCAATGAAAGAATATTGTCCATCTATTCTTAAAAGAAAAGAAAAAAAATTACACTCAGACATGGCGCAGCAGCTGTGCAAAGCACAGTTTTGCAGAGCTATTGAAGTCTCACCGATACCACCTAGGTCAGGGTGTTCGTTGACATGGTTGGCAGTCGAACAGTGTGAAGCTCGTCTAAGAGCGTTTGTCCTCTAACCTTAAGCCCTTGATCTTGCAGTCGTATTGCCCATCAACAGGAATATGCTTGGGAAAGGATTGATACAATTTCTGCAGCAGCAACAAAAAAATGAAAGCAAATCTGAAAGTGGAAAAAAATCTTGACAAATTTCACTCAAATTTCACAGGAAATCAACTGTGAAATTAGGAAGTCAATTCCTCATAAGTTAGTGTAGGTTTGTGAAACTGTCATAAAAATTGGTTACACTAGCTGATGACTTGGTTCCAAGATTTTAGCTCCACCAAGTACCAACCAACAACTGGGACAGGTCTCTAGCTGCTGAAAAGAGGGAGAGCTCATTTGAGCAAGACAAGTGGATCCCACAATATTTTCAGGAAAGCACTGAAGGTACCAAATGGCTGAAGTTATATTCTCATGATAATAGATGTAATTAGACAGACTTCAGAACTGGCAGCAAGATTATGTATTAATAACATGCATCCATATTATTGCCATTGAACTTCTTTATCAGTCTTAAAGTGGGGAACGTTGCCACGAATAGTTGGTGTGGCTTCTCGGCACCCTTTGGAAACCACCTGAGATATCAATCAAACAAAGAACCTGGAAACAGCTTCCAAGTAAATGCTAGTAAAAAATTCCAGTCCCAGCAGGGTTATGTCAGCTAGATGGATTTGATGAAGTCTACAGTCTTTTTCCAAATGAAGTTATAATTGTAATGTGGATAATATTTAGGATCATTTCTATGAATGATTTACAGGACTTTTTCTCTGGATCTTTCAGATTTTCTTATTAAGTCTTGCAGGAGGTTGAAGCTGCAGGAGCAAGCATATCGCTTATTACCACCCAGGAGCTGGCATACAGAAGAAATATTGGAAGAGGGATTACTCATGGGGATCAGTGTGAGCTGGTGTGCCAGTGAGCTGGGGTGCCAAGACGTTCCTAATCCAGAGAAACCTCTCCAGCAATGCATGGTGATGAGTCCTGCTGAGCCAGGCTGAGTACCTGAGAAAGGCACGGAGACCTGCTCTACCACCTTAACCTGGAGGTACACCTCATTCTGCAGCTCCCCTCTGGAAGCGGCGCACTTGTGATGCATCATGTGGCTGGCATTGGCTATACGTTGTTACATGAAGGCCCACATCAACCAGCATGCCCAGTCAGAAGCATTTCTCTGCACGCTCATGCATTATGCATGGCTCTATCCCAGTCTACTTCAAATGTATCACCTTCCGGTGCAAAAGATGACTTGGCTGTGGAAGTTGGCTGCAATTCCCCAAAGCCGCCAATAATAATATTTTGAATGAAGTGTATGCCCAGCAGGGGCAAATTACTCTCCCACTCCCACAAGAGGCTCTATCACAATCCACCATTGACATAATCATGCTATACTTGCAGGATAGGTAAGTAAAACACATTGCAATGTTTCTAAACGTCATCAATAAAGCAGCATCAGTTGCTTCATTGCAAGGAAAGTAACAGTATGTAGATTTAGTGGGGTAAAGCCAAAGCTTCACCAAGTGTCCCTGCGGCTTCTCGAGATCCCCACCCAATTTTACACCAATTACAAGTACTATAAGGGAAAACCAATGATACAGCTAGTTGCAGGCTTGACTGCTTCTTAATTAAAACCTATCTTAACCTCAACATTGTTTTTTCATAATTTCAGTAAGAATATGCTCTGTATTTACTGAGGTTTGTGTCTGCATCTGTTACATTCACAGACATATTCCAGAGTTTTCAGAGATGAACCATAATTCCATTGATAATGAAGTTGGCAAAATTATACAACTCCAGGTTTGCATGAAACTGATGTTCTGGGTTGAGACAGAGACAACATGAATAATAGATATTGAAAAAATGAATCAATGAATCAAATCTTTAGTCTTCATTCTTCTGAATTTTAAATTCCTTCTATTTTATCTGGGACTGATCAAAGAATTTTGCCAACAGAAATAATATTCTATGACTATATCATGTTTTCTGCAGGATCTTTTTTGATTCATAAACCACCACCCAAGAAAAAGGAAAAGATACGCAAATGATGTGGAAGTGAGGCAAGTGACTTATTTTAGCTGCGTTGATTTTTTCAGGTCTGGGTTTTTGGGTTTTTTTGTTTGTTTTTTTCTTTTTTTTTTTTTTTTTATCAAATCAGCATAGGATTGTATCATTTCATTTTCAGCAAATCTACCTCTTGGTTTAAAAAAGGAGAACATAGAAGGAGAAAAAGCCCACTATTATTAATAGTTATTAATTAAACAATAGCAGCATGCCCTTTGTTATTTCCCCCTCTTTTAAATTTATGAATAATTTTTTTTTTCTGATAAAGAGGGCAAATATTTAGTTTGCCTCTAAATACAGGTGGTTCAGCAATCTGACTCAGCAAAATAATGTTTTTATAAGGATCAGCAAAATATTGAGCCTTTTTGGAAACAAACAAACAAAAAAAAAAGCCAAACCCCACTTAACAACAAGTTTATATGCAAGTATCAGCTGAAAAGACCCTGAAGTTTCATTGTGGCTCTGTCATATAAGCTTAACGAATCATGTTATCCTATGGAAAACTCTAGCCCTTGATTAAGATATGGAAAGCCTGAGCTGCTGGAGGCTGGCATTTAACAGGTGCATCTGTTTACTTTCCAGCTACCCATCTTCCCTAAAAAATCCTTAGATCATAAACAGAATTAGGTGCTGAATTACGATTGTAAAAATATCAAGTTTCCTAAAGACAAGTGTGTGTCTGAAAGGTCTCCCCTGCCCTCCCCTCCCCAGAAAAACACAAGGAAGGTTTTCTGGCTTCTGTTACACTGAGCTGCGTTTATGAAGCTATGTCTGCAAGCATCCTGGACCCTTTAATGAGACGATGCTACAGAGTAATCTATTTCCCAGGGAGCCTGTTGTGAGCATCAACATCATGTACTGTATATTCAGCATAAACATGCACCTTAAAATTAAAAAATACATTCAAACAAAGCCTGCCCGAAGCAGGCAGCACCCTGCCCAGCAGGATCAGCTGCTAGCTTTTCTCCCTCTAATCTGCTCACCGAGCAGCATCATAGAGACTGTCTTTTATCAAAACAAAGGCTGGATGCTGGCTGGGAAGTGTGAAGCCGACTAAAAATGGCTGAAAAGCTGCCCGGGGCGCCCGGGAACGTAGCCCCACCCGGCGCAGACACCAACCCACTCAAAATAAGCTGAAAATAAGCCCAAAAGGGAGATGTTATTGTTCCCCTCGCCTACTCTGCAGCAAGACAATATCACCGCAATATTTTGTCCCCGAACGGCTCAGCAGAGTGCTCGAAAGCACAACGAAAGGATTAATATTTTTTTTTTAAAGCAATCGTACATCAAAGTACGAAGTGGGTGGCAATGCCGCGGTCCCCTTGGTGCTACCGCACTTCTTGCCCAAGCTGCGTTTTCTTTGTGTCGACGCTAGGCTAAGCGCTCGCTATGGGTGTGTCCGTGGGCAGGATGCACCGAGGCGCCCAACACAACCGCCTCGAAGCCTCGCGAACCCTCGCAGACACAAATTCACCATCGCCCAGCTTTCCTAAAGCCCGAAAGGTATGAAATCATGTCAGCAGCAGCCCGACGGGGAGAGTCGGGGATGAGAAATGCTACCGCTAACAGCAAGGGCGGATGCTTTGGGAATGAGCTGTAAGGTGGGAAAGAAGGTCCCGTATCCTGGATGCTTTCAGGGTAAGACAGCTGAAGGCAGGAGAAACACATTCAAATAATAGAATGAAGGGCTTTTTATCATTCTTTCTTAAATTACCCCCAAATAAAAGCTTCACGGAGAAAACAGCATGCAAAGGCCCAAAGGTGAACAATGCAAAAATGGATGGATCCTGCCTTTGCCTCCTCTGACATGCAGTCCTTCTAGCATGCAACACTAGAATAGATATAATACCCTGACATTTCCAGTTGCTCCAAAGACAGTCCATCTTGGTGGAATCGGCACTGGTTTGCATCTCGGAGAGCTGAGGAATTGTCGGTCCTTTCGTCGGAGGCACTGCGTTACCAGTCAGGCATTCCCGAGCATCGGTGGGTTAGCGGGTATCGCTCCCGTCTCCCCGCTTGGCTCCGGACTGATGCTGTAAGCAGCACAGGCGGAGGGGGGAGGGCGTATTGTACGCGCTGCGGTCTCCACTGCAGCAAATCAGCATTGTGATATAGTTGCCCTAGGGAGCAGGCTCCTTTGAAAAGGGGATGCAGTCCCCTTTCAAATCAAAAGCTTGCGCTCGGCAGCTTAGCCTCCTAAGCCATCGAAATGGTTAAGGCAACCTGACGGCAAAGAAATAAAAACAAATTGGGTGTGGGTTGAGGGGGGGCGGAGGGGGAGGTGAGCAGTGTTTCCTATGTGGCTGTACGTTTGCGGTTGTGACATTCATGTTCCAGAAATTTCTTGAGTGATGAAATCTGGTGTTTTCATTTTTTTTGTGAGGGCCAAATTTTGCCCAGCCCCTCCAGGTTCTGATGCCCCCCTCCCCTCTGCCCAGCTGGGTGAGGTTGGGGACCAGGCACGAGAAAACCAAGCTCCGGATCTGATCCCAACAGAGCAACCCCCATTTTGCTATTTTTTCCAAACTATTCCAGAAACAGAAGAAATTAGCAGAGTACCCACACCACCGGCGATCGCCCTTCTCCCCTGCAGGCATGAGCACCCGCAGGCAGGGGGGGACCCGCACAGCCCCCCAGCCCCTCATGCCAAGCCCTGCTACACCAGGATGTCGAGCACTGCAAGGTGCACCCAGGTTAGGGTGTGCGGGGTATGAGCACTGCCTCCTCCCAGTGCTCAAAATGCTGCATAAACCAGGATTTGGGGTGTAAGAGTGCAGATATACAGGACAATTTGTGAAAAAACATGTGCTCTCTGTAGTAACTGTGAGCCCACTAATGGCTGAATGTTAACACCGGCCCTTACACTCCTCCCCTGGTAAAACACTGCCCTTGCCTCAGTTTCCCCATCAATAAATTACTATGAGTAGCCTCGCAGAGCTGTCATAACTAAACAATGGTCACACAGTACTTGGTAAATACTTGGAAAGAAAATGCTTTACATCCACCCAATGTATTTGCCTTTTCAGATTTTGGGAAGTGGCGTGGTTATTAATAACAAAGAGGCTCCATGAAAATTCACTCCATTTCACTGAAAAGTGACCTGAGATACAGCATATCAGACTTGGTCCAGTAGTCATTGGCAGAATGATCCCAGCTGGGGACCTCTCATCTCTGAGGCTGTATTTAACCTTTTAGATCCTTCTAGTTTATGAAATTATTTTCCTTTAGCCGTATTATACTGAGTTTAGGTTTTTTATATGGAAACAGACACCAGTACAGACACAGTGGGTCGTGTACAGATCAACATGGGGAACAGAGTTTGAACCTCTCTGCTTTTTTGCTTCCAAAACCAAATGGTCTATAATGCCTGAATTACCAGAGATCTGCTCCAACTGGCAGTAGTAGGTTATTTATCCTTCCCTCTGGTAACTCATCTCACAGAAGCAAAATTTAAGGAGAGATTCAGTATAGTGTGATCTTTACCTAGGAAACTCTGCTGGGATTATGGAGGTCAACAGCTATTGTTCATGTTTCAAAACTGTCTTTGAAATCCCCCAAAAGAGTTGCTCTAGGCTTGAATCCAGCATCTTCAGTTCCCTAACAGGGAAATAATTAACTAATTGGTGCAGAACCAGCTTCAATTGTCATTGCATATAGTAAGATTAAATCATCTAGAAACAATGTTACAAGTCTTGATTTTACATTCTTCCTGGCTTTGTTAAGAAGGAAGAAACAGGTTGGCAAGGAATGATTTCTCAGCATGAAGTGATTGGTTTTGACCCTTTGCAAGAGCAGAAAATATCCCTATTGATACGTTTTGCCCTGCACACGGTTTGCAGCCCTGCAGTGGGATTCCCAGCACCAATCCATAATACGAAGTATTTACAAACAGTGTATATAAAACAGAGCCATCATTCACAATGAAACTCCTAAATCTTGGAGTCCCTGAAAAAAAAAGCCAAAGAGACCTCAAACTTAATGCATCAGTGAAACTCATGGCTATTGGGGATGTACCAACAGCAACACAGCAGTGAGAAGTAACAAATCTCTGCTCAGTCTCGCTGTACCCCACATTTCTCAGTCCGGTATAAAAGCCAAATTCTCTTTGGACAGAAGAGTGGTCCATGTACATTTAACATCCCAGTGTTATATGAAACACTGATGTTTTCTCCTTTGCTTCATTCTTGCCCCAGGCTTCAGATCTCCTTCTCCTTCACCAGGCTACCAAAATGAACCATACCATTAGTTTTCCTGCTTAAATTCTTACTTCCCTTTGGAAATGTGTTGGTTCAGACCTTGCCCACGTGATTGAACTGTCCCACAGTACTTCCAGCGCTATTTTAATTCATAGCCAGCAAGACCCATCACTTTACCACCAGTAACAAGAACAATGCATCTGTGTCAGAAACAGAACTGAACTGGAACTGTGAGTTGAACATACTTAGAAAATGCAAATGGCTAAGAAGGTCTTCCAGCATGTACTCACTTGTCCCAGGAGCCAAGTCAAGTGAGGGACAGAGGCAGTGCCTGGTATTAATGATGTATGTGTGCCTACATAGACTTGCACAAAAAGTTTAACGAAATCCCAATCAGCACTGAGTGGATCCAGGACTAAAATGGCAATTGATAAAAAAATGCATTTCTACAATGAGAATTTAAATTACGCATTCAGTAAATAGTGAGCCACAATTAGGACTAAGCAGTTGGCCACCAATGGACTGAGGGTGAGAACTACTTTGCGACAGAACTAAACAAGGACCACCAACTAAACATTTACTGAGCAGACTGGAAGGCACAAATAAGCATAGCACTGCCTGGATCTTCAAAGGGTGAGACATACACAGGTCAGAGATCTTGGCATCAACTGCAGCATACTGCAGTGTTGGAGGACAGTTTTCCTGTGATCATGAATAGAAGCAGGATTAAACACAGTAAGTGGAGTTTGTTTCCCTTCCCTTCAGAGCACTGTCCATGGGACACCTCCTTCTGCCACAGGATGTCACTGAAATAATTACAGATCTTAAGATGTTTTAGTGAGGTCACCTAAAGCTCAATGTGGATGGCATAGCCACAAAGCCAGGTGGGCTCATCAGCATTTGCCTGTTATGTAGCTCTGCTGGAGATAATGACCCATGTGTATAGGATGTGTGAGGCAAGGACTCGGTAAAATAAAGTTACCTTGTTGCTTTCAGCCCACCCTAACCTCCTATTGAGGGAAACCTCTGGCCAAGTTAACACATAAGTAGGGTATTGCCATCTGCCTCATTTCTTTCCATCCCTCCAACCCCAACAGGGATTGCTGTATGAGGTGCAGACTGCAGCTCCGCAAAAGACATGGGCACCCTGCCATGGTGTGTGGGCCACCACAGTTGTGCTGCTTACAGAGACACAGCAAGCGCCACATCAGGACTATCTCTCCAGCTCTACCTTGCTTCCTTCCAAAGGTCCTCCCACTTCCACAGTGACCCAGCATGCCTGTGCACTGCTCATGAGCTCTGATGAGGTCAGAGTTAGCAACATTGAAGGCTTTTTAAGTAAATATACTTGAATTGACATAACAGTCCATGGGTACTCAGAAGTACCCACTGTTTTACCATGGGAAGGATCACACGTGGCCCTAAATTTCAGGGCTGTCCTTTAACAATCCTGCTGGAGGGCAGGGTGGAAATCAGCATTGGTTTCAAAGAATATTTAATGGTATCAAATTCAAAGATAGAGCTGAAACCGTTGCCAGTTTTGCTCTAAGTGCAGTGACTCTGAAGACGCTTTGGACTGATTATGTTTTTCAGAACAGTGCTCTGCATCACTCCATGTCAACGTATCGTGGGACACATTGAGGGCAGCGCCAGGTCTGCAACGTGGTGCTGTAAGATCCTGACATTTAGCACTTTAGGAGAACAATAGCATTAAGGGAGATCATTGGGTTTTTCTTCTAAGCTAATTTGTTCTTAACATTAGCAATAAAAATAGAGGGGATGCTATTTTAAAAGTTGCATTAATATGTCTCGAAGCTCCAAAGAGAAACGGGGAATTTTTGCCTGAGTACTCCAAGCCAAGGGCAGCCAGCAATTACATTTTCGTGAGGAGGCGGTCAATAGCAGAGGAATGGGCCAGATCCTGGCTCTGCTTTCATCCTTCCCAATGTCTTGCACTCATTCTTGCACAACACATTTTCTGGGCTACAGAATCGAGGCAGCTCAGGTGAAAAGGCCATGAGCTGGAAGATCCTGACAGCTATTTCAGGTCCATCACTATTCACAGTTTAGGTGTTACACAGACAGCTCTGTCCTTATTGTCTTTTGTCCCCGGTCTTTGGTGTTTTCTCTTAGGAGGTTAATTACTTCTTTTCTCGGGTCTTTAGACCACAAAAGGAATCAATAAGCTGGTAAAAAAGACAATATGGTCTTAAACTGATGCAGTTTAAGTCTGGAGCTGAACACTCCATATAACAAAACAATACTCCAATAACAAAAGAAATCCTGTGTCCCTGCATGTCACATAGTGTTCCAGCTTCCCTGAGATTTCTTTTAGAAGTCTTGAAATGCCTGGATTTATGAGAGTTTTTTAAAATCACCAGTCAAAATATTTAGGTTGTTTGCAGGGACAAGAAGTGTGTTTTGAGATGTCTTGCTAAGCTTCTGCTCTGCTGCCTCTGTTTCACTTTCTGCTCAGCAGATCTGTTTTTCATACCCATTTTCGCTTAAAGTCTGAGATTATCATAAGGTCTTTGGCAGTGACATGAGTCAAGTGAGTGGGTGAAAGAATCAGGTGAGACATACTTCGTTTGCACTTGCTTCCCTCCCCAGGAATGAGGTAGCCTTTCTTTGAATCCTAGTAAATGAGCTATTTGGGGGGGAATTCCTTAGATTTGGTGCTGTTGTTAAGAAACAATTTTCTGGTTTAGTTATTGAACTGCTGATGTGCAGTCCTTCAGTAAACCTGGCACAGATTCTCTTCACTGGCCATCCCAGAGATGGGTGGCACTTCTGCAGTGCCATTTGAGCTCACTGACTACTGCAGGCAACAGCATGTCTAACACGTAAGAATTAATTTTGATTTACTCCTGGCTCTTCAGCAGTGGATAATTTCTCTTGGTTCTTTAATGTTATTTTTGAACCGTGAGGATCATAGAAATGAAGGCTCTATTCTTGCCATTGACCTAGAAAAGTATTTTGATTCTTTCCAGTGGGACTACTTTTTTCAATTGCTGGGAACCTTAAAATTGTGTGTTTCTCTCCTCTGGGGGAGGTAGTTGGTACATCTTCATTCCTCCTTTAAGATTTGATCAGTAAAGCTGATGAAACCCTAAAACTCTGGCTGACCTACTGCATTCCCCTATTAGAACAGGCTTTTATGGTGCTTGCAGCCTACTCCCATTTTCAAGCCTTCTGCTTTTAAGCCTATGCTGCTAAATTTGTCTCCCTTACAGCATTGCTGGTGCTGCAGCTGGCATTATTAATTCCATTTCATTAACTGATCTTCCTAATGGACTGGAAGACAAAAGAGAAGACAGTCCTGAGACCACAGTGTGGCTGGGCCTCAGGAGATCTGTGTTCAGTCCTTGTGTCTGCCACAGGCTTCCTATGTGACCTTGGGAATTATCTCTCTTTAGGTCTCTGGGTCTGCTTAGTCTGTTTAAATTTGGGGCATCTTCTGCTTTTTAAGCTTTATTTCTGCAGCACCCAGCACAACATCTGCCTCATTCATTTTTGCAATATAACTTGCAGGCTGGTATTACTGGCTTTACTGGCTGTCATCCTTGGACCGGTGGAGATCAAGCAAGATTGTAAAGATGAATTGGGATTGTGTTGCTCTTGGAAATGGTGAAATCCTACCTGGTGCTCTGCAAGGATGCTGGAGGACAGAGAAGCCTCCTCTTTGGCCAAGCATACCCAGAAGAGATGAAGATAACACTTTCAGCAAATTCTCGAAGCAATGGCTGGCTGTCAGTGGCTGAGCTGGGGAAAAGAGGCCTGGGCTTCACCTCATGGGTGTGCCACAAGCCACCAGGGACCCTGTCCCTGCCTGGGCAAGGTCCTGTGCTGGGAGCAGAGGAGGTGGTCCTGCAGCAGCTCATCTCACTGGCTCTCCCTCCATGATGCTGGCAGGCACAGACACTCCGAGCTGCTTTGCTGGGAGGAGGAGGCAGTAAGAGGCAGAAATAAGACCATGAGCAGGGACCGTGCTGGTACAAGGATGCAGGTATGTAGTGCAGTGACAGAGAGCACCATGCCCCAGGCAGACAGCCTTGCTGTGAGCCCAGGCAAAGTGCCACACCACTGCAGCCCTGCCACACAGCAGCACTAGACAGGGCCTGCCTGGTTAAGTCCTGATCTTTGCTCCTCTGCACGTCCAGGTCCTGGGCTGAGGCAGATCCGGTGCAACCCCAGGGATGATGTGCCCACAAAAATGCCCAAAGCCTTGCTTCCAGCTTGCAGCCCCTCTGTCCTGCCCTACTGGGATCTGGCCCAAGTTTTGAAGCTTCAGGTGCTGATTCAGTGGCTGGGATGCTCTGTCAAAGTGCAAAATGCAAAATGCAACTACAAATTGTGGAAACGAGACTGCAAATTAAACCGACAGGTTACAAGCAGACACTCAGGAGACCGAGGCTTCTTTTGCAGCAGTGTCACAAGCCTCTAATTCAGGCTGGGATTCTCACAGGCAGCCAGGGGTGCTTGCAAATGGGCTCTGGTTTGCAGCATTTTTGCTGGCTCCTCTGCTCCTGTACCCAGGTGGTCCTTCTGGCGGCCCAAACCAGGCGGGTTGGAGAATGTGTAGAGTGACTTACTGCAGACCAGGTCCCTTTCCCCAGCCCCCATTCAGGAAAAAAAAAGAAAAGGTCATTTTCTTTGGGGAAAGAAGTCACTGAGTAGGCCCAGCTGAGCTGCTCACCCCTCTGCATTGTGCTGGAGAGCTGCTTCGAGCATCTCAGCACGGACATCTTTGCATCCCCCACCACTGCCCCCACTACACAGGGAGGTTGGGAGGATAAATGCATGAGTGGCAGAGGTGTGCAGATGCTATAGCCATGCATGCACCAGCTCGACCGACACACAATTGTCATGGCAACCCCAGCCTTCCCTGGAAGACTGTTCCAGGGAATCACTAATCAGATCACTAATACACCACTGGATGCAATAGCCACAACCGCCTGCTCCATGGATGTGAGACACCTGCGTACCAAAATGCTCTCTGCAAAGGGAGGGATGGCACCCACTGAGCCACAGCTCTAGATCATTCTTGAGCTGGCAAGTCAGCTGCTAATATGGAAAAGATCTTGGCCAAGGTTGCAGAGGAAGGGGGAACAGGTCAGGGGGAGGAGGTTAGAAAGCAGCCGCTCCTGTCCTGAGCAAATGCAACCCTACAGCACTTGCAAAGGCAATGGAGGACGCAGTGTGGCTGCTTATTGCAGTAATGCTAACAGTGCTGCATGGGGTGAAGGGCTAATGAATGAGGAGCATGTAAATACTGTCTAAGAGGTAAAAAAAAAAAAACTGAAGGACACAAAATACTGGTGTGTAAGACATCAATGTCAGTGGCACGACTGTGAGAGGGGGAAAGGAAAGAGAGAATATGAGCAGGCCTCTGGTGAGAACACTGGCTAGAGAAACTCTTTGGACAGTGAAGCAGCACTCTGGTTTTTAAATCGTATTATGGGCCTCTAGGGCAATTAGAAGAATTAGATCAGGAAATGATGTGCCAGAAGTGTTGCCTGGAAAGTGGTCAGAGTTGTGTTTGTTGGGGAAATGAGCAGGGAAAACAGTTTTGTGGGCATTTTAGGACATCAGCTGGAAGAAGAGCTACACAGAAAAGTAGTGATGGTTTGAGTATTGGGGGAGCTGGCCCTGCCCTGGCACATCCCCTCACATGGGGCAGAGGTAAGAGGAAAGGATGGATCATATGGATATATCTTATGGAAGATACCACAAGCAAGGTCAAGTAAGCTTCCAGCATCAAATCAGCAAAATATGCAATGAAAATCCACACCCTGGAGCCAGCTCATTAAGAACTTAATATCAGTCATCCCTAAAACTAGATATCTTATGCATACAGATGCAAAATGAGGAAAAAGAGAAGAAAAAAATGCAGAACCCAGATAAACCTACTGAATTTGTGGAAATGGGTTTCTCTCTGAAAAACAGATTCTATCTCTGAGTACTTGAATATCATGTATCCTTGCTCCCCCTCTCTGCACACAATGAGAAAGTCCTGATTTGGATTCTGACGTTGAGTATCTGAGAAAAGACAATTTCATTTCCCATTCTCAAGGCCAAAGGATTAAAAATAGACCAGCAAAAGTATTTCACATTCAGAAAAACAAACTAAAAGGCCTAAGGAGTTCAGATTTCCCCGACAATATCATGAAACTCCATAAGCCATGTTTTCCTGATTGCTTCTGCAAAGGAACAGAAGCCCTCTACTCTGGGATGAGCATGAATATATGATAAGAGGTATAGAGTGAATTTGAATGTATATATGCAAAATGGAATTATTTTGCCATCTTTATCAATTAATAAGCAGCATGAAAGTTCACTGGACAAAACTGAACAAGGAACAATGTTTTCCATATATCTCAGTACATTTAACCACACTGCTTCACTTATGGATAGCACTTGGATATGGTAGAAGTAGCAGTAATTTCAGAGTAACAGTGTAGATTTGCAGAGATACAGAAATAGCTGTTATCCCAGAGCACTGCACATGAACAACATGAGGTGGAAGGATGGCATACTACATTTTCTGCATGAATAGTGAACTCCCTTGCAACAGGTTTGGATTTTGCAGAAACTGGAGAATTCCAAAGAGGATAGTAAAATAGGTCTGGGCAAGCATTGCGAAAGGTCTGCTAGGATTTCTGAACTGCTTTCCCTAAGTGTTTCACTCCTTGCAAACATTTAAGCAGATGGAGCTTTGCTGGAACTCCCTGACTGAGAGATACTACCAAATACCCCTTTGTACTGTATCAGATACCTCATTCTTAATAAAAACATCCAGAGACCAAAAGCACAATGTCCCTGTGTCCCATCCAAGGCTCTTGCAGTTCACATGACAGATACTTAAAACTAATTTCTTGCAAATGAATCAGAGATAAAACGTAATGGCATGACATTAATTTTAAATGATGATCAATTCAAGAAAACCACAATCTTTGTATATGCAAACAAAACAAACCTAAACCCCAAACCAAAATGCTGTATTTCGTTTTGGATGAACCTCATCTTTCACAGGTACAGTAGACATGATAAGCTGTTGCTGAATGCTAGGCAGGTCCCTGAGTCCTCCTCAGCACCTGCAGGTCTGGGCTTTGGAAACCTCTGCCTCTGAGTACCCCAGTTTGAAACCGAGAGACATCAGCCCTCTCTGGATTAGGATGCCTAGTACTGGGGGCCAGAAGAGACTGTACTTCATTTTGGAAACAGCAGCTCTTACCTTTTCCAAAACACTTGCTTTTTAATTGTGCATTTTTTAATGACATTTAAAGTGATCAAAGTTTGCTGTGAACCACAGCTTCTAAGTTTCAGATAAATATAGCCACACTGCTCTGCATTTGTTTGTTTTCCTCAGGTTGCAAACCTGCAGACGAGACCTACTTATTTTGGAGCAGGGAGAGCTGCCACTTGTCACCATGTGCTTCAGCAACCAGGGAGGAGCACAGCCCTGCATGCAGCCCCTGGCCTGGCCTGAGGAGCCAGAGCAACCCTGGAGCAGGCAGAAAGCAAAAGGAGGCATGACACATGGAGAAAGGCTGCTTATAGGGGCGCATAGAGGGGATGGTGGAGGTGGCCGTGGCTGAGTGTTGTGACATGCCCAGCCCATGCTGACACTCAGGGGACAACCCTGAGCCCTTCAAGACACAGTGAAGCTCTGTGGGCTCCAGGGTATGGACAAAACCAAGGGCAGGAAGATCCTGGTTCCCCCTCCCTTGTCCATCTACTCATACCTACTCAGTCCGGTACAATCTATTTTGGCCTCCCCATTAGCTGGGAAGTAAACGTAGCAATTACTTTGCACATCTGAAGTGTCAGAACCCTTCAGCACATTTCCCTGAAGCTAAATAATTAATGAAGGGCTCTGATTAGTGTGAAACTTGTGGAATCATCAGACAACATGGGGTCACATTTATTTTTACCTCTTGACACCTGAGATGGGGCTTTGTTAAGAGGCCAAGGATGGATGGGTTTCCTGGCCACCAAAATGGGAGGCTGTCCTGCAGCCAAAAGGGCTTGGCTTGGGGTTTATTTTGGAAAAGAAGGTTTCTGCCCTGCTTTGTGTTTAGGCTGCCACAGACAGAAGCAGTCTTCAAAATTTGAACACTTTGCAAGTGATGGAGGACAAAATACGCTTCTTTTCCATGCAGGAAAGACATGCTGCGTAAGTAGTACCCAGCAACTCGTTCACCTCAGTGCCTCGTTAGGGGCACCACATCTAAGATGCTTTTTTCCCCTCTCACCAACAAACAGGGGTCAAGTAGAAGATATCAGGTGTGCGGCTGCCAGAAGTGAGGCTTAGATCCCGCAAACCAGAGCACCACAGGCAGGACCTGACTCCTGCAGCAGGATCAGGCCCTGTGGAGTTATGCCTGCAGCAGTGGGTTTCCAGCTTGGCCTCCAGCGGCAGAGCGACCTAGTGTATCTGTGGGGTGAGAGCCTTTCTAGGAAGAGACTGCTGCATGAGAGATGCAGGAAGAGCTGGTGGCTGTTGCTTAAGGTCCATTTTCTCTTTCAAGTTCTTTTTTTCTCAATCAGTTTCCCATACAGAATGTACTGACACCTGCCTATGCCAAGACCTTTCCCCAGCCCTCCCTTGTTTTGCCCTCAAACTGCAAATAATCTGTTTTTTACCATGACCCAGCAAGGAGAGAGGCTGCCCAGTAGATACCTTAGCAAATTTGGTACCTCTGGGGTCCCGAAGGGCAGAGGAGGATATGATTGCCATCTCTTCAGGGAGATGAAGGTAAAGCAAAGGGATTACCTTAAAGCTGAACTCTCCTGACCCCAAATGCCACAGCAAAAATGACACCAGCTCCAAAACCCACTGCCCCTGCACTGCCTCATGCATTTCACCTCTGAGCAGGAAAGGGGCATGTTCACGTGCTCAGGGAGGATGCTTTCAACCCCCACAACACCACCAGTTGGCACCTTGAAAAGTTGCGTCTCCCTAAAGCGATTTCCCCCTCACCCAGAGTTTTGTACAAAGAGGAGGTAAAGGACTCCTTGCAAGGAAAAGCAAATATTTTGGAAATCATGTACTTTAAGTCTATGCCTGGTTTCGCCTCATCCAACACGTGTTTCCATGGAAGCAGAGGAGGGAACGGGCAGCCTGTAGCTGCAAATCACAGCTATCTCACTGCCTGCTCCTGAGTCTGAAGAGACAAATGGATCATTAAAAAAACCCAAAACTGAAATAAATAAAAAAAAAATCCCTTTTGATAGTAGGTAGCTGATATTTAGCGCTGCAATGTTGTTTTTAGGGGCCAGGGTCCCAACGCATTACAGCTGAATGAAATTGAACTTGGACTCATTCTCAGAGGAAAGGGAGTATGTGCTGAATAAAATGATTTTTGTTCTTTTGTTGATCACATTGGTGTAGTGACTGTGTGAGCACAGAGAATGCCAGCGCAGCACACAAAGGGAGTTATATAAACAGATTAAAAAAATGTTTTCAGCATGGTTTGGAGTGTATTGCAGAGAGAGACTAAAAAAAGGATGGTTTAGGAAATATGGATTGTTTAAAAAAATGGAAGGTTTATCTGTTGATCCGAACCCGGTTCTGATCTCAGGAGTGAGTCTCCTGAAGTCAGTCTGTCTACCAGTCAGTTGCTCTTATCAACATGTCCTTTAAGCAGAAACTTATTTTTGACAATAACCACAAAGTTTTCCTGGCCTTAAACTAGCATCTTGAGGCATTGCTGCATTCAAACAAAATGTACAGTTTGTAACAGCTTGCAAGTGTGTTGTAAATACACCTTCTTGCTGCTGAGCGAGGCACGTTTCACTGGGAGTAATTACCATATATCCTCAGGTAAGAGCTGCCTCTTACCCAAAATGTTGCACTCAGCAACTTGAACGCAGCCGGTCCATACAGATGCTCTCAAGTGACTGAGCTGGATCTACCTGGTCGCCTCGCGCCAGCTCCCAGCAAGGTAGCAGGGCTGATGTATGTGCAGCCAGTACGTGAGCAAATGCAAAATGTCCTTCCTACATTTATCCCCCCTCAGAAAAATATATAACTGTTTTACAGCAGCCTGCCTTTTCTCACAAAAGGCAGCAGAATTTCTCACCAGTAGATTTTTTTTTTTCTTTCTTGACTACCGGGCAAGAAAAATTAGGCACACTTACAAAAACTGTCAATTAGAAAATACAGTTGCAGACTCTAGTGAGTTAAAAATCCTGAGTTTTTTGTGCTTGTGAGATTTCCTCCCAGCAGCCCTGTGTAATGGATTTGGAGCTGTTCTCTATGGCTGCCTGAACACTGAATTTCTGAATACTGTGATCAATACTGCATTGAATATTGACACCTATGATCTAATGACAGCTCTGTGTGCATCTATTACTTAAGTTTAGTAGATAGCTTTAGGAGGAGAACAGCAAAAATTGAAAGAATGGGTCAAATCAACTTGAGTTTGTTAGATGCTGCATCCAAATAGGGAAATATATGAGATTAATATAAATCTATTGGGGAAAATGAAGAGATTTAGCTTAGACCAGCACTGACCCTATTCTAGAGCATGCAAAGGTCCCAGACAACTCTATACCAGCAAATCCCAGTAAGCAAATGGCAGTATCACCAAAGGCATCATTCTTGCCTTTTCTAGCCTGTGAAATTCACTGCTAAAAGGAGAGTTCAAGCCAGGAAACCTAGACAGGGCAGGGCCTTGGAAACACCCTTATGCACAGACTGGAAGCAAAGTCTGCAGTGGTGCTAAGTACCAGCATCACAGCAGGACCTGCAGGGAGTAGGGAAGCACTGGTTTTGTTTTCATCTCTGGTTAGTGCTTGCTTGCTTTCTCCACCCCATCAACAGGAATTGCCTGGTGCTACTGGTTGGTACGATGAACTGTGATGATCCAGGACTTCTTCCTTTTTTAAAAATGTGGACATCAAATCATAACAGTGATTTATGTCTTGTTTCTACCTATGCCATTAATGAGCAAGCCATTCCGTGTCCACTGGGCCCAATGGCCTGAAGGTGAAAAGCTACTGTATCCCATTCCCGACCCTGAGCCCAAAAGAACAAGGCTCTGCAAGTTTTACAAACATGTAACTCAGCAAAGGAAGAACAGTGCACCTAAATTCTTGGACCAAGTAGGAATGAACTGGAAGGCTAGAGGAAAACTAGTGCAGATGAGTCTGGAGGACATCAGAAAAGCATTTGCCCCTAGACAGCATGGGATATTGATCTGCAGAGTCACAGAGCAGCACAGTCTGGACAGGAAGCATCCAAAATGCAACAGAAATTGGCTGAGGGAAAGGGAGAAAGCTGTCAATAAAATCAAGCAGTGTGGCAAAGAGAGGAGGAAGGAGGAGGCTAGCAAGGCAGCTAGCACTGGAGCAATGGGTGTTTACCTCGTGCTGTGTATCAGTGACCTTGAGAGTGATGCCATTATCTAATGTTGCCAAATTGTAGGAGGCACAGAACAAATTAATTACAAATGGGAGATTAGGCTTACGGTCTGATAAGCAGCTCATGGAGTTCAATGAGGATAAGTTTTAATGAGATTAAGTGACAAAGCTATCACTTAAAAGGAAGCATTAAACAGACTACAGACAAGGCGAAAGAATTGGGGGCGAAGGCAGAGAACTATTAAAACCATCTGTGTTATTAAAAGAAGAGTAAACAAGGCCTGTGCCTCTCAGGGAGAAATGAAGATGACAGTAAGGCGTGCTGTCACGGCTGGTGGGAACTCTTCCCTTGAATGCATCGTATGCAGCATCTGAGTCAGGCTTAGGGGGATATCGATGGAGCACAGCAAAGGAAACCAGCACACATTTGGGACCAACATGAGAAGCAAAGCACTGTCTGGCTTGGTATGAATTACTGCCAGGAAGAGGCCTGAGAGGAGGTTCAGGAGGCCTGAGTTACTAGGGAACGGCAACAGCTTGATGGAGAAGACCTTTGCCATGGCCCGCTTCAAGAGCAAACACAGCAGGGCTTTGGACGGTTACAATCAAGGAAAGAAGCAGGCTAGCAGTTAATATTTCAGGCTAAGAAGGGCAGGTCTTAAATAATAATAGCTACTGCTAATGATGAATAATTAAAGCAGACCATTTGGTCCTCCAGCCCTTATGCTGTTCTGTTCCTCTAATGTACAGCAGAAGCATCATTTAAAGTAGATGGCAGGAGGAATCATGTGCTCACATGGACTGTCTGCACTTCATCTCCTACCAAATCCACTGCATCCTTCTCCATGAGCTGCATTTAAAGCTGAGTTCAAATATAATGAGAACAGGAGCAGCTTCAAATCAGACTGATGACAGACCTGCCTTTAGGCAGCCCCATCTTACCATGCAACAGACATGTGCAAGGGAAGGGATTACAGATAACTTCCCTTGTTCACGTTACCTACAAGTAATGGGCCAGAACAGTTCCTGAATAGGAGGAGAGACTCATCTGATCTTTCAATGGAGGTGGGCAGACTTCTTCTGTATGTCTGTTTTATAAAGCAAATGTTAGACACATTTCCTCATCTTTCCTCTTCATGATGGCAAATGTGCAGTCAGGGTACATGGGGCTGACTGACATTGCCAGGCAGGTAGTCACTCACTGGCACAAGAGTTTACCAATTCTCACATCTCAAATCCATCCAATTAGGGAAAAGGTTTAGGAACAAAGCAGAGCAGACCACAGCCCTCTTGCTTGTCTTCCCTCTCCCTCCCCTTTCCACCCACCCTTCCACCCAAAGGGTGGCGAGGGGATTGGGGGACTGAAAAAAGGACTGGGCACCAGGCAAAGCAGGGCTGACCCTGAGCCAGCACAAAATGGTGGAATTTCCCAGTTTCATGCATTAAACCATCCTCCTTAGACTGAAATTCATCCTGCAAACTCTCCAAGGAAAGGACCTACTGCATGCTCATATCTCGGCTAACAAAAGATCCCGATCTTGACTGGATCTCTAGGCACTACAACTAAAATAAGATCTAAAAACAATAATCAGTGTAGACCTTTATTTTTCTTTATTAAATCAGGGAGCAATTTGTGCGTGTTAAGAAACACATCTAGCATTACAGCCTTTCAAAGTCATCTGCTATTCCCCTGACTTCTCTTGCAATGGAGATTATCCAAATGTGGATCCCTGGGTGCTCTCTGATACACAATTCCAGTAAATATTTACATCCCCTCTCTTCCTATTTTGGTTTGAAATATGCTAATAGGATGCACAGCATTTTACAGGCTCTTCACTTTGGTCAGCAAAAGCGAAATCCTGCGGGAGTGACAGCTGAAAGTGTATTGCATTCTCACCTTTCTGGAAAGAGTCAAACCCCTACAGTTAAATCTTGTTTAAAAAAACTGCACAAAACCAAAGTGTGTGGCAGAACCTTTTTCAGTGATTTGATTTGATTCAGATCTCTTTTCCCTTTGGTGGGGATTACCCAAAATAAGCTAAGAGAGATGGACTCTCCCCATTTCTTAGAGTCTGTTGCTGAGGAAAGGAGAACTGATCCTGGAAAAACACAAACCTTGGTGGTTTAGGGTGCACATGCTTCGTGCATGCTACTTTGTACCTCATTTTCCTGAGCCAGTGCTGACGATAGGGATAAGATGATCACTTGGCCCACATGCCTGGTCGCACCTGCCTTGACCTGGATGTGAGATCCTGAGGATACCCAAGCATGGGCTGTGGCTGTGAGTCCTTCCAATGACTCCCTGTCCTGAGTGATGGGGACCAGGACCTCAGGGTCCACAGCGTGCCCCAGCAGGGACATCTTTACAGATGGGTCAGCTACGAACCCCAGCTGTCACAATTGTTTTGTGGCATTTGCTGGAAGTGGATGGCATGGTCTTAACCTGAGGCGTGAGTGGGGCTCAGCTCTGGTGGGGATGGCACAGGGGCTTGCTTTCCTTTCAGTTCTGGATACAGGAAGAAGCACTGGGCTCTGCAGGAGCCCACAGAAACCAAGGACGTGGTATTTGGATGCAGCTGAGCACAGCTGGACATGCTGGTGTTGGTTTTGCAAAGGCCCAGACAGTTCCTGCTGTATGTGTTTGTGCTGCATGATTGTCCCCTTGCTTTCTCTGCAAAACCTCCATTTAGCAGCACTGGGAACTCCCTCTACTGAGCAAGCAGAGAGCAGACAGGAGAAGACAGGAAGGTTTAGGTATAGAATTATACATATAGGTATGATACATATCTATGCCTGACTCAAATCCATGAATAGAAACTGCAGATAAGAACTCCACCCTTACCCACAGGGCAAAAGCAAAGCTTGCATATGAATAAATCCTGACAATCTCAACTGCCAGCATCTCCAAATCAGAACAACAACAGGAGCTGAAGCCAAGTGCTCTGAATATTTTCTTCCAGAATACCCAGGAGAGCTCGGCTATATGTAGCAGAGCCATTTACATGGTGTTTGAGGCAACATCTCTAGCCTTAGCAGACAGAGATATGCCAGGAAACAATTCTGCTCCCCAGGCAGTACTCAAACCACAGCATAGCCAGGCCTGTGAGTCCATGATTATCACATTGATCTTTTCAGCCTCCCCCATGTAGCATCAAGCATGTGTTAGATGGCTACTGCTCATCCCTGATACCCCTCTTATCTACTGCTGTAGGTTGTAGTGCAGTGAATACTGCAAAGGCCATGTGTCTGCTCAGATTGTCCCTGAGAATAGGGTCAGACCCTAACCATGCTAAAGACGAGGCTTCAGTTCCCTCCCTTCTCTCAAAACACAGTGGGGTAATGCAGAACAGTTTGATGAGACATTGTTCCCCTGTTTCTATGGGATTTGAAGTGGAGGAAGACACTGCAAAACTTTTGATTGACTTTTAACCCGGGGTGCTGGAACAGAAAAAAGCAAGACGTTTAAAAGGGATAAGAGGAGATGGCATGTTCTCCAGACAGATGTGGCTGACAAGGGTTAATCTTTCAGACTTCATGGCTCTACCTGCTATATCACAGTTGCCCCATAAATGCCTCTGGCCCTAAACAGCTGCCTTCTGGGCATTCCCTGCTTTTTGCAGTATCTCCCCTCAAAGGGAAGGTCTCCCATCACAAACTGAGCTAATCTGGGCCCACAAGCATCACCAAAATCACACCTGTGTGCATGGCAAAAACATTTCACTCTCTCCTTTACAAAGGACTTGCACCCAGCAGCAACGAACACTTAAGGGGTGGGATCCCAGGCCAGATCCTCTGTGAAATCTGTGACGCTGGGGCATTTGTCTGACAATCATTTGGCATTTTCTCTCCAGCACCCTCATTTATTTCCCTTTACAATGTCAATTGCCGTTTCAATGAACAATTCAGCATCATTAAGCCCATGTCAAAGTCGCTTTGGCACTTAGTAGTTTCAGTTCTTTGGCCATTTACTCCATTTAAACTTCATTCCAACATAATCTCCCCTCCCTGCTGGAGGAACAAGATCTACAAGTAGAAATCATATTGCCATAGCTGTATGGAAATATAGCTATATATATGGAAATCACCCCTTTGATAGAAATGGTGTGCTGCTGACCATTGTCCTTGATGTATGGTGCCTTGCTGCTCCTGCTCACTGCCACTTTGAATGATCGAGAAACCTGCTATTTTTTTACAGAAATCTATTGGATGTAAGGGTCAATAACCAGGCAATAAGGATGATCTCACAAACCAGGATTCAGAAAAACCTGAGGTCAGTTCTGTTGTATATTCCTGGTGTTATTGCAGTGACATCAATTCACCACACTCAACAAACCAATTAATCATATGATAAATTAGTCAATCTCAGTCCCTTTTTCACCAGCTTTTCTAGACAAAAGAGCTTTAAGATGGGTGTGCACGTCTTTCAGCATCCCATCTGTAAGATTACAATATCATCTCCTTTCTTGCTTTGCCTGGAGACTTGGACTGTTTCATTGTCCCTCACTGCCAGCCTGCAGTGCTGAGAAAACTGGGGCTCTCAGCATGGACAAAACTGTAAGTTCACTGCTTCTAGCAGTCCTGTCGCTGTGATTGAACCATCTTTATTTCAGTCTCCCAAAATGGCACTACTCGGACCCTTTCCCTGCAAGAACTGAGGGCTGTTTCTCTGGAACATCAGACATAACTGCACACACAATTTCTGACCCAGTCTGCATGTGCAATTACTATGTCTGAGAGCACCAGGCAGCAGAGTAAGCACATAATATGCAGCTGCAATAACTGCCTGTGCAAATAAAGTGTATAGGTTAGTGCCTGTTTCAGAAGGCACAATTGCTACTGTGGCTTTTATTAAATCCCACTCATTTTATGACTGCCTTGTTGGATCAATAAACATTTCGCTTTCAGCTAAGTGTATACATGGGCCTGCTGTTTCAGCATCAGCAAAGCTCAAGCAGCTCCAGTGCAGGTGTCTGAGATGAACAGTGAAGGCATCCTGTTCTCTTGCTTTGGGAAGTAACTTCTATTCTTTGAAAAAGCTCTTGCACTTAACCTAAGCAAGTAAGCATAGCTGCTCATGTTTCAATGGTACGTTAGCCAACAAAGTAACCTACAGAAATCCTAACTATTAATCTCCACTGGCTTTTCTGTAAGCTCTCCTACCCAGCTCCTTGCTCGTTGCCCAGATGCAGACCTTGTTTTGTGGATGCTATCAGCATTTCATTAGGATGTATGCAATAACTCCCTCCTGCCTCTGTAAGGAACTGCCTATATTTCTAAAAGAGAGCAGAAAAAACTGTCTGTACAATGTCTGCCTCTGCCAACAGCACGCACTGAATGAGCATAGATCCTAGGTTGCTTTTCAATGAGTCACTGTGAAAACTGTCTCCATGATTGTCAGAGGTTGGATTTTGATCTTACGCCACTGTGGATCCCAAGCAACATCAAGCAAGGCAGAGGGTTTACACCAGCCAGGCTGTGGATGGTATCGGGCCTTGGAAATCTGCATTTGTTTTTTCCCTTAAATTTTGCAATCTCATTGCACCTTCTATTCAAAAGATAAGCAATTTAAAAAATTACATTTTGCTCATTTGTATGAAATGCACTGCTGCAACAGTGTTTACATCTAGCCAGATGATGTAGCAACACCAAGACCTGTTTCCCTGGCAAATTATTCTTTAGCATCCAGTTTGAAAGGGGACAGTCTTTACTGAGATTCCTACTTTACCTGGCAATCTGGATAGCCTAATGTCAAATCCTTAATGCAAGCTAAATTTGCTGCCTTGGAAGCTTTCTCTCTCTCTCTAAGGCATGGCTTTTTGCAAAGATAATACTGATTATCTCTGTCCTTTTTGTGCCTCTCAAGTTACCCCAGCTCTAGAGGACTCCTGAGGTCACCTCTCACAGTAGCTTGCACTCCAATGAACTGAGTTGTGGATTATTTTCATATGAACTACGAGAAAGCTTGTACGTCTTTTCCAGTGATGTTATAGAATTGCAGAAAAGTAATGGAGAACTGGCAGTGCCTAATCAGTGCCCCTGTTACAGAAGACTCCTACGGGGAGCTGTGAAGTAAAGCAAACTCCAACACCAGCTGAAGCTTTTGGAAGATATCACCAATTCCACATAAAATTACATGGCATGAGTTGGGAAAGCGTTTCTCTGAGCAAGTGATACCAAAGGGCATTCAGTGCATAGACCTGTGAGTCAAGTTGAAGCTGCAAGGAAGATAAACCCTAAAATGAGGCTTCTGGGAAAGCAAAGAGCCTTTCACCTAAAAGCAATCCAACTGTCAGGGTTTTCCCCCACAAAATATTCACTGCCGCATAATGTGGCTTTCAAAACACTCATGCTTTGTGTCTGATGAGCCCTGAATAGAATAGGAAATGGATACTCAGTCCTCTTGAATGGAGAAATGCCTATTTCAGAAGCACGGGTATCTTTCTATGGCCAGTTTTCATAACTGATAGAACCTCCTAGACTCAGAGCACCTGTGAAATCTATTTCACAAGTATTTTAAGCAACTTTGGTATCGCCAAATGTCCCCACCACAGGCAGGCTAGTGTCCGGCAGACCTGTGGTGGAGGTAGAAGATTATTGCCATCCAAACCAACCTGTACTCTTGTAGCATTAATTTTTTCTATACTTGTTTGTATTCCTCACACACAAATGAAATGCTACAAAAGTAAAACACCAGAATGACCTCTCACTGCTACAGTTCCCATGTAACCACCAAGTTCCTGTTCAGAGCCAGAGAGGGAAGAGAGGGTATCTGTGATACCTCTCTGGACAAAACAATGCGCAAAATTGCCCAAGTTGGGTAAAGGTCAAGACAGAAAAAAAAAATACTGCAGAGGACAGGACTAAAATAAAAGTGGGAATCAAGATAAGATTAAGAGTCAAAATGACAAAAACACCAGACACACTTTCTTCACAGGGAAATCAAGCCCTTTGAACTGTTGGATCATTTCATGTCCCTTATTTTCTATATTGTTCTGAACTGACATGAACACAGAAGCCTCCCAAGGAAAAAAAAAATAAATCCCCTTTTCAGTCAGTATTGCTATTATGTCCCAAACAGCAGTGCACTCTAAGAAGCTAAGGAAAAGCATCAGTAAAACCAATACCCACCTCCAGGTTTTATTCCCAATGGACACGTTCCCCCTTCACTACAGTCAAATATGTTAATTTTAACCTATCAACCAGACACAATTAGCAGTACTTGGGGAAGTCCTTATTTTGCTTAACATCTGAAGAATTAGAGTGCTAAGCCACCCTGAAACAGGTAGAGGTGTTCAAAAGCTTGTATTTCGCTTCTCTTTGAGAACTAGAGATATATTTTATATCACCAGACCTTAATCATAAAGTTCAACTCTGAAATTTATCCAAACTCTTCATTTGAATTAATTAATAAAACTGATGAATACTCATGATTCCCAGCTCACAGAGCACTGCAGAGGTTCAGAAGCAGCACTTCCAGCAGATCAGAAAACAAAATATTCCAGAAGTTCCCTGCAAAACACTACATTTATGAGAAAATTGCATTAATGGGCAAAATATTTTGTTACTAAAACAAAAAAGTTTTATTTTTATTTTTCCTTTGCCTAATTTGTTTTATAGTATATTGTAAGAAAGGCAGGTATTGTTTTTGCAGAGGAGGAAAGCCGTTTCCATCAGAGGTGACATGATAAGAGAATGACTAAAACAAAGAGGCTCCAGCAAAGGCTTGTAGAACATCTCTTATCACACAGACAAAAGGACAAACTGATTCATACTGGATTAGTGTCTAGAAGGGTAGTCAAACATTTAACCAGGGCTAATGACATTAAGCAATTTTTTTACCAAAAAGGAAAAAAGCTAAACTAGTCAGATAATCCCTTTAGGTGTAGCACAAAGAGAAGTAAACAGAGGCAAGATATCCGGGAAGAATTTTAGGCGCCTCGGACAGACTGTGAATCCTGGAGTACCTAACCAATGGGAAACAGGGGAGGGAAACATTCGGCCGGGATTAGGAAATAAAAAGGTGTGTTTCAAGAACTGAAAGCGTGCCTACTTGCTAGGTCACCCGCTCTTGCAAGAACGTGAATAAAAATGTGCTTCACAGAGGATTCTGCCTGAGCCTATTTCATTCGGACCGGAACTTATTTTTCACAATTTGGGGGCTCGTCCGGGATCAGAAGTCATCTTCTTGGGAGTCCCTGTCGCCGAAGGACGGGAAGACGCGTCCCGTTGATTTCAACGGTCTCGTGGATTGTCGGTGGGGATTCCGGGAGGAATCGACCAAGATCTCGAGACCTAGCTGGATGGCAGACTCTGTGAACCAGAGGGGGAAAAGGGATAGGTGCAGTAGGCACAAAGAGTACGACCAGCCAACTCCGTGCACGGACCAAGGTAAGAAAAATCGGGCTGTTAAAGTATTGCCTTGGTGGTGGGGGACATTCTAAGAGACTTGTGTGTGAGTGACTGAGACGTACTGTGGTACGAAGCGAGTGTGGAGTCCGGATCCGCGGTTCTGTAGTCCCGCGAGGGGCGCAGCCAGAGAAGGACGAAGCGAAAGGAAGGGGTGTAAGAAAAGTCTGTTCAGAATGGGAAATAAGGATTCTAGGCCTAGGAATGAAAAAGGGGATAATAAGAAAGACCCCGGGAACATTCCCCCAGACAGTCCTTTAGGAGAGAATGTTGAGGTTTCGCAATGATTCTTCTTGTACAAGGGATAAAGATAAAAAGAAAATGATTTGTTTTGTTCGGACTGCATCCCGGAGGGGCCGGGGGTGGCCGGGAGGGGGCGCCGTGGACATCCTGGGGAGGGTCCCAGGGGTGTCCTAGGGGGTCCTGTGTCCTGTGTCTTAGAGGATCCCAGGGGGATCCTGGGGACATCCCTGGGGGTCCCATGTCAGGAGATGTTTGGGGTGTCCCAGGGGGGACATGTTTGCATTTGCATTTGAATTTGTCTGGACAAAGGAGCCTATAAGACCTCCTAGGGTGTTTTGGCCCAAATCCGGGTCTGATGAAGTTTGGGTGTGCCCGACTCTAAATGTATATGTAAATAGTAAGGAACCTGCTTCCTTAGAAGAAGGTGAATATGCTTTTTGCTGGGTCAAGATGAATAGATTCAGGATTTGGGGAAGCCAAAATCCATTTTATGTGTGCCCAGCCCAGACTGTCGGTAATGTTTCAATCGACAAAGAAGTTGAATCCCCAAAGTGGGACCCCTTAGACTGTTACTTGGGGGCGAGGAAGAGGGGTGAATAACAGGGGAAGAGGACGGGGAAGAGGACTGCCCCGACCACTCCTACCAGCAGCTCAAGTTCACCGGTAGGGTGTTATCATTGTGGGATTTACAAAATCCCCTAATTTGTTTAGGCAAGTGTTAGAACAAGTGCTTGAACAATTCAAACCTCCATCGGGAGTAGCCTTGCTTCAGTATGTTGATGAGTTATTGGTATCTGGGGAGGAAGAAGTCAGGGTAAAAGAAGCCACAAATGAGTTATTGAACTTTTTGGGATGGCAAGGTTTGAGGGTCTCAAAAAAAAAAAAAAAAAACCAAAAACCAACCAAACAAAAAAATTTGCGATATGTGGAAACAGAAGTGAAGTACTTGGGACATCTAGTCAGTGAAGGGAGTCGAAAAATAAATCCTATAAATCCTGAGAGGATCAAAGGGATAGTAGACTTACCTCTGCCGAAGACCAGAGGGAACTGAGAAAATTTTTGGGGCTGACTGGGTACTGTAGACTGTGGATGGAGGGGTATGCTCAAAAGACTAAAGGACTATATTCCAAACTGTTAGCTGAAGAACCGGATGTATTGGTTTGGGAGGGAGAAGAGGAGGATTTAGTGGAAGATTTAAAACAGAGCCTAATCAGAGCTCCAGTTTTAGCCTTATATTCTTTGGAGAAATCTTTTCAACTATTTGTAACTGTAGACAAAGGGGCTGCATTAGGAACTCAAGAGTCGGGCGGGGGGATAAGCGGCAGCCAGTGTCCTATTTATCTAAACTCTTAGATCTGGTCTCCTGAGGGTGGCCAGGGGAATGACAGAAGTTAGCAACCCTCACCAAGTAAAAACCATTTTAGCACAAACCACGGGAAAACGGCTAACTGATTCAAGAATACTGAAGTATGAAGGAATTTTAATTGAAAAGGATGATATGATTTTAACTACCAGCACTTGCCTTAACCCAACGAGCTTTTTGTTGAAAAATAGAGGCAAAGGATGAAGAACTTACACACGAATGCTTAGATGTAATTGAGTACCAGACTAAGATACGACTGGAACTTATTTCTCACAATATGAACTTCCCTAACCACCTTCTGAGCTAAAAGCATGAATTGGTATGGAAAAGTTCTTCAACATTATTAACAGAAAAGCCTTGCAGGTGGTATAACTTTCCCCCTTCATTATATACTCCATTTTTTTCTTGTTTCTGTATACCCGGAATAAACATCTCTCCTCTTGCATATTCAGTCAGCCACAATAAAACTATCAATAGGTGTTAGATTTCTCTGTCAATAACAAAACTCTGAGATCTGCTGGGAGTATCCAGGCAAAGCATCACTGTATCTAGGCATCTGGGAAAAAGTGGCTACCATAAGATTGTCAGTGTCACAGCCTTCCCTGAAAGCTGAGGGAAACACTGAAAGGGACACTGTGTCAAGATTTTGGCTTCTAAAATGTGCTTAAACCATGAGTGATCCTGCAGTTGAGGTTTGTCTGCATGAACTGAAAAATCACTTGTGAACAGGGTGGTTGTCTCCTTGTAGCCTTCCCCAGGAGCAGGACTGGGACATCCTTGGGTGCTTGGCTTGACAGGCCATGGGCATGGACATGGATGTGGACATGGACACGGACAGGCACACAGCAAGCAGCTTGCAGAGAAAGTCTTCACACATCACTTTTTTCTTCTTTGGACCTCTTCTCAGAATGTTCCTGTTTGTATACAGATACCCACCAACTCACTGTGCTTGGCTTAGACTTTGCCATTCATGGCTTTGATCTTTAAACATTTGACATAACCACATGACCACCAGGCACCTGTATACAGTCAAACAAGTAGGTTTTTTTGTTTGTTTGTTTGTTTTTTTTTACTGATTACGATGTGATCTTGACCTAACAGAAACATTTTATAAACACTATCTGGTGTCATATCTATCTGAAAGGTCTGTATACTTCTGTAAGAGTGCTATGACTTATGACAGCTCTTCAGAGGCAGTTCTTTGCTCTTAAAGGGAAAATACATTGAAATGGAAGGATGAAGCCTATAAATTATTATAGCTCTGTACTTAACTCACAGGCAGCAGAGTGGATAGCAGTCCCAAGAGCTGTATGATCCTCCTACGTTAAGCTATGCCCAATTTTAAAAGCACCTCTGAGCATCCAGCCACTGTGTTTAAGACGCTTTCATACTTAGCATTAAAAGTTTGACCTTACCCAACACATGGGGACTAATTTTCATTAGCACAGCAAAAAATCAGGGCAGGAAACAGATGCCAGAGGTGAAATGGTCCAAAATGCTCAGAATGTGGACAACATAGGTTGTGATCTGAAGGGCATGAGATTTATTGAGATATTTCTTAAGGTCATATCAAGGTCATGCTCTGGTACATGTGCACAGTAATAATCATGAGAGGGCATCATTGCACTTGGCGGTTTCTGATCTCAGCCACTGCTCAAGCAAATCATTATCTGGGGAGAGGAGAGAAAATCCTCTGTTCTTCGCTTTGCTCTGATCCTTTCCAGGACTCAGACATCTCCTTTAAGTGACCAGTCCTCACTTAGGAGACTCTGCTATGCTCCCACCAGATGAGAACTCCAGGGAGAACCCCAGAGCTAGCATCTGACCATCTATCAGCTCTCCTTGATCCCTTTGCAGAGAGGACAGGTGACCCTGCAACCACCGCCGAGGAGAGAAAGTGCCAAATTCACTCCTCCCTCCCTGAAAAAAATGGGTCTGGGAGGAGGGGAAGAGAAATCATGTACAGCATAAACCTGCTCGTGTGCACACTGCTCATTTCCACCACCATGACCTACATGTCTCCAGGTTTCTCCAGCTCAGCTGCAGTTGAATTATCACAGCTTGACAGTTATAACAAGCTGTCATATGGCAGCTGAATTGCATTAATTGGCCAGAAATGGGGAGTTAGGCCATAGCCTGCTGCAAAGGCAGAAACATTTCCAACTGCTTGGGCCACAGTGAAAAAGGGTAGCTGTGAAGTTCCTTCACTTTCTCCATGAGCAGAGGAACGCACCCATGAGTTGCCACTAGGGCAGCTCAGATGGGATGGGGAAACTCCTCCAGTCATATTGGCTGGAGAAGGTGTCTGGGACCCCACTGCCTCAGTTGTTCAAAAGCCTCTGGAGAGAGACCCTGCGAAATGAGGCCATCTGAATGTGACTGCAGAGTCTGTGTCATCACAGCTCGCTCTTTATGTGCTATCATGTGTTCAGAGTAATTTTTTAGATTCCTCGAATGGAGAGAAAGTGGAATTGCAAAGCACCTGGAAGTCAAGACCTCTTGGACTACCAATCTACTGCAAAACCTCCCAAAATACCAAGAATATACCATGGAAAGGTGGATCCCTTGTATGAAACTATTCTCAGTAAGAAAATCATCCCTCACTCCTGGCTGCAGCTCTTCGTGCCTCAGATGCTTTCATTTAAAAATATTTTATTACTCTTTATTGACCATTTTTGATCAATCTAGCCAACAAATAGTTAATTGTCCATTTGCCGTAACTCTGGGTTGCTAGGCCACATAGCCAAGGAAGAACATGCATGAGAGCAGAAAGACAAGAGCAGGCTGAAGCATGCCTTAGCTGCATTTTCTCCTGCCCACCACCTCAGTCTTAAATTCATCCCTGACCTTACATGAGGGCAGTCAAGTGGAGGTATGGAAAGAGAAGGCTGGCCTGGACAACAGACTGATTGCCAACCCTCCAAGTGTGGCAATGCAGGTGTCACTTCTTCCTTTTAAGCTATTATTTCAGTGGTTTGCAACTGAGAGTGGACATTATCAGGTCCTAAAGAGGGTAGACTGGGGAAAGGCCATGCATACAGCAGAGTAAGAGATTTGTGAACCAAAGTGGGCTGTGGGTCAGACAGCCCAGGAGAAAAAAGAAACCATTTTGCTCAGGGGAAGAGTCTGGAAGTTTTGTTGAAAAGCTTTAAATCATACCTAAAGGACCTCTTCTACTCAACACCTGCTCATGATTCTTGGAAAACACCTGTCCCCCTAGATTCATCTGCTCTGCATTAACTGATAAAGCCCACTTCAGCAGGCATTCAACTGTCTGAGCAGGAAGTCATTCAAGTTCTCAATTTCTCAGAAATGGGCAAGGTTATCATGGTTAACTTCATTTTTTCCACTGGGCTTCTCTGACCCTTTGAAAATTACTCCATTCCTGTTATCATGCAGAAAATGAGAGTCAAATGAGAGGGAAAGATAGATCAGCACAGCTTGCTACAGAAGTCTGAATAGACATTTCCAAGCAATATGGAAGAGATCCGCCTTGCAGCAACAGAAGTCAGTGTCATGCTGCTGCCACAATCCTAGTCTGTAGGGCAGGCATGTAACCCATCATCAGTATGGGGGTGGCCTCCATGCAAGCACCCTCTCCAGTTTGCTTCAAAAAGGATTCAACTGATGGCAGAAAAGAATGAAGGGAACAAGACAGTTCAGACAGCTCAAAAACATGATGAGAGAGGAAAAACTGAAGCAGCTAGAATTTTTTAGTCCAAAGTAAAGAAGGATGGAAGAATGGAAGAATGGCAACTGTTTTTGATAGACACCTGGGAGCTGGTGGAGGATCTGTCAACAGCAGCCTTTCAAAATGAGTCACAAGCATCTGTCAAGAGTGCTCTACCAGGAATTCTGGCTATGGGCCACGAGGTGGGCTCTCTGGACCTTGTGAAGTTCCTGCCAGCCCACTCTGCATCAAGCTACGTTGAGTGGTATCTCTCCTCTACCCTGCTCTGCAGTGTGCCTACAGCTCCTGGCACTGAGCTACATCACAGGACTGACACAGATTTGCAGGCTACAGCTCTCAGCTACCCCCAAACCTCTGTTTTTGCTTGAGAAGATGGACAGGTAGGCAAGGCCCTGAGCAACCTGACCAAACTGACTTGAGCAAGGGGTCAGACCAGAGACCTCCACAGGTCCCTTCCCACCTAAATTATTCCATGTGGGAGGCAAGAACAGAGAGGTTCACCAACCTACTCCAAGTTTTCATGGCAAGGCCAGGCCTAGATTCACACGTTTTACTTCTCCGGGAAGGTTTTAACCCACTCCTCCTACAGCATCACAAGGTGAAGACACTCCAGCCCTAGGCAGGACATCCCTCTCCCTTACACCTTTTCCAAGCAGGGACTTTCCAAAGGATGCAAAGCTACCAGAGTGCCATAAAAAGCAAACTAAAGCATGCAAAACAGATGGGACGGAGCGTGGAGGCACTTACACCAGATGGCACTAAAATATTAAACTAACATTACTGTATGCTTAAGCCACAGCCTGGCTTGCTGCTGATTGCAGAGCCTGGTGAAAGCATGCGGATGAGAAATGAGCCTCAGATTGCTAAATCACTCTACCAAACATCCCCTTCCTATGGAAAAATGCCTCACTAGCAACTTCTCCAAGAGCAGGGACATGCTTATGTGACGCAGATGACGTTTTACTGAACAAAAAGCATTACCAATAACTTAAGGCCTCTCCAAGATCTCTGCTAGAAAACTACCTTCTTGAGCAACTGTCTAAAATCAGTTTGTCTGTGGCACCAAACAGGGGTGGACGCAGTGAGAGATTAAAGGGGAAAAGCCCGCACTGCTCTGTGCTTGTCCAGTGCGTAACAGCCCTGGACACCATGGGACAGTGTTAGAGGCAGCAGGGAGGAGGGCAAACATGTTCTTCAACCCAGGGCATTTGCCAGTGTCACCCCAAAACAAGAAGTGATCCTGACTGCAGCTTGTGACACTACCTGAGAAACACCAGGCCACCACATAGAGATGGGTGGCCATGAATTTTGGTGTCCCTCATGGGTGCTTAGAGCCACAGTAGCCACGAAGGGTGTATGGTAAGGACGTGATCTTGTAGGGGACTAACCGGATTAATGCAACAAAAGGCTTCCATAAGGCATAAAAAGGATGTCTCATAGCAGGGTGGCATAGTTCTGTGCTGCAGAATAAAATATTTTAAATTATGTATTTTATTTGACTGCAGGTCCTGCCAGTTGTGCCATCTAGCATATGAGTGACAGCATGACCCCACAGCCCTGGGCCTGGGTTTTCCTTTTCCTAAGCTAAATTTTGCCATAAAATAAAAAGAAAATTAAAGAGAACATTAATATGAATGTCCACATCTTTTTCTTTTTTTTTTAACCTGAGCTCAGACATCTGATCTGACACGTTTCATTAAATGAATCAAGCAGAAGGAATCTCCTAATATTGTCATTGAAAGAGAGTTTGGAGAGAGACATGGTGTCCCAGCATAAGGGAAATCTCTGCCCAGGACCAGGTCCCCAGGCTGTGGACACCAGCATGCGATAAGCCAGGCCACCCTGGCAGAAACCTACCAACAGGGGCAAGAGAAGACAGGAAAGGACTCAGACAAAGTGCCCTTTCCCAGCCTGCTTTGGTCCAGACTTCTTTTGGGCTTCTTGCAAACTGCCCCAGGCCAAAAGAATCATGTTTTCATGACAGCAGGTCTTTTATGAAATTTACTGCATGCCCAAGCCATGTGCAAGCCCAGCCTGGATGTCACCTGAGCTATGCAATGTCACAACGTTGTGCAGGCCACACCAATCAGTTGTATTATTTTCCAAAGTTTGTGAAAATCAGTTGCAAGACAGGGTTTTCTTAGAACAAACCTAAAAACCTACGTTCCTTGCTCTGGCCACTGGAAAACACAAACGCATCTGGTCTTCCTTCTCTGTGCTGAATATTTAAAAAAAAAAGGAAAAGAAACTGAGCTGGCAACCTCATTTCCTGCAGAGCCACAGACACACGTGCTTTAAGCCCTGTTGTGTAAGGGCTGTGTCCCTCTCTGGGAGGAGATGCCAGGGGTGATGTGGGGGCGGTGACAGCTGAACAGCCAATGTCTTGCTACAGCTCCGCCTTCCCCTCTTTGCTCTGGAGGAAGCAAAGGAGTTGGTAACACTCTAGGTTAAGGTGGTTAACGTAGGTAACAACTGCACAACTCTGACCAAAACAAGCCTGGGTTGCAGCAAGCGATGCCATCTTTCTGACCGTGTGGAAAAGCAAGCGAGGCTGCTTAGCAGTTAACAGTACGGGAATAGCTCCACTCTCAAATTATGATAGTCGGCTCCAGTAAAATGGAGGTAGGAAGTCACTGCCCATTTTTGTTGTTGCCACTGGATGGCAACAGACGTTAAGCAGAGACATTGAGTTATCACTGCGCAAACCACACATGTACTTGCTGTGCCCCACCTTGTTATTTAGGGGAACAGCTGTGATTTCTGTACGTCTAGCAGACACACCAAAAAGGTCTCTGAGGGATTAAGCCGCAGGCCAGAAGCAACACAATCATCAAGAGTGTTTCTGGGGTCAGGTTGAATGCTGGGCTTTCACTTTGCACTGCTTCTTCATGTATTTTCTGGAGCATGCACTCAGTTTTTCTCTTTCCAGCCCAGGTCTGATGAGCCATGCAAAGCATATTTAATGTCATGGATATGAGAGAAAAACTCCTTGGTCAAATTACAGTATCACACCGTGAAATAGTTAACACTACATGTGAAACTGATGGCTGACTATTTTTAAATTGTATATACCTGGCTATAAGCTGGCCAAGGGCCACAGAAAGATCTACAGCTGGGTATTAAAAACACAGCCAGGCATGTCAAACCTCCATTTGATCCATCAGTTTCGTACAAATCTCCAGAAATGCTGGGCTAGTACTGACCAAACTCAGGTGAGACTTAAGATGGCCACAGAGGATAAGTCCCCACCTGGACCCTGTGAACATCATTAAAAACATTCTGTCTTAATAAGGATACATGCTGGTAGCATAACACTTCCAAGATGACGTGTAACAAGGAGGTAACAGGAAACAATGGAGGTTTTTCTGTTTTCTATCTTTTAACAAGTACATAGTCACATCTCCTTAGTATTCCTTTAGTGATAGACAATTATAACTAAGATAATTCTCTCAGTTAATGAATGATGACACTGTTCTTGCTTTGGGTGACATTGTTTTGCTGCACCTGCATTGTGTGGCACTGCCACATCTCCCTCTATTCTCGTCACTTTGGCTGAGTGTGACGTGTGCCAAATGCCTGCCAGGTGGATCTGAGTTGGCATATGACACATATATGATGCTATGATGTAAAGCTCTGCCAAGACCTCAAGTTGATGAGACAGTCCCTGTCCTCTGGGATGTGCTCAGCCACATCATTTCCCTGCTAGTTGATGCAGCTCCAGGCTGATGGAGCCTGGGAGGACCCATGGGGGATGCTCTGGTTCGACCACACCGCTTAACGCATCTCCCAGTTCACCTCTGATAACTGGAAAACCACTGAAGGATTTCACATTAACTCTCTGAGTGAGGGGCAAGCTGTCCTTTCCCACGTCAGAAGGAGAGCCCCATACTCTACCTTCGACATAAAAATTTAGTTAGCGTCCAGACACAGCGACCCATGCAGCAAATACCCATGACTCAAAGGTAGCGTAAACGGGACCCTGCTATCCTCCATATTTTCTTATCTTGAGCTCACCTCCCCATACCTTGAAAACAGCTTTAAAAAGTTCCACAAGTTTTATCAATAGTCTTCTTGAGAGGCTTTACGTTTTTGTTTTCCTTGCCTTAGGCACCTGTGTGTCTCGAGGGAGAAAAGCACAGACTGAAATAGTCCTCTATGCACTGCCAAATAGTAATTAGCTGTCCTGTGTCTGTCCTGGAGGAAATGTTCCTGTCACTACTGTCCTACGGGAATATAGATAGGAAATACGGACATAGTGTGACACAGGGAGAAAGTCTGCTCATGCACACAGGGATTTTCTCTGACTACCATATGAGAACAAGCCTCTGTTAGCATCAGTTTAGGCAATGACAGAAATTAAATGAGACACAAAAGTTAGGCAAAAAAATTTGAATACAAGCGAGGGGGGCTGAAAATTGTACCGGGACCTGAAATCTCAAAATTCAGTGACAGGCAACTAGCTGCCACGTGATATTCCCCAACTACTTTCCCCAAATCCAAGACCAAATTGTTAGTTGTCTGCCCAGAAGAACACACAGAACACAACATGGTTGTAGAGACCCAATGCTGAAAAATACAGGTAAGGTGTGTAAGGTAAATTCAATCAACTCTACAGCTTCTAGGGTCTGGGCAGGGCCTGGGAGAGTCCCACAAAAAGGGAATTTGGGAAGGGGGAGAGAAATGGTTGGAACTCATCCTACCCATGATGGAACTAAGAGATGCACAGTGTGACATTGCCAGCTCTGAGAATCTGGCTGGAAAACATAATTACAAGCAATAATCGTATGTTTCTTATGAATGTCATTAGTTCATTACCACTATAATATCAATATTAACATATTTTATTGCAGCACATCGTGCAAGTTTGGGCTGTTTCCTTACTAGGAAGCATTCCTTGCATGCTTGGTTTCACAGCACCAGAAAAATCAGTTGTAAAAGTGTGCTACTTAAATGTGTCTGCCACATCTCCAGGCCATCATGTGGTCAAACGCCTGCACAAACGCAGGCAGAGGAAACAGATGCTCTCTAAGTAAGCAGCAGGGATGGGGTTCGACGCCCCCCTCCATCTCTATCCAGCTGTCTGTAAGGAAGCAGCAGCTCTCTGAATTTCAAACCCCTATCTGACGGAAGAGCCACAGACAGCCGCTACCCCCCAGCCCTGCTGGGGGAGATGGCAGAAGGGGAGCATGGGGTAGCCCCAATGTCCCTCCCTCCCATGCCAGCCTACAAAGCCAGAGGCACAGACTGGCCCAATAGATCCTGGCTATTTAGAGCTGGCATCTTGCAAAGAATAAAATGCCTTTTTGCTCTTGTGCACCTTGTGAACTAAGCCAGTTACAGGCTGCAGGGACCCCTGGCAGTGTCAGAGTCTAGTGACCATGTGCTACCCCTTGGTCCTCAGGGTTGAGCTCAGACCAAAAGCTGGTGGTGGCTCTAGAGGATTTGTGGGTCCAATCAGACCTCAGTACCTGGCACAGCAAACCCAGCCCTGTCTGGCTCTACACTGGCTTTGAAGGGATCCTACAGGGAGATAAGTGCCCTTGAGCTCACATGAGTACCACTGATTCCACTTCTCAGAGCTGGATTAGGGAAGGGCCTTTCATAGGGGCACACAGGATTCCCCCCAAGGCACACAGAGATGGGATAAGCACCCCTAAGCGACCCGCCTCCCTGCATTAGCCTGGAAGTGTACACAAAGCCCTCATTATTCAGGATGGAGAGTGTCAACCACTGTGAGAGAGGTTCGTTTAAACTGCACCAGCTTCAGAAACACCCAGACCCACTAAACCAAACCCCTCTCCTCCTCCAAATTTTTCTTTTTTTCTAAATGCATCCTCAAAAACATTATCCTCACATTTCTGCATGGGGCAGGACCACCTTCCTGATTGCACCCCTTCCCTGTGGCAAGGCAGATGATAGTATTTCAAAGGAAAAACAATCATTTGTTGCTCTTTGTCCTCCAGATGCCTGATGTACAAATCAGCTTTACATTACTGGGGTTCCTGCTTGATCCAGTACTATATGCTTAAGCCTAAAAATTAGCGTTGCTGGTTGTTGGTTTTTTTCCTAAGGGAAAGGAAAAGGAGAAAAAGGAGAGGATGGGAAGGTCAGAGATGATGTGTGCATTGTCACAGGCATGCCCAGCTTCAAGCTGAGGTTATCCAGTGCCAGCAGCTCTCCCTGCTCAGCACTACTAACACCTCCCATGCAAGGATCAGGCACTTCTCCCTCCCCCCACTTCTTAGCAGCACTGCAAAAACGACAAAAACTTTTGCATTTACCTTTCTGCTTATTTAAAAATGGCAGTAGGGGTGAAGCCAAAGGACTTCTTTTGCCAGAGTCCTTGGAAGACACTTTACTTTGCTTAACAACAGTTTCTTCAATGGGTTTCTTCAGGATTATTCTTTCATTCAGCTCCTCAGTGCTGACAGCAGAGGTCGAGGGCTCAGCACCTACTTTTGGTGCAACAAAGGAGCATTTCAGGTAGCACGCGGACTCTGCCAGGTTTTCCCTGTTCATCCTGCTCTCTGTCATTTTACTCGCTTTGTAGTCTGAGGCATCAGTGCGCGAGCCGTTCTCTTCCTTGATAATATCCATGACCATAGGCTTCATCAGAGGGGAGTCTTGCTCCCTCTTTGGGCTTTCTTCGGAGGCCGATGAGGCATCGCAGGACTCAATGATGAGCTCACTGTCAAGCTCAGCCTCCCGCTCCTCCCGCAGGATGCTGTACTGGATGGAGGGGGAGGCAGGTGATGGAGGAGGCCCTCCAATGTGGCTGAAGGTCATGTAGTTGGAGTGCAACACCTCCTCTGCAGCCAGTGGGTCCTCTGAGACCAGCTCAATCTCTGAGTCCCCCGACTCGGCACTGCTGGCTTCGTTATCCAGGGGCGAGGAGACGGTGGGGCGCCCAGATTTGACACGCTGATCTCTCTTCTCAGTGGAAAGGGCTGGTGACCGCTGCACCTCCTGGGTCTCGAAGGAGAAGCTTTTTGCTTCCTTGATGGCACTGATGAGTTCATCCTCCGACAGGCTGCCTTTGCCCTGTGACTCTGAGCCGGATGGTTCTGCCACCCAGAAAGAAAGGGCGGGGGGGGGGGGGAAGGAAAAAATTGTTTAAAAAAATTAGATTTTCTGGCTGCTTAGGCAACAAACACAACAGATTTCATGCCAGTACAGATCCCTCTAGCAGGCAGAAAGTCTCCCCATCTGGGATCACTAACAGTAATAACAGCTTCTCCTTACAGACTGTTTCCCATGCACATACTCCTTATAGAAGAGGTATTATTACGATCGTTTTACCACCATTTTCACCAGAAAAATCACCAGTCATAAGGAACATGGGCTCAGGCCACACGTGACAGTGTCTGACTGTCACCAACAGATATGGGTCTGTTCTGGGGACAGAACACGCATACAGGGCTGGTGGCTTCCTGGTACTGGTGATCATAACAACCCATGTGTAGTTACTAGTAATTTTGTCGAACTTTAACTCTTGGGTGAAAAGTTCCAGGTCAGACACTTTTCTCAAACTTTTTTTTTTTTTTTTTTTTTTGCAGGGGGGAGGGTGGTGAATTCTCTGTTTGCTTTTCTCTCACATGGGTCCAAACATGAAACTTGTTTTTTTACTGTAATTCTTAATATCATTAAGAACTACATTAACCAAAATAATGACTGACCAACTTGTCACCCCAAATTTGAAACAAAATAATTCCTATGCATTTTTGGTCTCACACTGGAAGAAGATATGCTCAGAGAGGGGAAATTAGCAGTTTAAAAGGCTTGCTGGTCACCCAGGATTAGCCAGGAGCCCACGTCCTGTACTAGAAAGGAACCTAGCACCAGACTTCCCACCTGTTCTGCCTCCCTGCATATCACTTTACCATGGGGGATTTTGAAATGAAATAACAAAGTAAAATTGCATGTAAAGTGTTCACAATAAGAGACAACAGAGGCAGCATGAGGTGCATCAGCAGCTGTCTTGAGTAACTGCATTGGGAACAGGCTTCACTTGATCATTCGCCAAGCATCAGCCAGCCTCTAACCCAGACTGCACCTGGTGCACCGGCAGCAAGGCCATTCAGGCCACCTGAGCCTGTCTATGCCAAGGGGGACCATGGCAGCAGTTTGCACCCAATCCCCTGCCAGTGCCTGGCCACTGCCACCTCCTGATTGCTGTTTTCCACCTTGCACTTCACTGACACAGAGATAGCTGCCATCCACATGCAAGACCCTCCCCTTTTGGAGAAATAAAGACTGAATTCCAGAGTCACGTTGAAACAGCCATCAAGCATATATGGAAATTTGTCCTCTGAACTCTCAAGTGCTCATTCACTGATTTTATATCATTATTAACATGACAGGTCACTAAGTGGCATTGCAGGTGGTGAGGACTCAAGAAAGCCACCAGGGAAAAAGACCCCCAAGTTTCCTCCTGCTGATGCTGGCAAAGAGGCCCATGGCAGGACATTGCCTGTGTCCACACATCTGGGAACCACAGTGAAGTGGGGGGAGGTTTCCAGTCCCTTGGTTGCAGGTGTGGGCAGCCCCAAGCTGATCTACACCTGCTCCTGGTGGGTATTTGCCTTCAGCCCAGCCCTGCTTCGGGTGCAGCCACTGGCATCAGCTGCCCAAGCCTGCCTAGCTGTGTTGGCCACCTCTGGAAGCTCCTCTACAACAGAGGGTGGGAACGAGAGTGTATCAGATGTGACCTGGGACAAAATCACTATTTCTGGCTATTTCCAGACTTAATTTCTCATGGCAATACCATAGCTGATTTCTTCCCGATCATATGCCTTCCCCATGATAGAACCCAAGCCATGGCATCCTGCTGTGAGATAGATAGGCAAGAAAAACAACATCCCCACAGCCCTCCAAGCAGTTTTGGTTTGCGCATCTGCCAATACACAGGTCATCAGCAGTTTTGAGCACATATTGTTGGCATGTCTGCAGCTCCTTTGACAGAACAGCTCTCTTGTAATACATCCCTCGCCCATGAGAAAATCCTTCTGCTATCCAGAGTATGGCCATAGACAGGATTAAGGTGTCTGGGACTGTTACAACACAGTCCTGTCCCAATGCTGGGAAATTTCTGTTGAATCGGCCGTGCTGTGGAGGAGCCTGTGCATCCTTTTCCTCTGACTGCAGGAAGCCCACACGAGGTGGGCTGCTCTCTTGCATTAATGCATGTAAGCATTTTCTCCCTGAGTGATGACTTAATCCGGCACATGTCCAAACAGGCATGTGACCGCCAGCCCTCGTAGCACAGCAACGTGCCCCCCCCTCAGCTTCATCCCATTCTTCCCCACGCTGGCAGTTTGTAAGTCTCAGCCATGGCATTTACCTTGTGAACAAAAAAGTCCTTTGTGGCCAGCAGCAGGGTGTCATGTTTACCACTGGCAAGGGGAAACGTATAAATACCCACCACCTTTCAGTGCCAGTGCAATGTATGAACAGACCACGTCTTGCTTCCCCAGAAAGATGATGGCCAGTAATTAAAAGCAAACCATTTACAAAAGTCCTTATCCAAGCAGGGGGGAACTGGGGACTTCGCCAGAATACCTGAAGGGTATCTAGGAGCAACAACTTTGCTGGGTCACTGGGTAGAAATAATGAGGGCAGGTTTTACATTTCTTCCTAGCTTATGAAGCTGGAGTCTGGGCGCAGCCTGTCTCTGACTGTGGGAAAGGGGGGAAATCCAGAGAAAACACGCTGTGGGAGCCAGCCCCTAAAGGAAGATGGTGGTTTCTTTCCTTAATACGATAGATAAGCAGTGCTTCTGGCTTTCCAGCACCCCGATGTCAGGCGGTGGGACCTCCCAGGGCTGTTTGGGCAGTGCTGCGGATCATCTTTGCCCATGGAGAGGAACATTTCCATGCTGGCAATTACACCGCTCACACCAATGACTCCCAGAAGGGCAGCCTCAGCCACCCACTATTCAGCTGTTTTGATGGGATTGAGTTATTGAGTGTCATGAAGGCAGCCTTGAACAGCCGCCAAGGACTGAATAAATAACAATTAGTGTCTGAAGTTCTGAATTACTTTGTAGTGCAAAAAGTGTAAATTGATAAAAAACGGCATGTCTCAGAAGTAGCATGTAATGTCACCCAGTCAAATAAAAGAAGAAAAATGGGACTCTAAAGTCTGTTTATTATGTAAAGTTTCAGGCAGGATAAACTCACAGCTGCGGTGGACTCTTTCTATCTCTTTTGTCCCCTTTGTAAATGAGGCGACAGCATTTTCCTCCTCAGCACTTTCTAGAAGTAGCACTTTCACTTGAAAATGACACTTATTTTTAACAATTTAACCTTATTCTCTGCAAGAGCAAGGAGGTGTTAAAACAGCCATTAAAATTTAAAAAAATGAACCCAGACATTTGCAGCACCCTGGTCCCACACATCTCATTTCCTCTGGGGAGTGTGGCCAGCCAGGGTGACCAAGAGATCCCAAATTCACCAGGATCGAGCCCAAACCATCACCTGGCTGATGATACCCCCAGTGACACCTGCCAGCTCACAACTTCCCCTCAAGGAGAGATCCCCATGGGGACCAGGCTCAGCAAGTCTGGATCTGACCCCAGTCATGCATGGTTCACATCCCCCTTTGGTTCGGCAATGCAAAGTGGTGACCAGGCAGAGCAGAAACACCTCCAGCCATAGAGACCCGTTAATGTCTACTTTCACCCTCTTAGACCCACCCTGCAAACCCACAGTAATTCTACAATGTGCAGGATTACAATTGCAACCACTCTTTTGTTAGCAAAACAAATGTTGCCATCCACCAGCATTACCTGTGCCAGAGGACGGTGGTGTGACAGACCCTGGGCTGTCATCTTCTGGCTCTGACACTGTCACTGTTGGTACCACCTCATGGCTCGGCTTCAGGCCAGTCTCCAGCTGAATCAGGCTTGACTTTTTGCTCACAGCTTCCCCAGTGCTTTCTGTCTTGGTGAGCGTGATCTTGACCGGGGCTGTAACCATGCAGGCACTGTGCTGATCTCCAGACCTTGTGTCTTCAAGTGGGTCTTGCTCTTTGGCTGCCTTCATGCTCTCTGAAGCCATCCGCTGAGGTTCAGCAGTGTTGCTGGACCTGGTGGGTGTTCCCTGGTACTTATCAATAAGGTCTGAGCTCTCCTCTTCTGAGTTAAGGTCATGTTTTTCTTGGAACTTTTTTTCTTCCGATCTACTTATGTCCATGTATTTATAAGCTTCTTTCATGGGATCTGCTAAGGTTTTATTGACTTCAGCAGACTCTGCAGGAGTCATCTCTATTCCTGAATCTGAGCTAAACAAGCCATGGGACTCAAACCCAGTCACATCCTGAACAGGATGCCCCAGCGTGTTAAACCCCTCTGTGCTGCCTGAGCAGGGAATGGGGCTGTTTTCCTGCTGATAAATGCCTGTGAAATGGGTGGAGTCCCGTGGAGTAGTGTAGTGGACATCTGAAATCAGAGAGGTGTAGAAGGAGCTGTCACCCCCGTTGGCAGTGGAGCCATAGTCAAAGAGGTGCGATGAGGCTGTGACACCTAAAGCAGAGACAAAAACAATGCACAGTAAAGAGACAAGTGCTTGCAAGCATCAATCTTTCTGCAAAGCCATACTCACTCCCTGCTGATTTTATATTTGGTTTGTGCACGAGGCTTGGCTTTGCTAGCAAGCTCTTTGGGACTGTCTCTTTCTATACCTTTGGCCAACATAATGGCACATCTGTAAGATGAGGCTTCCAGCTGCTGTTGTACCTTAAAATAACAATCCTGATAGCTGCTAAGAGTTCCTGGCCAATGTTTGCCCACCTGGTGCATAAAAATATCCAGTGATTCCAAACTCACAACCTCCCTCACAATCTGATTCAGGGGCTCACCATCCAATATCCTTAAAAAAAAAATCTAATGTCTAATCTAAAAACAGTCCTGAGCAAAAAGATTTTGATTTTTATTTTTAATACAGAGAAATGGAGGAGTTTCATCCTAAGGAAACTTTTCATTAAGAAAAAATTCTCCTGGACAGAAATTGAGATGGAAAGTTGGTAGGCAGCTTTAGATTTAATTTTCTCTTTTAAGAATAGCCACCCTAAATTTGGGAAACACCAGGGCAAGGACTAGACATCCTCATTTAGTGATTTCCACGTGCCCAGAAAGCAGTATCCTGCGTGCATCATCTACAAAGCATACCAGCATGAAGGTGGTTAAACCTCTACCACACCCATGCATCATTTTCATACACCATCTTCAATTCCCTCTGTCATGTTTTAAGTTCCTGGGGATGTCACTAACTGAATGACAAATGATGGCCACTCTCTATTTGGAGCATTAATATTGAGCACAGCTCAATGACAGGAACAGCAAGAACCCCCATGAGGGAGGCGGGAGGAGGGGAGATGAATTCTTATAGGGGCTAGGGGAGTGGGGATGTAGAGGAACAAAGCTAATGTCTGTAGAAGCTGGTTCCTATAGGAGACTGGTAGCCTGTTAACCACGTGCGCACTGATGCACGCTGCATCGCAGAGGCTGGGTGGCTTTCTCCGACCTCTGCTCATCACCCTGCAAGGGATGTGGGGCTCCTGACCTGCTCCACTTGTCCTGGGCTGCCACACACAATGCAAACTTAACAGTAATATTAAAGGGACATTGCTGCAGCTGCAAAGTTAGAAGCTGGGAAATGTCAGCATGAAAGCTCCTGAGTTACTTGCATTTGGTTATTTTCTTTCTCCTTCACATACGTAATGATACCATCTCTAAATACCATCACAACCATTTTTTGCACAGCCCTCCAAGCATTCAGCATGTGCAGCTCATTTAGTGAGCCCTAAAGCAATTTTTTTTCCCCTTAACACTGTTCAGTGTGTAGCTGCAGGCTTTATTTTACTGCACAACCTTGCTGGATTTGACATGTACAACCCAAGCCCTGCACAAATGCAGTATGACCATTTCCCTCATCATATTTTTGCATTGCTCAGTGCTATGATGACTTACAGGCAACTTCTTTTCCCTGGGCCACCTTTAGGGTGGGAACAGCATGCTCCTCCTTTTACAAGGGGAAACCTGATAGCATAGGGAAAAAGTAACCCAAAAAGTGCCACACCTTTTCAGCCTACCTACGCTACCTACTCCTGTGCGTCCATTCTCATGGACTTTGGGTGTTGCTTGTCCCACACCAGCCCCATTGTTAATCTGCTACTGCACACACGATGCTGACAACAGCTCCATCCCCACACCCTGAGAGCCCATGGCCAGGGACTCGTGGCAGCTGCCTTTGCTATACAAGAGCATAGAGGAAGGAGTGCTGTATCTAGCAAGTGAAAAATTATCATCACCATTCCCAGTCATTCGCAGCCTTCATTTTGCTCTTCTCGCTGCTATGGAGAACTGCATAGACCTTTTCATAGAAATATTTGTGATCAAGTCAAGGTCTTGTTTCAGAGTGGTGAGGGTCACTGTGGAGATTTTTCCTACACATGTGAATTTGGGAGGGTTTTTTCCTCTCTATCTATGTAACTTTACATTCACCTACTCTAAATTTCACCTTCTATTTTCCTGCCCGCTCACTCAGGGTTGCAGGATCCTTTTGCAAGTCACTGCAGGCAGCTCTCATCCTCACTGCTCCAAATGACTCAGTGTTATCAGCAAAGGTATGTGAGAATGGAGCCTAGGCGTAAAACAACAGGGAAACCAAAGCAGAAAAAGACCTAAGCTGGGCTGCCTAGCACCCACATCAGGTCCTATCTGAGGTTATCCAGTGCCTCACAAGGACAGCTCATACTCAAAAAACTTTTCTAAATGATTGGTTCTTTTTCGTGTAAGTATTTTTCTTGCTGAACTTGTCTTTTTGAAAATTATCCATAAACAAGGCTTGGATTTTCACAAATGTGTTGGATAGCTAGAATTATCTGATGCATTGTTTATGCCAACATATTTCAGGCTGCGAATTGCTGACTACAGACTATTCATGCCTGTTGCTGCCAGTATCTGCTGTTTGTAATTTACTATTTGTGCTGGGTGAGTGGCTGTCTAAATCATGGTGTTTCAGGGGTGCTCTTTCATTAGATTATTCCTCAGTGCCTACTGGGCCTGATCCAAAGCCCACCGAGTTCACTAGAAAAGTCCCATTGATTCCAAGTGGCTTTGGACCAGCTCAAGATGGCTGTGCAATACTTTATGCTCTGGGTGCTTATGAAAAATACACCATCATAACACCATCAATGAGCAAAAATCCATTTCTACAAACATCCCACTATTGCTAGTAAAGAGGTAGCACAAACATAGTCAAAGGAGACTGAAGTCACTGTCAAACCAATATTCATGGACGCTGTTTGCAGCTTTCATTTCTGCTTTGTCCACGGTGTATGTGAGCCAGATGCTCGTGCATTTGCAGCACTCAGTAATGCTGATCAATAGAGCAGTGAAAGGTTTTCTAATGCATTTGTGTCAGGTGCTTCATAGCAGGAGTTATAGCAAGCCAGGATTGCTTGCAGGAAAGCCACTGTGATAAAGACAGCCTGCAAAAATATCATCATATTCTTTATGTTATTCACCAGCAGAAAGTAAAAATAACCCTGGAATAGCCATTGACAGAAACACCACTTCACATTTTCAAATAGGACAAAACCAATGCTGCAGCAGATGTTAACACAAGAGCTGATTTAAAATGGACTCACTGTTCATCATAAACCTTTTTTTTTTTTTTTTCTGCAATGGTTTTGCAAATAACAATGAAAACAACAGAAAATGCATTTCTTACTGGGGTTGAGGAGGAAGACAAAAAGTTACAGGGTGTATGAGCATGTCCACGCGCATGGGTGAGCAGAAGACAGGGTTCACATTAGCAGGACATAGAGGGATCCCAACTCTCAAGGCAACCACAGAGTCAAAAGCACTGAAGACAGCTGAAATTGCCTCATTACTAGGATTTAATACAACTCTCTATTTCCACAGGGAAAGATTTAAAGCCATTGGTAAAACTGCCTCTTATTTGGGAAGTGTGAATCTATCAGATACTAGGCTGGCTATTAAAGACATAGAAACCTCTAATAGCTGAGCAGATTTTTGCTGAAGAATAGTGTATTCAGAGCCTGGTGGTTAAACAATGCCCTCTCTGACTTTAAGTTTATTTAGTTCAATATCCGTGGGAAGGAGAAGCCTTGAATAGCACTGGTAACGGATGGCAGTATCAGATCTGAATTTACCCCTGTTACAAAGGGTTGGGTTTTTTTAATCTGGATTTCCCTTAAATTTGCCCAAAAACTTGCCTGACAATTCAGGTAAAGCAAAGCTATTCAGCACCTGGGAGCAGCAGACATGCTTTCTTGTAATAAGAGCCCTTGGGAAATAATTTCACTTGCTGCAACCAGTTAAGAAGTAATGAGTCTGATTCAATCATTTTGAGCACAGCTGAGATGCTCAGCAAGTTACATGTGTTTTTGTCAACTGTAAAGAAAAAAAAATTGAAAATGACTGTTTTGTTTCCTCAGAATAAGTAAGTGAATGCTCCAGAAATGCTCTTCTACAGCACTGGATTTAGAGCTATTTAGCAATTGACACAGGAAATAATTTAGAAATCACTGGTACCACGCAGAGTAACTCTTAATTTAAGAAAGGCAGCTGAAGCCCAATTTGGATCAATGCAAGCTGAACTGCTGCAGCACATTGGAAGAGGAAAAGTTAGCTGAGGAGAATAGACAAGAAAAAGAGCTAATTTAAATAAAACTGTTTTTTTTTTTCCCAACTAGAGAATGCTCAGTCTTCTTAAAATGGATCACTTCAGAATATTGTGTTCAATTTTCAAGAAAATAACCAGTTTCCATGTTAATCTGCCTTTCTTAACCTTCATATGCAATTCTGGTGACGTTCAATGGCACTGACAGACTAACACAGAAGGACATGAAATTTCAGTCCTGCAGAACAGCTGGCAACCCCACAATGTTGGGGTTCAGTATTTATTGTGTGTCAGTGATTCAGTCAGAATTAATAATTTTTCAGAAGAGGAGAGGGGAAGACAATCTTTCATTAGATTATGCTATTTCTACAGCCTGGAGCTGCACTGAGAAGAAGAAGGATCTTTGGTTGCAACTGGAAGAATCAAGGTTTCAGCGATCTTTTCAGACAAAAGCGGAATAGCATTAGCAAGCCGATTCCAACGAATTCCTGTAAGTCTTTTAAATAGTTGGCTCTGATTTTTGCTTTGGATATTGAGCCTCAGGAGTCATTAACCAGATACCCCAGCACTGCAAGGCTCCTAGCTCCCAGGAGCAGTGTCTCCCCAGCTCTGTCCTGTGTCCACACAGATCACAGCCTCCTGGCAACAGGGTCCACCTGCTCAAGCTTTTTATTTTATAATTACCCTCTCCCTTAGAAAGGGTGATTTCATAGCAAGGCTGACTGTCTAAACCCAAGGAGCCATCATGGCCTCCCATTGCACCTGGCAGTGATGCAGGACAGTCCCATTGTCCAGACCTTGCCACCACTTAAACATCTGTATTTGGACATACATCCTCTCGGATGACCAGCACAGACCATGTTTCCCAGCCCCACATCAGCAGCTTACATTCCAGCTTCTCCTTCACTTTTATCATTCATCCATGACCATCAGATAGATGCATCTTCCTGCTTTCTTCCAAATAATACACAACAAAAGTAGCTATAAAACAGTTTTGCCTTTTCTGTACCAAATTTACAATTTTGTCATCAGCCACTAGCAACATGCCTGTGCTTGACCTTGGCTTCTTTTTATTCCTAACTTATCCTTAAAAAAGGAGAAAAAAAGGCAAAGACTTTTTCCTATTCTTTTGACCCTGATACATGATGTCTCATTGTTTCTTTTTAGTTTCCCAGCTCAGTTGCCTTCCTTTTTAAAATTCATATTATATCCCTTACTATGTTCTCATCTGTAGTCTTAGACATCTTTATACAAATGTTCGGTGTTTTGTCACTTTTCCACATCTCTTTACAGTACCCAGATGGACCAGCAGTCCCAAGTCTATCTCCAAATTCAAAGCACACCCTGTCTTCTTAGATCTAGACCAAGCTGTTTCTTCCTCTGTGCTTGATTTCAAGTCCAACCTCAAACCTCAGGAAAGCTCCACAGATTTCTAAATGTCATTTGCTAGTCCCCACTCCCAGCAGTAGCAAGGGCAGCTTGCACAAGTAGCGGAGTCATCTCTCAGACCCATGCCAAATCGCACAATGCTTCAAAGTAGGCTGGCTACCCCCGGGGGTATTTGAGTGTACTTGGGAGCCACACCAGCAATTTTGCAAGACCCTTCCCCATGAATTTTCCAACTCAAAACACTTCAATATCCACACAAACCTCAAAAGTACTTGAGCACTTGTGTGTCAGCTCAAGTGGAACTTGAAACCCAAATGGCTGAGACCCCTCATGCCAAGTGCAGGCATCACCATGCTGTGGATAACACCACTAAATCAGCTATCAGTCTCCCCTGGATTAGCCTTTCCCAATAGTCAGAGCTAGCTGTCAGCCCCGAGCTATCCTACCTCCAGATGCTGTAGGTTAGCTGCAGAGAGAAGCAAGCTGCTTGCAAGAGAACTGCGCTAGGCGTGCAACCCTGGCAGCAGTGACAGCTATCCCCAGCTGCCAGGAGATGGTGCTCTTTGTTTTAGCTCAGGATTTGCAAACCCACTTCACAGGTTAACAACTTTTTTTCTTCCAGAACTCTCCTGATCCTGACGACAGGAGAGATGTAACTCCACAAAGTCACAGCATTTGCAAACATGAATGGACAAAAAAAAAAAAAAAGTAATTTTGGGATTCATTTGCACACTAGATGCTATAAGAAAACTGGATGTATTGGAAGGATACATGCTTTTATTCTATTATTATTTTCCCTTGGTTCTATGCATGGGTTCTGAATGTGTTGAGGAAACGCAGAGTGGCAAGAAGGCTGCTTCTCACTGTCTCAGAGCAGCTGACAGTTCTGCACCTTAGCTCCTGGGGACAGGAGTGATTCAGTGCATCAGCTGTGCAATTTACTCATTCTTCCCCTCAAGATCCCACAGCAGCCAGAGGAAATACTGCCACGCAGAGAGGCAGGTCCTGTCTCCTGCACAGGTAGGAGGGCAAAAGGATAGGGTGGAAAAAACTGGCTTAACTCTCTTTACACTCTGGTTACTCCATTGGAGTGACTTCTGATTCATCCCACCTGAGATGGAAAGCAAGTCCTAAACACAAACAAATTAATGATATGCTTTGATATAAACCCCTCCCCCAGGTCAGTTTGCAGAGGATATGAGTTACTACAGCCTCCAGCCCCAGTGTTTTAGCTGTCTAGTGCAAGCAGGTATTGCAGCTTCCAGCTCCAGAACTCCCCCCTTTTGGTCCTCCCTGTGCTAAATATATGTGGGGGTGGGGGTCAGCTGGCTGACCTTGGCTGGTGAGGATAAGCATCCTTTAACAACTCACCACCTCCTAATAAACACAAGAGGCTGGAGGGGGGTACTAATGGCTTTCAGGTTCCAACCCCTGGAGGCCCTAACACTTTTGGGAGCTTCAGTTTGGGGGCTGCCCAGTTGAGACACTCCCCCTAACAGCTGGTGTCAGGTCACCATCGTGTTACACTGAAGCGTGGTCCTTCCGCGTAACTTCCCGAGACCCTGCCTGGGAGTTTCTTCTGTTGCCCCAGATGACTTCTGGTTTCTTCCAAAAACCATATGGATACAAATCAGGCCCTGGCTCTGCTGCTGAGTGCTACAGCCCCGTCTGCAGAAGGGATGTGGAGGAAACACTGATGAGCTTTTAATAAGATTAAGACAGATCCACTCTGGGGAATGCAGGACGCTCTGTGCTGCCAGCACAATCATGCCGGCAGGCTATTAACAGCATCTTTTTTTTTGGTCATGGACTCTGCACCACAACAACTATCATCCTCCTGCCAGCACCGCTACGAAAAGATACCAGGATACCTGGTATCTTTTTGCTGCCACTGAATAGGCACTGTGGGCATCACGGTGCACCCCAGACCAAGCCAAGTCAAACAGAGGAGCAGAGCTCGGTTTGGTGATGCTGAATATCCTCAGCTCCCATGGACATCCACAGAGCTCATGGCATCTGACAGGGGATGCTCAGCAGGTCCCCCAAAGCCAACCAGCTGGTGTGCAAAGTGAAACCATAGTAAATGATTCAGCAGTTCCCACCCACCCTCCAGTCTTTCTGCTTCAATAAATGGTCTCAGAGAGCTCCAATTTGACCTGGCAGTAAAACCCTGGTATAAGGTCTGTGACAACCCTCCCCAGTACTCTAAACAGGAGGAAAAATCATGAACGCTGAAAAAAGTGCCTTGAGAGGAGTACAAGAATGGTTTAAAACATGCATAAAGTTGCAAATGCTCCTGCTAGAAGTGTAACTGCAGCAGATCTTCATAAGTATTAGAAAAGGACACAAATATAATTTACTAAGTTTTAACAAAAATCTGGTTGAGGAAAAAAGCAGATTTTCACTCCTATGACAGTATCATCAGGAGTAACATGACTGGCCAGTAGGGTTCAGTGACACTAAGGTACTGACTAAAATGCTATCAAATGCACTCTGCTAAGGATAATTAAACCCTGCTTATGAGAATAATTCATTCTTATTTCACTGTAGTCATATTTTCCCTGGAATGATCAAACTCTATGGAGTCCCATGGCAAAAATGCTCCAAGTGCTAAGTGAATTTGCACCTCAATCATGCTTTTCAATGACTTGAAACGGGGCCCAACTCCCTTTACAGCACTGGACACCAAAGTATCTCACAAAATCTGGATGTGTTTGAGTCTCATTTGTCTTTTAAGTTCTAAAATACCTAAGTCCCATTTCAAACATCATTTAGGAACTTCAGCTATTCAGTGTTTTTAGCCCCAGACTGCTACAAAGCAGTCGGTCACTCTGCAAACTCAGACCAGGTTGCCTTTCAACAACCCCTGCAGAAACACCCTCTTTCCCTGCCCAGCCTCCATGCCAGGGCTCTGCCACAGGCACCTCCTGCACATCCAGCCCCATCTTTTCTGAGTCCCAGTTACTTACAAATTCAGCTTCACGTGATTGCTGTAAGGCAATCCAAAGCCATGCGACTACAGATTCAAACTCAGCCTGGAACAGAGAGATTTGCCAACGCCAGCTGCTTTTGATGCTGCGATAAACTTGGGACAAAAATCATTGCCCTACAGCTTCAGGCTCTTCCACACCCAGGGAGAGAGGGCTCAGCAGCAGGGAGGTAAAAGCCAGCATTGGAGAAGGGCTTCTGCTGAAATCCAAGTCTTTGAGTAAGACATCTGGAGGGACTACTGAGTTTTCTCTGTGCCACTTATACCCAACTGCAACACCTCATGGAAATCCAGCTATTAAAAAATGAGAAAAAAGGGAAGAAAGGGTTGCCTTGCACTTGCGCTTGGCTCCCCATCCCCCAAAGACAAAGCCACCCCAGCAGCATGAATCTTCCAGGGAGACAGAGTGACAGGTGCCACAAAGTTCAGCTGAAATTACTGAGGGCTCTCGAGAGGAAAATTAAATTTGTGACAATGCATAACACCTACAGCGACATGTCAGGCTTGGTAATGCAGGGAGAAAATCAGCTGTCAGGCACTGAGGGCTGGGGTAAATCAGGAGTGACTCCACCAACAGCACTAGAGTTACACCTGTATAAAACTGTCAGCGGGGAAGGAAGTATGAGGCCCTGGGAGCCAACAAATAGAGTCTGAAGACAAGACAGTACCGGCCACAAATCAGTATCAAATCTAATGCCCAAGGGACAGCAGGGAAATCTAGGTCAGAGAGGACATGGCGGTGTGATGCTGACGCAGGCAAAGACACAGAGCTCAAAAATCGTCATCTAGGTCTTTTCATCCAAGGTCCATCGCAACATGACCTGTGCCAGGGAGACCAGAGGACCAGTGTATGCTGGCTCCTGGTGACTACCTTTATTGGCAGCAATAGAAATATTAGGAGAAAAGACACTGTATAGCATTAACGAGGAGTGAGGAAATATGAGCAGCGTCAGAAAAGATTTTAAAAAGAAGAGAAACTGGGAGGTTCTGCTGAGGCAGGTGAGGCAGCAGGCTCTGATCCAAGTGCTAATGTGGTTTCCTTGCATGTTAAGCAATTTCGCTCTGTTTCTAGAAGGCGGGGGCACCAAGGGCACATCTGAAAGTCAATCAAAAAGTCTTCAAAAGTATATTAAAAGTTAAACCTCTCAAAGTAGTGCAGAATGTGGGGCAGAGCCACTGCAGTCATAAATCAGCATCAACCTGCTGGCTCCAGCTTCTGCCTAAGGAGGATCGGACCATATGTGCTATAACTAATACTATAAATGTCCTTGGCTTCAAGGTCTCTCTTTTATTTACTTGCCACTATGTCTCTTCCCATGTAAAAGATTAATTTACTCCAAGCAGAGACAGGAAAAATCCTCTCCAGACATCTCACTTCCCTGAAGGACATTTTTTGAGACTTATCCCACCCTTCACTCTACTTTAGTGAAGAACCGATAGAACTACAAGCCACTTCATCTCCTGACTGTTAATACGTGACACCAAAAATATTCACCCATACAGGAGACCAGCCAGCAAGTCTGAAGTCTCTACTTTGAGCAGAGGTGTAATTAAGACTTCAAGGAAGACAGGTTAGTTGGACTGTCCCCCTCCATGAAAGCCCAGGAGAAGCTCCTGCTCCTTCCTTAGTCAGCAGCTCTCCATCTCTATTTGTTTGCAAAGTCTGAAGGCTTGCAAGGATGATGGGGGACCTCTGTGGTGACCTGGGGCCTGGTCAACAGGCTGGCTTGTCTTTGGGCACCTTTCACAGACACCTTGGACATCACCCACAAGCTCCTCACTCCTGGATACTCCCAAGCCTGGAGGAAAGGAGCAGCTCCTCTTTATGTGCACACCATGCAGGCAGCCCCACAAGCAGCACTGAAGACTCACCCACTCTTTCACGGGATAAGGAAACCTAGGACATGGGTATCTTCAGCTCTGACCCTCTTTTGTCCTGCTGCAGCCAGCAGGGCAGGGTTGGGGGCAATTGCTTTGCTCTAGGGCAGGCAGCTGCCGATCACTGCTTTTCTGGAAGAGTGGAGGAAAGCCAAGGCAAAGTCATGCCTCTGCTGTTTGCAAGGGGACCCAGTTCCCTGCAGTCACAGTTAGTGGATAAATCACAGTCTTCTGCAGATTTACAGGCAGCAGAGGCTGCACTATCTGAAAGCTTTTGAGGTTGCGGCAGAGCAACCTTGATTCAAACCAACCATTTGCTGAAATTATTGTGTGTTATTAAAGCAGGAGGGGGGCAGCAGCTTGACAGCAGTGCCAGGACCAACCTCTCTGACAGGCACTTCTCTCTGCATTCAGCAACGCAGCCTGGTGTTTGGCTTCACAAGTGAAAAACTGGGGATAATTACCCAGATCATGATGCCTTGTGCAGCTTTCACATAGTCTCTGCTGCACGGGAAGGGTCAGCTGCCAGGTAACTGGGGAAGCTGCAGTGAAAGGCAGGAACAGAGAGCTCTTCCCTTGCTCTCCTCCTCTGCCTGACCTCCCATCTGTGTGCCGACAGTGCTGCTGAAGCACTTTTGTGGAGCAGTAATTGCACACCACTGCCTCACCCACATCTACTGGAAGATTTCTATTAAAAGCTGCAATGAAAACTTAGCTCTTCAATCACAGGAAGGTCTGTTTTCCTCCAAAGAATGTCCCTTCCCCCAGTGAAACATCCAAGACTCCAAACCTTAAAATCTCTGACTTTGCTGCCACAGTTCCAGAATAGAAAACTGAAAGAGTTTCCTATTCAGCCCAGGGAGGTTTCAGATCCTAAATACTGAAGGTTTTGAAGAGTAGTTACACAAGTAACTCTTGAATGCTATCACTAGAGGTACTCCTGCTTGGGGAGACAAGATAAATACATGACCTCCACAGCAGCTCTCCTGCTTCAGGCTCTAGCATGAGCTACTTTTGGATCACAAACAAGGACCTTTCCATCCCAGCAGATACACCAGGTACAGTGCTTCATCTGAGAAGAAAGCAGCTTCTAGATTAATTTCTGGACAGGACATCTCTGCAGATATTGCTGATTCACCTACAAGTTTTTGCCAAAATGATAAACATGGCTAGAAAGAAAAAGCAAATATAGCAAGCAGTTTTTCTGCTGTGTTTTCAAAGACAGAAGGGGACATCCAGAAAACTTCAGGGCAAGTGAAGCAATATGTCCTCTGGGAAAAGCCCATTTTGAGACTACCATAGTGAGTGAGCCAGAGGGCATTTGGAAGAGCTGAATACTAGCTAAGATTAAGCATCAGGTTGTGGTTAAAAAAAATTAAAATCTAATAGCCTTCTTGCCTATAAGGTTGGTGTTAAGAAGCAAAGGAAAAGTAGTGAGTGTGGAAAACTTTTCTTTTTCTTGTATTTTTTTGCATTCAGTCTTCTCTGGCAATCAATTTATAACATACGGGAAATAAGAAAAATGAGAAAGGTGATAACAAGGGAATTAAGATACTAAAATGTCCTGGAGTGAGTTCTTCACATGCAGTATCAGATACTGGTTAATGATTCATTGCATTAAAAACCTCAGCCAGGGTAGTATAGATGCATCAGTGGATGACGCTATGCTCAGGGATGTAGCATATTTCCTTTGGGCAGAAGCCCAGAGTGCAAGGGTGTATGCAGTGCTGCAGAATGAGCATGACTAAGTACCCACACAGGACACTAAAGGAGGCAAGAGGCAGCCCCTGAACAGATAGCATAAGAAATAAGAGCTCATGGACTAGCCCTGCAATGTAAAACAGAGAAAGTCCCATGCAGGTCAGGGAGAAGAGACTCCCACTGTTTATCAGTAGCTAGTCCTCTGGCACAGATATGCCAGGAGCCAGGTACTTTTATGACTTGTTTTCTTCATTTAGGAAAAGCACAGAAAGATGCAGAGAAGCTATACAAGATGTTGGTGGCATAAGCACTGGAGGGCAAGACACCTGGGACCAGTCTGGAGGAAGCAATAATAGAGATAAATTTATATTGTATGAAAGGGGGAAGGGAGAGGGAGAACAGGATCACAGTCTATAAATACTCCCAAGGTACCACTAAAAGTGAACGGAGGGAATTAGTCATAGTCTTAGAGGATAGGAGGAAAAAGAGCAATGGCTTGAAGTTAAGATATAAAATTAGTCTACATGTCAAGGTGTACTTCTTGATGGAAAAGGGCAGAGGAGTGGAAGAGGGAGCACAGGGTGTGTCCAGATACCGTCTCCCCATTGTTACAGCCTATCTGGATGGGCCCTAGCAGGGAATGAACTCCAGCTCTACCATGGGAGAGGGCTCCAGATGTCTTTTTCAGGTACCACTGTTGATAGCCCAATTTTGCCCCTTATACATTAGTACTTCAGGTGAAATCTGGCAAATAAGAGACTCTTCAGTTTGGCAAGAGAGAAAATTAAAGGGAAGTAATTCTGCTTGGAACTGAGCTGTAACAGATTTTTTTTTAATTATTTTTTTTTAAGTGAAACAAAAACCAAACCAATAAAATCTTTCTAGGTCAAATCAATTTAATTTGACCCGAAGCTAAATGTCAGATCTGGTTTATAGCAAACTTCAAATATCAAAGGGAAATGCTGTGTATCAGGGTCCCTCATGGAAGCACACGTAACATGGTGCATGCAGGAGGACTCTGCAGGATGGCCTTCATTTTCCCTGAAGCTGCAACTAACAGGGTGCACCTCCCTTCAGAGTCAGAGAAGCACCTTTTATCTTCTTTCCTAGCTTCTTCCCAAGTCCAATCACTTCAGCATAGCACCCACATAAAACCAAAGTTCACAGGCAATCCGAAATCACGCTCAGACCCATCTTAGCTCCCAGCGTTTTGGATTTAAGCCCATGAAATTATTCACCACATCATATTGTTGCTATAGTAACATCCTATTGAGTATTATTAGAAATCACTGTCCCAAAATCCCATATATTGGAAGGAATTTTGCAGCAGGGGTAGGACCCATCTTGACCTGCACAGCTTTCCGTTCTCCATAGCCTCCCAACAGCAGGTGATCCAGGCAGTGGATTAACCATGCCCTATCTTCCCCCAGCTCTATCGGTTGCAGGACTGAGCTGTGGAGGGCAAAAAGCAATGTGCACCCCACTTCCAACTGGCCTAGCTTGTTCAAAGCAGCTGCTGTTTACAGCTGCTCCTTCTGCAACTTGCTTACACATTTTCCAGAAGTGAATGAACAAAATGTGCTCTAATTTAAATTCAGGCAACAGGTATTTTTGTTAGCCCAAGCAAACAAGGAAAATCTGAGCCCCTTTCAGAAGAATTTAAAGTATGACCCTGGAGAGATTAAATTTTGCAGTAGACCTTTCTGAACATTTCCCTTTTACTAAAAAGAACCATCAACATTTTTTTTCTGATGCTGAATGTTAGAACAGTGGATGTTCCTTAGCAAACATGAAATTAAGCCAGTACAGGGCTGAGGATGGACAGAGAGGACTGACAGAGAGGAAGAACCAGGCTGCACCTTGCTCTAAAACAAAGTCACGATATTCTTCCACTAAACTCCTCTTCCAAGAGGAAAACTGGGTTTCAGCAGTTAAATACAACTAATTTATTAGACAATGACTTTCCACAATAAATTAGGAATTTCAGGAAGTTTAAAATAGCATTTTATGTCTTCTTGTCCAAACGCCATATGGCTCAGGTGCTGCATCTCTGACTGCCCACAAGGCTAGCAGATGTCCACATCAGCGATGGGGCTGTAACACAAAAATGGCTTCTGAGGTCCATGCAGCTCTCAGCCTGATCTTAAATAGCCTGAAGACAATAACCAATGTTTTCCTCCTTTAAAAACTGGAAACAGGAGAGATGAGGGAAGTTGAGGATGGGAGACTGCATGAAGAGTACTTCCAACACGCTATTTATACCCTTACTGGCTCAACTTCCACTTACCCTGAAGCCATTTAACACTGTTTTGCAGTGTTATTAACACTGTTTTGCAGTGTTAAAGGGCCTTCATGTGGATAAATATTCAGGTCTGTCACTGTAAGGAACTCACAACGTATGGGCAGACTCTTTCTTTTTAGTGTTTTCATCCACTTAAATACACCAGATAAAGGCTTAAGGATTTTATGCTGGCTTTTGACCAAGATGACAAGTGTAAAAAGCCATTCCGATGAGATATTTCGGTCTGCACATCCAGGATGCATTGAAATACCTCCCTTGGATGCCATCCCTGTTCCCAAGCCAAAAGCTGTGCTGGCAACTCAGGTCAGTCCCCCACCATTGGGTATTGAGAGTCCCTATCTCCTGCCTGGACCTGCCTCAAGATATCTCTGGGTGGGTTTCACCCAAACTTCAGACCAAGGTCAGACTGGTCTTCGAAGGGGAAAGCAGAAATGGCTTTTCCATTTCTAACCATTTCCACCATCTAACCCTGGGTGGTCACCTTGATGCAACATGCTTCATCCCCAACCCGATTTACCCACTCTCTGCATCTTTCAGCTAGCTCTCAAGTCAGATTTTAAGCCCACACGTAGGTTTTGGCCATCTCTGGACCAGGTGGCTAAACTGCACCATAGATCTTTGGCACCTGCCTGCCCCAGGGGCTACATAGGCAGAGGATACACAACAGATTTTGCATTGTGATGATGAGAAGGAAACAGCTGAGAACAGAAGTGAAAAGGATGCAGAGACAAGAGGGAGATCAGTGCTAAGAACAGGGAGAGGTATTGGGAGACAGGGAAAAGATGGGGTGTGTGGGAGCGGGGTGGAAAGAAGAGGGCCAAAAGGACACTGATGTGGACAGAGAGAAATAGGCAGAGCAGAGTGGGAATTAAATGAAAGAAGAGTGATGCAGAAGAATTAAAACAAAGCCAGGGGAACAAAGGACAAGAGGTAGAGAAGAAAGCAGAGGTGAAGTATGAAATGGGCAATAAGAGATAGAAGAAACTTTAGAAGTGCTGGGACAGAGACATATACCTGTCTGTGTGTATAGTCTGAAGGTTACTACATTTGATCTACACTTCCCTCATTCGTGTTTATCCATCATACATTTCTGTGACACTATTTTTAACCATGTACAAAAACACACTAGGAGCTTTTCTCACTTCCATTTTGGAGGAAAGGCCAGGCACTTCCCAGGCACAACGCAAATCTTTTTTTAGAATAAATTCAGAGCAAACCCAGTGCCTATGAATAAATAACTCTGTTTCTGCAGAGGAGGCTGTAGCAAGGCACTATTCTCAGATGCACACAGAGCCCTGAAGAAGAGGATGCTTGTGAGTGAACAAGAAGGTCCTGGTTGCAAGCCCTGCATGGCTCAAGAATTTTATCTGACTTCCTGCAGGGAAGGAGCTTTTTCAGTCTGGACCAGCAAAGGGCATGAGGAGCAACATGTACACAAAAGCAGAGGAACAACATGGTCAACATGGGAGCTGTTGTGCAGGTGCTGCTGCCTGGACCAAGGCAGCTCCTTCTTGCACCGTGGCCAACCCATGCCCTGTGCACCAGTCTGCCTGCAACAGACTCAACAGCACCAGACTGATGCTATTTTTCTTCCACATCAGGTGTGAAGACCTTGGGTGGAGCAGACACACTGCTGCAGGGAGCAGGGAGGCAGGACGCTTTGCTCTGTGCTGTTGTCCTGCCATCCTTATCAGCAGGGCTGAGATTGCTGGCTAACACAGCTGCAGCCGGAAACACTGGGCAGGGAGGGGATTACTTTAAGGCAGAAATGTGCTGATTCAAGGCTGAGCCTTCCCTCCATTGTCATCTTTGTGCTTGAATCAGTCAAAGGAGCTGTTGTGTCCTGTCCCCTGCACATTACCACTGCTCTGCCCCTTACTGTAAGCATCAGGTGAGAGCAATTTATCCAGTTATAGGAGGAAGACTCATAAGTTTGTATAAGTCACTGATCCCTTCTTGGGCAGGACAACAAAGAAGGCAGGGACTGAGTCTGATGAAAGATCAGCTCCAGTTTCTTCCCCTTAGGGCTGCTTGAGGCTGACATAACTTAGCCCTGCCTCAAGGCTGCTCTAACTCCACATTGGGAGAGTGACTTTCATGGTGCCCCCAGCACCTCTTCCAGGCCACATGCAATTTGACCATACTATACCATACATTCAGCCTGCTTTGAAAAGCATCTGTCCTCCTCCCTGGGAGATGGCTGGGGACAACTATGAGCTAAGACAAAGGAGTTAAACAAGGTTTGGCAGTACTCATGCAACCATCTTTCGATTATCCATTTACCCACACTTCCTTTCCCTTTGGTTGCTATATTTTACTGATTACCTAAATTGTGGAGGCTTATTCACCTGGAAGTGTATGAAGTAGGACATTGATACATTTTAAAAGATGGCACTGGAGGCCTCACTTTCATGGGGGGTAAAACCAAAATATGACTTTTGTCCATCTGCAATCCAACTTTACTCAACTGCCTCTTATAGCAGTTGGGCTGACAGAGATGCATCCTCCTGAGAGTCCAGACACTAAAAATATCAGTAATGTGCATCAGAGTCTGAGTGCCTCCACAGTTCATACTCATTAAATTGATGTGGGGCTCTCAAATCCCTTCACTGCTCTTTCAGAAGATACAGACTCTTGCTTAAAAATCAGTAGGTTTACTGATTCTGGTCCATTCCCGAAGTCTCTGGGATTGGAGCCCCAGAGGTCCTGACTGAAGCAGAGATGGGTTTGATGAAGTTAGCAGGTTGGGCTGTGTACCATGGCCAGAGGAATGTGCCAGAGATGCAGGGAGATGTCAGGAGGGTGAAGCTAGGTGGAAATGTGTCAGCAGCAACGTTGAACTCCAGGCAGGGCTGCCGCTCAGCAGCAGAGGCTGTGAAGATGCAGAAGTGCTGCTTGAGGGTTGGAGGAACATGCTTTTGGTAATTCAATGGATCATGCACATGCAGAAAGTGTAGAATACACAAGTGTCCAGATGGGAATCAGTCTCTCCCGTGGTACTCCTCTGTCACCCATGCCATGCAAAGCCATGCAGAGCATGGGCAACACAGAAACAAAAACCTTACAGATTTGAGATGTGGGAGAGATCTCTGCTGCAGACTTTCACTCTGCCTTGATGCTGCACCTAAAGAAAAAGTCTGGATATCTTGGATCTGAGGCTTGCTGCCAGCCTTGGACATAGCTGAAGGTCCGTTCTGCTCACCAGCACTTCAGCTCTCAAAAATAAACCTATTTCCTATGACCACTTGGCAGGAGTGTAGAGTTACCCATGTTGCTGGAAGGGAATGGTAACTTGTTCAAAGGGGATAATGGAAGCAGGGTAAATGCCTCCCAGATGTGCAAGGAGGTAGGGCTTACACAGCACAAGGTGATAGACAGCTCCTGCTGTCTCCAGCCCCACTGCAACTTGCTTCTCCATGACCTTGCTTCTCAACTGCACTTTTTGGGGTCATCAAATGAGACAAGGCCATCCTATTTATCTCCAATTACAACATCTTTAAGCCAAGGAGTCAGACTTTTGGAGCCAAGCTGCTCAGTCACATGGCAGCCTGCTATTTTCCAACACATTTTAGGGAGACTTCATGGGCAAAAGAGCCAGTTCTCAATAAAATGTAAAGTGGGGAATGTTTGGATCACTAAGTAGAGCCATCCCCTTCCTCAATGGTGAGGACTATCACAGGGCCTTTTTCAGGCTGAACAAACCCAACTCTCTCAGCCTGTCTTCATAGGAGAGGTGCTCCAGCCCTCTGATCATCTTCATGGCCCTCCTCTGGATCTGCTCCAACAGGTCCATGTCCTTCTTGTGCTGAGGACTCCAGAGCTGGATGCAGTACTCCAGGTGGGGTCTCACCAAAGCAGACTAGAGGGGTAGAATCACCTCCCTTGACCTGCTGGCTATACTTCTTTTGATGCAGTCCAGGATGCAGTTGGCTTTCTGGGATGCAAGTGTGCATTGCATTTTAGCACAGTTCATACAGCTCACACCATTATTTCATCTGGCTGGAGTAACATGAAAATATACTGATAGCAGTAAGTTAGTTTCTAAAGCATTATTCTTCCTGGTTCAACCATCATAATAAGTATCATGAGAGGAAGAAAAAATACTGATAAGGGTAAGAAATAATGCAGAAATCGGAAGCATACAGCACCGTCAGGGTCAAGCAAGCAGTTATCAGAGTTTCCCTGGCAAGCACAGCCATACAGTAAATACCATATCAAAGAATCAAAACCAAACTATACTCCAAAGCTCATCCATATGTATGCATGCATATGTGTGCACACACACCTACATGCATACCCCTTTCTCTCCCAGGCTGAAGTGATTAACTCTCAGCCTCTAAGATTTCTGGAATCACATTTCTGAATGACCATCACACTCAGTACCCTGTACCAGTCTCTGCATCATTGTGCTTGAAATGGAAAGCTCTGTGCAAGTCAGCATGCTCAGACAGAATTTTAGCCAGAGCATCCTGCCCCATCTGTTTGAGATTAAGACCACAATGGAGCAGAGCATTAATAAATGATCTGCAATTTCTACCCTCCTCCACTGTGCAACACTAGGGGAAACAAAATATTCCCAACACCCGAATGCACTTTCAGCAACAAATAATGACAATGATTTGGTTCAGCACTAAGCACACAGGAAAAAAGTTTAATGCAGAATCTAAGCAACATCCTATATCACAGAGCTATTGTTTCAGTATGAAGAATTATATATAGCTGAGTCTTTTTATTATATTAATTCAATTCTTCAGCTGCTTAGACTGCTTCTGCGTATCCTTTCTAAATTAAGTTTGGTTTTTATACCTGCAGCTATGGTTATCCTGGGTATTTCCCTGTGTATTCCACTGTGAAAATCGTGATTAAGTTCATTTGTCATAAAACAAACATGATGCCATGAATGATAAATAAGCAAAGCATACTGCAGAGACTGGCAATGCAGCTCAGCTTTCTCAGTGCTCGGGGGGTGGGGAGGGTTTCTGTATCACTCACATCTGAGATTAGAAAGCTTCCTAATAAAAATGATGTCATTTCTGGCAAAGCCACAAGCCTAATTTGCAGGGAAGGGCCCAGGAACCCCAGCATCACCTCCCCAGGCATGAGGAGAAGTTGCCTTTGCTAGCTCTTGGGCAAGGAGGATGCAGCAGTGGGGGCTGCCTACCTGGCCCCTGTCCCTTGAACCAAGCTGCATGCACCCACACACCTCTTCGGAGTTCAGAGAGGGACATTTACCCCAAGCAGATATCACCTCCTGTCACCTTCACTGCATGCCTGGGAGATCCAGAGAGCCCATAAACTGCTGCACTGGGGTTGTAGACACACCCCCACCGCTGCTCCCTTCCATCCCACTTGTATCAGAGGGCAAAGGGGATCAGTGTAACATTTACAGATGGATTTTGTTAAATACACCTCAGGATAAACTATCATATTGGACAGAATTTCACCAGCAACCATGACAAGATCCCCAGCCCATATCCAGCTCCAAGCCAACAGCAGTTGGCTGGGGTCTCCCACCCCCCAGCGCGGTACCATAACCGGCAAGCTGTGGGCTGTTTTTCTAGCCAGCTTTTGTGTCCCAGACTTCAGGACATGCTAAAGCAGCCTGGCCCACCTCCAGCACCCTGATAGACCCTGATGATATCCAGGGCACAGGCAATTGGAAATCAGGCCCTCAACTCTGCTGGGCACCTAAGCTCTGGGCTTGCTTGCAAGCTCCCTGTCCCACTACCCTCATCTTCTGGGTGCTGCCTATTTTATTACCATCCCTGTATTTCAGCACTTCAAACCATGGAATTGAAGCCCATTTTCCTCATCAAGATTATTTAACTCAGGATAGGTTAAGTGCTAAGGTCAGATCCCAGGAAGCCTTCAGTGTTTTGTGACACCCCTGGCTGGAAGATCAGGTGGATGTGGGCTGCAGTCCTCAGTCTGTGTTGCCCTGCTCTTGCTTCCAAACTTTGTGCTGGAGTTTTCCACCTCTGTAGACTTGATCTGCACCAACTTGCTTACTTCTGCAAAGCCCACAGGTCCTTACTCAGACCTCTTAATTGCATGTTTAACATAAAACACAGGAGTACCCAGAATACAAGCCCATGCTTTGCCATAGCAAATAGAAAAAGCTGTGACTCACAAGCTAAACTGAGATCTTTACTGCCTATAAATCAATCCTACTCAGGCTCTTCCTTCTCCAGTTCCCAGCCCTCCCAAAGAACTTTCTTGCTGTCAGGTTATCTCTGCCCTCTGGCTATTTCTTCACCTAGCATGCCTCAATAAAAACGTATTTTTTTCCATTTTCACTGCCCTATTGTTCCAGAGATCAGCAGGTCCATTGACATAATGTTTTCCACTAACCTCACACTACAAAGTGTCTGTGGGAAAGTAATGGAAGATCGGCAAGGAGAATTGTAAATATGCTCAAGTGACTTGTACCTGGGGTGCTGAGAAACACATATATCACACTTATTGTTGTTCAGTCTCATGTGCTTGCAAGTAGAACATCTGCACTTAGATAACGTAAGTCTGCAGTGGACTCAGGGACACCTTATCTAGCCGCTTGAGAATCCTGCCCTGTTGTTAAGATCAAAGCACAGTGGGGAAACTATGCCTGCTTGAACCCTTGAAATACCAGCAGGAACAGGGAGTCCACACGCTCGCTCTCTTGCTAACAAGGACTCACTTGCTAATAAGGACTCGCTCTCACTCTGTGGTGCCTGTGTCCCCTGCTTGCATGCGTCTGCCCGGGTGCTGCTTTGGAGATTCCCTGATCCATGAGGTATCAAGATTAAATTTGTTCTTTGCCTTTCATTCGTGGTTTTGTGGTTGTTCCTGCGTCCTGCCTGCTCACACAGGATCTCTGGATCTTTGTGTTTAACACCACCTCTGGCGCTGACAAATCCTAAACAAAAAGCCTACAGGTGCAGCCAACCAAATACAGACATGCTAAAAGCAATAGCTGCAAACCAGCTAAGCACAGGAACACAGCTATCAGGATGTGAACCCATGAGAACTGCCTCCAGACCGGAGGCAGCTCTTCTTTCTTTACAGGATTAAGGACAAGACTGAGATAGGGATCACCTGCAAAAATTCAAAGCAAGTTTGTGACTTCCCCCATGGGTTGCCAGAGCACTCCCACTGTTCAACTGTAGGCTTAATCCTGCTTCATTTACTGTATTTACAAGTACCACTACCATGTTTGCTTTATTACCCTGTTCCAGGGTGGATTCAAAAGCATTCCCCATTCCCAAAAATCTCTTTGGCCAGTTCTCTTCCTAACCCTTTCAGCTTAGAAAGCTTCAGTTAGTGTCTCTTCAATACCTTTCCATTAACACAGTATTTTCTCTTCCATCCATAATGAAAGCAAGACGCAAATACATCCTGCTTCCCTCTCCAAAAGCATCATCTCCTCTCTCTAGAGCCCATCAGACATGTACTTTCTTGCCTTTCCGATACACTGATTGAGAAGGTTGTCCTCTCTCTAACATCAGAGGCAATTGCTTTAATTACATGCTGTCTGCTGTGCTCTGAGAAGCTGTAAATAAAGAACTAGTCACAGCATCACCTCATCTATAGTGTCCTCCAAAGCAGCAGCCCCCATGGTCTCTGTTTGCAGTGCAAACAGGCTGGGCATATTTTGTGCAGAGCTACCTAACCAGATCTCTTAACATAAAAAGGCTTGGGTGTCTCCGTAGGGGCACAGCTCAGCACAGTATTTAGCTGATCATGGGCCATTCCTCATATACCTAAACCGCTCTCCACACCCAGCTGCATGACGGCAGCAAACTGAGAACCAACGTTTGCTATGAACTGTATTCTACCTATAGTGATTTTTAGGAAGGAGATCTCAGTTTTGCAGGTATTCACATATTTGAGACCTAACTGAAAATTTGATGAAGCCAGTCTGAATTGTTTCTACTTAGCTAAAGCTTTCAGTCAGGTCATCTCCATCCCCTATAAGAACAAAACAGGGGAGGAATTAATAATTTTCTACAGGAATTATACCAGAAATGGTACAAAGATGCATTCTAGCTGTATCTGAACAGCGCAAAGGCAGGCAGGAAGCCTGTGCTCAGTGCTGGGAATTTTCCCATAGACATTATTAAACAAGAAGAGAAATTGCTGCTTGAGAGCAGAAGCACACTGCTCTCTTCATTCAGCCTCAGGAAGACCCACACTGAATCGATGCTGCATCTCTGCTAAGTGCAGGATGGGACTTGAATCAGAACAATTAAATGGGAAAATGCACTTCTAGGTGTAACCAAATCACTAGCAACACTAGCAAGAAAGTAAGTTAAAAAAAAGTTAACAGCCTGCTGTTCAGTGAAGGAAATACAGACAGTGATGCACTCCATCAGGCTGCACACAAACAGAGAACCGCAGCCAGGTTTGCAGAAAGTAGTAACTCTACAAGGCAGTGCTGCAGGTTTGCACACCCTTTTTCTACACCATGGAGCACTCCAGCCATGTCATAGCAGGGGCAGTCTCCAACCTGCTTCCTCACCAGTAATCTGGAGCTGTACTCACTGGACAGAGCATTCTTGCTGAAGAGCGTGACCCTGCACAGGGCTAGTCCAGGAAAGCAGTTACTCTTCCCATTTCACAGGTGGGAAATCATGAGATCGGAGATTTAAATGACATGCCCAAAGCCACACTGGGAGCTCAAGGAAGTGAATAGTCATCTCAAGTCACTACTTGCCCCACAAATGTGGACCTTCCATGTGTCCCTTCACTCATGCACAAGTAGCTGCACTCAGGAGGAGTCCTTACAGACACACAGCAGACACTGCTGGGGGTTTCATAGAATCATAGAATGGTTAGAGCTGGAAGGGACATTAAAGATCATCTAGTTCCAACCCCCCTGCCATGGGCAGGGACACCTTCCACTAGACCAGGCTGCTCAAAGCCCCATCCAGCCTGGTCTTGAACACCTCCAGGGATGGGACCTCCACAACTTCTCTGGGCAGCCTGTTCCAGTGTTTCACCACCCTCATAGTAAAGAATTTCTTCCTGATATCTAATCCAAATCTCCCCTCTTTCAGTTTAAATCTGTTACCCCTTGTCCTGTCACTATACTCCCTAAACAAACATCCCTCCCCATCTTTCCTGTAGGCCCCCTTTAAGTACTGGAAGGCCACAATAAGGTCTCCTCAGAGCCTTCTCTTCTCCAGGCTGAACAACCCCAATTCTCTCAGCCTGTCTTCATAGGAGAGGTGCTCCAGTTGTCTGATCACCTTCATGGCCCTCCTCTGGAATCACTCCAATAGGTGCATATTCTTCTTATGTTGGGGGCTCCAGAGCTGGACGCAGTACTCCAGGCGGGATCTCACGAGAGCAGGGTAGAGGGTCAGAATCACCTCCCTCGACCTGCTGGCCATACTTCTTTTGATGCAGCCCACAATACAGTTGGCTTTCTGGGCTGTGGGCACACATTGCCAGGTGCTGTTGAGCTTCTCATCAACCAACACCCCCAAGTACTTCTCCTCAGGGCTGCTCTCAAGCCATTCTCCACCCAGCCTGTATCTGTGCTTGGGATTGCCCCAGCCCACGTGCAGGACCTTGCACTTGGCCTTGTTGAACTTCATGAGATTTGCAGAGGCCCAGTTCTCAAGCCTGTCCAGGTCCCTCTGGAAGGCATCCCTTCCCTCCAGCATGTTGACTGCTCCACACAGCTTGGTGTCGATGGCAAACTTGCTGACAGTGCACTCAATCCCACTGTCGCCAGCAAAGATGTTAAACAGCACTGGTCCCTGAGGAATGCCACTCGTCACTGGTCTCCAATTGGACACCGAGCTGTTGACCACAACTCTTTGAATGTGGCCATCTAGCCAATTCCTTATCCACCAAGCGGTCTGTTAGTCAAATCCATGTCTCTCCAATTTAGAGACAAGGACGTCATGCAGGACAGCGTCAAATGCTTTGCACAAGTCCAGGTAGATGATGTCAGTCACTCTCCCTTATCCACCAACGTTATAACACCATTGTAGAAAGCAACCAAATTTGTCAGGCACAATTTGCCCTTAGTGAAGCCATGTTGGCTGTCACCAATCACCTCATTCTTATTTTCCATGTGCCTTAGCATGATTTTCAGTAGGATTTGCTCCATGATCTTACCAGGCACGGAGGTGCAACTGATCAGTCTGTAGTTCCCCGAGTCTCCCTTTTTTTACCTTTTTGAAAATGGGGGTTGTTTCCCCTTTTCCAGTCAGCAGGAACTTCACCAGACTGCCATGACTTCTCAAATATGATGAATAGTAGCTTGGCAACTTCATCTGCCAGTTCCCTCAGGACCTGCAGATGCATCTCATCAGGTCCCATGGACTTGTGCACCTTCGGGTTCCTTAGATGGTCTCAAACCTGGTCTTTTTTTACAGTAGGTGGTTCCTCATTCTCTCGGCCCCTGCCTTTTATCTTCTGCTAATTGGGTGGTATGGCTAGAGGCCTTGCCGGTGAACATCAAGACAAAAAGGTCATTGAGTACCTCAGCCTTCTCCATATCCTGGGTGAGGGTTTGCCATGTCTTTTCAGAGAGGGCCCACATTTTGTCTAGTCTTCCTTTTGTCACCAACATACCTATAGAAGCTTTTGTTGTTGCCTTTGACATCCCTGGCCAGATTTAACTCTATTTGGGCTTTAGCTTTCCTAAACTGATCCTTGACTGCTTGGACAATTTATCCGTATTCTCCCCAGGCTACCTGTCCTTGCTTCTGCCCTCTGTAGGCATCCTTTTTCTGTTTGAGATTGTCCAGGAGCACCTTGTTCATCCATGCAGGCCTCCTGAGTTTTTGCCCGACTTCCTCTTTATTGGGATGCACATATCTATTGCAGCACCATGTTCAGAACAGACACAAGGTCTTCAAAAAGGCAAGTTTTAAAATTTAAAATCCTCCTTTAGGGCATTGCTCTTGCATTTAGACAAAGTAGCAGCAATGGAGAGGGGTTTATTGAGCTTGGTTGAAGAGTGATTATAATAGGTTCTGCCCCACCCCCCGCAAAAGGAAAGCTCCATCATCATAATTTAAAAGTGGAGGTGAATGGGTTCATGCAGACATCCAAGGCAGCAAGCTCCTCACTGTAGCATAAACTTTGTAACCCACTAACCTGACGTATGATGGCAGAATAATAATACCTAGCTCTTAGTCCTTTTCATCAGTAGATCCAAGAAAACTTTCTAAACACTGGTTGCGCTAGTGTTTGTAACTGCCAGGAGAATAGGAAGAGAGCAGTGAGAGAGCTTGGGGGTTGGAACTAGTTGATCTTTAAGGTCCCTTACAACTCTAACCATTCTATGATTCTAACTAGAGGTCTTTGCTCAGTCCCAGAGCTATGACATCATTAGCATAAGTGAGACTTGTTGGGAAGAGTCCTGTGACGGACAGTTATAGGCTCTTCGGGAGAGAGAGGCAGGGCAGGCAAGGAGGAGGAATAGTGCTGGATGTAAAGGAGGGGTTGGACTATACAGCACTTGCAGCTGAGGACGACGTGGTTTAGAGCCTCTGCATAAAGATTAGGGGAAAAGCTAATAAAGCGGATGTTCTTGCAGGTGTCTACTATGAATCACCCAGCCAGGATGATGACACTGATGTATGATTCTAGAAGGAATCAAGGGAAATCTCTAGGTCACTTGCCCTATGTCATCCTTACAGGCAACTTCAGCTTTCCAGCTGCTCTTTGCTGTTCTGTTAAACTGCCTTTGTCTCAGCCCACGAGTTTTGCCTTTTTCTTCCAATTCTCTCACATGGTCATGGGGGGTTGAGAGAGCGGCCACCTGGTTCTTTATTGCTGTCTGAAGCTAAACCATGACAGTCTTGCAAGCACTTCGTTAGTAAGAGCAAGACTGATTTGCTCTACATGAATTCTTACTCACAGCAACCTTTACTGAGCACATACCTGAACACTGGTGTGCACCACCACCATTGAACAACTTCCTTTGGAAGTTTGGAAACCAATCAGGAGGACTTGAGCAGTTCCAGCTCTAAGCATAAGCCCTACACAGGCACTTATGATAAAGGTGAATGTGACTGTAGCACAGGTATTCATCACTGGGAGTTCAGTCTCCCCTTTGCACAATATTGTGAAAAAGGAAGCCATACAGGTGCACTTTGGCTTAAAACAACAATATTTGCTACCCACAAATACAAGTGTCTGGTAACACATAGATATCACTGCTCTGTTGGGCTCTGCTAACTTCTGCAGAGAGGCAGAGTCATAAGGAGTGCCTAAACCATCTGAAGGGATAAATCCCAATTGCTTAGTGCAGAGCAGTGAAAAGGAAACAGATTTTTTTCTTATCATTAAGATAACATAATCTCTACTGCCCCCCCCAAAACCCAAGAGCAGAACTAACACAAAGCAAAAGGATATTCTTCTTAACTTAATACAAATATTAGAAACACAATAACTTGCTTTCTGGGTGTGGCTTATTCTCCATTGTCTGCAAATAGATGTTATTCAGTTAAGTAAAACTAGAGTGACAACTTTTAAAATACTAAAGTCAGGTGAGGTGTGTACTATCCTTAAAGCAAAATATTCTGGGTTATAAACTTATACAGGATCTCACAATTACAGGCTCCCTAGAAACATATAGTATTTCCTCTTATAATGTGAAACCATTGCTCCTTCTAGCCACGTCCCCAGCTAGTAGCAGGTAACATAGCAGAGTCTTAAAATAGATATGGATGTAGGACACACTCTATTTCCCAAGGCAAACTATGGGCAAAATACCATGACCATTACTAAATAAATAAATAAAAGAAAAAACACACACAGTAAACTCACAGAAAAGAAACAGGTTAGATGAAGACAGTGATAATTTGGTGCAGGTACTACCCAGCTTCTGTATCAACCAACAGAGTAACACCAGTACAAAGACACACTCAAACACCTTCCCAGTACACAGAGATGATACCACACCATGCAAACCCCAGGAAATAGCTCCTCCACATAAATCCTTAGCTCTGGTCTCTTTGCAAGCCCAGAGGCAGCTGAGGGAGGCACTCCCATTTGGGTGCTAATTAGATAAAGCTGAGATAATTAGAAAAAAGCTGGTGTTCAAGTCAAAGGGGAGCCTAGAGGGTTACAGAAGAGGAAAGCTCTAGCATACGTGTGGATAGATGAGCCCTGCTGTCCACTGAACGGTTACGTCCTTTCTGTGTATGTTTATATCACTTATGTTAACCCACTGGAGCAGCTGTTTCTGATGGAAGCGGGTAGGATATGGGATCGAGGAATTCCCTAGGGCTATGGCTTCTGCAATGGCAGCTCACACAGCTGCACAGAGAGATGCACAAGCCTATACACCCAGTGGATTCACTGGCACTCTTCACACAGCGTTAGAGATGTCGGTAGCTCTGTAGAGCCAAGCAGGAAGCCAAACTGGAGTTGCCCCTGCTGCTGCAGAGGGAGGACCAGGGAGCCGTGTCCAAGCAAAGGTACCTCTGCTTGCAGCAGTATGAACCCAAACCACAGCCTCTGAGTTTGCTGCTTGCAAAGCTGCATGGGAAAACCTTAGTCCTAAAGTCTTCTGCAAGCCCACAGTCTCCCTGCATTGAAACGAGGCACCTAAAGCTTCCAGGGTGTCTTTGTGTTCAGACACCAGCTTTTGTTGAGTTTCCTTTATCATGTTATTCTATGTAAACAATGCATTTTCCAGGGTGGAATCAACATCTCGAACACCTCGCTGTGTGCAGAGAGCCATTGAGCAGACAACCATGCTGCCTGCATCATGGACACAGCATAGTAATATCAAACGACATGGTTAAAAGTTGGATATCTGGGAAAATAATGAAGAAGAGCATGTTTCATTCCAGTGAAATAAATCATATGCATGATGCACCGTGCCTTGTGACCTGCATCTTATTTTCAAAAAAACCCAAGAAATTGTATATGTAAGTTGCTGAAATCCAAGGATAGGGCTTTTTGCAGAAGCAGCATGTGGGAGCCCCTGGCAGAAATGCCTAGCAAACCCTACAGGCTGGACAACAGTTGTACAAGTCTTTCTGTGTGTATTATCTTGAGCTAGTTTTATTCAAGTATTACACTGCCAGACTGCATTAATGGCAGAATGTTATTATCTAGGGAAGCCAATCTAACTAAATACCATGCTGCTCTAATGAGCAATTTTTCTGTATTCACCAGCAGTAAGGCTCTGTTATTGAAATGTAGTTCTCCATAATTAGCACCCACTCATCACACTGCTGTGAGCTGGTGTCTGAAAGCAAAAATAAGAAGGGAAGCCCATAAAGTTGGAAGTGCTCCTTCAGTGATATCTGTATTAGGGATAAAGATGCTCTATGATCATTTTTAGCACAGAGAAAGGAAAGGGATGGAGAAAGAAGTGAAGTTATCTTCCAAAGGATAGGAAACATCTCAACAGAGTACATACTGGGCTGAATCAATGCAGCTGTGCTTTTAAAGATGTATCTATAGATACCTATAATGTCAGGGCACATCCTCTATTTTCAGCTCTCATTTGAGTTTCCCCTCTGAGCCAAGGAATCCCAGTGGTTTTCCCCCTCCTTGTGATGAGGCTTTTGGTGGGAGACATTAGTAAATAAACAAGCCTCTATATTGCACAGTTCACCTACAGATCTTGAAGCAGTCAAAAGTTTATAAAACCTTGTTAGGAAACAGCAGCTTTAAAAGGCTCTGGCTACCCAGCTGGAGCAGGTTGTTATGTTGCTCAGAGGCTGGTGTTAACAACTTGGATGGTTTTGATCTCAGGCACTGAACGAAGCAAGAACTCTCATACTTCTTGGTTCTGAGCAACTTTGGAGCCACACTGAGGGTTACAAAAGTGCTTTGCCTGTGACACGCCATGAGGGAAAAGCACTTCAAGAAAAAGAAGTACCTGAATCCCTTTGGCTGGGTGGAAGAGGCTCTGTGTAACCTGTTGGCACTAGCACTGGTGTTCTCCTTGCTAACTGCGTGTTTGCTTCTCATACCCTCCCTACCCTTGGTCACTGAATAAAGACGTAGAAAATGAAAGTCAAAAATTATGTCATGGATTTTCCTGATTTTTAAAAGAAATTTCTTTTGAGGCTTTTGGAAACAGCAGCTACAAGAAAATTGAGCACATTTGTGGACAAATAAGCAAATATTCAACAATTTAGACACCTTTTCCCCCAAATGCCTGACTAATTAACTGCTAAAAAGCTCATGCTGAGAGAAATTATTATGTAACCAAATGTGGTAATCCTCAATACCACTTAAGAAAGAAAAAGGAAAAAACAACCTAAGATGCTTTTTTATTTTCCAAATTTTAGCTTTGAAACTTCCACGCTGTGTAACTGCTAGGGAGAAATACTGAGTTTTGCAGTCAGTCTTCAGGCATTAAAGAAGCTGCTCATCCTGGTAAGCACAGAAGGCAGCATGGCACAGCATAGCTTAGGCCACCCCAGAGCCCTGTCCTTGCTACCTGTCACCCACAGGTCCTTCCTGTGGGGCCCAGAGTCTGCCCGCCAAATGCAGCACAAGTTGGAGTGCTGATGCTCTAGTGTGGGGAAACAGGGCAAATTTCTTATGCACGGGCCAGAGCTTTCACTGGAGGTTTGCATGTGTTTGCATGTAGAACACAATGTAGTAATAGGGACCTATTTTTGTCTCTCTCTCTCCCTTTCTGCAGTTGCCTTGTGTGAAACCAACGTCCTCGAGTGCCTCCACTGTGCAACCATCTTTTGGCCTGATTTTCTCATTACTCATGTCTCTCATTTAACAGGCATTATTCTGGTACATTCATAAACATGTATTTATAACTCTATTCAAGTATACATCAGACTGCACACAATCCACCACTCAGCTGGCTTTTTTTATAATGCTGTCATTTTTACTATTTTGCTAGACCTTCGACTGTTTTAACTCCAGACCTCCATGAAGATACACAGCAGTGGGGATAAGGAAGATACAGTTCTCACACATCTCCCCTAGGATGAGGAAAAGCCTACTGATTGCTAAAAAATCTGTCTCCTTTCTTTTACTACAGCAAAACAGGGGAAAGAGGCTGCTTGTGAGTCTACTCCCAATAGCCACCTGAAACTGATTAGAGTCCTGATTGGGGGGGAGGGGCAGTTTCTCCTCGGGAATGCAACAGAATTGCTCACGTAGAACGATCACGCTCTGCCTTAACTGAGCTTGAGGAGCTAGTCCCTTATGCTGGTCAGCAGAAACTTTGTGCCCTGAAGATGGAAATCCTTGTTCTGAATGCCCATGACACAAACAGAAGGAGACACAGGGCAGCACTTGTGCCTGAGATCCTGTCTGTTTTCCCTGCCAATATTAGCTGGTCGATTAGAAGTTGTTATGTCTCCTTACCAGTTCTGCCTCGGATACCCTCGGGCTGTCACAGCTGCAACACTGTTACAACTCTGTCAAACAGCTCTTACAGTCAAGTTTGAGGTGTTAATAACGACATAAAGATTGGGTTGAAGAGGAAGGAAGAGTAAACGCATTTACTAATCCATGCACCCTTTTCCAGATCTCACTGCGCTTGCTATAAAACTTCACAGGATGATAAAGCGATCATTATACTCGGTGGGAACTCCAGCAGCCTTCAATATGGTCAGGACTCACTCATCACTTCTTTCCCAACGAGAGGAGTTTGATCCCTTCCGTCATCCAGATTGTTTCTTCCTTTGCTAAAAAAAAATAAACTGAAAGTCTTCTCTTTTTTTTTTTTTTCCATTTCAGCTACTGAACAAATAAAACCCTTTTCTTATTCAGGTCCCAAAGGCCAGCAAATATCTGCATATATCATGTGCAATCAAAGAGCACATGGCCGCTAGAGGCAGCGTTAGCTGTATGGGAAAAGTGCTCACAGAATAGACCTGTCTGTGGGGGCCTAATGGAATCAGAAGAATGAAAATAAAATTTGTTTTTTGGAAGACAAATATCTTTCACTCCCCATCACTGTCCTCACCCCTGAATGCAATTTCTATGATGAGAATTGAGGGTTACATGCAAAGGCAAAAAACATCCAATGTATGCAGCAATGGGCAGAAAAATCTAAAAATAAAGGCACCATCCTGAAAGACATCTGGATCCTCTTAGGAGAGACACATGAGCAGTGTTTACTGCAAAGCAATAGTGGCGCTTATAAATGCAAATGTGTGTGTGAATCTGAAAAAGCAATAGACTACAGGAGCAACATGAGTGTGTGGGATGCGACACAGCATTAGCTGTATCTGCTTGTATTTTTTTTAAGGATGGGGAAAGAAACAGTGAATTAGTAATGCCAAGAGAATTTAGCACACCAAACCTTGTCACTATAAGGATTTATTCTGGCTTGAGTGTTTAAAAGAAAGAAACCAATCACCCAGCTAATTTATTTATCCTTGAAGTCAATGTCTGTCATTCCCATCAAGTCCTTTGATCACCGAGTTGAGGGGTCAATGAAATTCACCTCTAATAATCTAGATCTAACAGACAATTACAATGAGATACCCTTTAAAAAAGTCAGCTTGGGAAGCTTTGTCTGCCTGCTAAAAAGCAAGGTGGGAATTTCAAGAGCTCTTTAAGGACTCTGTGGTGCTCATGAAAAGAAGAGGTGGAGCAGTAGGAACTGTTGTTGCTGATCCAGGTGAGGAGACACAGCTGCTCCCCACTCATGCTCAGCCACCGTGGATTGTAGGTGGGTTTCCTGTCCCATACAGAGCCAACAGGACATAAGAACGTCACCTGTCTCCACATGACACAGTTCTTAGGATACATAAGTGTAGGGTTCTCAAAATAGGTTCAAATTAATTTTTGTCAAATGGGCAAGCCTGACTTTCAAGCCATTGCTTCCAAAGAGAAACGCTCTTAAAAATGTAGTATGTCACTCTGGTGCACATCTAGTGCAATGGTACCTAAAGTCTGTAAAAACACATGCACTTGCACACAAGCACACAATCCACTAACTGTAGTGCACATACTATTATTAGCAATTATTTGAATTTCAGTAAACCTTAGGAGTCCAAATAGTGACTTACTTACACTCCTATATGCTGAAAGCTGAGCAAAGAAGATAGTCTTGTGCCAAACAGCTACAGTCTGAAAACACAGAGGCAGAAAGAGAAGGGCAAATGGGGAACACAAAGAAGCCCTGTCAGTGTAACTGGGACCATTTACTATTTCAGTTATGTGCACCTCAGAGGAAGGATCTCTTACTACATGTCCATAGAGTACCAATCTCAATAGTGCCTTGACCTTGATTGATGTTATAAGCTAGATATTATAATAATAAGACAGACGTTCTCTGAGTGTGCTCAGCTGAGATCCGTGGTTTTCTGAAGGCTGGATGTAAGAATCAAGCTCTGTCTTGCTGGAAACATGTTGGCAAGAAATTTGCTTAGGAGGGAACTGTATCACCAGTGCCAGACAAAAAGGCTGGATCACTTTTAACCAGACACTGAACAGCCACATCTTTCACAAACGTTGTCCCACTGTTTTCAATAGGACCTGCAAAAGGCTTGAACTTTTTAAAAGCTGGGAATTTGATTTGAATTTCCAAATAGCATATGTATGTTTTTAATCTGGATCTTCCTTACTATCATATTGTTAGTTCTGAATAAATTATCCAGAAACCTGGCACTTTTTATTGTCCCTCAGTTCTGCTTTCTGTAAATACGTTTATTATTTGCATGTTGTCACTGAACACTTAATACTCTCTATCCTGCGGAGCTATGGCAAATTGTTAGTTTGGAATATATACTCTACTCATTAGCCGCTGTGGAACTAAACAATTAACTTGCATGATGTCATCTCCTTCAGCTGATGATGAGAATAACCAGCAGCAGATTATGAATAACAAATATCCCTTTTATGAAGGAACAGCCCTGTAAAACGAAGAAAAGCATCACTTTCATATTGTTGCACTGGAGTCCGGATGATCCACCTAGCACTTGATCAGAATTTAAGCAAACACTTGTTAAAGAAGATTAAAGAAGCACTGTGAAATGATTTCCAGCTTTGGGACACAGATCAGAAGAGGACTTGATGAAGAAAAGTTTCCATGTGTTTTCACTCTCATGCATAGTACAGAAGAGAGGATGGGGTCAGGCAGCCTGCACACAACGCAGGGCTGCAAACTCTTATGCTGTGCCTGGTTATGGGAGAGGTGTGTGGTCTTAGACACCCTACTTAATTTCTCCATCTGTTTATTCAGTTGGCCCTGATACTTCCACACCTGCTATGGGAAGAGGCAGCATGTGAGAATTATGATCCGTATGAAAATGTTGAAGAACCATACAAAATAGGGGCAGTTGCTTATTTCAAATATACCAAATGCTAGGAATAAATTAAAAGGCTTCTTCTATTTCCAATCCCTTTCAAATATGGACATGTACAGAAACACAGACTTACTTCCAAGGTAATTACTTGCAGAGTGAATTTGACCTTGCCATAGCAGCATAAGATGAAATCTTTAAGCATGAGTTCTGCAGGATGTCAGATTAAATGACATGATGTTTTCTTCTGATTTAAATACATGAGGGACCATCTCCTTCCACCAGCAATCCTCCATCCATAAAATGTAACTGATCTTTGGCTTTGCTCTCTCTTTTTTTCTCGTTTCACATTAAGCTGCTGCGGTGAGAGGAGAAGGCCACATGCTCATCTGCCTGCACTTCTATCTCAACTCTGCTGTATCCCAAGCGCCCACAGTCATGCACAGCAATTCCCAATGTATTTTCAGTCATCCTAGATACCTTAACTCACCAGGAAGGTAACTACAAGTTTGAGTTCTGTAATCTCCCAAGCCAAGGAGCAATGCACTAATGCATTAAGGTGTCTCTGTAGGATACCCGCCACAGCACACTGCTTATTGCCTTTCAATAATAGATGGATCGAAATCTATTCACTTGGTTCTTAAGAAGGAACATTTTTGTACTTTGATATTTTACTTTATCATAATGTCAGCATCCATTAAAACTACAGACTTTAGCATATCATTGTCCATCTGTAATACAGCACAGGGTGTCTGATCTTCAGTAGATTATTCCCACTTATGGTGTCAGTCCCAGCCCACAAGCCCCAGGTAAATTGCATCCCTGTGGACATGGTCTTTTCATCTTTCTGCTCTGTGGCCCCTGGTTCAGTCCGTGGCTCGCAGCAGATGTTGCAGTGAAAGAGCAGTGACAGGAGTGTCCCAAGAAGGACCCCTAAAAGTGCACTGGGAAACTTCAGAGTCCTGATGGCATGTGTGACTCACATGGCTCATGTCAGCAGAGCCACATGCTAAAGACGCATCAGAAGTCTGAGGCATCAACTGGCTATTTTTAATTTTCACCTTGAACTGTAAGAGAAGTTACAGATGTTTGTGGCTTACAGGATTTGTCTGTGTTCCTTTGACCCTGCAGGAGAAAAGGGCCACTACTGCACTTCATGCTGAGGGCAGAATTTGGATGATACGTTGCAGGAAGATGGACTGAAGACACAGTACTGATTCCAATATATGTGTGCACGATGCATCTAGCAAAGGAAATAGCTGCTCTGTGCAGGGCATGTTTTGATGACAAAAGAAAGGAAAATTCCACCCAGGTATCCTACTAAAACTCCCTTCCCAGGTCACATATCCGGTCACATATCCGGTCACATATCCCACTTCAGACTTACGTACAATCTCAGAGCTGCCTCCCCTGTCCCTTCGCCCCCCCCCCCCAAAAAAAAAAGGATGTTGGTTTGACTTAATGAAGTCGAAAGGGAAGTAAATCCTGACCCAGCTCTTGAAAATTGTGCTGGGGTACATCCATATAAAAAACTAATGTGTGAAACAGCCCTCAACTACTTATGCATGAGCAGTGTAGTGGTATTTTGCACAAGGGAAGAATGGGCAGTTTCCATAGCAGGTCACTACATTTTGGTCTGTTTAAGAGGTCTGCTACTGTTTGAACGACGTATGTTATTCATCTCATATATGCAGTCAGCACCACAGCCACATTGTATTGTTGCTCGAGCAACTAACACTGCACTCCATGGGCAGTGGCACTAGAGAAATTATCTCTTTTTGGTTTTCCTACTTGCTTTAGTTTTTCAGCCTCTGTCAGTAGAAGCTTTGGATACCCAGTGCACTGACAGCAGGTGTTTATCTGAATATGCACTGTAGACACAGTGGATATTTCTAGATATCCAGGGGCAATAACAGAGCTGTTGCTATAACCTACTGGGATGCCAGGGCCATACAAGTGTATCAAATCCCCTAATTCTCTTTGGACAAAATTTCCAGGTGAGAAAGGAGGCTCAGCTCAATATATAGATGAGATCTGCCCTCTGTGCAAGCCCTGCTCTGGCAGCCTCTGTCCCCAGGGATCTTGCCCTAATTCTGCCCTAATTACTGAAAGCTGAATGGTGTCTGGGGTCAGGCAGAAAGGATGGCCGGAGGGATCCAGATGGATTGCTCTGCCCTACATGGCAAAGCACTCCTGGGAATAAGGAACACTGGTTTCTATTCCTGGCTCTAGAAAGCAATAGAGCCTCTCAGTGATGAACAGCACAATCCATGGCAGGGATGGGCAGATGTCGCCTGCTCACTTCAGTAGCCAGCTCACATGTGATTTTATTCTGTATTGGTTTTTAAACAAGGTACTTTTTGCTGGAAGGACAACTTAAGCCAGGATTTTCTCATTCTTTCTCAGGCACAAATCTTACACTTAAATAATGAGTTCATCTTTAAAAGAGCTACAGTAGGAGGCTTTAAAATGACTCAATACTGTATTCTGAAAAGAACTCATGGATCGCTTGTGCCTTAGAACTATTTATACGCTACCTGCCAGGGAAATTTACAGATGAACGAACTAGCAAGAAACATACTATTCAAGAGACAATTTCTTAGGATCTGGAGTCAAAAAACCCCACATAATTACATAAGGGTTCTGGTTCGGAAGGCTCTGCTCACTGGAGAGAAACTGCCCAACATCATTTCTCTGTGTGCTGCTGATGAGGGGCTCTTCCCTATGCCAGAGAGTCACTACCAAGCAGGCTTGGAATCCAATACATTCTAACAAATTGTTATTGCAGCAACATTATCTGCACTATAGCTGTCATGCAACCAGGTTGCAAAAAATGGAAAAATGCATATGCACATAACTGGTTCATGGCCTGTAGTTCTTTTCCAAGGGTGAACAGTAATAAACAAAAGTGAAAATCCAGCACGCTTCCTTGCACTACTCTTAATAGTGCACCATTAAAGGCATCATTTGGAGGGGCGTGGTCTCTGTGTGTCACTTTGCTCGCCACCAATAACCTTAAGATTTTCTCCATGGCCGAAAGCTGGCTTTAAACATGCTTGGTGCAGCCTGCAAGATGCTAGAGCAGCACAGAGGGAAATCTCGGGACAGGTGGAGAGGCAACACTGAGACACCCAGCTCCAAGATTAAGATGCTGACAGGTGTCTTGGTTTAAGTTTACATACTTATTTCCACTGGTTTTAACAGCACCAGAATTAATGCAAGGCATGTCTCTAAATCCCCCTTCAGGATGGTACTGACAGCCTCAGCCTGGGCTTCCTAATTAGCAGTTCAGTCCCTGCCCAGTAAGTGAAGGCAGGGGCTCGCCCACACATCTACATTTGGCACAGGGAAGAGATTAATATCCTGCTGACACCAACGCAGAAAGCAGCCTGGGATTGAGCATTAGCATGTAACTGAGGTTTCAGTGCGGCACAGTTAAGGGGAAGTGCAAGAGGCACGTTGCATTGGCAAAAGGAGACCTTTTGGGGATATCCCCTGGGAGAAGGGGCTCCCCACACCTCCCACTACATTGCAGGGAAGTCCTTGGAGGTTTCTTCTTTGTCCTCCTCCTTCTTCTCCTTCTCCTCCTTCCTGCAGGACAGACAGCAGGGCAGGGGCTGTAGTGGCCTGGGCTCCCAGGTTTCACCCCAGTCCTGAGCCCACCCTGGGCTGCTGCAGGTCATGGCTTGGAGACAAAGGCCTCAGGTTTTGTCCTCATTGCCATACTTTTGTCTTTTCTCAGGGATTTCCTCTGCTTTAGGGAAGGGTTGTCGCTCTTCACCATGGATCCTTCCTTCCTTGGTGGTTAGATAGGCTTGCTGCACAGCTTCAGCTAATGCTTGTATCTCTTGCCCCCACAGGTTTTACCAAGTTGCAACGTTGCTAACCTGTGTGTTCCCAAACCAGCAGTTATTTGTGTGTGAGCTCTCTGCAACCTACTTAATATGCACAGGGCTGTGGAAATGATGCTTCATAATCTCTCTTTAGGCAGCCACAGAGCTCTGGAGAGACTGGGCTGGGACAGCTGAGGGACTGAGGGGCACTGATCCACTTAACAAAGAATAAAAACCATGCCATTTACCAGATCAGCTGCATAAATATTGCACGAGCTGCAGACACAGAGGTCATCCCTGCATCTTGCTGAGGCAGGCAAGCCTGCTGGACTGATCTCTCCTGATGGGTAAATGGAGGCTTCACTTCCCTGCACCACTGCCCATGGAGGATGCTCTCCTGACAGCTGAAAGTGCTCTCTGTGGCACAGATAGCCCCAAAACCTCCATGCTCCTTCCTGTCACTGGCCACCCACTGGCTCTGAACAGTTCAGGAAATTTCCTGTCCTCTCAGCCCTGGACTAGGGTTGTGGGAGGCTCAGATTTACCTGCCTAGCCTTCCCTCCTGGTCCCGCAGGAGAGCATTTGAGGGTGTTTGCCACTAGGGAGGTTAACAAGGTTCCTGGCATGCTCAGCTACCTAGAAAAGTTGCTAGTTAAACATCTCAGGCATCTCTAGAAACCTCCATCCCACACAGAGTCATCAGTCAGGGTCTGCCACCTGCAAAGATGCAGTGTGCAATGAAGTGGGTGGAGGAGGAAAGCAGTTCCAGGACCGTAAAGCCCTGCCCTGCTGCGCAGTCCCCTGAGCTGCAATGAAACTCCCACGACAACAAGAACGGTGGTCAAAAGGCACAATGAGGGCAAAACCACTACAAAATTATGACTTATTTCCACTGTTCTCTTTTTTATTACTGCTGTTTAGCTCCTTGCAAATTGCAGAGGATCTGGCAGAACTGCTGCTGGAAAATACACTTTTTCAATTGAAAAGAGTGGGAAAAACCTCCTCCCTTTGTTTCATGATCAGCTGTTCTGATTTTGTGTTTGACAGAATCCTTCTCTCATATAACTCACCCTCTCAGCAAACTCTACAATGGCCATGTTTTAAAGTCAGCAGAATCATAAACTCATGCGGACAAGTCCCTTCCTATCTACACCCTTTTACACTGAATGGCAGGAAACCAGCCGAAAAGACAATGAAAAACAGTTAATGTAACATAGTTTCCCTTTAAAAAGGTATTAAAAAAATTTCCTTAAGAACACCTTCCCATTAACCTAAACAGGAGCAGAGCAGAGGGAATAAATGTTAGTGGCCAACACTGCAGGCTCAGCTACACAGGCAGGCACTTAAGCCCACGTCTGGGCTCTGCCAGGGAACCGGATCCATTCGCACAGAGAGCAGCACCCCTGGGCCATGTTAGTTCTTGCAGGATTTTCATGATTGACACCAGACATGGCTCCTGAGGATGGCCAAGGGCCAGACTTATCTCAGGCTCCTCAGCATTTTTGTCCTTTAAAAGGTGAACTGCAAAGCAAATCTTCAAATCCAGAGGACTGCAAAAATAGCAGCATCCCAGCAGGGTTTCCCTGTCTGCCCTAAGGTGCCTGGCTATTTATAGAGAGAAACACAAAACAGAGAGCTGAGGGGTTTCTACGTGCTGCTATAACCCTTTGGCTCCAGAGCGCGTTGAGGCAACAAGGGCTGAACCCCAGCAGACCTTCAAGGTCTTGCTTGTTGCAGTATCTTACTTGTGCATCACAGTGATGGAAAGGCAGTCAGAAATGTAATGGGCAGTCAGACACATAATGGTTGTTATCAGATGCTCACAGTCTAACAGGGATGGAGGTAAGCACCTAATAACGTAGAAAATAAAAGATGCAACTCCAGGCTGGACTGTGAGTTTTTATTGGGTCAAAGCCTTTGGTTTTTCCTTCCAAACACGACACAAGTTGCAAACTAATAAAATGGAAATTGCTCTGGGAAGACTGTCGCCCTTCCTGCCAGGGGTTTCTAACCCCCTTTCCTCTCCTTGTCCTGCACTGTGTCTCAGTGTGCTTTCAACAGCCCTAGATCAAAGAATTTCCATTTTCTGAGCAACAAATACCTGGAGATTTGGGCTTCTGGGAGCAAACAACATGAAAAATGTTGTGGAAAAGGTCAACATAAAGTCATGGCAAATATAATATGTTTTTCAAACACCTCCATGAGCTTTCCTCATTATGGACAGGAGAAACATTCCCTTGCTGTATTTACAGGGATGTTTTTTGATGCCCGTGGAGGCTGCCAGGGCAGTGACCCTGTGCATATTATGAGGTATTGCCATCTACCAACCTAGGAGTCTCCCTGGCTTCACGTAAGAGCAGGGACAGGGGAGAGGATCAGGAAAATCACCCTTCTCCAGGAGTGCAGCTGTGACTGCTGGAGTGGGGTTTTGCCCTCAACTTCAGCATCCCAGTGCAAGTCCCCTCACACAGTTCAGTATCTTCTGGAGGACGCACCTTTCCACAGTTTATTTCCAAACGCAGAAACAGCAGCCAATTCCTCTTTTGAACAGATAAAGAAAGCAGCAGAAATATTTCTGAAACTTGCTTGCAGGCCCCAAGGGCCACTTATTTTCCCTAGTTTATCTTGCAGATCCATTTAACTATTTCTTGAGCCCCAGGTGCCTGCCTGGACGGGCTAGGGAGGCAACACAAACTCTGTTCATGGTTGCAGAGGAAACCCTGATGTCCTACTCAAGAGCCTGTGCTTTCAGCTGAAGCCACTCCCATAAGGGAAATAGTATTGTACAGGATGATCTGGGGGGGTTGTTATCATTCAGTAGAGACACCAGTAAATATGAAGTACACAACAGTGTCCCTGAGCCCCCTCCTGCATAGGAGTTCTACCAGTTTATAACAGTCAAAAATCAGGCCTGTGGATGGTGGATACCTTTCCATTCCTGGCACATGTGTCCTCCCTACCACCTGCCCGATGCACCAGCTGGCCCAGCTTTGTTTAGTGCATCTTCCTGTCCACTCTCAATTTGTCCCATCTGCTTTCCAGGAGGAGCTCTCCTCTGCGTAACCCTGCCTGTCACAGCAGATAACGATGCTCTTTTCCCCAAGAGACAGATGGAAAAGAGGGAAGAGGGAGGCATCTCAGACACGCTGTCATGGTGTCAGAAGGGGCTGGGTGTGATGAGCTGGTGAAGAAAAGGGCTGTCTGACACCAGGGCTTCGCCAGCCAGCAGGAAGGCACCAACGGGAACCCTGTGACTCATTCCCTATGTGGGGAGTTACAGGAGCATATGAGGGGATCTCCAGCTGATGCTCAGGAGAGAAAGGGAGGAAAAAACGAGCCTGATGAAGTGACAGGCCCAGCAGAAGCAGAATTGCAAGGTTGCTTGCAAGTAGGACAAGTTTGGATACTAGGGATGACCTGCAAACATCACATCTCCTTGGAAATGGCCTGGATATAAAACCACATATTAACTCCTACAGTAATAGAGCATTGTGCCAGGGGCTTTATTTTCCTACTCAGAACATAAAGAACATCCTGGCTTCAAGCATAGCATTAAAAAGAGATGGTGAACACTCTCCCACAATGCACGCAGCTAATTTTACAGTAGGGGGAAATGTATTCCTGCTCCCAGCTGGTGAGGAGCTCAGCTAGAGAAGTTGGTGGCCTTCAGATTTTATCCTTGCTGGAATAATCCCGGTTTCATAACTAAGGGATATAGCTGACAAATTTCTCAATTTGCAGATTAAAGAAAAGTCAACACCAGCTTAATCTGCTGCTGCAACAGGTTAGGAGACAGAGTAGCTTGTAAACAGTATGAAATTAATACGCAGATTTCCATGCCTGCAATCCAAAGAAAACAGAAAGGGGGGACCAAAAGCCTGCCAAGCAATTGCCAAATATTTCCTTGGAAAAATCAAGACAGGAATGTAGTAGGGAAAAATCAACAGTGTGCAAACTGTGAGGGATCAGATCTACCTTCTGAAGGACAGGCTAGGGGCAGAGAAGGCTTTCGGAACAGGCCTTTGCAAGTCCATGGCCCACCTGAACTCAAAGAACCAGAGAAGAGACCTCAGTGGAGCTCTGCTGGCTTACAGTGGCCAAGGGCTTGGGTCTGCCACCCCACATATCACCCTTCGTACTTACAGCAAAGCATGGCCCATGCGGGGGTGGCAGAGATATTATGGATGTTACTGGAGGAACATCTATAACATGTTGGTCTTACTGGAGGAACTCCAGCAGAGATTTTTAAAGGAAACGAGAGATGCAGCCTTGTGCAAAAAGAGGTGGTAAATATCTGGTAAATGTTTCTGCTTTATTTAAACCTCCTTTCAAAACACATTTAGGTCTTAACAATAGGCTTCATATTTTGTTCAGGATTCAAATACATGCTTTCTTCCACTCCACCCAATTAAGGGTTGCTGGAGTTTCTCCCATTAGAAAATGCTCTATTTTGTGCAGATAAATGGCACAGCAGATTATGTTTGGGGCAGGCTGTATTAGGTTATTTAGGAAATTAAGGCTCAGGAGCACAGCTTGACTTCTGGAAAACTGCACTCAAGAGTGAAATGTTATACAGCAGGGCTGACACCTCATGGCTTCTATAAACCAACGGCAAAGCACAGTAAAGGTTTCTGGCATACCTTCATCCCTCTGTCTGAAAAACCTTTGTGTGCCATTCCCACGCTCCACCTCACCTACACTCTCCATGCAGTTCTCCATACCAGAACCTCTTGATGAGTGTCCTCTTATTTCCTAAACCTTCTACAGACCAGTTACCATCATAAGCAGGAGGCTGGCTGTTTTCTTAAACCCATTCACCCTTTGCAAACTGGATGGTGGAAAATGTCCAGCTTGTCCTCAGGCACTTCTGCATTGCCCAAGAACACATTGCACCACCACAGCAGCATAGCATTAAGCCTCAGCTACTCAGTCCTGCTGAGGGGCTTATTTTGTCCAGCTATGCAGAGCACTGCAGAAGGTCAGCTCGCAAGGCCAAGATGGCACTTCCACAGAGCATGGCATTGCCCAGGATGGATGGACAGATGGCTCATCCATAGTCCACTGGTTGCTACTGCCTGGTCTCAACTGCTCCTACATCTCAGTAACATCTCTCTTACCATTTCCCATTCTCCCTCTGTCTGGAGATCCTGCTTTTGTCTCTACATCATCTGCAGCACTCACATCCCCACTGTGGCATTTCTGCTGGGGCCAGGCTCCCTGGCAACACCCACCCCACATCACACTCTGCACCTTGTCCTCATATCACAGCACTTGCCAGAAGGAGTTTCTCCTAAGCTAGTCAAGGCCTGAGGAATGCAAAGTCAGTACTTGATGGTGAAAGTACATTCTGCATCACACCATCTCACACACAGTACCGTTGGAGTCCAGCACACCCACTTAGCTCCCCTTGTGCAAGCAGCTATTAACTGAGATAGATAATGATGCTTCTTTTTAATTTCCTGCCTTGCTAAAAAGTTGTAACAACCTCATGGTTGAACAGAATAGCAGAAGTGGTGCACATTGCTCGTGGAAATTAAACCAGAAAATAAACAAGCCAACCCACAGCAGGAGAGATGCATCAGCCCAGAAGACTTGCTCTTCTCCCTTTGCCTTTGTCCAAACCAGACGGTGTGAGCTGGGTCCCACCACTGTGCAACTGGAGCAACACTCAGAGAGGGCAGATTCATGGCCAAACGTCTTTTCCTCTGGAGAAATCAAGATTTCTCAAGTGTTAATTGAGTTTTCCACCCATGAGCTGATAACACCGCACATGAGCAAACAAACATCAGCACTTTTGTCACTACCTTGACCTTATTCTGTTATCACCACCCATCCGCACAAAACGCTGCTGGCAAAGAGCGCCAGCTCTGAGAGGCAACTGTTACTCATCTCTGATGATGGGGAAGAGAGGGAGAAAGTCAGGAAAAAAGACATGCGCACAGGTCTTGAACACGTTAGCGTTTGGGACAATGGGTGGCTGTCCCCATTTCGGTTGCCCGGAAAATTGCCTCACATAAAACTCAACCCTGCACCTTCACCTTTCTCCTTAGCTTCAGTCCAGCTTTTCACTCCTATAAAACAAGAAAAAACACTCCATGCCAGCTCATTCCTCCTTGAAACCAGCATCAGTTTCACCAGTGTAAATCTCTGCTTTACCCTGCTAAAAAATTGAGTTTGCAGCACAAATATGGGATATGGGATCTCCCTGCTGCACTGCTAGAATCAAAGATTGGTGAGATTTTGGGTCTCAATAGCTCGTTTGGTGAAAAGCTCAGGCTTGAGACTTGATCGACCCCAATGTTTGGAATTCTGCCAAATTCAGGCAATTTTAGCTAAGAAAAAAGATTTTGTGGAAAAGGCTTGCATTTACTGCACAGTCATTGTGGCAAACTGCATTGTAATTTGTTTATGTTCAAACAATGTCTTTTGCCAAAGCTGACTTTTCATAACAACAGTAAGTAGTTACCAAAGTGGAGTGAAAGGAATTGGCAAGAAGAGAATTAAACACCTAGGATTTAATAAAAACAATTTTTGTTTGTTTGTTTTCCTGAGGAAATTGAAAATTCCTTGTCTCAGGCTGGCCTGCAGAAATACATATATTTTTAATTCATTAATTCAGTTTGTGAACCAGGAAGAGAGAAGGGAGCACTCAGCAGAGCAACAAGACACCCAGCTGGGCTTGAGAAGCAATCCAAGCCCTTTGTTGGTGGAGAAGTGCCTCAAGGCACAGCAGCCAACTTTTAAAATAGTCCTAATTACCTTTGTATTTATAATGGGAAAACAGGTGGAAGTGGTCAGGAATAATAGATATAAGCACAGCAGAGAAAAAGGTGATACAGCTGATTCTTAAAAGTCATAGAATCACAGAAAAAATCAGTATGGATGGGACCTCTGGAGGTCTCCAGTCCAACCCTTGCTAAAAGCAGGGTTATGTCAAAGCTAGCTCAGGTTGCTCAGTTTTTTCCTTCTATCCACCCTTGGCTGAATAGAGGGAATAATCTCTTCTCTTGACTCGCTGGCTTTGCTCTTGCTCATACAGTCCACACTGCTCACTCCAGCTCAACTTACTGATGACCAGAACACCAGAACTTTTGCACATCATTCTGACAAAACAATTGCACCATGTGTTTGCAATATACACATGTATGTTTGTGTGAATAAATGCATTATTCAGATTAAGCTAGCAAAATTCTAATGAATTTTAAATTAATAAAGTCCAATAAGATCCTAAGACTTGCAAAAATTCTACTCACTACTATTCACTCCCTTTATAGGAAGTGATTTGCTTTCAGTGCCCCGTAACAGATTTTTGGCTTGCTTTCAGTGATCCACGTGGCACCAGGGACATGCCACAGGGCAGGACCAGGAGTGTCATGGGGAGGATGATTCAGGGCTGGAACAGGACAGCAGACCCTGGAGCCCTCCCAGGTGTCATGGACCCACGACCGTGCCACATCCTCTCCCCAGCTCACTGAAATATGAGGCTCTCAGCAGGTGGTGTTAGATCTGGGGGTCCCTGAAATGTGGTAGCATCTTGTGTTGCAAAGGTGATGTCTAGCTGGATGGGAGCATAACCTGATGATTAGAGCATCCTAAGGATATCCTCCAGAGATCCCCAGAGAAAGGCCCCAGGTGGAAAATGGCAGAAGAACTTCTCCAAATTCCTCAGAAGTCGTGGTTTTGCCCCATGGGATAATGACATTAACTATCAGCCCTACTCAAACCCCAGCATTTGAATTTCAAACTGGATGGAAGTTCTTATCAATCTTGCATACAATGAAATGAAAAAACACCCACAGTTCAACACCACTTCAATGGCATGTCTTATAAAAACAAGACCATCGATTTGTGAAAGAAACATTTGTTAGAAAACATATTCATTGCTTATTGTAGCTATTCAAGGGTTATATAAAATGGATATGTTCCTCTGTAAGTGTGGAAAACAATGTTACCCCAAAGCCATATAAGAAAAATCTAGGGAGCTATTAAAAGAATTAATTTTGTCCTTAACTAATCATAGTGGTTGATGGGAGAAAACTTGAAAACATTTAATAATGAAATATTCAGCACAGGAAAATTTTCATGCACTCTTTCTTTTCTTTGCTGCCTTTTATTTCTTTGAGCTTCTCCCTGCTCTGCAATATTAGACAGGGTCCCAAATCTCTCAAGCAACAACTGCACCACCAGCAACAAGCAGAAACTAAGAAAGCTGATTCTGCTACCAGCTCAGCAAGATTTTGCTGTGGTGGGAACACAAGCTAAAACTTTCTAATCATGGGTGCCTGGAGTTTGCTCCTCTAAATAAAGTCCTTTCTGTAATAAGGTTGTAGCATTCTCAGATGACAGCAACTGGAAAAGGAGTTAAGCGTTCCTAGCACTTCAAAATCTCTTGCCATGTAGGTTGAGTCAGCAAAGCACAGAATATCAAGCTTATTTTAAGCATTCACAGAGTTCTATTTGAGACCTTATTTTCCTCTTTACATACAGACTGAGATTTGTAAATATTGGCAAACATGAAAATTGTGTCTTCATATTTTGTGAGAAAAACACTAGGCCGATCAAAAAGGAAACAACCATCTGGCACCACTCCTTCCAGATGTTTTCCTAAACATTCTCCATTTTTTCTTCACAAATGTGTGTTTCCTCAATACTCAAAGGACTGCCACAATCCCCTCTTGTTTATCCATGCTCAGCTTCAGATTTCCAAGCCTGTTATTTCTTTCCCTTTTTTCTTACTTAATCTGCCATTCCTTCGGTCAGGGAGTGGAATCTATTCAACAAACAGTATTGAGTTTTTGGAAAGAATTTGCCTTTTATTATGTTTGGGTTCAAGGGGTTGTGGCTGGCTTGGCAGCAGCATTTGAAAGGACAGCTTGTTAATAATTTAAACCAACACATAGACCAAGGAATTTTGGAGATATCCATGCCACCAAGATGAATTTACAAAAGTCACTTGAATTGGGAAATAATTGTCAATGTTTGGTGGAATCTCTGATGGGATAGAAATGAGTATGTTGTACCTGTGAAGTCACTATCCAAACAGATAAACTGTCACCTTTGTGCCATATTAAAAAAATCTGTAACCTCATGGCTCAAGTAGGTCAGGTATCCTGAACTGTTGCAGCTGTACTGACCTTTACAGTGTGAAAAATGGAGATTATTTTTCAATCCAGGAAGTTCACTGACTCTGTCTTACATCAGCAGCAGCTTTTGCTGCTGAGAAGGAAGATCACATATGTTGTATTTTATATTCATGAAACACCTTTAAATCCAATGAAAAAGTACTTCAGAGAAGGCTCTTCTGAACTCTGTTGTAGCTGAATCCTTTATTGAGATCTTCAGGAAAGAGAAAGTCTTTTTTCCCAAACTTAATAAGCAAACTTTTATGAAAAATTGTTGCAACAAACAACAAATGGTAAAACTACCAGTCTCCTTGCATGATGATCTTCTGTGGACCCTGTGATTCCCCATTAATGTTGCATGCAGGATGAGATCCAAAGACTGGCAGAAGACGTGGCATTGGAGCAGATATATTGGAGCTGCAACACCCACTCTTGTTCTGAGGTGAGAATTACAGCCACCCTAACTCCCAAGAGAAATCTAAATGTACAAGAAATGCAAGAAAAGCCTCCAACCTACAGCAGAGCTAAGCAAGCAGTCAAATAGGCCTTTCCTGAAGCTGGTTCTGACTTCAATAAGTAAAATTTCCAGAGCTGGACACATACATTGCTGCCACCCAAATGTGTCTCACAATGTGAATCTTTGTGTTATTTTCTTGATTTTGGTACAGAGGGGATGATACATTTTTCAGTGGCTATTACATGTTTAAATGATTTTATATTAGCTGAATCCCTCTATCATTCTCTGTCAATGCTTGAGAAGTGATCTTTTTGGCAAAGAAATGTTTGCCAAGGCCAATGACAAACGTGTATGAATCAGCATCTAGAAAAAATTGTTCAGTTCTGAAGAAAAGGTTCTGGGGGTCTTGGTAGACAGTAAATTATCCATGAGTAAGCAATGTGTCCTTGTTGCCAAGAAGGCCAACGGAATTCTGGGCTGCATAGGGAAGAGTGTGGCCAGCAGGTCAAGGGAAGTCATTCTCCCTCTCTAATCTGCATGGATGAGGCCACAACTGGAATACTGTGTCCAGCTCTGGGCTCCCCAGTTCAAGAGAGACAGGGAACTACTGGAGAGAGTCCAGCGTAGGACAACAAAGATGACTGAGGGACTGGAGCATCTCCCTTATAAGGAAAGGCTGAGAGAGCTGGGACTCTAGCCTGGAGAAGAGAAGGCTGAGGGGAGACCTTATTAATGTTTACAAGTATCTAAAGGGTGGGTTTAAGGAGGATTTAGCCAAACTCTTTTCAGTGGTTTCCAGTAACAGGACGAAGGGTAACGGGCACAAGCTGGAACATAGGAAGTTCCGATCAAATATGAGGAAAAACTTCTTTACGGTGAGGGTGACAGAGCACTGGAACCGGCTGCCCGGGGAGGTTGTGGAGTCCCCTTCTCTGGAGACTTTCAAGACCCGCCTGGATGCAGTCCTGAGTAATGTGCTCTAGGCAATCCTGCTTTAGCAGGGGAATTGGACTAGATGATCTCCAGAGGTCCCCTCCAACTCTGAAAATTCTGTGATTCCATGAAAATAAGCACTGAAGGTGGCACAATCAAGTATGTATAAAATTTACATATGAAGTATGTATAAAGTATGTTCGCTCATTCCTCCAATCAAGCATCCTCATTAAATAATCATGTGACTCATATAAGAGGCTACAATTAAGCAGTACAGGTCACATGTCAAATATTCATGATCAGATCATAGAGCCCAAATATAAAGGGAATCATTTCCAAATTTGGCTCATGAGTTGGTCTGAGGAAACGCTGTTTGCTCACTGATATTAACATAGCCAGGAAGCGGTGCTATATTTTTCAAAACTACTTTCATTGATTGTTTCCTCATCCTTTGATGAGGAAATTTTTAGTTAAAAGGATTGGCTGCGTTTTCCCAGTCATTGCAGTAAAACTGGACTATTACCTTTTTTCTTTTTTTTTTTTTCTTATTAAAACTGTTACCAAGCAAATGTATTTTTGTTTTGGAAAACATTGAAACCAGGTGTCAAGTATTTAACATTTCTTTTTTTTTTACTCTGATGTCATTCTTATTGCTTTCACTATTTTGTTGGAGGGCAATAGTGACTCTGTATATAACCAGTGCAGAGTTACCCACAGCACTGAATAACAGTGGTGATCCCAAGGTCAAAGCAGAAGCTGAACCAGCACTTGTGCATTACAGCCTCACTCTAGAGAGGATACACCTCAACAAACACAGCTCTTTTCACCTTTGCAGGGTGTCGGGGTGTATTTCTACAGCTCATGACTGCCTGGTGCAGCCAGCTTCCCCTGTAAGATGTTCCAGCCGCCTCTGATCCTGACTCCCAGCATACTCACATAGTCTGCTCTGGCTTTTGGTACCAAACATTTTACAAAGGTATTTAGTAAGATGGGCTCCAAGACTGACTGAGGAGCTGCACCAGCAGCTCCCATGCTGCCTGAGCATCTTCCTTTCAGCATAAGCTGTCTGCTCTTTAGGTAACGTGTCATGCCATAGCTGTATTGCCTTCTACCTTCTTCAGCTCAGCCAGCAATTTTCCATGTAGTACTGGGTTTTACGCTTCATTGAAACGCAGTCAGAAAACAATCAGTATCTTACTGAAGTAAACTATTAGGTTTGTCTTCACAGTCCACATTTATAAATCAATGATGCATTTTTCTGATTTTCCTTTTACCTTAATGTTCATAACAATACTGATTAGATCAAATTAATAAGACTGTACTTGCTGTATCTTTTTCCTTTTCCTACTTCCTTCAATGCAGGCACTATGCTGTTAATCTCCTACTATCACTGCACACTTCATCTTCTATAATTTCTCCCTGCCAAACCTGCATTTATTAAGAATCCTTGTTATTATTGTTTTATGCTGAAGATTATTCATTGATTGTTGCTGAAGTTCATCCAATTTAAGCCATTGAATGCTATCTTTAGGTTTGTCTGCAGAAGTCATTTCACGCCCCAAGGAAAGCAGGGCTTTTCCTGCAAAACAAACCAAAAGCTATTTTTCTTTAAAAAAAATAAATTACCATCAAAAGACACGAAAACACAAAAATATCATCTATTCCTACTTTTCTGTGACTCGTGGTTGGTGCACACTTTCAAAGGGTAACAGAAGAAGCTGGAACAGAACAGGGACTAAACTAAGGTGGGAAAAGAAGAAATTTATGTATTTCCTGCTACCATCCCTCACCTTATAGACTTCTTCAAAAAGGGGCCAGAAAGGCCTGAAAGACATCATCTAGCTCCACCACTGGCCCCAGGCAGCAGTACCACTTCCTATGTCATCTGAGAGATGTCCTTCTGCACTACCCATACAGCCCTCCAGCAATGGAGCTGCAGCCACTGCCCTCACAGCAACCTGTGTTTCTCTATCCAAAATTTTTTTCCAAATGACCAATCTGAATCTCTTGTGTTGCAGCTGAAGCCACATCCATTCCTGCCCATCATGGACCTGGAGATCAGGTTAACTCAGGCTCTTTGCTTGGATTTTCATGTACGTAAAGACTGCTCTTGTTCTGTCCCCCGGTGATTCTCTGCTTTAGCTTAAACAAACCTAGTCCTTTGAGTCTTCCCTCCTAGATCATGTTTCCCAGACATCTGATCACTCTGATTGCTCTCCTCTGAACTTTCTGCATTGCTCCTGAAGTGTTGTGCTCCATACTGGACACCACACTCCTCCCCAGGCCATTTGCTGCATCATGCACACAAACCCCACATCGCCATATCTCTTTGTGGCATCTGCTGTTTAGCAACAGCAAAACAGCACAAGCTTTGCAGCCTATGGTGGCTTGCACGTGTCTTGTAACCTTTAACACCCCAGTCCTCTGATGGACTCATCTGTGGTTTCCCATCCTGTGTTTATGAAATTGGCTCTTCCTGCTGAGATGCCCTGTCCCTGCTGAACCCCTTCCTATTTATTCATATCATTTATACAGATGGCCAAGATCATTCTGAGTTTTCATGGTCTTCCTTGTATTTTCCCAGTGCAAGATGTAGGAGCTGGGAGAGGTCGGCCAGTCTCCAAGGGTCTGGAGAGTGAAGACAGCACAGCAGGTCCTGCTGTGGCACAGCACTCCTCCTTGCTTGGTGAAAGGTTGAACAAATTTGTCTCTACCTTAAAGAATAGGGATTTTACGCCCTTCCAGTTGAGTAAAAGAAATAATTGAAAAAGTAAAATGCATTCAAAAGCTTTTTTTAAAGAGAAATTATATTAATAGCTCCAACTAAACAAAGGGTGGGGGAAGATGGTTTTGCTAGGAAAGTCTGCCTCCAGAGCTCATGAATGCAGGAGAGGTGGACCAGAAGGCACCTGCTGAGTTTCTAAACTTAACCTCCAACCACTACAAGCATCACGTTACCCTCCATAAACTGATGCGAAATCCATCACTTGAGAAATCCAAACTCTAGAGAGTAGTTTGGATTTCTGTTTCTTGATATTAGTTTTTCTCTCCATCCTGACTTCCTCTCCTCCCCAGCCTGAATTCTCCTGTCCAATTTATACAGTTTTATCCTTGTCCCTACACTGACTTTCAGTGTAGCTCGTTTCTCCCGGCTGTTTGCCCCAAGCACCAGGAGCAAATACTGCTCTTCCTCTCAACTTTCTGTTGGACAAGGTTACAAATCAGATCCTCTAATCCATCTTCTCAGAAACTGGCTTGTACCTGGCACAGCAGAGCAGTTGTGACCAGAAACCTGAGCAAGAAATCCTGCAGGCAACATGATGCTTTGCTCTCATCTAGCTTTTTCATATCTAAAGGCCACAAAAGCCTGGGGCACCTGGGCAGGAGCAGAGGACTCCTGGGAAGCCTTGGTTCTTACCTGCTCCAGTGCTTATCACCATCCAGATAAATTGGTCTGAAATTGCTTGAGAACTTCTGGAACAGCCCATTTTTTTCTAAAATGTTGGTTAAAAAGCACAGCACAGCAAGGCTGAGGATGCAACTGTAATTGCAGCTCCAAGTGCAGGGTCAGGAAAGGGAACCTGATGGCTTCTAAAGACTTCAGTTCCCATCATGGAGAAGCCTACACTGCTTTCTGCCCACACAAACTGAGAAGGGGAGGGTGTTTAAAAAGAAGTTCTTGTATAAAGCCCGAGAAGAAAGGGTCAGATTTACTGTCTTCACTGGCTTTCCTTCCCTTGCTCGGCACCAATAGGCGAGTCATGTTTTTAAGCAAGTAAGGGAGGGAACACTATATAATTATTTGAATCCAAGGACGCTGGGCAGCTGCTGGGTTGGGAACACTGATAGCTTCATGCCTTCTTCACCACATGGGTGGCAAAGTCATCTGCCATAAAGAGAGATTATAGTGCAGCAGCAATTAGACGGGCTGGACCAGGAGGCAACTTCATTTTCACCAGTGACAGAGAACGAAGGTCACACTCCTGTTGAGTGCATTAAATAAGTGCTAACAAATCTTACTTGCTAGTGCACTAGCTCTCAGAATTAATGGGCATTTTCAAGCTGATAGTAAAATGTGTTGATGTTGTTGCTCTTCAGACAGCAACGGCAAAGAATAAGTCGTAAATGCAGGGCTGAAATTATGCATGCTGACTGCAGTTGCGGTTTTCCTGACATTAGCTCGAAGTGGAGCTATTGCAAAAGAAATTCTGTCCTATGGGAAAAATTCATATGATTTTCAATTTTCTTTTCATCTCAAATGAAGGGGAAACAGAAAACCTTTCTATGGAAGAGAAAGCTCCACAGGAAAAAATGTTTAGAAATGTTGAAACACATTGCTTCAGCAAATTTAGCAACGTCAGTAGAGACGGCAAATAACACATGCTATTCCCTCTATGTTGTTCAGCTGGAAGGGTGAATGCCTTTGCAAAACATAACTAAAGATCCTTAATGTGAGTTTAAAAGTGAAAAATGGGTGGAAAAAAACCCTCTATCTTCATGCATATAAGTAAAAATAGCTGCCCTACATTTTTCAGGAGCGAGGAATGACTTTTTGGAGTCTCAGCCTGAAAGGCCCCACAAACTGAGTCACCGATGATGAAGCTGAGACCCCTTTGGAGCAGCCTGGTACTGCCTGGGTCTTAGCAGACACAGACCTAGTTCAAATGCAGCTGCTGGGGACTATTTGTAAGACCCTTCACTCCACTGTGCATCAGTTGTCCCCCCCTTTACTTCCTTACACCTCTCCAAAATGCAACCTAAGGAATGACAGCTTAGTCTTCCATTCTGTGCTTTTCACCATCTCTTGGAAAGCAAAGGATGATGTTGGCAGAGAGCTGGCCAAGAGAAAGCAAATAGAAACACACACATGTTATAAAGCAAGGCTCTAAGTACTACGGTCTTGCTAAACTCCTAGTTCCAGTAAATACCAAAGACCCAAGTGGGTTATGGGCAAGGGAAGGGAAAACTGACTCCTAAGAAAGTACTGGAGGATGTGACATTTCCATTTCCAAGATGTTGCTGATATGCTGAAAAATGCCTTTTCTGCCCATTTAGAACAGCTGGAACTTTGCTAAAATCAAACCCTCCCTGTGAAATATTTTTGCAAATCAGCACATTCTGCAGCACATTTTTTTCCCTTGCTGGGGAAGGAGGTGTCAGGAGTTACCACCTGGCTATGATGACACTTCATAGAAACAGTCATAAGAAATTCCTGAAATCCTTATTGCTGAAGCTCAGGCTTTGATTGATATAGCAGAGGGACCATGTCCACTCGCTGCTAACAGCTGCAGTCAATTATCTACAGGCTAAGATGGGAAAACAGGTAACATATTTTATACAGATGTCAGACTAAGAGAACAAGTAGTAGAAGAGGGAGCAACCAAAGCTGCATTTCTGGAGCCAGTTCACAGAACCGTGTAGAAACAGTTCAAACCATGCAGATCGCATTAGAAATTATCTTGATGACAAAGGAAAAAGAAACGAAGCTATTCTGTGCATCTTCCTACTCTTTAGGGCACAATCAGAGTACATCTTCAACATTGCTATTAGTATTCCTCCACCAAAGAAATCTCAGCAAAGCATTGAGCTCACATTTTTAAAGATGATGCTGGAAAGCTTCCCAGATTATATATTTTCCTCTTTAATGTGTATCTCTGAGGATAATGCTAATCAAGGAGGCAGTGAAAGTGGTGAAACATCCTTGGACCCAGGTTGATTTATTAACAGTGGTTGCATTATTCTCACTTGGAGAATGATGCTAGTATCCCAAGCTTCTGGAAAAAAAAATCTTGTTTGCTGGTAGGTTAACAAATACAAGTTGACAATGTTCTTGCACAGCAGATATGCCTAAGTGCATTGCACAGTATGATTAATCTCCGAAATATCAGGCATACTAGGTGCTTGATTTAAAGTAGGTTAGAAGAACAATTCATTAAAAAGCAGCAGCAGAAAGGGGGAAAAAAGAAGCCCAGACTCTGAAATCTCCTACTGGGAATGATATATTTTCTTTTCACTCTTTGTTCAGCCTTCCCTACTCAGGTTGCTTTTGAATAGAGTTTGGATAGCAAAGGGATGGTCAATCGTGTAAAAATACATGTAGCTAGATGAATATTACAAATGCCATCTTCATGGCCTAGCAGATCTACCAAATATTCCAGGGATTATACATGGTCTGTTTACCATGTCCAAAGTGAGAGCAGATTGCATATGTTTTACACAGCATAAATCCTCAAGCCTGTCTCCTTCGCTCTGACCTGAACCTCTACTACACAGCAACTGAATTATACAGGCTAATGTCAGAAAGGCTTTGAAGAAAAAAAAATCCCAAAATGGGAACTGGCTCTTACTATGATAGCTACTCAAATGATCCACTGTTATCTCCAGCAGTATTTTTTAGGGTAGGAAAAAAAAACAAACAGAAAAAATTGTGCATGACATGGCAATTCTAAAAGAGAATAGAGAACTTTGCAGGCCAGAATTAGTGCTTTTAAAATGGAATTTATGTGTATTTGGAATAAATGTCCTACTATAAAGCCAGATGTAGTCACCTTACATTTCTAAACACTGCTGCCAGCCAAATCAGGTGAAACATATGAATGGGTTTGGAAATAATTTGAAAATAGATACACTGCTTTCTAAGACTTCACTATTTTTTAAAATATTATTTTAATCCATGTATCTCTTGTGGAATTTTTTTTTTCTGATGGCAAATTTCTCAAAAAAAAAAAACTTTCAGGAAATTCAGTTCTTTTTTCCTGGCATCAGCAGAGACACGTATGCATTTTCAAAGGCAGAGTTCCTATTTCACCCATGTAAAGTAACCCAGTTTTTACTCGGTGACTCCACGTCTGTGCATGCAATTATTTGCTTGCTTGACTTTTCAGTCCTGCATGCAATGTACCCACATTAAGCACACGTGAAACTTTTTAAGTAGAGAATTAGATACCACCTACTAAAAATCTACTCCAAATTGTTCAGTGATGTTAAAATCCTAGCTTGCCTGCAACCAAGATGCCACTTACCAGCCATTTTGATATAAGTGAAAGCGATAAACCCTGTTTTCTTACATAAACGTGTTCAGAGGAGGTTGACTTCTCTGCGACTTCTCCCGACTCTTACACATCATCTTGGAGCTTTGCCTTTGGGCCCAACACCTTTCCTACAAACTAATAATGGTCTGAGAATCAGAGATTACACACACAGAATTTCAAGATAACCAGGAGGTTCTGAGAAAACAATTCTATATTCAGCCATAGTGATACTTTTGCTAGAGCAGTAGAGAAAACAGCAACAACATGAATGCTGCATTACGGCTTTTTTAAAGAACTGCAAAAGCTGCAAAAGAGAGGAACCAGCCTCAGCTTTAGGTCAGCCCCACACCAAAGGCAACTGTCTCAATTAAAGTTTAGCGCACAGCAATATTGCAGTTTAGAGTATCTATCTGGTCGGTGATGTTAGCGAACATATATAAACCTTTGCAATAAAAAGAAACAAAACCCCCCAAAATGGCAAATGTGGTACATCCTAAGACAGAGCACTAACTAGAGATGAAAAACTGGTAAGCAAAATTGGGATCCACATTTTTATAAGTTTTATAAGGGGTGGGAAAAGGCATTTCCCCTTTTACTACAATCAGTCTGCAAATAACATATGATTACTGTGCATATCATACAGCTACACCTGCACACAGAGCAGTTAAGCCTCCAGTTCAGCTGAAGTGCACATTTAATTTCCAGCATGTTGCATTGCGTTTCATTGCTGAAATCAACAGGAATGAAAATATCCTGAAATACAAAACCTTTCCTATGCATATGAGCAGCAAGTGCATCTCTTTTGCCTCTAAATTGAGGACATCAAGGGAAAGACCTAATTAAGACTTATTGTAATTCAGATCCCCCTGTACATCAGTAGTCCATGGAGAGATGGTACCTAAGAAATCTCGTTACACCCTCCCACAAAGTTCAGTAGATCAGAAAGAAGAGGAGATGCTGTGCTCCCTGAGTCTGTCGGCTACAGGTTTTCACCTCCCGCCCTGGCTGTGGCCTCGGTGCACATTCCTTGCACAAGGAGGGGGACCCGAATACAGTTGAACACTATCACAGTGGTGGCAGACTTAGAGTGACTTTTCAGCTTTGCTCAGGATCTAGCCCTTTGGCCTGCCAATGATCTTGGGATTAAAAGTATTTCCAAACAGAGCTGCTCTGCTGGCTATGTGCGTGTTGGGCTGAGGGATCCCCCACCTCCCTGGCATGCCGTCATTGGTGGGCGTAGGCACCCTCCCTACATCAGCTTTGCTACTTCCAAGTTGGGGGGCAGGACTAGGCCTGTAAAAGGCACAACTCTCTTGTTGATTGCAAGCCATAAATGCAGTCTGTCTCTCCACCAATTCCTTTACAGGTACCCCTGAGTGCTTTTGGGAGTAGTGTGTAAGGGGGCAGGCTCAGCAGAAGAAAATCAGTACCAACTCTGACAGCTCAGGCTGTCTGCAGTGCCTGGGTACACAGCTGTGCTGCAGAGGCTGCTCAGGGTGAGGATTTTTAGGCTGTTTGGTCGTATAGTCAGTGACTAACGCAGCACAGACAGGGAAAGGTTGGAGATGTCATTCAGATTCATACCTTCTGCATTTGCAACTTTAAAATGTCCATATGAAGGCTACTTCGATGGAGGGAGGGACAGCCTCCCTGGGCTGTGTTTGGGAGACAAAGCACTGCCAGCACTGGCAGCGAGAGGCTCCTGCCCAGCCCCACGGCTAGAGGCTGTGCCCTGGTGCCAGGGTTCCTCCTGCTCAGTCATGGGGCTCATCCAGAGGTGACCGCATGTGCACCCAAGACGTGGACTGATATTTGCACAGAAAAAACTTCAGAGACAAGAGAAGCACAAGATCCCCAGGGTCTGGGAGCCTTCCTGCCTGACAAGGCTGCCCGATACATTTGTTTTTTACTGGCCACAGTTCACAAACCCTTCAGTGTCTTTAAATCTATGAACAATAAATCAGCTGCAGTTAATAAATTCAGCACTGATGAGAAATAAGATGTAATTCCTGTCCTGAACTGCACAGTAAAGCCTCAAGCTGATATAACTCTGCGGGTCTGCAGAGTCACTCCGATGCAGAAAGCAACCTTCATCAAGCATCCTCCTGTGCTCCGTCCTCACCTGCATCCAAGCAAACACCCTGCTGCAGCACGGCATCCAGGACGGGAGTCACTGCTATGCGAAGGAGATGTTGGGAATCCTGCAGCTGTTAAAGGAAATTGTGTCGAAATAATCTCTGAAGAACCGGCTACCCTTTCTGATATGAGATCTCATGATAACTGGAGGCTGTATCAAGGGCAGGTGTCTCATTACAGCAGTGAAAGAAATATTCAAAGAACTCTTTTGACAGCTGTTATTTAAATAAAGATGGAAAAAACCCCTTTTAAGGAATATTAAAGTATAAAGCCAATGCTTATGACATAACACCTTCATATTTGAAAGAGACAGCCTTATGAAGGCTGTAGTAATTTCCAACAATTTGTAGTCTCCTCTGGACATACACAATAGATCAAAATAAACAACCTTATAATAATATTCATTCCAAGTTTTCAATGTCTTTAAATGTTAATTTTCACAGTGTTGTAATGAGATAGGTAAATGCTGGTGTCTCCATTTTACACCCAAGTGACCTGAAGCTAATATGTAGTTAGAACCTGGTCTAATGTGTAATAAAGACAATTTATCCATGATATATCTTCAGCTTCATTTATCCCTAAATTCAGCAAAACACATGCTCACCTTTATGCACATGCTTAAGACCATCTTAATATTTTTAAGCAGTTAAGAATGCGCTTATGTTCCATGTAATCAGGATCTTAAATACCTTATTGAAACAAGGAGGACAGAAATAGGTGATTAAGGTCCCCTCTATTTTGAATCTTATCTTACAGGTGAGTGCAAAGAATTTATTCTCACTGTTGAAGGTACACAGTTTCTTAGAGGAACAAACTGACCATAAATCAGAAGTGTCTTAAAAAACAAGAATACTAAATGTGGTGTGTGTTCCTGAGTGCTGAATCATGCCAAGTCTACAACAACACATACATTTACTTTCCCTAAATTAGAAAACTAATTACAAATAATGCTTCATTATTTGAAGCATGGTTTGCTACGTGAAGGCCTTCTTTTCTTTTGAAAAAAACCAACAACACAAGAAAAACAAGAACCCCCAGAATTCTGTAAGCAACTCCGATCTGGCAGGAAGAGAATACAACATGAAAAACAGACACAAGGACATAAATGCTACATAAAAATGAAAAAGGCTTAGTACATACTTGGCCCATTTTAGAGGTACCAACTACTCAGGAAGGAAAGTGAGGGAAATTCCTATCACCCATTTAAAAAACTCCATTCCTTGTTGATGGTGTGGACCCGCAGCACAACTCCTTGGGTATTTCAGGAACTTTGAGCCAAAACACATGTGCACAAAATACTTAGGTCTTGGGGCAAAATCAGGTCTCAGGGCCTAAAGCCTAGCCAAACGCTAGTCCTGAGCCTCACAGGTCAATCCAGGCCATGCAGTTGGGCAGCCATTCTTTCATGGGACAGTCTGTGAAGACATGATAAACAGACCTGTGGGATCTGTCCAAACTTTTCCAGAAGGACTTGAGCCAGAAGCAGCACCCAGGTATTTGCAGCGGCTGCCATCCCCAGGCAGACTGAGAGCACATGCTTAGTGTGCATGTACTGCACACTACAGTTTTTTGGGGAAAAATAAGGTGTAAGACATGCCATTGAATGGGATTTACAGAGCTGCAGAAAAAAAGAGGAAGATGTGCCCCCCAGGAACCTTACACCAGTGAGATACAGTGAACTGCCCAGCCCAGGGAAGACTTGCAGCCCAGGAAATACTGCAACACACAACCCAATGCTTGCCGCAACTGGGGCATCCAAAGCCTCTCGCCTCCATGCTGTTCTCCTGCTCCCCAACCACTCCTCCTCAGCTCCTTGCCTATAAATAAAACATTTAATTACTAAGTTATGAAGATTAAAATAAGGCAGGTGAGTCACCCTCCCTGATACTACTCTGCTCTTTCATCCACCTCATCCTCTTCCTCAACCCATTTGCAGTCCCGAAAGCTGAAGAAAATTCATCAGCATGGAAGTCAAAGTGGCGATGGAGCTACCTGCATCCCTGTGGGGAACAGGGCAAAGACAGCTGCATTTTGATCTGTATGGAGTTGAGAACTGCACTGCTGAACGGATTTTAACCAGGAGATTTTATGCACTTCCAATAGCACTTTTCACCCCCAGGTGCAGAGCAATTGCTGGAGGAGCCTAACAGGAGCCATTGCGCCTAGTTTGCACAAGTGGGAATGAAGGATGGTACATCAATATGAATTTTTTTTAGATGACTGGTTGTGTGCTGTGATGAAATGGCCACTTTGTCAAGCTTCATGAGAATTACGGGAACAGAAGGATCCAAGAAGAAATCTGGTATGTTTATGTCCCTCTCTGCAAAATCTGGTTGCATTCACAAAACCCCAGGGAACGGGGAGAGCCTTCACCAAATGATCTCCATCACCTTCACTCACACCAGTATGTCAGAGGTTTTGAAAGACTAAGCTGTGAGCAGAGAAAAAATAAATTCAATTCTTTAAATCAGGAAGGACTAAAATGTCAATAATAGAATTGAGCCAGAAGCTCAAGAATATATACTCTTCCAAAGTGAGCCTAAATCTGGCCTCAGTGGGCTAAATCTGAGCAAGATTGCCTGGCACTTGAGGACATATTTCCAAACAGCTGCTTAGGCTCCCCTGTGGCATATGCTTGGGTCAGTGAATCCACCCTATCAAGACTCTTTCCACAGCAACTTGAAAAATCAGGTTTTGGAACTCGGCCTTTACAGTGTACATGGCCTTGAGCAGTACATTGCCATAGATGCTTAGGGAGAGGGAGCTCCTGCTAAAGCAATACTTAGAGTGGGGTGGGAAGGCCACAAAATAGAGCTGGGCCAGTTGCCTTGGGGAACCTGCTGCATTTGGTTGTGCTCTGACATTCCCAAAAAGCATCAGTGCCAAACCCAAGCAGTGCAGACATACACATCCATACCCACCAGGGTGAACCACAGGGCTCTCAAGCTGCCTGAAAACCATCAAAAACCTCTTTCATGTTGAAGTACAAAGCTACCAGTAACTCACCCTCTCCAGTAACTGGAGAGAAACAATAAACTGAGATTTACAGGTGAAGTGTTATCAGTACAAACCCAGGCTTATGGTAGGAGCACCTCACTGCAGTCCCTTGCTGGCAGGGGGTGGATTAGTTCACAGTGAGAGCATGTGGGTATACAGCACATGTTTTCAAACTCAACCTCTATAAATCATGTGAATTAGAAAAGTTTTTTTAAAATGTCTTTACTAAAAACACTGAGCCTAGATAGTCCGTCCTCATCATGGAGCAGCAAGAGCCAGCACCACTTATGGTCTTGTGTAACGTGCACACCCATCAGAGCATGAAGTGCACCCAGGATTTGGTATCTCACTGCTCCTCGGCAGGGAGAGGCTGTTCCTCAACTTATCTCCTTCATCCAAGCAGCTTCTAGTCCCTCCTTCCCACCTCGCCTTGCTGGCACATACCACAGGGGTGCCATTCAGTCCCATGATCATATGACTTTCATGCCGCTGAGCCACCCCAGGGGATCTCAACCAGCCCCTGGCTGCTGCTCCAGAAGCATGGTGTTGCCATGGACACATCCCAGTTGTAATGCCATGTCCTGTGGAACTGGCCACCTCTCCTTTGGGCAGCTGGACCCCACCTGTGACCTGTCTTTGGAGGCAGCTGGAAATGGGCCAGGACTGCCCATTGGGATGTCCTGACTGCTGTAGCCAGTCTGAAGGCAAAGAGCATCCTGGTGTATCAGCAGCCAGGGGTCACTGGCAGTTCTTTCAGCCTCTGCTACAAGGATGTAGGGACATACCACTGCTGACTGTAAATCACCCTGCAGACATCCACCAATACACAAGGCTGCATAAAACTTCCCAGATCCTGAAACAGGAATCACCATTTGAATGAGCTCCTACCCTTTTCCCCCTCCTTTTCCCCCTAAACACACCTGCACCAAGGAAGTACTGTCCATTCTTACGTTTTGCCATTTCTCTAAAGGAAACCATATGTATTTATCCTGGGGAATGCCTCGTAGCGTGTGCAATATTTTTTGAAATAATTCTTTTCAAGGAATTTAAATCACTGTTGATCTGTAAAAATAAATAACACAATCTGTGACCAGATGGTGTGTTGGTTGACATGGGGCTCTCTTCACCAACATGCAACTGTTGGTGCTCACCAGCATTTCAGGACTGCTTCAATCTCCAGTCCTTGCAAGAGAGCTGCCTTCAAGATCCTCTCAACCTGAACCAAATTCATCTTTGGGAAGAAGAGAAACTCTCCATTTGAGGGAGATAAACATTTTCAGCAAAACCCAGGGGCCAAGTATAAAAGCAAGAGAAATTTCTATGTCCCTGCCCAGAAGCTACTGGGGTCAATCGTCATTGTAGCTCTGAACGAGGAAAAGCAGACATGGGATCTGCAGCTCCTTATTGCCCTCACTTTGCTTGAGAAATCTCTGAGCTTTCTACTCGTTGTGGGAATTTTTCTTCTGCAGTCCAAATCATTGCCGATTTTGGTTGATCTGAAGAACGGGGAGTTAAATCCATTGCTTTTCATCATTCAGAAACCACTCACAAGGTTTTGACACAAGGCCAGTTTGGCTCAAAGCCAGGCCCACGGCCAGCTTGAAAGTATTCCTGAGCCTTTCAACAATCCCTGGCTGGTTTTCAAACTTAAAACAAAAGCTAAGTTCAGGGAAAGTTTGCAAATTTTTAGTTTGTATAAGAAAACTTCTGTACTGCTCATGATAAATTTCCCACCATTTATTTTCAGTTATTTTCATGATGGGAGAATCTCTAAATCTCCAAAGCCTGCTCTTGCCTCAAAGAGCATAACCATGTTCTTTACTAAACGGACTGCTCTGAGAGGTGTGGAGGAAGATACAGGCTGTGTCAGGAAACTACCTGGAAAACATACCATGCAGTTCACTCTTGTTTGGATGCATTGTTCCTTGTCTAAAGTGTCCCCAGGTGCCCCACTGTATAGGGAGTGTGGTAAGTTTATGGCAGTTTATGGCAGTGTTGTAAGTTGCTGGAGTTAGGTATGTCCCGCTGGGTCCATTCCTACAGCCTAGGAACGTGCGGGAATCTCCCCGCTCTGAGCAGGAGAATTAAAGAGTTTTCTGAAATACTTGACAATTTTAGATATTCAGCAATATGACAGACCTCTTATTCAGCAACTTAAGAATATTTAGTCACACAGAGAGAACAGGGAAATTATTTACTTTTCCCGGTGAAGGAAGCAGGAGCTGTAGCTGTCTAGGTAACGTGGAAGAGAAATACAGGTGCTGCAGCCTCAAACAGAAAAAGAGACTGCATGCACACAACAGCACTGGTTGGGATGTTGCTCTTTCTGCCATGGTCAGCTCAGAAGACAAACAACCACATAACAGTTACTTCATTAAACAGGGAAAACAAAATGGGAAATGTTTAAAACACATTACTACTCTTATGATATTGCTAATTTGACAGTCTGTCAATCCATAGCTAGCAAATACCAAAAAAAGGTCTGTATTGCTCACTTTATCTCCACCTTGCCACAGTTTGACACATGCAAACAAACATGTCTAAAGCCCCTTTGCAGAGGATTCCAAAAGCCAAAAATTATTTTCATTGCTTCTCTTTTTCCTTTTCTTTCATTCTGTTTCTCTTGTTCTCTTTCTTTTCTCTTTTTTTCTCTTCTACATTCTATAAGACTGAATACACAGATCAGGTTAAGCCTGAAGAAGCCTTCATTACACTTAAGCAGTATCACAGTCATTCAACTTAATGAGGATTTACACAATTTAAGAGACCACCCCTCTTTGTTCTGTATACTAAGATTTGGCATGGCCATGTTTTCATCCATCAGTGAACAACAAAACCTCACAACATCCTTTCCTCCTTCTTCATGTCATTACACTGTTGAGGCAACCTGGAGACCCCAATCCTGCCCCTCTTCACACACACACACCTTGCACCTAGAACGGCCTTACATTACAAGCCATCTCCCTCTCTCTCCAGTAAAAAGTCACGTTTCACAACCTACCACTCTGATCAGCGAATGAGCAGCACGTCAGCAGATTAGCTGCCTGCCCAAAGCTACAAAACAGCAAAACATTTCCCACATCAGCTGATGGGCATTTTACTACTGAACTCAGGAGCATTAAGCAGACAGAAAAGCACCAGGGAAACACCCATGTTGAGCACACACATGCACAGATGCACACTGAAAAAACCATACAGATGGGTATAAGTGGAATAATACACGTAGTCACACAGACTGTTGTTTCTGGCCAGCTATTCTTTGTGCTGATTGACTGGAAGGGATTAGAAAGAACTCAGCCCCAAAACACAGCTCCTAATGCTCCTGCAGCTATTGCATAACCGAGACCGATTCCCGTCCCAAACCCTGACCCTCAACTTACTCAAAACAATTTTAATGCTGTCAGGCTGCATAATGGAAACATCTGCTTCCCAGTGAAGAGGAATCTAGATGGGATCCATCAGCTTCCCCAGGGCTTATTTGGTTATTTGGGTTCTCTGATGGGCTGCAAGCGTCACCAAGAAGGAAATAGAGTCATTTTCCCCCAAACATTTCTACCAGGAGCTACTGGAAGCTGAAACCTTCTGGGGCTCATTAATAGATATACACCTGCTGTTAATACACCCACTAAAGAAAGGAACCCTAAACCAAGGGAAATCAAATACATCCCAAAAGTAAACCTGCAGACCCCAGGTAAACTAAATGCACCTTAAGTCAAATACATCTAAAAAAGCAAAAGGAGGAAAACACAACAACTGAAAAGTCCACAATTAAATGTACGTGTCTCAAAAGCATGCAAAAAATATACTAACACTTCAGAATAGGCACTCCATTAAAAGCTACATGTTGAAATAACATAAGGGGCCATGCAGGAATTCCAGGTGCATGGGGAATAGCTGAAGTAACTCCTTTGAGATCTGTACTCCAGATGTGTACAGATGTACAACAAATGAGGACAGAGCCCCATCAAGTCAGATGTCCTCCAACATTTGACTGAAATCTGGGTGTCCTGTGCCTAGCAAACTGCAAAGAGCTTTAGGGAACTTGGCTGGGTCCCGCATCCCCCCCTCCCCCACATCAGCAAAAATGATTATTTGCAAAGGCCGCAATTGCTTATTTTCTGTTTTCCTATACACGCTCACTAACTCGTTAGTAATGTTTCCAAGCAGCCAGGCTGGGAGAAAAACCCGGGAAGGGATGGGGATGAGACAACCAGAAGATGCTGCTGCCAGGGCCCCTTTGTTGAGCATCCCTGGGTACCCCTCGCCTTTTACCTGGGGATGCAGTCGCCATGGCAACGGGCGGGTGTTCCCTGGCGGAGCCGAAAACCAGCTGTTCCCGCTGCTGAGCCCCATCTCCATCCCGCAGTGGAGTCCCAGCTGCATACTGGTCCACCCCGTCCGCAGCCCAGCGCACCCCAGTGCCTGCCAGCAGCAGGTCCTGAGGGTCTGGTGGGGCTGACATGCTGCCTGCAAGGCGCACGCTGGTCTCCGGCTCTCAGGCTGCAGCAGGAGCCACCAAAAAAGCTGCGGTAACCACCGAGGGCTCAATGGTGCTGCGGCCGTGCTGGAGTCTGGCTGCGGGGACTCGGAGCTGCTGCTGCTGCTGTTGCTGTATCTCCACTAGCGCTTATTACGCAGGTGAAAATGGCTTGTTAGTTGGAGCCTTCCAGCCCTTGCGTCACCCTGTGGCTGGCATATCACAGGGCAGGAATCTGCCAGGCTGGCTGCTGCTCTCCCCCGTTTAACTGCTTCAGCAGGGTAGGCATCGGCTTGTGTGTATAAGGGAAGAAATGCCCCCTTACAGGCAGGCACACACCTCCCTCTCCTCTCCTGCAGTCCCCCACACAGTGCACATCCCCCTCCTCTGCATCCCCTCCTCTCTAGAGCATCCCACAGAGTGCCGCAGCCCAGGCACAGCAATGCGCCCGCCATGGGAACGCCGCTGGTTCCTCCTGCACCCCCAGACTTCGCGGAGAGGGAAAGACAGCCCACAGCAAAACGCATCCTAAAAGCTCCCCATTCTCCTCTCTCTCTGCCAGCCCCCCGACGCAGCGGAAGAAGCCACGCTCTGCTCCCAGCACCTGGGTTTGTTTACCCAGTTGGCTCCTTTCTGTTTGCAGCCACACCACAGAGATGATCACAGCTTATTGCATCTAAATGACACTTGTCAAAATAAACTCACAGCAGGTGTCTGTGTGCCTTTTTTTTTTCTTTCCTTTTTTTGGTGTGCCATTGTATTTGCTTGCTAACAGAAGCCGTGTGAACTCTCAGAGATCCTTGCTGTTAGTGAGAGCAGTGGTGGCATGACATATAGCAAAGGTGAAGGTACAGGACAGGATCTGTGACATTTCCCAGGTGCACTGGGAACCAGTATATTTGCCACCCTTTCACAGATGAGGAATCAGAGTCAGGTAAATGGTATGGGACCATTCCTGCATTACATGGAGCTCCAGCACTGGCAGGTCAAAGTAAGAAATTTACTGTCTTGCGGAAGGACCGTTCTCTTGGGATGTGACAAGTCAAGCTACAAAGTGGAGAGTAATTGCCCCAGCCAGAAGACTTCACCCCCATCTGGTTCTTTGCCTGTTGCAGCAATGGATCTCTATCTGTGATCTTTATGTCACAGCATCCCTAGGCATGCTTCAGACCCTCTCCAGCTCCAGCATGCTTATGCTTGGGTTTGAACACTTAACACATTTCTACTCTCTCCGGTTAAAGGGGGAGGAAATTCAGTATAAGCCCACAATGCAAGATGAAGAACCTCAGAAGTAGCCTCCAGCATTTCCATTTGTGTATCTTCCAAGGAAATTGACATGCTTATCCTCACTCCAGTCCAGGATCTATTTCTGGGAGTCGTCCTGCTGCTGCCTGAGTCCATGCTGTTCAGTGCCAGCTCCTCATGGCCCTTCAAAAATGGGCTTCCCAGCACCATTCAAAAATGGGCTCCCAGCTCCCCATATGGAGCAGGGAGAGGGTGTCCTTTTGGAGGTCTGCAGCCAAAGCTGCCAGCGTAAGCAACATGCTCAAGATTAGCCAAATCACACTGGAAGTGAAGTGACTGCTGTGAACTCAGATAAACTCCACTGCCTCAAGCTCTATGTAGCAAGGGTGATTTTAAAGAATAGGAAGTTATTCTGGTTGGGGTTGCATGGTACAATTCTATTGTGGAGATACTGTAGGCTAAGGCCAGCAAGATTTGTCTTTAAAAAGATAAATCACATGAAAAAACACTTCAGAAGTAGCTATAAACCAAGTGTACTGTCTTCTGTCTGCTCTGTAAGCTCTGATGTCTTGTGGGACAACTTCTGCAAACATGATTCATGACATACCATCATCAACTGCACTTGTACACACAAGGTCCCATGGACTCTGAAGGTTCTGCCTGCCCTGACAGCCACACTTGAAAACCCATGGTATAGGTTCTCGAGTTAGTACTTGAGGCAGATTTCAACAGACAGTGTGCACCTAACCACCAATAACTTCTTTCTTGTTTTGAGCCCTCTAGTGTGATTAATTACTGAAAAACAGTGACATCAAACCCACTTTTCCCTTTCTTATGCTTTGCGCCCTATTTCAAGATCAGCAATTATTATACAGGTCATTTTACTTTCAGGGTAATATACGCTCTAACACAGCATGCAAGACCATCTGGACTAGAACAAGAAATCTACTCCAAACCACTTGGCTGAAATATGGCTATCCAGCGGGTAAAGCATACCAGTGAATCTCCTATTTAGCCACTGCCTTGTTAAAACAATTACAGAGTTAAGTGTCATACAACATAGTCTACCAAATTGAGCTTTACTTGTGAGTTACTTCCAGGTAAACCATACTGCAAAGACACCTGAGATAGGCAGAAAATTTATCTTTGATACCAGCATCAAGTTTTTTGATTGAGGGTACTGCTATGGAAAACGCTGCCTGAACCATGCAGCTCCACCTAACCCCTTGTTGTGAACACTGACTCTCCTGTAACTCACACATAAGCGTTTATTAATTAGGCATTATTTAAGGTCTTCACGGAACGATGGTGAAAATATGCCCCTCCAGTGTGCTCAACCTGCCTTATATGCACAGGCTCATCATATTTTCTTTATTTGTTTATGTCAAGATAGCACGGTGTTTGCTGTAGTTCAGTAGCATATGATTTTAGTCATCATGTTTGTATTGCCAAATCCCCCACCTAAAGCTGACCTCATGAGCAAAGGAGATGAATTTACCTAATTCCTGGTTTCCCCTTTGACATATACCATGTCATGCACGTATAGTTTCTGATTATGATTCCAGCAAGATTCTAATGACTTCAAAGTTACATTAATTATGATACACAGTATGTTTTCAAAAATATGTCTTCCCATAGATGTTAATACGTGTCCTTGTTCAGACTCCCCAGTTTTCTTTTCTGTTCATCACTGTCTGGGGCAGCCCTATGATATTATTTGTGTGGGTCTGTAATGGACTAGAGGGCTCAGGAGAAGGCCTGTAAGACCACCAAGCCCCTGACAGCTTTGCTGTGTGGGCAATATGTGATCACAAAGGTCTTCTGATAATGCAGCATCATCAGAATGTGTGCACATACACTAGGAATGATTCATTTCTACAGACCAAAAAGGTTACCATGATCTGAGGGCTGCTGGTGTGAACACAGACAGTTTTACTATAGTAAAAGACTTAGAGGAAAGAGTATGGACTGTGTGCTCTGCTTATTGAAGAAAAATGGGGACAATCAGGGACAAGTGTATAAATAAAGAAAAAACGTGGTTTTGCTTCAGGGATCCCAACTGTAGTGCAACCCAGGGCTTTATTTCACCAGTTCCTGTACAGTCCCCAGGTGACCTGGAACAGTCTCATGCAATACAATCAGCCTTGCTCATCACCACATAATATCAGGTGGGAAACTAGGGGTCCAATTTCAAACCTTGGATACAAATCCTGGGCTCCCACTGACCATCACAGGTGTGGTACATACATTTCTGATAGCAAAGCTTTGGTTTGCCAGGAGGAATGAAAAAAACCAAACCACCAGGAACAGCAGGACAGGTGCTCAGAAAGCTTGATCAATCCATTTTGCAAGCTTGTACAGAAAACTTTGAACTTGGCACAACCTGGGCTGTCGTGTTTAAGGTTAAGTAACTAGAGATTTTACAGGCTTTTTTAAGATCCCTGCAGGAAGATCAGGCTGGATGAAGATTTAATCAAATGTGTGCTTAAGAGAGGTGTGAATTTAAGTAATAGGACAAAGGAACAAAGATGATTTCTCTGTTTTCAATGAACTTACAAAAGCTCCCAGTAGTTTGTATTGTATTGTGTTGAAAACCGACTTGCGCAGGGCTCATCTGTCTCTGCTCATTGGTATTTAATTCGTTCTTTCTTCCCTTTGGACATTCTAAGCATATGAATGTATGAAGTCTGAAAACATATACATACAAATTGCTTCTCTTTCCATTATAGCCCTTTGTGCTCTGCAGCTGACAGATGCTGCTGGGCCAAAGTGACTTTGAACCTCAAGGGGATTTTTGGTCTCAGATGTAACATTACCAGCAAAGAGCATAGGACCTGGCAGGGTATATCAACTGATTCAGCAACAAAAAAAAAAAAATCATTTCCTCTTCCTTGAGGATTTATTCTCAAGCTTTTAGAATAAATTAATTGCAATAGGAAAAAGTAAAGCATAAAAAGAAAAGAGCCTTCTGACATAAATAGGAAAACAAAGATAAGTAAAACAACCTCTCCCTACCCCATAGCAAAGACTACAGCACTGTAGCAGCTACGGTCTGGTTTTCAATTCACCACTTTGCACTGCAGGCCACCTGGTTTCCATGCGTGTCTCATACCCTCTCCCCTAAACAGGCAAACCTTTGGGATTGTGTGACAGCACTGTCCTGGCCAGCATGCATGAATTTCCTTCCACTGCATGCAATCAGATCTCATTTGGACACAGACAGGCAGAAACCCCAGAAGCCATTCTGTGGGGTAAACCAGGCACAGGCCTGCCCTACAAGGCACAGTGAGTTATCATGACTCCCAAGCCAAGGCTGGACTCCTGGCAAGAATAATGACTCCTCCTGGGCAAGCCAAACTACTCAAAACTGTGACTACAGAGAAGCAAATGGCCTGAGAGAAAAGCGGACACGTGGTGGTGGCTCTCCCCACAGCAAAGGCCATCTGTCATCTTTCAGTCCACCAAAGAGCTCTTGCACAGTGGTCCTTCTGCGGGAGCCCCTTGGACCTTCCCCCTCTTCACCTCCACAAGTTCTGGCAATGAGCCAGGCAGCCTCTCTAAGGTCCTTTTCATCTACTCTTCTCACTGCTACAATTGCCAAGGCCAATGCTTCAGGCCTGTCTGGAAATAGGTACCCCAACCTCCTGCAGAGCTTCAAGGCATCATCCACCTCCTCGCTTCCCCCTGAGCACTCCTGGGACCCACCAGATGGGTTCCTATCCCAGCACTGCTTTGTAACCTGGAGTAAGTTTCTGCATCAGCCAGTCCGTCTTAGATCCGATTTTGCTCCTGAAAGCACAAGTATCCCAGTGCCAGGAAAGAAACAGCAAAACTCATTAAGCACAGAAAAGACAGAAATTTGAGTATGGGTGTGATAACAGCCTCCCCAGAGAAACAGCTGTGTAGGGTGTGCTCTCCTTTGTAATGAATGGCTGCAGAGATGAGACAGGTACTCTGGTCCAAAACTGCAGCTCTGAAAATTATCTCCTGGCTAGGGCCATCTCTTACCACATGCTGTAAAATGAGGAGATAGGTTCATCTAGAGCCTGTAGTAAGTGCAATTTCAAAAATATCAGAGTCTAAATAGTAGCATTTTTACTGCATATTGTGTAATTTAAACTTCCTTCACTTTCAAAGCTCATAGCCACAGTCTTTAGCAGCCAGTTCATTGCTCTGAGGTCTGCCTGGCTATAGCCATGCTACGACAGTAAATAAAGTCCCTGCCTGGCCCTTTAATTCCTACATCATGTGAGAGCTTTCAGCATCTCTAGCTTTCCAGTTGTAATGAAATGTGATTAAAGGTGGTGCCTTCCCCGGGTAAGCCTGACTGACTGCTCTGTCCTTCATCCCCTCCACATCAACAGCCGCTCTAGGAGCAGTGAGCTCTGTCTCTCTGAAAAGGGAATTTTACAAGGAAATCCAGTGACAGGAGCTTTAACAGCAAAACTGTTTGACCACGTGAGCAGGCACAGCCATGGGATGTGCATGTATCAGGTGTCAGAGAGGAGAAAACCCACCAGGCCTCTGATGAACACAGCCTGTTTCCCCCTTCTTTCCAGCTTCAACCTTTTTGTATAGAAGGAGAGCTGAGCAGAGTAGACAGGTGAGTAGGTGGAAGCTCTGCATATGCAAGATACATTCAGTAGTGGCCTAGTTTCAGCAGTGCTTGGTAGCTGAATTGCCATCCAAGTGCTATGTCTGAAAGGCTCTGCATTCATCTCTAGAATATACGTCTATTGAAATGACTCCCTGTCCTGGAGGACACTGGAGCAGGAGTCTGCATCTGAATGCATGATCTTAGTTGCTGATATTATTTGCAAGTACATCCTCCATGCAGCAGCAGGATCTCTGTGTGCTATTGCAAGTGTTGTTCACAAGCATCTTCAGAATAGTAATCTTTTTCTCTTTTTACAGTGCTCATCCTGGGAGCCCAGCCCAGGGTTATTAAAAGAAGAAGCATTAGAATTTGTCCTATCAGAGATTCCCAGCTGCACAGAACAGGACTTCCTTTTCAGGCCCTGGCAGAGCAGTTTCAGGGACCAGTCATCACTGAGAAAAATATTCAGACTGATACCAATGTGTCTGGTGCTATTTAATTTCACTGCTAATGGTCCAGCTGAAGAGAAAGTATCTGACAAGACAGCCTATGTGAGCTCTGAACAGATCATACAGTGGCCAGAAGTTTACATAGGCAATGGTGTTGATGCTGGTAAAACAGTAAAAGTAAACCAAAAATAACTACAATAAAAATATTTGCTTTTTAAAAGATTTGCTTTTGGGAGAACCTGAAGAAAGTGAGACAAAGGTCTAACCAGAATTGCTTCCATCATCGGACAGTTCAGTTGGTATCCAAAAGGTACAGCCAGCTTCCAGAGAAGAAAAACCAGTTTTCTTTACAAATTCTCATTCCCTTGTATTACATCAGAAGGTATTTGTGCACTGTGCACTTACACAGCTCCACAGCAAGTCCATTAGAGGTTAGCATTTGAGTCCTGATTTATGCTGATACAGTACATACATTTATCAGACTCTGAGTGTTCATTATGTACCATTTGCATGTCTCTGGAAACTCATAGATGCTAAAGATTACAGCTTGCATGCTGGAGGAAACAGAAATGGCCTGATATGCTTTCATTTAGGGTTTGGCAAGGCACAGAGGGTATCAAGGAATCAGCCTATGGAGACAAGACCTGCAATCACTTCTAAAACACACAAAAGATTACACATTTTAGTGTAACTGAGAGGCACATGCACCATCCCTAAGACCCAGAACTGCTGCAATATGCAAATATTAACAAAACTGCAGTGAAAGGGAACACATTCTTGATAGACACAATGCTTTGTGCCCAGAGGTACCTCTAAGCAATTGTCACCTGGAGGTAATCAGCAATGTTCCTAATAGTCGCTATGAGGATATCTACATGTATGCCATTGGTTCATTTAAAGATGCAATGCTAATAGGTAACCTGAGAGATCAAGTTTAATGTAAGAGGTCTGAGGACAGATAAATCTGCATATGATAAAACTGAACATTGCAACAGCTGCCTCAGTGTAACCTGATAGCTGGGACTTATATTCCCCTAATGAGCAACATACTCATCTTTTTCTTCCATTTTTTATAGCACAGACCTAATTTTCTCGCTTTGTATACAAATGAGAACCAAGGACATCCTTAGAGCAGCCACTGGGGCAAATCCATAAATCAAAATCAGGTTCAGAAGTCCCCATTTCTAGTTATTCATTTAAATATGTCTTATGAGAAGAAGTTATCTGAGCCAGAGGCCATTGCCTGTTCATTAGGTGGCTCATACCCAGTCAACGCTGAGCATGGCTACTCTATCTCAAAATAGCAAATAACAGATGGGTCTAGTTGTTCTCTTGAGCTGGCTCTATCTGCCTAAAAGTTAAGTGTTATAATACTGAATAGTTAGGCTATAATACTGAATTTAATCCTTTGCCAGTCAGTGCCCACATATCTCATCTATGATATGAGAACTATAATGGTCTGCAGTGCAAAGATAAACACAATTTTGAGGTGCTTGGGTGCTAGAGACCCACAGATGGCTGAGTCAGGCAGGGACTGCATTTTGCCAGCACGAAGCCAAGCTAGAGTTGTTCCAAGACCTTTAATCTATTTTTTATTGAATTAATGGCATTAACTCCAGTTAACAGAAGTGCTGTAGAACCAGGCTCTACTTTATATTTGCAATTAATCCCATTGACTTCAAAGAAGCTGTGTTTATATAATATTTGCAGGGTTGGGATTTGGTTTTGCATTTAATTGATATATCATTTAACATTGGATAACACTTTAAAACACTTTAACACTTCAAAGGGAACATTATTGCTTTACATTTCAAAATCACTTTGTAGGTCATTCTGTATATCACATTATTCAAATTGGAGAGAACAACCTGCAAATTCTCACCAGCTCTACTCATCTGTGGCTTTATTTTGTGAATTAAATGTTTGCAATGAACACAAGCCTACATTCCCCAAACTCTAGCTGATGTCAGTGCTGAAAAAGCAAAACCAGGCAGGATTAATCCCTGATATGAATAACCCCTAAAATCATCATTTTTATTGTGCATCTTGCAGTGGAGTGGTAGATAAATAAAAAAGTCTGCTTACTTGTTTTTATAAATTGTGGCATGTTCTTTTCTTAATGTAATTTAACTTTTGCAAAAATCAAAACCTGAACTGAAAACAGGGCTCTGCTGGTTTCCTGTGAACAGCCCTATTGTATAATTAAAGTCATATCCTGCCAAAAAAAAAGTGAAATCAGATCCAGGGCCCTCTGCTGGATTGTGAAGAAAATGTTACCTTCCTCAAAATGCTAAGATTAATCATTGCCTTGGAAAGTTCATAGTATGCATCAACATACAACTTTTGGCCATCAACATTATGTTTAAGAAAATAGAACTACAGGTTACAACTAATCTCCATGACAACAAAGTGGGTTTTGCCACTCACAAGCAACATTACAGGGATGGTTTCCCAGAGTAAGGCATAAAAAAATCTGTCCTTATTGTGCCCAAGAAAAAAAAACCAATGTCCCATTCCATGTAATTTCCTTATCTGAATTCTTATCAACTCATTACACCTGAACATGGTAGAGAAATAGATAAGAAAACAGAATAGATAAGAGCAGTGAAAGATACTGCAAGAGGAAATGAGTTTTTGCCCTTCACACAGCATGGGGAGTTAGAGAGAAACACTCAAGCAAGTGAAACAAGTTGAATATTTTCTATGCTTTACACCTGGAAATCTTATCAACCCTTCTTAAGGATTGCCCTGCCTTTAAGAGGTGGAAAGACCACATGTTCACATAATCCTGTCCTCTACACTGGTCAGCTAGGGCTTTGTGAGCTCTAGGACCTCAATCAACAAAGCAAACTGCAGATACGGGCTAGTGAAGGAGAAAAAAAAAAGTGAGATAACTGGGCTCCCAGGACAGCATGAGAAAAGCAAACTCCAAATGGAAGGAGAAATGTAATGCTAATAAAAGCACTTCAGGTCAGCATTGCCTCTGTTCAGCTGTTAATAGCCCAGATTTCACAAGACCATTCTGGACAAAATTAACCTGGAAAATACAAATGATTCCTCCCTGATATATACACAATTCTTGTGATACTCCCAAAGAGGCTTCTGAAAAAGGGGGGAATCTTGGCAACTCTGACTCTCCAGCCAGGGGTGAGAAATCAAAATGAGATGAATACACACAGTAAGTGACGACATGATTCAATATAGAGTTGAAAACATACAAGCTATGAAGAGGCTCCTTGAGGTTTGACTTGTGGAAACAGGGAGGAATAATTTGTGATTCCATTTTTTTCTGACTTCTCAGAACTTTCTCAGCTGCTTCTACTTGCAGCTGTACTAAGCTACTACCTTAACTGCCTTTGTGCTTATTAATGGTGGATAAATGTTTCTTTCCTGCATCTTTAAACTTTCACTGTTTTATATAAAATAAATTTTGGAACAGTTTTGGTTAATGTGGTACCTTCTGTGAAAGTTAAACATTTTAAGTGACACTATCTCAAAATAGTGGTTTGGATTCTGGATTTGCATTTCCATCTCCTAGCTGAAGCAGTTCAGCAGAATCAGTAGGAGATAATTCATGATTCTGAAGCTGTATTTTATTGGTGAAAGTGTTGCCGACAAGGTTTTGTCCAGCTCTGGTATTCTCAGTATTGAAAGTTTGATCAAGTGAGTTAATGAAAAAGAAATGTGAGAACTTGAAGTCTTTTTTACTGTAATTATTTGTCCATCAGTCTTGGACAGAGCCTGGAATTTCAATGCTTTTAGCAATTTGATTGTATATTAAGAATAAAGGGTAACTGCTTGGCATCTGTTGTGTATGTGGGTGTGGTCAGGTACTAAATGCCCTCAGTGCATTTATTTAATCAAGGAATGCAAATGTCAAGAGGGTAGATTAAAAGATCTCTCTGAGGTCAATGAAATTACCTTTTACTGATATGCATGGGAACAATTGTCAAAATGTAAAGAATCAAAACTTTAGTTTGAATTAAAATCAGAAAATTCATTTGGAGAGCTTAATTTCCCAAATACATTTTACTATGGCTTATTTTCCATTAAAATAGACAATGAAGTTAGAATTGCTTCATTCTCTGTTAAAGATCTGTTCCAGTTCACTAACAACACTACTGTGAAGCTATTTCCTGTTGGTGTAATAATGGCACTCTCTAAAACATGTACTGTGCATAGTGCCACAGTGATACACTACAAAGGATCCAGTCTATTATTTCAAAGATGCACTAAAGCTAAGCACCAGTGACTGTTCTTGTAGGAGCAAAGTATTTTGACCTGTTCTTCCATCCTACTGTGTCTTCCATGTTCTAGTCTCCATACAATCACTTTCACCATTGATCTGAAAAATAATGTTCCAGCAGCTCTAAACACAAAACCCAGCGCTATGTTTGTCATTCAGATGACAGAAGACCCTCCTATGTGCCTGAGAAAGAGGAGAGGGGATCATTGAGCATTTCCAACATCATATTTTCCCAAAGTGAAACACAAGATTAGATGGCAGCTTAATATTCAAAAAAAAGTCATCTTCAGAGAGAAAAAGTAAGCTGTTTAAAGATAAAACTAAAATTAGAAGCTAATTTTGTAGTCTAATCTTTTAAATGCTGACTTCCATGGTTAGTATCTTATTATATCAACTTTCCTGAAGCCACCTGGTCTCAGAATCCAAGATTCTTTCATAACACTTTAAACCATACATCTGGAAACACTGGTTCTGAAGCTCCTCTTGAAATGTATACCTCCCTGCAGGCTTCTCTCTAAGATGTAGACCCTGCTCATATCAACAATGTAAAAACCTGACACCACTTGCCTGCAAGCTGAGGTGAGGAGGTAGGAGTCCCCAGTCCAACAGCCATGACTTTTGGTCACTATTTCCTCCTATTCAGCATCTACCAAAGAGAATCCATCTCCCTGTGTATCACATCTTTGTCAGTGGGCTCCAGGGTTTGCACCTTCAAGGCCCTGTAACATGACTCATGATGAAGATGGACCAATTAAGATTGCCTTGTTCATTACACTAGCCACTGCAGGGCACATCTTGAAACTACCTGGATTACTGCTTTATTCAGTCTTATTTTAGACAACCCAAATGATGAGTCATCCATGAGTTCCTTTGAGTAAATATTGCATAACCACTTCACTCTCAGGAAGTTTCTCAATAAAGTACTTCTCTTTCTGCCCTTCAAATGTTTATGTTCTCAAATCTACCTTCACCTTATAATACAGAATTGCTTAAAATACAAAAATATAAGAGACTTCCTGGCTTGTCAGGCACAGTCCTTTTCTATTTCAGGCAACAATATCATATAAACTTTTCATTGCCATTTAAAAATAAGGTAGAGTGTTCTGTCCCTTTTATTTCTACTGGAAAGTGGTTCCAAAAATTCACTTCTCTTAGGATTAGACAAATTCTGCTTATTTCCAGACTAAATTTATTCATGACCAGTTTACAGACATTTGCTCTTGTGCCAACAGTGTACTTTAGCTTAAACAACTTTTCCCGCTCCCTGGTGTTTTCTTTGCTGATGTATTCATAGCTTCCCAAAAGTCACTCCCTATTTCATTTTGCTGCAGGTTTTTAAATCTGTGTACATTGTTGGGGTTTTTTTTATCAACAGTCTTCTGAAACTAGCTGCAGTGTTGTAGATGTGATTTTATTGCAGTTATATCAAAAGAGACTTCATGACATAATGCCTCTGTATATGCAGATCAAATTTACCATCCCCCATTTCCATTTCAATATATAACTGTCATTTCATTTTCCTGCTACTGTTCACTTAACCTCTACTTTTCTATATACCAAATAACATTTCTAACTGACATTGAGAACAGGAATATGGGGAGGAGGAAGGGCAGGGTAATTCCCAGATGTATCAGCTTACAAGAGAGAGATCATTTTTTAAAGCTAATTTCCAAACTCCATTTCCTGGCTGCTCTTTTTTTTTCCCCAATTGGAACAGGAATCCCCAATTCCTGTTCCAGACCTGGATCATTTACATATTTTAGAATTGTGCCTTTAAGTTCTCTTTTAGATAACAGGAATTCATTCATCAAGAGTAGCTCTAACACAGATTTTTTCAACCTAGCTCAACTGACTAACTATTGTCACTGTGCACTCTGACAGTCATTCCAGGAGCACATCACCATTAATTAGAACTGTAACTCTAGTCTGCTGTGTGTCTCAGAAAGCTGCCCACACTGGCCTAGAAGTGTCTTCAAAAACTTTTCCAGCATGCATCAAGGAAAACTCTATGGCTCATGTACCCAGGAGCTAATTAAAAGTCCTCCCCATTTTGCCAGGTGCCGAGCATTAAGACAAGACATGGCTAATCTGTCCAACACTCCCAGGAGTCGAAGAGGATTGTAAAGTCTGGTCAGCCAGGAGCTACGCTACTGGGAGTCTTAGCTGATCCAATGGCTTCGTTATAAAAACTAAAAACAGATAAAGGGAAAGGAGAAAGGAAATAAAGTAAGAATTATAAAAAGCCATAATGGGTCAAGCCAAAGGATTGCTCAGGATCCTGTCTCTGAGAGGTTCCAGTTGCAGCTGAATAGAGAAAGTGCACACAGAGAGGGCAACCAGGAGCGAAAATCACTCACTTTCACAAGAAGTGAAAATCATCTGCCCTCCTTCCTCAATATATCCTTGCAAATTTCCTGCAATCTTTGCTGAAAGATTTCCTGAGTCACGTATTGAAACCATATCCTTCCGTTTAACAACCTTTGATGGAGGTATATTCATAAATTTGTCTAATCGCATTTTTAATTCTTTTATGCTTTCAGCTTCCATGACATCCTGTAGCAATGAGTTCCACAATTTAATTATAGGCTGCTTGAAGAAATACTCCCTTTTGTTTGTTCTGAACCTGCCTGGCAATTTCATTATGTGCTTGTATAGTAAGAAATAATGGCTATTGTTCCCTATTTACATCTTCATGACACCTGTGTGGTATATATTTTTATATATAAATATTTATTTTATATATATTTCATGTACCTCTGTGATTTAGTCATCTGCTTTCCAGGGGAAGCACTTCTATTTAGACTACCCTCATATGGAAATTATTCCATACTGCTGGTCATTAAGTCCTCTTCCCTGAGCATTTTCTAGTTATATTTTTAAAAATTTTTGTGAATGAGGAACTGGGAAGAGGCCAAACTGCTTGTACAATGTAAGGTGTGGGTACACTAGGGATTTGCTGCTGCAGTGTGATGTTTTATTGTCTCCCTCTTCAGCAGTTTCTAACTTTTTGTCTGCTTTTTTCATTGCTCCCAAACATGGAACTGATATTTTCATTGACTCTGAGATCTTTTTTCCTGAGATGTGATAGATAATTTAGAGCTCACTAATGCATATCTGTAGTCACAGCTGTTTCTCCTCATGTGCAGCAGTTTGCAGTTATCACCATGGAGTTTCATCTACTGTTTCACCATCCAGTTACTCAAATTTTATGAGGTGCCTTTCGTGACTCTTTTCAGACAGCTTTTGTTTTTACTAACCTGAATAATTCTGCATGAATTGTAATCCTTGTCACATCATTGTTCTCTGTTTTCCACGTCATTTATGAGTAGCAGCACATAGCAGCACACGTCCTCCCTGAACGTTACTGGGAGGATCCATCCGTTGAACACTATGCCCTCTGTGACCCCTCTTTTCAGACATCATTTCCCACTCTCCTGCCTCCCCCCCATTTCCCTCCCTCACACACAGCTTGATAATTCTTCTCACAGCACTAAATCTATGCTCCAGAACTTTGCTGTGACAGAGATAATTTTAGTTGTTTGTGTCCTCTGGTTTTGGAGACTCTGCCCTTTAGGAAGCATGGTGGCATCAGCCTGCTTCAGACCCTGACTTTCCAGCAACAGAAATAACCCTCTGTATATGCCACAGCCATTGCTCCTGCACAGGAAGGACTGCATACTGTGTAGGCAGACCACATCACACATGCACAGCAAAAAATGATACACATCACACGAACCCTAAACCTAGGTATGCATGAAGCATCTCCATGTCTGCTAACTTGACCCTTGTTGCATTCATCTTTCTCTGGTGGCATGGTGAGCGACAGAACTCCTTTTGCACGAAAGGGTGAAGATCACCTCTCACCAATTCTACCTAGTGATACTTGGGTCCTATGGGAGAGGCTGGAGATTAGGGTTTGCAGCTTTGCAGGCAGGTCCCAACAGCTGGAGAGTGTGCCTTGATTTTTTACAACTGTCTTAACAGAATTTTGGCCCATCTCCTCCTCTTCTGGTGAAAGAGTAGGCAGAGAGGCAACAGGATCTAACCCACACAACCATCTTTTGAATGCAGCTGCAACCCCAGAAGACTGGAGACTAAGAAAGGCGTGTGAACTAACGCTAAATGAAGCTGTTGCTTTCTGCCTGGCATCCACCCAACTTGGACCTCTGATATCTCCTTTGGTGACTGAAAGTCTAGAGGCATTAGAAAGGGACAGAAAGAAGAAATTCGTTTTGCCAAGTGTATTGCCAGTGCCAAAGCTCACTGCAGTCAGTGAGTAGTGACTTCTTTAACCACTGAACCTGAATTTAGGGGCATGTTGCACACTGCTGCTTCTTCATCCACACATCGCCAATTTCTGATTTGTCTCTCACACCATGATCTCATAAATAATCCTCAGGGACACATGTCATGCAGGCAGATTAATTTTGCCATAACTTTAACTGGGACAGATCAAGACAGTGTGGACTGTGCTTGGTGTTTCCTCTCACAGGATATATCTGTGTAGGCAAATCAGCATGGCCATGCCTTCCCCTGCAGCAGAAGCAGCGTTCATCTGCATATTCCTGTGCTTTCTGTAACTGATTTGATTTAGGCATTACTATATTATACTTTCAGTAATACTTGTCAAAACTGTAAGCTGAGATTTCCTTGTTTTGTTGGAAAGCTGAAGACTTCACTTGATCAATGGCCAGTTTCATTATACAATCTCATACAGGTGTTACTACTCTGCCAGTGACAGTCCCCCCACCTAAATCCCCTTGAATTAAGTTTTGAGAGGTATCTTTTTCAAATACATATTCCATCAAATACAAGGCAGATTTTGGATTCCCTCTTTCCATTACATTTTATAATTCTATTATAAAAGTAATCAAATCTGCCTTGCAAGAGAGAATCAGTCTAGCCTGATGCTAGTCCAATATTCAGAGTTTCACTATCATTGCCAAATTTAACATCTTTGTCATTCTTCCCTCTCTATTTTGTTCAGTATTTCCCTAGAAATGTGAGGTAATTTTGGAAGAGAAAAGCTGCTGCCTGAGCCTGTCTTTATTACCTCTGTGGCAGCACAGTTGTAGATCTGTCACACTGCGAGAAGCTGCTGGGGTGTGGGGGTGGCCTTCTTAATGCATCCTTTGTGGTCGACCAGTAAAAAGGCCAAGTAACAGTAACAAATTAATTAACCTCTGTCTTTTACTTTTGTAGTCTTGAGGCTCAGAGCTTGTCCTTCAAACATGCTAAGACAGTTCTTAAAGCTTTATTCACTACATGCTACCACCAGTATAGTACAGTACCATATACTTCCTCTATGGCTTCATTCATTGATGTCATGAGTCAGTGAACATTTTAGCATCCCATTATCTTTAAATATCTGAGTATTTCTGAAGTCAGACTTGATGTAAAATTTAGTACAAGTTTGTCCCTGAACTAGCATTTCAGCCTCCTTCATGGTTTTCCTAATTGTTTACAAACATCTTGTTTCAAATTGCAGCATGAAAATTGGGAAGAAATTACTTGCTTTGAATTTTTAGAAGTCCATGTGTCATGGTAGTAACTCCAGTGCTTTGGGCTGTGAAGAGCAGTCTTAGGTCTCAATTTCTTCCAGCACAACTATTTATCATACCTATCTTTTTCCTCCAAATTTACAGAGATATGATACAAACAACTACTCGTATATGTTTCCCAGGAAATTGTCTTGTCCTCATAGCCAATTTCATCTAACTAGTTAAATTATTTTTTATATTTTTCTCTAGATTTCTCTTTTCTTTCCATCCTTGTTTTCCATTAAATATTTTCTGTTTTCTTCCTTCAACATACAAACTGTAGGCAAAGAAATTAGATCTTTGCTATTTCTCTTGGCTTTTCTCCTCTTACTGTTGCTCCCCGCAGATGACTCCTGTTCTGTTCTCCCTCTGTTTATTGTCTCACAACCATGAATGTTCTCCACCACGCTGGTATAATGGTCTTACTCATGACTTTCAACCTTTGTGCTCCCTTTAACTTCTTTGTCATTGCAGAACCTATTGTGTTATGCAATTCCCCAGAGCTGTAGTGAAAGAGGCCTCTCATCATCTAGAAGGTATATACAGACCATATAAATAAATATTCATTAATCTGAAGCAGTTTTCTTCAAGCGTTTGAAATACATGAACATAACACTTGGAGAAACAGAAACTTGGCCACCTTTGCCTCTGAAAGCACAGACAACATAAGCCTTACCTAGAAGGCAAATTAGATTCTGAGGTACAGGTTCATAAAAAAACCCAAAAAGCCGCTAATTAGCATGTCTTTCCATCTTTTACTCATCTGTTGGAATAAATTTGCTCTGTGGGAAGCACAACGAAGAAACAAGTCTTCATCATGTCTGATTTCCCTCTTAATCCCAGAAGGCACTTTTTCTGATGGCATGTATGCATTGCTGTAAATAGCAACCCACCCTTTGCTACTGTTGTTCTACTGGGCTTCTTACGAGGAGTTTAGTTCAGTGAAAGAAATAATTTGAATCACAGCTGACCCAAGATGTGGTCAAGAATATGATGCAGTACTACAATCAACATTCTGGGGAGACACATTTCATCTTTTCTGCAAGAAGCAAAGCACCTGATACTATCAGTGTTTGTGTTTCTTCTAACAGAGACATTCTCTTCTTGGTTGTACTGGCTGGAAATTCTCTACTGAGACCCACATCCATGATTTACCCCATTCTGGGAATGAACATTGACTGGCAATAGGTCATGTGGCCCTTACACATGGTTTTTGCTTTTTCTGTGGGTTTTTTTTTTTGCTTTATTTTGCTTTTTGTTGGGGCAGGGTGGTGACATCAGATGTCACAGAACCAATAGAACCAACCTTTTCTTAGCAGAGACAGACACACTCTTCACTTCAAAAATGAAACAATAGAGTGTCCCAAGCCCTAGTATCTAGTTTTTATACTATGCTTAGAAAGACTAGTATATTAAATTGCTAAAATAATTTTCCAGAAACGTGAGTGCAGCCTTTCAGCTGCTCTTTTGAAACCATAATCCCTCTCGCAGAGCAGTTAAAGGCAGTTGTCAGGCCTCTTGATACTCAAGGGTTCCACAGGCCTGGCACATCTATTGATGGACTCATTCTACATTTCAGATGGATTCAGTCACTTGGGCCTCTCAAAATTCTCCTTTGCTTTGGCAATATCAGTATCTCAACCTGCCAGAGTACAGTCACTTCCGTAACGGAAACTCATACATAATCTTTTTGTCCTAGGACATTTTTACCTATGGAGATACAAGAGGAATAATTAAAGACACATTTTTTGCTGCATCTTTTCATCTTTTCAAAAGAAATACATCAATTGTGGTTCTCAGAACCAGGCAGGAATTCTTAACTTTTTTTTTTTAATTTAATTATAACATGAACAGAGAGCCCTAAGTCCTTCTTTGAAAAGAACTGTTTGCTAGTAATACAAGTTGATCATTTCTCAGTCTTCCTTTGCCTAAAGTGTAACAATGTTTAGCAGCCTCTAGGATGTTTCATTAGCTTATTCATTCAGAATATTAACTTAGAATATTAATTTTATACTTTTAGTAATTTTGAGTCCTTTAGACTGTGCTACAACTTTTTTTACAGTGGGAAGCTAGTGACAGCTAAATGTGATTCCCTATTAGATGATTTCAAAAATGGCTTTATGTTTTTGAGGTTTTTGATACTTATGTTTTGGAGGTTTGTGATAAATTAAAGTGTTCGAAACTATAAATTGGGGGTTTTCTCCTCTATCACAATAATAAGTCAAAAGCACACTCATTCCATTTCCTGCTATCAATCTTCAGTTCAGGAATTTGAACAAGAAATATATTTCTTATGCAACATAAAGGGTTACAAACTTGTACAAATAGTTCAGAGAAATGATGGAATCTCCTGACATAGCCAGCTGAGCCTTAGAAACTTTCAGGTTCTTGCTTTCCTACAACAAAATCTAAAAGGTGATGTAATATCAAAGTACCATTGAGCATATTACTATTTTCTCTTGCACTCACTAACCTTCTCTACTCATTGTGATTAACATTTGCCATTAGTCTTTGGCTTTGGAATTTCCATTACCAGAGGCTTTTAAAAACAGGTTACAGAAACAGTACACAGAGAAGGTTTGGGAAGAGTCCATTCTGCCTTGGGGAGCAAAGGGGTGAATTAGGTGACTTCTCAAGGTGCTTGTTTTCTGTGATTCAGGAAAAAAAGTTTGATAAAAAAAGAAATACAAGAGAAGGAATTTTTTTTTCCCCTTGATTTCCTTAAACTGGTTATGTAGGAAGTCCATTACATACTTAAAGCAGTGCTTTGATACAAGTTTTGATATGTTATAATGTTTTCATGTAACTCTTTATAGTATCCTTGTTCTGTGAATTATGTTTCTAGGTCTCTTCATCAAAAGATACAAATAGCTCCAGGAAGATTTGCTGATATCACATCTATGATGTTTTTCTCATTATATCTCTCAGACTGAAATGATAGGGTTTGGCCCTTTTTCATCCATGCAGACAGACCAACTAAGGTATTATTTCATCCTGGAAAGCTGACTGCACTAGTTTCAGTCCAGTAGGTTTTCAATTTCTATTGTGCCTCAGAGACAAAGAGATATACTAGTAACCATGGAAAAATGCAAAAAAAGCAAAGCAGGTAAAAATTTCATTGCTGCTTTCAAGTGCAATTCTTTCGCCCCAGATATCAGACAAAATATTCCAATGCTACTTCTGTAGTGCTTTTTGAGGTTCACATTTCCTAGAGACCTCTGGTAACTGACATTACAGTGCGACTGCAGAATATGCTCAAGAACTCCCTTGAATATTTTTGTTTGCTTCTCCCTACCACTTTGTAACGAGTGGTCCTGATCTCAATATAACCAGGCTCTGGGAAAATATGATTCATAAGGATGCTTCATAAGACTGAAATGATTCTTCCACACCCACTCTGGCGTGGGTTTAATGCCCTGTGCCTTGCCAATAGCAGGCAAGAATATGACGATAAAACAGTTCTGGCCTTTCAGCAGGCACAAAACTAGCATCATTCCATGGGATTCAGTGGAGCTATAGGAGTACACACGGAGTGCAGATTACAGCCAAAATTACTTCCCCTGTAACTTCATGAGCCTGTAATGACACCATATCCCATGAAAGACTTACTTTTGTTTCAATGGAGATTGTTCAGGCCCCTGATGCATAGAGAAAAGAAAGACAAAAAGGATGGAGACAGGAAACGGGGATGTTTTTCAAAGTACTGGTGCAAACGGAGTTTGTTCTCACAAAAATTGGAAATACTCACCCCTTAGACAAGAAGCACACTCAATTCCTATATCTGCAGATCCTTTTTAGAAAGCATGAAGAATTTGATCCCCCTCTTGGAGAAATTATTTACTTTACCATTCATAAGCATTCAAAAATATAGACTGTAAAATTTAAAAAGCTTAGTGGGTTTGGATATTATTGATAGATTACAAGGAAGGATAATGTTGAAATTAATAAAATTCAAATCTTGTGACTTCTTTTTCAATATTGTCCATGAAAATATCAGGATGCAGTTTCACAAGTGCTGATTTCTAACCTAAGTCAGATCCCACTGAGATTAATGCTACAGAAAAATTCAGCATTGACACAACACTACCCCCACTAAAGCTGACAACACATTACATGCATGTTACCATACATCGTTCAACTTAAATTTTAAGTGGCTGGATATTGTTGCGCTTTTTCCTGTCAGACTCAAAAGCCCTCTTCTATCAGCTGTAATGTTACATAGCTATCTACATACTACTATTCGGTTCAGTTTCAACCTTCCTTTTATCAGTCAGGGGCTGTTAGCAGTGTATCATCAGCTTTGGTTTCCAGTCCATGGCTAAGTTTGTGGCCTCCTCCTCTGGAGTGAAGGCACATTAAATGAACACACCATTACAGGAGCTATTTATCAGTGCTGCATACAAAAGAAAAATCCCTTCTCTGTCTTGTTCTCTGTGTTCATCTAGTTGATAAACGCATAGATCATGTTGGTTATTGTAACTATAGCAGTACAGTGGGAGCTCAGGCTGAAACAGTTTGCTACGGATGACCCTACATCACTTTCCCGAGTCAAAGCATTTCAAGACAGGTTTTCTTACCTTGTGGCTGTAGCCCATATAGCCCCAGTGTACCAGCCTGCATTTAGCTGTATTGAAGTGCATATAGCTGGACTGTGACCATTTAATTAAGTGATTCAAATAATTTTGTAGGTATAACTTCATTACTTACTACTCAACAAGCCTGGGCCATCTGCAGATTTAACTGGCAGGGACCTATGTTACCATTTGTATGGCCAATAAAATGATTAGATAGCTTCATCAAACTGATTATTAATCATGACATTTTTTCCCATTTTGAGATCTGCTTTTAAGCCAATTTCTAATCCATTTAATATGCAGCCTGCAAATTCTATTTTATGCTACATTACTTATTTTCATATATTTTGGGCCAGATTTTTTTTTTGTATGTGTTTTTTTTTTTCCTTGCAGTGTGTTTATAGCAACATTCCTTTGTAGGTATCTTGCTGATGGTTTCTAAACAATTCCTTGCTTTCATTGACATTTTCCATTTTCAAGTTACACTCCCTGTCAAAATTTATGTCAAAAATTGCTGTAAGCTCTGGGATAGTGACCCTAACAAAAAATTGGCATATAGCCATTACTGCATAGTGCTATTTTTTGTGTGCCAGTAGCATGTTTCACTAGGCAACTGCTAATTTATAGATCAATGCTGAGCTCATTTCTGTCTGTTAGCATGTTATCCAGTTCAGAGCTGGCTGAAGAAGTTACTGCAATAATAAAATATTCTGTAAGTAATATCTATTGTTTTTAAAAGCACTAATGAAGTTTTATTGGGCTTGGGTTTGGGTTTTTTTTGTTTTTTTTTTTTTTTTGTTTGTTTGTTTGTTTTTTTAATTTCCTTACAGGAGACTTTCAACAGCTATCCCCAAGACAAAATCACCTGAGATAACTCAGTTTTCCTTCCAGATGTTATTAACAGGTACATAAGAAGCCACTTGTCCTGTTCCACAGGGAATTTCATGCAGATGCCCAGTGCCAACCTGAGTTCACTCCTCAGTTTTTATGGCCTGTCATCCAAAGAAATGAGAAAATACAGCAATTCAGATGATCTAAAAACATGCAAAATACAAAGCACAGACATACATATCCATCTGTATACTTCTGCTTAGTTCATTTACCTTAGAAAAATGGTGAACAGTTGTCTGTGAAATCAGGTGAACTGCAGAGAGAGCAGGACCCCACAGCACTGACACGCATTCTGCATCATACGCTCTGCAGCATGAGGGTGCAGCCAGAGCTGCTGGGAAATGGCCTTTTCCACCCAGAGCTCACATAGTCAGGAGGCATTTTAGATAAAACACTAATGCATATGCATTTAAAGACATGATTCTGGATTTTCTGTGACAACTGTCTGTTGTTAGTGACATACTGGAGACAACACACTTTTATCCCATTCGATCCTGCAGGTCAAGCTGTAACTAGGTTGGGACAGATGCCAGAATGCTCCGACTAACATCTATTTTTGGCAGTGCCAAAGGCAAGCAAGTGCTCTTCTGCCCTTGCCACATTTGTGCTCATGGCTCATGGGACTCTTGTGAACACACTTTATGCATCACCACTGTTAGGCCAAACCCTAAAAGCCTTCCTCAGTCTTGTTTCAGCAATATTTTTCTTGACCTCAGTGGGAGTAAGGACTCTGCATTATTAAGTGGAGACATCAACATAACTAGATCATGTTTCCAACTACTGTCTGTGCTTATCCTGCTAACCTAACTGCTTCCATCACATCTAAAGGGGTGACATTTCCCAGGTGCTTAATGAGAAATCTATTATTTTAAATACTTCAAAAGACACAGCCATGTCTCACATCAAAATATTTATACTGCTAAAATTATTAGAAAAAAACAAGCCAAAAACTATCTCATATATCTTACCTGATAGTAAAAGCTAGCTAAAGTGTTTAATTAATGGCACAGACAGCCTAGTTTCTAAAATGTAATCTCTCTTAAACATTTACATGAGGTCTGTTATCACTGCTTCTTGCCACTTGTTCTGACATTTCATCTAAATACGCACAAGTTTGCAGAGATGATGCTAGAAGCACTTGGATTAATATATGACACAGTGGAAGTCAGAAATATTCCAGTGATACAAAGCAGAAGCAGACAAAATGCTGCATGTAGATTACAAACAATATTTTTTTAAGGATGGATACTCTTCTACAAATACAATGATGACTGTTTAACGATGCCAGTGAAACCAAATCATCTACTAGCCTATAAAAATATCAACATCAGTAGACAGCAGAGGCAAAAACACATGCCTCTGATGCACAGTGATCCATGAGAATCTGTGAACAATGGTTTGAAAAGTTTCTACAGTAGTCAGCAAAACTACAAGGGCAATTCTGAAAGTAAATATACAGCAGCAAAGCACCATCAGCACTTAAACAGCTGGTTTGACTACACTATGAAGTGATTTCAAATTATGCTAAAAGGCTTTAGCAGAATTAAAGCAGAATATGCCACAGCAGAAGGTGAAAGATAACACACTCGAAATGATTAATTCAGTCTGAGATAAGTTTGAAAATCCTTTACATTAAAAGAGAAACCTAGCAACTGCTGCCAGACATTTTTTAAATATTGTACATGCAAATATACATTTCAATGGCTTTATAAACCAACAAAAGATTATCTAGCAGTAACATTAGCTAGTTGCGAATGAGCTGAATTAATGATTATAATGCTACCCTGTATGTTTGCTGCAGTTGAAGAGACTACGAGTATTACGCGCACAGATTTTTATGCTGCCAGAGCAGGTCACTCTGAGACAATTCAGTCACCTAGAAAGGACCGAAGTGTTTCACAAAAATGTTGATTTTTACAGTTATTCCCTTCTGGTAAGAAAAGAGTGCTTTCCAGTCAAATAGAAATCCCTATACACAAATTAGATCATTTGGCTTTCCTCACTGCCAATAATGAGTCATTCCGTTAGATGCTCAGAAACAAAAGCAGTTGCATTTTGCTACTGATAGTACCAATGAATATCTAAATTTGGATGCAACGTCCAGTTTTAACGCTTATTCATTCAATTACTGTTTAAAAAATATTAAACAGGCCACAAATGGTATCAGTTGGCCTAGCTGCCTAAACTAATTTAGTGAGAAGGTTATCCCTAAGATTCTTTGTCAGGAGAAAGGAAAGGAATCATTTGTTAAACAAAACCCTCTTTCTTAAAGGGAACAGAACACACTCGCCTTACAAAAACTACATAAAAATTTCTCTCGAGAAGGCTCAAGAATAGATGGCTGTTTTGTTTTTTTCCTTGAATTAGAAAGTGTGCACAGTTTTTAGAGAAATAACACCCCCTTTTTAATTTCAAATTGTTCCATTATGTACTTGTTGTGATATATTAATTCAGGAGAGCATATTTGGACTCATAGACTTACCTCATTACAGATTTCTGCTAAAAGAAGCGGTATGTGTATATATATATATATATATATATATATATATATATATATATATATATATTTGTCTTTGGGTACGTGAAACGAAGCACCTTTGCATAGGGAAGTCTAAGACAAAGCCAGAACATCTCTTACAATGTAGAAATAAATGTAAGCTGTCTGTCTTATGTGGACTTGGAATGACATCTGGTGACAAGAAAAAGCAGTGCGAGTAACGAGCTACAGACCAACTGATGTGTCTTGGAAGAAGTGCAGAAGCTGCTTGAGCAATTTTCTCCCTCTCCATTAAAAATGTTAAGAAACATTAACACAAAGACTTTAACAGAATCTTAGCAATTTTCAATAAATTTAACCTCCTTACTCACAAATCAGACATCTTTGATGACATTCTTTTCAGTGAAGATCCAATTTTCTGCTGAGCAATGCTACCACTGGAAAATGCTCAGCTGGTCCCACTGCATGCAAAAAAATAAACATAGTGATTTAATTATAATTATTCTTAAATTTATAAAATTAATCCAGTGCAAATGGTTTAGTGAACACAGTCCTTTTGGTTTAAGAATGGCTTTTTTTACCTCACATGCATGTTTCTTATTGATTTAAGCTAAGCCACAGTAAGCTTCTGTGCTGCGGTTTGGCAGTCACCTTACATTGCCCCCTGAAGATAACCTCCTGCACAGACATGACACCCTCCCTGACCAAGGGAGATACACAAGCCAGAACAAAACTCTCTTTTTTGACATTTCACAAACCAGTTTACCAGCTACACTCCACCACCCCACACACTAACTCAGCAAGAGGAAAAGTCACTGCAGCTTAAATTAATCACCAGCACTGGGCCAGGTTCCCGGTAAAGGGATAGGGAAGGTCTCTAGTGTGCTGCTGTCAGACCACTGGCCTAGCACAGCTGAGGAACGCAAGAACCCAGTTTCCACGGGCCCTTTTGACTGGGCTTACCGGTGCTGAGTCCTCTGGACTGTACCAGCACCCCCCGCCTTCCCTCACTAAGGTTACCGCCACGGCTGCAGCCCCCGCCTCACCAGAGCCCTCCACCCTCACAGACACGCCTCCGATTGGCTGCTGCTCTGCCCCACCTGGCCACTGGGGAAGGGGGGGAGGGTGTCACTCGCCTCCGATTGGCTCTCCGCCCGCTGGTGGGCGGGGCGAGGTGAGGCGGTGTCCCACACCGGCGGCGGCAGTGTGGGCCTGGGTGCCGGGCCAGACTAGGCTGCAGCAGGCAAATAGGTGGCATTACTGTATGGGAGTAATGTTAATAATAGGAATGTGTTATATGGAAGCTCTCTGTGAAGGCGCTGCTCCAGAAGAGATGCTTGCAAAGCTGTGTCCCTCCTAGATGAGGTAGAACAACTCCCCGAGCTCCCCTACGGAGCACAGAGGAGCAGGCATCCACCCAAATCTAATTCACGTCTAATGTAATTTTCTTAGCTGTTGTAAATGGAAAAATACATTCTTCATTTCTTGTACTAAATTACTTGCTAGTGGAGCTGTGTGTCAGTAAATACTGTGGCAGAAATTCAAAAGCAGCAGGGATGTGGTATATTAAGGCTGTAGATTGTGCATACTGTGGTTAATATACTGTGTACGTGCTTTGAAAATGAAAAAAAAGCTGATGCAACAACCATACTTTTACTACTAATAAGTGTTTGATAATTCTAATTTGATAAATCTATCAAATTGCAGTCTGGGGTTCAGGACACTAATCCACATGCCACTAAAAACAAGTAAGTTAAGGCACTCAGCCAGTGAGGAGTAACATAACTATATATGATCACAGATCAGATTCAACTAGAGTATAAATGGAGCCCCCCAGAGGGCAAACTGAGTCAGTCCTCCTCAGAGCAGAGGGTCTGCATTCAGGGACTCTCCTTGTGGTTTGGGACACCACCCATGGTAACTCCTGCAGATTGAGAGCCCTTGCCTTACTAGGTGAGTGATTGCACATTTTGGATCCTCATTTCTAAAGCTTAAGAATTATTGTCAACTGTGTAGTATTGATTCCATTTTACATCTTGAATTGTAGATTATTAATGTATGTCGGAGTCTTAAACAGCTTTGGATAGAATAAAGTTTATTTTGAGTTTATCACCTATCATCAAATTTAATTTCTTGTAAGTCTCCATGACAAAGACGCCACACATATCTAGGAGGATATACAGAAAACTGCACTCTACTGGAACAGCTGCTGCAGGATACTTTTAAGGTCTCTGAAATAACAATAGATATTCTGAATCCCATTGTTGGTCAATATAGTCAAGGGAACGTATAGAATAAGTCAATTTAGTGTACCCTAAACACCTCCTGTCTGGTCATCTGAATGGCTTTCCAGGATCCTTTGGCTTTATTGGTTAAATCTCTTGACTAACATGAGAGCTTAGGCAGGAGGCACATATGTGGGCACCTGTTACTTTGTGTCTTCATCTAAAACCGAATCTCACCCTTAGTGAAATTCCATGTAAAGTTTTTATTTTTTCCTGGCCAAAAGATTTTATTATAAATTTTACTTGATACAGCCACTCCAGAAGTAGAAAACTACAAAACTGATAAAGCACGCAATCTACCCTCATACATACATGTATGTACATGTGTGTGTGTGTATGTATACACAGACATATACTAGCTTATAGATAAAGTTATGGATGTTCAAGTTTTAATTTTCATTAAAATTAGCATAATTTAAAATTATTTTGTTTTAAATTGAAGATGCATTCTGAGGTGTGATATGAAGCACTCATGTAAATGTGATTTGGGGGCAGAAGAAAGCTACTTAATCTCTACATACTGAACGTGACCAAAATTGCAACACATTTTACTGCAGAGGAAGTTTTAAAAGATACAAGTGGTAAATCTCTAATTTACTGTAATGACAGTAAGACATTCTACTGTATAATGTATTTTTTACAGCATGGACAGAAAGAGAATAATAGTTGCTTTTCATTTCCAGTACACATGTAATGGATTGTCTTATGAGAACATTGATCAAGAGGGACTAAAAACAACAGCACTGGAGGTGTTTTTCTCAGGTTTATCCCAGAATTGTAAACATGAAATATTTCCCAAATATAACTACTGTCATTCTCATTGGACAGAGTATTGAAAATATTTCACACCTAGGGTACTTCTTGCTCAAAGAGCTGTGGATTGCTGAATGCAGTTTAGTGGTAAGTTAACTATGAGTTTTCTTTCTAGCCAACTTTAGTCAATTCCCAGTCCCTTACAATGGTTATTGTATTCTTTCACAAACACTCCCGGAAGAAGACACTATTTGAAGGAGTCAGGATCTGGCACTTCTTCATTTAAGTATCCAAAAATCCCATTTTAGATATGGATGAAATAATGTCTGTTACGTATTACAGTTTTTGTAATTTAAAACCTATTTTGTGGTATTTTTCTCTAGCATTAGAAACAATATTTTTTAAAACTGGATTAATTACACTGAAACCTTTTCCAGGAAATTGGTTAAACTGAAGACATTTTAATGAAAATAATACTGTATTTAAAAACATAATCATTTATCATGAACCATTGTAGATGCTACCTTTTTTTCATTGTTGGCTTAATTGAAAAGCTTTCTAAATCTGTCATTCTGCGCAGAGGGTGTGGTCTCATTATTTGGAACTACCTAACAATTTTCTGTGCAAGTTAATGGCATCTTGACAAAAGAGAGTGACAATTTGTTGGTCAGTGCTGCAAAGTAATCCCTCTTCTTCTATTGCAAAAAATAGATGGTCTACAAAAATGTGTAAATTTGCAAAAGTTTTGTCTGTATTGCAATTAAATTTCCAGGACTGAAAATTGGGAAGCCCTAGCAAAGCTGAATGTACATTAGTTGAATAATAACGTGATCAAGAATATAGAGGTGAATCTGGTGTCTTTTCTTGTAATTTGTCTAATGAATTTTAATAGTATGGTATATAAATGTGTCTAATAAGTAGGGCTAACTTTTAGAATTATTGAAGAACAGAAAGGACAATCTTAAACTTCAATTTATAAGAATTAAGGCTGAAATGTTATTTGGAAGTGATTAGCTGTCAAGGTCTTCTGCATATGCAGAGTTAACTAAATCACTCATTTTCAAAGACCTCTAGGATTCTTGATGGGGAAAAGATTTTTTTAGTTTTCTTAGAACTGCAGATTTTTGCCTGGACTTCAGTACTATGTAAAAGGCTTGCCATGTCATTTTTATTTTTGTGTTTGGATTTTTTATTTTTTTATAACTTGGAGAGATTAAATCCTGTTCAGAAGTTTTATCCTGGCTTTTTCTTATGTTGTCATATATCAAATTAGCTCCTATGAAAAATTGATCTCTCCCCTTCCCCCCCAAAATTGGTACTCTTCATCCTAACCTTTGAGTTGACAGCTAGTCCAGAACCAGCGAGAGCTCCGTGATTAGCAGTTTGGCATGTAAAGGGAGAATAAATGTGTAAATGACCATTTCTAGCAAAAGACCATGTAGCTTTCTGAATTACCCAAGTCATCGCACCCCAACAGGGAGACAGAGGTGCTGCAGCTCAGTCCACCTTCCCTTGAGAGAGTACATGAAAAAAAGGCAGATGGAGATAATGATACCAAGATAAAAGTAGTTAGAGCAGAAGGAGATGCTGATAGGGATGAATGAGACCAATTCATTTCAAAGCCATAAGCGAGAGAAGAGAGAAACTGAAGCTGGGCATGATGATAGGGAAGGAAAAGGAATACTGAGAAATTACAGTTGACAAAGTACAAGTGTAACGGCAGTAGAGTGTTTCCAGAAATTACTATTTATTAGCAAGGACACTACAAACACTAGTGGCATCTCACTGCAAAGAAGTGCAGTGTCATCATGGAGAGAAATGATTGACATCAGTGATGTAGTTCTTATGACATCCCGAGGCCAAGACATGATCTGCAGCCAAAAGCTAATGAGTACTCATGACACAGGGCATGACCTGCTAGGTTTCTCATGCACAGCTGTGAAACTAAGGCTGGGGGACTAAGTTTGTTTTCATTGCAGTATCATTTACAAAGGCTTTCCAAGTCAATTCCCTTTTGGCAAAATGCATTCTCTCTTTCCATGTCAAAATAAAGCTGTAGTTTCCAACAGAGGCTAACATTGTTTAGACTCCAGTCAAATTTGTTTTTACATTTGAATGATTTGCCTCTTAGCCTACGGGCTCTTCAGCATTTTCAGTGCTATATTAGATTAAAACTGTGTTGTTTAAAACATTCACAATACTTTCATATTCTGCAAAATTTGCAAGAGGTCAACCTCACTGGAAACTTAATAGAAAAATAGGAAGGTGATATCAGTCTGGCATTCCAAGCATGAGCATTCTGATTACTACCAAGGGTTTATGTACATGGTTTAATCTTTCTCTCATTCTAATAAAAATTTCCTACCAACCTGCATGGTTCAGAGTCATATCCTATATACACAGCCCTGATCCTCCCAAAGTCTGTGTCAAAACTCCCTAGAGCTCATCTTTGTTTACCCCAAACTCCTTTCCATTGCTGTAGCCATGTCAAAGAAGACAGAAAATAGGTATCAATGGGATTTGTCCACATATTTATTTTTCTTTTTCGCTGCTTTTAGTATAAAGGGCTTTTAGTTTAAATCTAAATCAAGCCTGTTTGTTTGTAAATGGAAATGTAAATTATGCCTGCATTTCTGAACAGATACTAGAGAATCTATTAATTTTTCTTGGTTGATCTTTATCTGTAATAAAGAGATCTTCCAAATGCTATCCCTGCATTTTGGGTTGAAATGGAAAATAATATATTACACGTATGATGTCATTGTTTGTGTTAATTATTCTTCAGAATAATCAGCAGCCAAGTTTCTAGGACACTTAATGTGTTGCAGGGGATCCATTTCCAGTTTCAGTTCTGCCAGGTTCGTAATTATTTGCATCTGGTGTCTCGAGCCTTAGATAAGTGCTTTGACCAATGGGCTCTTAAATGGAACTGCACCAAGAAGGAAGCCTTAGAGATCCAGTCCAGAACAGTGGACTAGATAAGATACCTAATATAGTAAACCGAGTTTCAAGTTGCTTCTTTTATTCATCCAATACAGGTGTTTGCAGAGGACCTTCCTGCTGAGTTCCCAGATTATTATGGTTATTGTCTATTCTAGCTGATACTGTAAACATTTCTGAAAGGTCTGTGTTTTGTAGATTAGAAAGCTCTTTCTCACCCAGCTCACAAATTACTGAGTTTTGGTGTTGGTTTTTTTTTTCTGATTTCCAAGTGATTAGTATGTTCCCCTTCCTTTAAGAAAGTATAAGCAACATAACGGATCAGTCAGACTATGGTTGCATCAGCACAACTGCAGTTATTCTAACATTAAAAGACCTGTGTCACAGATTTTCTGTACAACAGTTTGTAAGCATTCCACTTTGAGCGAACTCTTTGCACATATGTCTATACAAATATAATTGAAAAAATATTGCTGATTATGTAAGTAGGAACCGTTAAAAGTACTTCAATCAAGAGTCAATAGATTCTTTTGATCAAGGGTGCACAGACCAAGGATTCTGCCAGTGCAGGCTCATGTCTTTATAGTCATATCTTCCTCCTTTGCTTTCCATGTGTAGATCAGGTACCATCTAGGAAGTAGACATGCACTTCAGTCACCTCATCTCTTTGTCAGAAGTGCCTATAGTTAGTGCATATATGAATATTTTAAATAATATTCACATTAGGGTGTGTAGCAGAGTGAGCTAAGTTGTTTTCTTTAAGAAGAGCTCTATGGAAATTTTATAGTTGGAAGCCAAATCCTTGTTTGTTATTCAAAAGGAATGAGGATTTTATTCTTTTGCTTTGCCTGATCTCAGCTGTATAGCAGCTTGATCAATCCTGAAGATATACCTCTTAAAAAAGAATGCTTTGCTTCCACAAAGCAGACAGTAATTATTATGCCATACAGTGATCACACATGTGGAGAGAAATGAACCCTGCCCTTAGGTGTCTGAAGAAAAGCTGCACTTCCATTTTAACTATACCCTCTAATTCTTTTTTCATTGCTGAGACTTGCATCATAATGAAGTCACATTGAGGGATCAGTCCTGCCTGGGTGAAACAATGGTCTAATTGATATGAATAGGACTGGGATATGAGCCAGTATACAATAGAAGAGTATGTGCAGTTGCTCAGAGCAGAGCTGTCCCTTTGGCCAAGTAATTCAGCTTTTTCTGTTGACAATCAAGAGTTTGAATATATTAAAATAATCTTCTGTTTGGATCTTTTCAGGTATACTTTTTAGTAGGCATCTAGAGGGCTTATCTTTTGAGGAAACAAGAAAATTTTACTGCCATACTTTAACATAACCTCTTGCTTCTGAATCCTAATGGGGTCTTTTTATCCGCTGGAATGTGAATTGGCCAAGCTGCAAATGTTGGGTAAAAAAATCAAGTAATAAATCCCTAAGGAGTAGGAATCCGGAAACTGAAAATTCAGTTCATGATAATGAAGATACAGAAAAGACCTGTCTTGAAAAGGCATTCTTACAAAAAAAAATAAATGCAGTGGAGGAAAGAATTAACATTCTAGAACAGAAAACTGAATGAGTATGTTTAGTGGATTGTACAAGAACAGTATTCTGATATTTTCAGACACTAATAATTGAGTATGGTTGTGGCTGGTGGTTAGAGATTCATGACAGGACTTGAAGCCTTTCTCACATTTGTTTTTTTTTAAGGTCCAAATTAGGAGTATTGCAAATATCATTTAAGTGGCAGTTGTTACGTGATCTGAATTATTGGATCCAGGCCATCTTCTAGTCAGCAGATGCTGCCATTCCCATTACTGGCAATCTCAGTAAATAGGAAAAGGATTGAACAAAAATAGCTAGGATGAGTAGTTATATTGGACCAGTGCTTGGAAAAGTTTTCTAGGCCTTTAAACAGTGGAGATCCAGCAAAGTGCTGTGGGTTTTTTTGTTTCTGTTTGTTGGGGGTCTTCCCCCCTGTAATTCCAATGTGATTTTAATGGCTTCTTTTACTTGTCATTCTTGATGCTGGCTGAGGACTTCATTAGACAAATTCACTCTAAAAACAATGGCCAGCACAAAGTCTATACACAGAGAATCCTTCATGATAGGCCATGTGGAGGATATCGATGATACCTAATGTTGGATGCTAGCATGGATCTGAAGCTCATTCTACAAAATTTTTATGAAGGGAGAATTAGATGGCTCTCTTCTGATGAGTAGAAAGCTGTCCATTTTCTCTCTGATGTTCTGCAGGACAGCTAAGGCATACCATTCATCTGGCCAGTCCTTGCTTTGGTTTTGTAACTAAGACCAGCGAACTACAAGTGTAGTACAAAGAGCCTGTAGTGCATCAGTCGCAAAAGAATCAAATTGTTTAGAATTTGCATTTGAGTGGAAATAATATACTGAAGTACTGTTTTGCAGCTTGTTAATAAAGAAAGGGAAAGACCGTCAATCATCTCAAGGGAGGAACAAGTGATGGAGGTGTGGGAGAACTTAAACATAACTGTGAAATTTGTTGCTGTTACTTGCCGCTGATTTCATGCCAGTGCCTCACATTGCACCCAAGTCCAACACAGTTTTATTAGTTCTGCAACTTAGATTGATAACATTATGAATAATAAATAGCAAACTAAGAATTTCTCTTACTTGAGGAGGTGAGTTCCTTAAGTTAATGATTACAGAGCAACACTGAGGGTGAAGTGGATGAAGCTTGGTATTACGGATCAGTATAGGTCCAGTATATCCACATATTAGGATCAGTGTATCCACAGTTGTAGTCTTTCAGATTTAAAAAAAAAAATCTTTCCGTTATCATTCCTCTGTCTAAATTTGTTGTTCAAAAAAAAAAAAAATCAAAATTATGTTAATTTTTCCTGTTATGTTGTTCCAGGCAGAATTTTAAAAGATTTCCAAGTGGAAATGAAGAAAAGTTTTAATTTGGTAGTACAATCCTTGTTGATGGAATTGAAAACAGTGGGAAACATTCACTTTGAAGAAGGTTTATCAAATAATCCATGGTAAACTTTTAAAGATACTTCAAACTTATGATTCCAACTTCATAATTTTTAACAAAACAAATTTATTACAAGGACCTGGAGTATTCTGAAGCATCAGTGATCCACAGACTCTGTTTGCAGAGAGCTGACAAGAAAGTAAACACTCTCTCCTCTCTCCTTCTCTTGGTGGTGTACTAGGCTGAAGCTGTTGCCTGTATTTTTTTTATTACCTATTTATGAAGCTCTTGATTTTAAAAAAAAAGAAGATAAAAGAATAAGCAAGTGATCCAATTGCTTTTTAACAGTGATAATGATTATTCTAAGTTCCTACACAGCTTTACTTGTAAAGAAGCATTAGAAGTTGTTTACATAATCTTTGTATGAATAACCTTGCTGCTCAGTTGAGGGGAGATTCAAATTTAGACTGTCAGTATTTCAAGAACTGTTTTCTGCTTGAGTACTCCAAGCTTGTCCACCTCAGTTATGCCTCCTTTTTGTGTTCAGGGATGTTTGTTAGAGCTGCAGGTAGTTTTGTACTTACAGGTTCCATTTGAGGTTTATAAATATCATTCTGCTTACTTTTAATGCCACTTTCTCAAGCCAAGGATCTTTTTGTTTGGGCAAGAAGAAATTAATAAATGACTCTTGTAGGGATGAAAGCCAAAACAAAGGTTTTAGGATGAGTAATCTTAGCACAAAATCTTTTTGAGAAAGAGCAATGTTTTTATTAGTTGCAGTAAGGATTTTGACTGTCGTGTCTTCTTTTTTAAGAAAACTTTCCATTGATTGAAAAACTGGAGAACCTACTGCATTTCTAGGTTGGTTCTCTTTCTAAGGTGTTTGATTACCCCATAATCTTTAAGGAATCTTACAGTACCAGATGGAAGTATGGGATTTTATTGTCTTCCTAGTCAGACAGAGAGAAAATTGCCACGTATTTTGAAAGTGATTTGACTTGTGTATCACAGGGAATAGGTGAGCTTCTGCCCCCAGGTTTCTGGCTGGCCAGTGGACTGCCTCCTCTTTCTCAAGTTTGACTGTAGAAACTGTTGTAGGTTCTTGCAAGCTGTGCTCGCTTTATGCAAATATAGTGGAACTGTTCATTTGTATATTGAAGAAGGATTTAAACAGATTTTAAATATGACAGTGCAAATAGAGAAAAGAGACACAATGAATCACATATGATTAGATATAGACATTTGATGCTTAACTTTCAATGCAGCATTTGAATAAAATAAGGTAAATTTATTTGTCTCCACCTGAGAGAACAAAGTTATAATGAAATTAAACAGGCTAGAGGTATTGCTTGTGATTCTTTCTTCTGAATAGGAAACACAAGAAAATCATGTAGATAGCCCTAAAAAACTCAGTGCAAGAAGAAAATATTATTAACTTAGTGTTCCTCTCTGTGCATTTTTGCACACAGGTTTAGTTCTTGTTGTACAATTCAAACATGATTCTGTACCCGGGACTTCAGAGCATACAGTATCAGGGAAATGAAAATAAATTCCATCTTTAGAGTACACAATAAAATTCTGAGGCTGAAATTTAAGAAGTTTCAAATATTTCTGTAAAAAGAAGTTTTCAGTGTAGCAGAGTAAGTGCCTAAGTTTTAAGAGCTATTTAGTGTAGCATTGGCCTGTGAACAAAGTTAACTTTGTGATTATAAGAACAGGAACATTTTGCAAAGCATCAAATAATTTAATTAATTCCCAGAGTTCCTTATGCTTGGTGTTTCTGTGACTGGCTTTTGGACTTCAGAGATCCATAGCTTGGTAGAAAATACCAGGTGTGAGAACTGGGTCAGATTTTTGCTGTTAGAATCTGGATCTTACCTCATCTGTTCCTAATATGGTTGTGCAAACAGCGTAAATATTGTTATGAATGGACACATTTCTGAAAGTGGAAAGCAGCAGTAGATCAACAATGCAGAAACAAGACTAAGCCCACCTAGATGTATATGCATCTGTATCACAGGAGAGTATGTGCATATGTCAGGATGGTCACAAGATGGATTTGTATCCATGCATGTAATTACCAAGTTTTTCTGGGTAAGCCTCAACTTTGAAAGTTTGTGATTGAACTAATTTATTTCACTGCCTTCCAAGAATCATGTTGAGATTTGTGATGCAGCCATGATCTCTGTCATAAGCAATGGGAAACATCTGCCCAAAGCACCTTGTAGAACTGTGTTAACCAGTGGAGCAACGGTCTTAGGACACTCAGTTGCCTACTTGCAGCTATGAGACAGAACTTCCTGTTGAATCCATTTTTTTCTCTCCATACTGAGCAGTTCACTGACTTGATATGTGTGACTGTATTGTTATGATTTTGGTACAGTTATTACAGTGCTTTTCATCTTTTTATGTGCATTTACTATGTTTATATGTACGTGAAAGTTTATTTTATACATACAAATGTATGTGTAATTTCTGTGTGTAGAAATCAGAGCTGAGAGCTTGAAGGGAGCTGGAAGACCTTTTCAATCTTGAAAGCAAAATCTTATCTCCCTGAGGGGACAGCAGGTGCCCTCTGAGCTCAGGACATTCTAGATACTAAGATATAAAAAAATTGCCTGGGATTCAAAGTGTGCCCATTCTGAGATGCAGTATTTCAGTTAATGGCATAACATAGCTCAGCATGTTTTGAAGGGGGATGTGGGATTAGCTTTTTTTTTGTTTGCTTGGGAGTTTAGGGGGTGGGGAGGGTGGGTATGGATTGACCCAGAAACAGCATAGCTACAAGAAATGTTCAGAGGTGGGCAGAGATGATCTTATGGATCATACCACTTTCAAATTTTTTCTGATATGCCTTCAGTTTATTTTCCCCATAGCTGAAACACCACAGCTTCTAGTCCGTTCCGATAAAACATGAAACAGATTTGTTCAACCTTTGCCATTCTTCACATAAATTTGGAAACACAAAATGACCCTCGCATTTACAGCTTTACCTGAAATTATTTGAGGTAGGAATCTGCAGCAGACAATTCAACTACGCATTTCCAGCAAGTTTTTTTGGTCCATGGGGAGGTCAGATGAGTACAGATAATGATTTTTGGAGCTCTTTTCATATTACCTGGAGAGAACAAAACTTTTCAGGAAGCTCCTCAGCGCACTCTGTATCATGCTGGTAGGATATTCTCCAGGTTGTATGAAAAACTGTCTCATCATATTAACTCCTAGTATAGATTAGTCAGATCAGCTCCATTCATATGTATTAGAGCCCATTCCAGTTGGTGACAGGCAATTTATGCATCTTCCCTGAGAAGCAACTATCAGCCCAATACTGTTCTTAAATTGAAACTTCATGGCCTGATGCTCATTTTGGCAGAGAAGTCCAGCAATAATTAATCAAATCCTCACATTAACCTGCTGGCAATCAAACTACAGTGTTGTAAATCACCAGAAATGACATCCTTATGAAAAATAAGAAAATAAGAAATCCACAAGAAAATAAGAAAATAAGTTATCCACAGTTTTGTAGTATTTGTATGGGGTTCTGGATGTGCTATCAACATACATTGTACCATCCTCTTTCCTCTCTGCTTTTGCTACCTTCTTGCTAAGGATCTTCAGAAAAGATGAGACTTGTGGTTCCGGAGGCAAATAAATAATTTGATTTTTTTTTTTTTTTTTTTATGTAATACAGGACATGGAGACTACTCTTACTGATCATGAAGAGGCAGGAAAAAAAACATCTTGCAAGTGATCTCATGATTACTGTGAACACCAGTATTATGAAATTTGTGTTAATTATGGTCTGTTAAACTTAGTAAATGTTGTGCAATGTATAAACTTTACATGGTCAGAACGCTTATTCTTGTCTTTTGCCTGCTTTTGCAACAGCATAATGAAAGACTGGAGTCTTTCCCTATTTTTTCTCTTTGTAGTCTCTTAATATGAAAAGATGAAATCTCTCTTTTATGTATGCAACCCTGGATAGTCAGTATGGAAAAGCAGCTGCTACAAATGCTGGAGGATGGTTTCCAAGGTCTGGAAGTGCATACAGTATGCTGCATTGTGGACAGATGAATGCTGTTGTTTAGTAAAGGATAGCACAGAACAGGCAGAAAAGGGCTGCTCTCTTTTTCTCCTTCCTTTCATCATTTTTCTATTCATCTTTCTTCTCTTTTCTTCCTCTATCCTCATTATATTACTTCATGTTACCTTTGCTTCATTCTTCACATCTTTACACCATCTGTGGTAAAGGCATGATTAGTGTTTTCCAGTTTTTCTCATTATCTTCTTTCCTTCCCTTGCCCTTTCTCTTTTTGTTGCAAATTGTCTCTTCTCACTCACTGCTTCTCATCAGTGCCCTCTACTAGAGTTTGCAGGGGCTGATACAGGACTAGTTTAGAAGTCTTCACAGTAACACCCGCAGAATCTGTATTTGCTGCCTGTGTAACACATTGGCTCAATGGTTTCTTCAGCCATTTATGTTATACATTTATACATTTCATTTGTATTTGTTTGAACACGATATTATTTTTCCATTATTTTGTTCTTCCTACCAGTGCTAGCACAAAGCATAGCATGGATTTTCATTTTTTTCAGTCTCAGTTCTAGTAATGTAGCATCCCAGTGCGTGGCTTGCAAGCCTCATCCTAACTCAAAAGCACTGTCTCCTTTGTCCTTAAACTTAAATTTAATCCTAGTCCATTTATCTCCGGTATCTTCAGATACCTAGCCCTAAATGTAGGGTCCCTCTAGTATGGATCCTAGTTGTCAGACCAGTCATAACCCTAGAAACTGTCAGTCCTGTTCCAGTGACCCCTTCCATCTCCAGACTGTAAAACAGCCAGACAGATGGAATATATTATTTCATGCTGAGTAAGAAATTATGAATAGAAGAAGTATTTTCACAGACTCACAGAATGGTTGTGGCTGGAAGAGGCCTGTGGAGCTCACCTTGCCCAACCTACCTGGTCAAGCAGGGTCACTTACAGGAGGCTGCACAGGACCATGTCCAGACAGCTTTTGAATGTCTCCAAGGATGGAGATATATCAGGTAAGGAAATTTTCATTCTGATTTATGAAGGAAAAGAATAGAGAGTAAGAAAATTAATTCAGGACAACTCTTTTCTAGTCCCCATTGTTCTCCTTTTCTTCTTTCCAATGTTTTGCACACCTGCCTTTCTATTTTTCCTCTGAGAAGAGATCAGATTTTTGGGTGGCAAGATTGTATGTTCAAATACAATATCTTTTGTGCTGGTTTACTTTATTATTCTTTACATCATGCTAGTTTGCAGAGGCCCCACTGAGATTCCTTTTTGTGGTGTTAAATGCTATATAAGCATACAGGAGGAGGGGCTCTGTCCCACAGAGTTAGCAATCTGATTTTATTGTCCGTATCTCTTATTCTGTTGGAATATTGACACCATAAACTATTTTCTTATTGATTATTCTTTTCTTTCCCTGCCTGCCATCCCGTATCATAGTTCATGGCTAAATTTTCATCCTGCTTAAATTTGTTTACATTTTTAAGGGATGGTCTCAGTCAAATAAAGATACTTGGCCCTTGCTTTAACCTTTGCAGCAGTCTGATAGGAAAAAAAGCTTTTCTTCTCTGTAACAGTCTAAGCATATGTGAATGTCCCAGAATAGAGTTTCTGAAACAATAAGTAAGCTAACGCAGAAGGCAAAAACAGCAGCTTGAACAACTGAGAAGTTGTTCAAGCAAGATACCTCAAAGTTTGGAAAGATGTTGTAAAATATTTGCTGGATCGCTTGTATAATTGCTGTTACAGAAGGGATATTTTGTAAATTCTGTAGATGGCCATGAGATGGCATATGCAGCCTTGAAAGGAGCTCTGAAACTTTGCTGAAATCTGTCCCAGTGGCATTTCTGCATATTAGGAAGCTCCACAAAGGGCTTGGGCTACTGGGAATAATTCCCAGACAGGAGTTTGAAGCATCTATTAGAGATGTCTTCATGTGAGAAGTAATTATATGAGTGAGTAAAGGCACAAATACATTGGGTCAATTTGTGTCTAGGACAGGGCATGGAAAGGAAAAATACCAGTCATGCCGTGTGACGCTGCCATTGCAGTGGCTTAGGAATTACCAAATTTCAATCAAATTTGAAAAAGGCATAGAAGTCTTAATGGTAATTAAGTATTTATGATTTTTGTAGAAATCTGGCTTAACCTAAATTAGGATACCTCTTCTCCCTCTGCTCCTCCCCGCAAAGAAAAGAGACATTTCTCATCTTTTCTGGGGTTCATTTAGCATCGGCCAATAGAGCAGTCAGCATGGACTTCTGGCAAGTTTGTCAGCATATATATATATGCTCAGCATATATATAACTTGAGACTAGTCACTGTACATACTACATTCTGCTTGGCCTTGATGTCATAGGGAGCTTGGGGAAGCTGGGTTTACTGCAATATGGAAGAAAGAGGTTGTAAGACACAAGTCCAAAGGATACCTGGCCTCACAGGTTCCACTGTTTATAAATTGAACTGATTTCACTGTCTTTAAATATTAGCTGGCTACAAATGTTAGATGTAAGGTGGAATCTTTTCTGCCAAAGTATATTTGCTTCATAACAACCATAAAACCAGAATCATTATATATCTAAAAATACATACTTTTATTGACATGTATTACATACATACTAGAGCATTCATTTGCCAGCCCAAGATTTAGCCTGCTTGTTATTACATTAAGCACAACTGTTGTATTATCCTGTCTGCACCCCCAAGCTAAAATTAGAAGTATTCAGTGTCTTTTCTCCTCACTTAGGGAAAGCGATAATTGCAAAAGTTTTCCTTGACACCGTGCTCAAGCAATGTACAATGAATCCCATCTATCAAGTCAACTACCCAGAAGCTAATTCAGTATTCAGGCCATGGAAATGCTTAGAAAGTGACGTATCTACTTTTGGCAATGGTATGTATTTGTAGGCACTTGTTAGCATCGAGTTAAGGTTAAATTAACATGTATTCTAAACTCATCTTTGACTTTGAATTGTCAAGAGGTTTCATTCATCAGAACACAGTCTCTGCTCAGCTGAAGTGCATTTTTTCAAAGACAAAACAAGCAAGAAGATTCCTCTTTGAATAAATATTTGTGCTTATTTCCTTCACAAAGTGAAAGTGAGCTGTGCCACACTGCTATTTAGCCATTAGTCCACATTAAAAGTAGCTTACTTCATGGAGTTTCATACCCGCTCTTTGTACAGCGGGATTGAGTGAGTGTTGCAAAGGGCAATATTCATATATCACAGAGAAAACCTTCACCCTTAAAATCCACAGCCTTTAGGCAAAATAAAAATAAGTACTACTGAGAAATACACTGTTATAAGTAACCAGATTAACTCTCTATATCATATATATCCTCTGAGTGCTAGATTCTGCCTTACCCTGTTTTTCTTTTTTTGCAAGAGAACAGAGTGGGAATGGAGTAGTGATTTAACTTGTTCACTGTGATATACCCTTCAAACTTTCAGATGCTAACAGGGAACAACTGGGATTGTTTCTGGTTTCTTAGAAGGGAAGAAATGAAAGCAAATTTAGAAGGTAATCACACCATAATATGATGGAGTAGTTTTGGACAGTGCAGCAATGAAAGCACTGCAGGAGAGCTGTCCGTGCTCTCAGGACCTACGCTGGTCTTTGTCAGGCTGCGATTTTCATGATGGAATCTGTCAGTTGATTATTCTATAAAGGGTATTAGATAACCAAGTTAAACTCCTTTATTAGCCTGTGTGAGTATGTAGGGCAAAGAAAGTCTAACAGCAGGAAGGAATAAAACTGATGCATCTTCATGGAAGGAGATACCTTTGACTCATTAACATTCTGAAATTGATACCAAACTTAGCTAAAAAACAATAGTATATTTACCTTGTTTCCTCCACTTCAGAAATATGATCTTCCTTGGAGAAACATTGGAACTGCAGCCATTGGCATTGTGAGTGGTTAGTGTTTGACCATGAACTGGTCCTGCCAGAATACATTGCTGAGTTTGAGTACCTTACACTGGTATGAACTTTATTTTTCCTACTGTGATATTAGAAGGAAGCTTTGGATTTCACATATCAAGAGGAAAAAAAACCACAAGTAGGTAAATTAAATTCTGTTCTACAAACATGACCTGAGAAGCCCAGGTTTAAGGTTGATTCTCTTCTGTCCATTCTATCAGAGCCAGGTAAAACTTCTGTGGAAGTCAGTGAGAAACCTTCCACTCATTGTAGTGAGAATTGGATGAGGCTTTTATTTTGTACATGTAAAAAGCATAGCAAAGAAAGCACAGATCCTCTAAGTTTCAACAGATTAAATGAAATGCAGCAGAAAACTAAGTCTTCTCTCACTAGGAACTACTTTCTCTGAGGTACCATGCAAAGTAAAACTTATAGTATTGAGTGTACAAAGGATCGTTTTTTCGTGGTGTCTTGCAGGAGCAAATGATCTTTAGTTGTTTGACTTAAATTGTGAGATGTGCAGTTTTGAAAAAAAGAAAATATACTTTATTCTCAGCTGGTATTCTGAACAAGTTTTTCCTTGATTCCTTCTATTCATTTTTACAAGCATATAATGCTGCTGTGTCATTCATCGAACTTCATAACTTGGTGCCAAGGTAGGAGGGCTCATTTCAGACTCTGAGTTAATGTGTTAGAGAGTATGGGGAAGTGGGATGTTCAGCTCTGGGGAAAGGAAAAAGACAGTTGAATTCACTGATGAGTCAGGTCTACCTGGTCCCATGGTCCAGTGTTAGGCTGCTCTACTATGATTCTTGGACTTTGGGAATCTCAGTGCATAGGTGTACTTCTCTGGACTCTAGCCATAGTTCTGTGTGGTACACAACAGCCCACACAAGCAAAAACATTATGCAATGTTTTGACTAGGAGTCAATTAAACCCAGTTTCTAGCAGATCTGTGTTACAGAAAGATGATTTCCTGAATGATTGCTATTAATTTCCTAATTGAACTTCTCTCATTTATGCTGTTTTAAATTTATTATTTAATTAAAAACCAGAAAGTTTACAAATTTCAAATGTCTTATTTTATATAGCTCAAAGACAAGTGTCTGTTTCCTACATGCAATATAATCGTGGAAGAGGGAAAGAGAGCACAGAAAGATTTATTCTGTCTTATGATTTGCAACATGGTGATGAAGTTTTGAACATGGAACCAACAGTAAAGGTCAGACCTCAGATTGCTTGCTTAAATGCAAAAAAGCAAATATTTTCAGTGGCTAAGGCTAATATTTAGTCAGGTACGGGTGAGGTATTGCTGTCAAATTTTCAGTAAAATAACTGTATTATGTAATCGTTACTTTGTTATTCAGGTTGGCCCATGACCTAAACCAAACACAAAACTTAAAAATTAATGTTTCCATTTAGGCTTGATTCTGATGTTGCTTACGTTTACTTAACATCAATAGAACTTGTGTTCCTCTGCCTATCAGTTATTATGCAATATGAATTACAATTATTGGGCTGAATCATAATTGGATTTCCTATTGTGTAAAAGACACATCATTTCAATGAAAAACAGTTTCAGAAGAATGCATCTGAGAATAGGACATGACCTAAACTATCAGCCTTGCCTTTGAATTTTATGAAATACATGACTTCATGCCATTATGCCAGTTCTTGAAAAGATTTTTTTGTCATATTTGACATCACAAGAACATAGCCTGGGGAAAAAAAACCATCAAAAATGTAGCAGACTACAGATTTTAACTTCAGAAATACATATTGTTATAATAGCTGCACAGAAAAATGCTTCTTCAGGTGGACATTTATATGCATAAATCTGATATTGCATTCATACGCATAACTGTTGTGTGGCACCTTCAGTAGCTGCCTTTTCTGATTAAGTAGCCCTGCTACATATCTGATACATAAAACTGAAATAGTTTCTGAACTGTCCCATTTTTACCTCTAGTTTGTGAATGGTGTTATTACTTGATGGTTATGTTTTCAATCCCTTTTTTTTAGAGTTTCAAATAAACTTTTTCTTTTCTAAAGCTTATTTAGAGGCAGCGTTAAAAAAGATGAGAATAACAATTCTCTTCTTATTTTACCAAAGTGCTATATTTCCAGTGATCCGTGTTTGCAGTGAGATACTAGCAATTGTCCTCACACTTCACCTTTTTCTAAGGATCTGGTGCCTGTCTGCTCGGCTACACTCTTCCCATACTGCTCTCTCATAATGGAAGGGTTGCAAGTTCCTTAGTGTCAGCAGCATCTGTACCCTTCTCCTGTGAACTGATTGACTGACTCCCCATCTTACCCAGGTCACTTTTATTTCAGGGAGAAGTTGGAAAAAAAATAGTCTTCAAATAAGTGAAAAGGAGTCATCATAGCCTTTATTGTCTTTTCACTATTTCATGTTAGTTTGGATTCACATTTTATAGTCTTTTAATAGTTTAACAGTATTTGTATTTGCACTCCATCAGTTGAAGTTTTTCCATTTTAAAGGCAGCCATGGAGTATTACAGAATTTGGCTGCATGTCCAGTAAAATTGTCATTTCTGATCTACTTTTGGCCTAGGTTTTGAATTTGAATCGGAACAGCCAGAACATGCTGCAGGAGATCTCTAGACTTAAAAACACTTCAAAAGCTTATAAGCAGCTTTAATGAATTTATTTCCTTAAATAATTTTTATGACCTGGTAAGAAGTTAAGCTGCCTTTCTTTTTTTTAAGGAACATTTACTAGCATAAATATTCTTGCATTGTGAGACGTGCTTACAAGACAGGATTGGGCCAGGATGCACACAGGTGAACAGAATGGGGGACTAAACTAGGATCGGGAATACTGTGATATTATTAGCAGCCCACAGTTTTGGGACTTGTTGATATTGTCTCCAATTTGAATCACAATATTACAGTGGTATCACCCAGCTGATCTTGATAATGGTCATTTTATTTTAACAAATAAAGTAACACGTCTGGAACACACTAGGTCTCCTTCAACAGGCCCAATACTGAGCAAGGGGAGTCCCAGGCACTGCATCCAGTTAAGCCTATTTAAAGATTAAATGTGTCTAATTACTTTAACCAAAGTTTCTTTTGCAACACTTTTGGCCATACAACTATTTTCAAACCTGTGTTGTCTTGCAGCCCAACAGGGACTATTCTGGTGTGAGCCATAGCCGTGTGATCACTTTTGAAGGCATTAGAGACTTAAGCAAACTGCAGTTCTTCAACCTGAGCTGGAACCAGCTGAAAAGGTCCAGGGAAGATATAAACATCTTACATAAACACATTCCCAATTTACTTAGTCTTGACATCGCACCCATGGCATAAGGTACATATCAGCACTTGAAATTCCTGGGAAAGCATTCTAACCATGACCACAGTTATTAAGGCTTAAAATCTGGTCCTGCACCTTATTAATTCTAAGGCCCTTGCAATGTAAGAAGCCTTATGATCATGTTATGGGATCTTTGTTCTCAGAGGGCCTTCACTTCTTTTTGTAGTCACAGCCTAACCAAGTGAATAAGCTCTGTGGCATTTTTGCTCAAAGATATCTCTGAGGCATAATTCCTTTCTTTTTTATTTCCCTTAACAATTAAATTTATTGGTGGCCTGTGCCAGATATAAAAAACCAAGCCCTGGCTTTAATTTTGCTGTCTCAGCTGCACTGAATAAGGGGTGGGAGCAGACAGTTCCTAGCCTTGGGGCTGTGCATATACACTGTTAGTCTGTCTGTTACTGCGAGTATCCGTCTGCAGCAATACAGCTGTGCTGGCTGGAGCTTTGCCAAGAAAGCCAATACTTAGCCCTTTTACTCACTCTCATTCATTCCTATTGCCCAGCCAGCTTCTGGAACAAATATTTCTCTCTGTTCTTTATTCCCTTTGAATCAGTACATTTTAACATTATTTAAAGCGCTCAGTTAGAATAAGCAGAGTTAAACCTTAGAAATTTGAGACATTGAAGGTCTCTTTGAAAAGCTTTATTATGATCATTTAACACTAAATTGAATATTTTGTACAAGTCTAAGTCAGGCAAACAGAGTACTATCTGAATATAATACCTCCCAAATAATTTGAACAACAAACCAACATAGGAAACAGAACTAACAGCTAATTAGGGCACCCAGGAAGCATCCAAAAAGATGCTGCCTTGTCTATTTGGCCTGCCAATTAAGCTTCAGTTAATCTTTTCAATACATGCTAAGATATAAAAAGAAATAATAAGAACTACCAGTTCCGGTCTCTGGTTCTTTGTTGTTATTCCTTAGGTTTTTATCAGATTGTCGTGGTTTAGCCTCAGACAGCAACAAAGAACCAAGCGGCCGCTCTTTCGCCGCGCCACTGCCGTGCGGGAGAATAGGAAGAAAAAGGCAAAACTCGCGGGTTGAGACAAAGGCAGTTTAACAGAACAGCAAAGGGGACATGAAAACAACAACAACGACACGGACAGAGGAACGTACAAACACGATGACGGTGCCACCGCTCACCGACCCGACCCGGGACGCCCCCGTCCGTCCGCTCCAAGCGGCGACTTCCCGCCCCCTCCCCCGGCAGCTCCCGGCTCCAGACTGGGCATGGCTCACATGGGGTGGGATACCTGTGTCCCTGCCGGAGCCTGGGGAGAATTAACCCTATCCCCGCGAGAACCAGGACACAGATTAAACTTTTAACTTTGCTGTGTTCTTTGCTGTCAGCTCGGTGTGTCAACATGGTAACTCTTGAGTACTGCACATCGCTAAACCTCTGCCTCTCCAGAGTTTCTTAGGCATCCAACCATAATGCCTGGTTAGTTCAGTTCACAGTGTAGCAGAAAATCCTTATTGCCTTTCAGAGGATCTAGCTCATAAATCGTGATCACAGCACAGTCACAGTGGAACTATGTTGCTCACATGCTGAGTAAGATTATGTCTTTCTGAAAAAAAATGGATAAGTATCTTCACAAAAACCAGACTATAGTTAATACAGAGTATTTTAATGAGGCCTATGTTTTCTGTTTTATGTACTGAAAACTCTAAAAATTTGATATGTGCAAGACTTGCAAATTATTAAACTTATTAGAACTAATGAATTATTATGTATACTAATATATCACCTTCCCCTTCCAAGAATAGCAGGATTTTTATGCCATTTACCATATGCTAAGCTGTGAAGTATGTATACTATGTCTAGTTATATTATATACTTAATACAGTGTTGGTTTTTTTCCCTCAGCTGTCTGCGTTAGAATATTCTAGGACTGATTAAGAAAAAACTCCCCTTCTCAGTGTATTTTCTTGTGCTAAAATTCTGTCTCAAATTTGCAAGGACAAGGTGGATTTGCAGGTGCATCGTAATAACTGGTATTCAGTGCTAGGGCTGATGCTGTTTAATGTATTTAGTTTAACATTTAGATTAATCTCTGTAAAAGTTTTCTTTTGTTGTCTTAGGTTAAAGATTTTATGCTTTTTGGTTGAAAAATATTTCTGAATGTATTCAAGTCTAACCAATAGTTACCTTGTCTCTGAGCTCTGAGAATAGCCATGTCCAGATGCCTCACAGTAGGTCCAGGATACCCTGAAGATGTACTTAAATTGCTTATTTTGCAGTGCAACTTTATTCTTGGCATTAATAGATTTTTAAGACTAAGGGGTAAAAATAAGATTCTCTAGATTGACTTTATGCATAAAGCAGGCAAGAAAGCATTATGTGGTAATTTCTACATCAATTTCATACCATCTCTTTGAGGTACAACAGATTTTACAGTAAACCATTCAGACTAGGATTAATTTAATCTAGTTTTGCTTATCTACAGTGTAGATAACCACATTTGAAGTAGTCACCCTACATTCCATTTATACAGTGTAGAAACAAAAACAGTTTGTGGACATGAGTCACCTAACATCTTAGAGGGTTACTCTAGGTTAAAGTGAATCACATCCTACCATAGAATCTAACCAGTCACTACAGATGGAGATATCTCTGTTGCCAATACTGTTTTGCTGGTATGAAACCCAGCCCTAGTGTTTGTTTAAAGATTTCAAGTAACAGTGAATCTACCAGGTGTCTCCTATCTCTGAATTTGTTATTTCTATAACAAATTTGGCTACTATCAGATTTCATCCACTGGGTCTTATATTGTCTCTTTCTAATGTTCTAAAGGAGCAGAACCAGATTTTCTAAAGGACCAAAAGTCTTTTCCTTATTTAGTCAAAATCATTCCACTTTCTCTGATCTTAAAAAACTAAGTTAGGTTGAGCTTCTTAAGTGTCTCATTATAAAGTGTTTTTATTATTTCTCATGACATTATTCTAGTTCCTTTCTGAACATTTTTCATTATGTGCACACATTTTTAATATATGGCCTCCTACATCTATACAAAAACTTCCATCACTGGACTGATAATGACATACCCAGAAATAATTCCACTTGCCTAATCCTACTCACTAGTCCAATGGTTAAATGTTATCTGACATGCATGTCCTTGTGGCAACAGTACAAGCTGATAATCATCTGGTTTTCTATCATTAGATCTAGTCCTTTTCAGTGTTCCTGAGATACTGTCTTTCATTGTGTGAGTGTGAATTTCTCTGTAGGAAATGTGCTTTTTAGATAGGGCCACCATGTTAGTCATTATAAAGCTGTTGTTTATAGCTGACCTTACTAACATCTTTATGTCATCTCTTGATTTACCAGGAAGGCACTCCTGCTCTTTTTTGCTAGGTCATTGAGAATTTCAAGCAGAACATAATAAAAATACTCTGTAAAGTGATGATTTTCTTTCTGCAGTTAGGTTTTGAGGTTTATTTAACAAGAGTTACCTTCACTTTTGAATATCATTATTTTTTTATTACGTTCTCAGACAGAAGATACTAATCTTACCAATATATTTAAATTTTAATCAAAAGCAATTTAACATTAATTTTTGTTTCCTGTGCACCATACTGGCATCTATTAATAAGGCCATTGAACTGTAATTATTTACTGTGTTGCGTATCAGCCTTCTGTGATATCTAAGAATGATATCAAGCTAACTGACCTATTCTGGTCATCTTATTTATCCTCAATACTATTATAACTTCAGTTTGTTCATAACCTTCTAAAACTTCCCAAGCATACTATCATTTGCATAAAATGAATTGATGAGTGGCTCAGAAAGTTCTTCAACTGGTTCATTAATATCCTTGATTGAAAAATGCCTGCTTTAAAAATGTTAACATGAGTAGTTCCAGTTTTAGATTCTTTTTATTTATTAATGAAATGCAAAGTATTTCTTTATCCATGTAAATTATGAGCATCTTATCATGGTTCTTTACAAAAGCAGGGAAAAATATGCAAAAAAACATGCAAGAAGATCCAAGGTCATCCTAACCAGTTCCGATCCATCAGCTGAAATCATGTTAATCTACACAGTATGAAAGGTTAAAAGCTCCTCTGTCAGTTCAATTTGTTATTAGAATATAGAATAGCTAAAGGAAAACACATTTCTGTTGATAAGCGTAGTGTTTCATTCTGTGCATTAGGGAGTTCATGGTTTAGAAAAATTGCCAGTAGAATTAAGGCTTTAGCATATGTCATGTAAGTTTTGTGACATCAGGGAGAAGGGATTCATAAAGGGTAAGATAAATCCTTTGGAAAATAAAATAACATAGGAAAAAATGTTCTTTAGTCATCACCAAAGCCAGTCTAATGGCACTGAATATTTAAGTGATTATTTGTCTTAGATACAATCTCAACACAATAACACTGGATATTTTGGGCCCCCACAGTACAATTTGAATTTTTTGATTGGGACTCTGTTATCTTTTCTCCCTTGTGCGATGATTGGCTAACATACCGTAGTATTATCAGAAAGGGGGAGTAGTAATCATACAAATAGACTATAGAGCAGATCACTGACAGCCTTGTCTTTACATGAAGCTTGCTGCTAGGTGTCTAAAGTCAGATCCTGTATAAGAAGTCATTTCACAACCTGGGCAGCAAAATACACATTTAGTATCAACATTTATTTGTTTCTGTTCAAGAATATTTCAAACAAGAAAATTATTGAATTTGTTAATCTGTGATATAGAGAAAAGAGTATTTAGTTCGTATATAAAAAGCGTGAAGAACTATAAAGTTAGGATAAACTGTGCTCTGACTTTGCACTCAGACTCTTCTAGACTAAATATCCAGCCTTGGTGTTAGGCTGAAATCCTGTTTCCATTAAAGTCCTGTTGTAGAATGAGGATGTGTAAAGCAGACTAGCCAATAAAATAATCATGTATTGAAGAAATTGAACAAAACTATCTAAGATCTAATGCAGACAAGAAAAAAATTTCTATGTTCAGATAGCTTCAACTGCAAAGGTACATTTGGGAGCTGGCATACTTATGTTTTAGAGCTCTTGTTTTTGGAGGAGAAGCTGAACTTTCTTGAAATCTATTAAAGATGAATAGCTCTGTTGTATAATGGGGAAATATCGCATCCTGCATCCAAGAAGTTGCCATTGATAATAGTAGGAAATGTACACATAGAAACTGAGCACAGAATAAATAGGTGGAATTAATGTACAGATTAATTGACTGGTCAGTTTCTTTCAATTCTGATACTGAGTTTTATTACAGATCACTGTCTTAAATCTGGATGACCAACACTCTTCAGTATTTCCAACCTGGAAAAACAAGAGCATTTAAGATGAGCAACATTTAGCAACAACAATTTCACACAAATAGAAGGAACTGAGTCTTATCTTAACCTCCAAGAAGTACATTTCAACACTAGATGGTACTATATTTACTGTGGTAGTGATAATGAAGGCTGTTAAGCTGGGACACAGCAGAAATGTTTCTTTATAGTGAGATATTTTAGAGGGAGAGTTTCTTTATAGTGAAATATTTTAGAGGGAGAGTTTTTTCTCGTTGCCAACAGAGTGAGTTTTTCAAATATTAAAAAATCTGAGTGTATCTTTAGCAGAACTGAAGAAAGGGAGTGAGGCAGAACAGTTACGTTCCAGCAAAATAAGTATTTCTTATTAAATGTGTGTATTTTTCTATGTTTCATGATCTAATTCGTCTACTGATGATTTATCTAGTTACAGTTGGACCCAGTAAGACCGACTGTGTTACTTGTTTTACCCTCGGTATCAGCCACCTTTTTCTATGACAGCTCACTTTATAGCAAGTGAATCTTGTTTATTTTTCAAGGAATTTCAAAGCTCACCAAACATTCAAGACATAGTGCAAACAACAATCATCTTATCAGCCTCAAAAGACGTGTGTTTGAAAATCTCATTACATTTCTATTGAGAACAACAGAATCACATCTTTAGTTGGTTTAAAGAAAACTTACTCCTTCATAGAGGTATACATAATAGCTTTGTTTATACCAACCAAGATATATATAATTTGAAGGTAAATATTTACTATTTCAAAACTAATTTGTTTTTTATTACATTAGAAATACAGTGTTTCCCCACTTGTTCAAGTATAGAGGGTGCTATACTTAAACATAGGTGGGTGCTGCATTTATCCATCTTTACATTGGAACCTGAACTGATGAGAACCCCAGTCTGACATTTTTGGATTGATACTCACTCCTGAGAAGGAGGTACTGAACCCTCCAGGTGGATTGGGTTCAAAATGTTTTACAGAGATAATCACATACCAGGTAGGCTAAATCAAAGTTTGCAATCCATGGAATAATTCTGCAACTCATGTCAAATAACAAACAATTACACCTGCAGCAATTCCAGTTCTTTTCAGCTTACCTGGAATGGTAATGTGTGTATTGTAAACTTTGTTGGCTGGATTCAGACACTAATTGGAGACTGAGGCCCAAATTCTTATGTTCAGACTCTGTAAAACTGTGTGAGAACTCAAAGGCTTTTAAGGCAATGTTGGTATGGTTTTCACTCACTTTAAGGGCTTTCTTTGTGGCTTGAGTGTTGAAAAGTGCTATTAATCTAAATGAAGAATCTGGATTTTGTTAAGTGATTTCTCAGTTTTGAGTCATGCAGATGCCGGCTGAGGAAGGAGCTGAAAACAAAGTATTTTGAATCCACCGATATATGGATGTTTTAAAGGTATGTTAATAAACCTATGCTTTTTTCTACTTGGGGTTTAACTAATCTGATGATTTTGGACATGAGTAGCAATTGAACAGTCTGGAAACAAGATTGCTACCAACTATTTGTATTCCATCTTCTCAAAGCTTAGATGGCATCGCAGTAGTAAATTATTCTGTATGCAGATTATTGCTATAGCTTTTTAAAAAATAATTCTTTAACAAATCAAGACCCAGCTGATCAGACTTGTTAATATGTGTGTAATCTTTTAATATACTCCATAATACTCCTTTGTCTGTTTCTGTCTCTCTTTAGTAATTTTGGGGTAGAAATTGCCTTTTTTTGTAATAATGCCTAGTACAATAGGGTCCTGTCATGTTGTTAGGGTTCCCAAGGCTTTAACTGCAATTTTGGAACTTAATAATTTCTAACACCTAAGAAATTAGTCTACATTACTTACAAATCTGTATTGTAAACTGAGAGAACACAGACTATCTCCATTAATTTGTTCCATAATAAAAGTCATCCAGATCTGTTCATATGAAGACAAAATAGCACTTTTTAAGTTACTTTGATTTTAAACATTTTTAATTCATTGAATTGTACAGTGTTTCTTGCCTATATTACTGTGATGATAGTTCTAGATCTGCATTAATATAGCAGACCACTTCAAATGCATTTAACAGGAGCCAACAGAATAAAAAAGTGCAAAAGATTTGTTTGGAGGCAAACTCACCGCTGACATGATTGCAGGTAAAAGGGGACACACAGACTTCACGGAAATGCAATAATTAAGTTGGACAACCTCTAATATCAGGTACACCGATTTTCAGAAATGCATTATCTATTAAAAGTAGCATCTAATATTTTAGTTAGAACTTGAAAATGTAAAGCTAGAACATATATTCAGCAAATATGCCTGATAATTCCCTAGCATTTGTAGGCCAAATTCCCTTGACTGATCCATAGTGTAATTTTTCATCACAAAGGGTTATTTTCCACTGTTTCGTTGAAGAAATATCCTTTCTCTAGATGCTTCAGTTTTTCATTTTGGCAATGGTGCTGCCTGCACAGAGTTTGACAGAAAATGTCCAGGAGAGATAGGGTACTGGCTCCAGACCAAATATATCTAGGAGAGAGAATTTATTTGATCAAAACCCATCTGATCTGATTCCTTTCAGAACAAATTTGGCCAAAGTGAGAACAGACATGTATATAATGTTCAGTGCTGCTTCTCCAATCTTCTGATTTCATAAAAACCTGCCTTATCCATTGTAGACCTACATGAATTCAGAGCAAGAATGACCTGTGATTGGCTGCATTAAATGCATCCTTAACTGACCACTAGTATGTGCACCTAGTGATACAGTCACTGGTCTGCAACAAAAGTATTTTGCACAGCAGTAATCACATTTGTTTGCAGACATCATCCTGAAATTAATCTTCAGGGAAGTATTTCTATGGGTTTTATGTATGTATTTGTCTTCCTAGAGATATATTTATATTTTATTCTTTCCCAGTATCCTGCATCTGTCAGTGAAAGTCCCTACCTGATGTAACACGTGAAGACAATTTTCATGGCATAGTCCCTGATCATCTTTTGATCTCAAATAGCCTAGAGGGCCTTCAGCAACAGTATCGCCATGCCAGGAATATCAGTGTCAATACTCCTGTGGAATTGAGTAGGTCTTGTTCGTAAAGGAATTGTAACCTCTTTTCCTTTGACTCTTGGTTTCAGGAGACTGTTTTAAGATGTGCAGACACATACAAGTATTTAAACATTCTTGTCAGGATTATTTTCTGCAAGGACATTCATTCCCTGGAGGCTTTGTTGTGAAAGGTTGGACAGCAATAGAATAACACTGACTGTGTGCCTTTTAAGGTATTACAATTGCAAGCCCTGAGTTTCTTAAAGAGGTGTATCAACAGCACAGTTATGAATTCCTAAAAATTACTTGAGAATGTCCCTCTGACCAATAAAGCATCCTGCTTCTACCATTGAGTAGTAACAAGTGCCTTGCAAGCAGGCTTTGACACAGCTGAGGTACACAATTACAATGTGTGGTGCTTTCGGAGGCCTCAGGGTAAGTGGAGAATGGAATACTCCATCTGAGCAATTGCAATCTGAGCAATTGCAGCTCCAGTGCTGCTGGAAGGCAATTAAAACAGCCTAAGAGCTATGGAACTGGAATTTCAGTAATGTGATATGGAAGCAAACAGAGCACCCTTGCCTTTGGTGTCAGAATCGAATAAGTTGTTTGCTACTGGAAAAAGAACTGTGAATTTCTTGTGAGATTTTCATCAGGGTGCTTCTTTCATAGGAGCATATTGCATTTCTTGCCCCAAAGCCAGCATGTTATGGATCTGCTCATGCTATATATCTCATTTCTATCTTATTTTTCCATGTTACTTTCATTCTCAATCCATACTTGTCTTTTTTTACTTAATTCTGAGCTGTAGAGCTGGTGCTAGCAGACCAGTTTAGAAATATCTGCAGTGTGAATTTACAGAACAATAATTTCATGTTCTTCACTGCTTTAATCTTCCTTCCTTATGCCAAAGTGGGTTAATGACACAGTCTTTTCTATTTTTTGTAATAATATTAATGATAAACTAATTTCCTTTGATTGAAAATAGCCTTTAATCTCTCTTTGTTGTTTCTGGGGTTTTGTGTTGTTTTGTGTTTTTTGCAATCAGCACAAAGCTGATTGCAACCACTGTTTCAATTTTACAGTATTATTGCAGTAATCTGATCCAAAATCAATGAATTGCATGAAATCTTTTTAAGCACTTAAAATGGACCAATCATCATTCTAAAGATCAAATTTCTGAATCAGAAAAATGTAATTGGCAGTTTTGCTAATGTGTTAGCAGAGGAATATTCTGTTTGATTAATTATGTTTCCTTTTTACAGGTATTGTGTCTGAACTACAATCACATTGAATCAATACGGCCTGGACAAAAGCTCCCAAATCAGGTAACAGCTAGCCAGCAGCTGTACTGAAAGGTGGCCTCTTGTGGCTGTGGACAGCCAGGAGTTGCCAATGGAGACAAGTACCATCAGCTTTTAAAATATACTTTTATCTTTACTTTACTGCACAGAGGAGGAAAGAGGTATCTTCAGTGTCAGTAGCTTTGGATCTCCCTTTTTTTCCCTTCTCCTAGCTTGAAGAAACCCAGTATATTAGGGGTTTCTTTGTTTGCTTTGCACACGTATGGTATGTTTGGCATCATCTAGTTGGCTTTTCTTTCCTGAGTTCTTTGTGAACAACTTGTTAGACCACTTCTTCATCAAACTAACTATACCAGTCTGCTGTCCTCTTTTCTTTGGATCCTATTGCATAGGCGGTTAGGCATTTATTGAAGTTTTTTCACCTTCCTGCAAAGGATTTCATTTTGAGTAAGGGAACCATCTGCCTCTCTCTGGCTGCTGGTTTGATCTGGGAGAGTGTGTGCATGTATCTCCGATCAGATTGATCATTCATATTCTGTTTTCATTTAATTTTATGAATATATTCAGATAGTGAGGAATATATTGAGATAGTATTTCAGTAACTTGAGCCTGACCAGTGGAAATTCAGCTGCCTTATACTATATAGTATTCTGATGGCCATCACAACCCCTTGTTACAATCAATGAGTTCAGCCAGTTCAGACTACAGTACCTTTTATGAACATAAAGAAGGCTTTTGTATATTCATCCAAAAGTCTTCTGCAATGTTGTGTGTAGTCTAAGCAGTCATTCATTCTGCCATTAAACCTCCTTTCCTTTGTTCATTCCATAAGTGATATTATTTTCATCATCCTCTAAAGGAAATGGTCATACTTCTGTCTTCTTCCTTTTGCCATCAACGTTAGATCAGCCTGTGTCCTAAAGAGCATTTTCAAATTACCGTTCAGTTTGCATTTCTCATCCGTGTACTCTTCAGACTGAAACTTCAGGGATCTGTCAGGATTCATTTACTTATTTCTGCATATATAAGGCAACATCCATGGTCAAGTTCAGTTTTATTATATCAGATGAGTCTTGCAAAGTCACCATGCACAATTCCTTCTATACATTGATCAGAGCATCAGAGAATCCTGCAAAACCTATTTGTTGTGTGTGTACTTCTTAAGACTTCACCCAGCTCTTCTTGTCTTCATTCTTTGCATATGCTCAGCATCTGGAGTGTGGGAAAAACATGAGTTTATTTTCAAATTTTCTGGGGAAAAGGGACATTGGCAGAAGTACACATGGATGTGGACTGTCTGGGCTTCCATCATAGTGTGACAAATTTCTGTGCTCATTTTGCTTATCTGCTTCCTCATGAGAGATGAACATTCTTTACACAGATGGGGGGTTCAAAAAGGACTTGAAATAAATGTTCAGTAACTGTAGGAATGCCCCTCTTGTTGATGGGAGGGATTTTTTTTACACTGATGCCTTCCAGCTTCCTTCCCTTTCCCTTTGTAAATAATGACAAATTTTAGCTTTCTTGCAGGCCACTGAAACTTGGCTGATGTTCCCAAACTTAGTGTAAGCTAACATAAATATTCCATGTTGTTTCTCAGCCAGCTTTTTTTGAATGTGATTTACTCAGAGTCACTGATTTGAACATGTCAGATTCTAGCTCAGCAGCTGCTACTTAACAACCTTTAAGTCAATACTGGAATGGAAAATATTTCATTAGTACTGCATGATATGAATAACATTGCCCCTTTTTTCCCCCACATGCAGCACAAAAGTATTTAGTAAACAGCTATGCTTCATTTAAGGTTTATTGATACTTCTACCATGTTCAGTTAGTAATGATCCAGAACCATTCTCAAGATTACTTCTGTTATTGATATACTTTCAAACTATTTTTCAGTGCCCTCTGAGGTGCATTTGCTCTTTTCATGAGTTTTTTGGAAGTTTTTCCTTCTTACTGTCAATTTCTTTATTTTTCCATTTATTATAGCTGCTTTTAATTACCTGCTAAGTGGATACTATCTTCTTTATGAGTGTTCCCTGCTTTATCAATTGTGAGATATTCTAGGAACAAAAATGTTCTTAAACCTTCCTCAGATCCTCTTGACACTTTCTCCAGAAGTTGAATTAGCTCTTAGTTTTTGTGACCTTGTGAGACAAGCCTGAGTAAAGCATAAAATATGCATAGTACATATTTACACATCTTAAGACAAATTAATATTGCATATTAACTTACAGTTTGGATATTGTTTTGTTTGTGATGTATGATTGTAATCAAGTTATGTCAACTACCTGCTCAGCAACTACCAATATTTAGTGATTTTATGGAAATTGAGGTTGTAAGGAAGAAGCAAAGCTAAAATTAGAACTCTCTTTTCCCTTCTCTTTTTTAGTCTGTTACCTCATGCTACCTAATTACAGGTCAGACATAACAGAAATGAAGCTTTTACAAGCAAATTAGTGGAACACTGCATGTTTTTCTTTTTGCCCTATTTTCATTCAACTGTCGTGAGAATACACACAAAGGTTGCCATAAGTATTTTATGAAATTAAACAGCAGTTTATAGCTCTTTTCTTTTCATGTCCTCAGACTTCTGTAAGCAGAGGAGGGGGTTTATGTATTTGTTTGATTTTTATGGTCTGGATGCAGAAAGCTTCACCGAGCTTCCACAGAGTAGAAGTCTCTATGTAGTATTTCCACTTCCGAGTGGTAGATTTGTTTCATTTCTCATCAGATTTTTTCATCATATACAGGTGTAATTCCTATGAAACCTGTTCCAGTGATTAGTGAAATTGCAGCCATCCATATATACTCTTAATAATTTTATTTTTTTTTTGTGAGGGGGATGGGAAATGCTAAAGTTCATTTGTCCAAGGAAAATTGTGCTTGATACTCGTTTGCTTTATTGGTTTAGGGATGCAGAATTTGGAGAAAACCTGCCCCTGACAATGCAGAGTTTGGAAGATTTTCATCTGGCCTATAATGGAATTACTAACATGGCCCAGCTGTAGCTTAGCAGGCTAAAAAACTGGAAATTTCTGGTTTTGCAGGGTAGATGGTAGCAGCTTTTCTGTATATGCACTCAAGTATTTTACAGTACTTTCCTTATGTCCAGTCTTCAGTCTGTGCCTTGGATTTGTAGCGCACAGTCTTCTGTAGTCTTGACCCCTATAAGAATGATACCCTAGGTTTAATTCTTGCCCTGGCTCCAAGATCCTTCAGATATTGAACGGTGAAATTCTTCCATACCGCACCACTGTGCCTCACTTGCCTCTTACAAGGGCAGACCAGGGCAGCCAGCATGTGGAAGATCTATTTGTCAGCTCATGGCCAGCAGCAAGTTCCTGACAGAGGAAATCTCCTCTCACTATAAGCAATACCAACAATAATGATTAACCTAAGTGTTGTTCTTCAATATGCCCGTATTTTATTTAGGAAGATGTCTTGCTTTAAATAGGGATGGCAGATAGATAGATAGATGATAGATGAAATCAAACACACTGTCTTCCACTGTCAGTGAAGTGGTCCAAAACAACATACAAGAAATTCAGAAAGTTTATGAGCTGCTTTTGCTTAAGATAATTTTTTGCTGGAAAGGAATCCAAATCCATTAAAGATGATTCCATGTATTTACTCTTGCTATATTAGGAAACTATATCAGCCAAATTGAAGGACTTAAAGGTTTCTGCAGTTTCTCCAGTTTCTGCAGGAGTTGGTATTGGACCGTAACCACATTAAAATGATTTCACAAGGTTTCATTGCTAGACAGAACAGTCTTTTGACTCTTCATCTGGAGCAAAACCAAATACGAGAACTGAACAGTTTACAACCTTTGGTAAAATTACAGAAACTCTTTCTGGACTTCAACAGAATTCAAGTACAGTATATTTTTGTTAATGCTGTAGATTCAGTGGGCTAAATATGGTAGACTGTTTTCAGACAAAGTTACCATTTTCTTTTATGAATTTACCTGAGTAAAATGACCAGTATTTTCCTCAAAATATATGTACCAGTTGCAACATTTTGAGAACTTCTGACATGTGGTGTATTTTTTAACTTTTGGACAGGAATCATCTGAACTAGAAAACCTTCAATTTATTCCCAGAGTTAAGGTGATCTCAAAGCACGGAAATCCAGCGAGTATATTTGTTTGCATTGTTAAATAAACTAGATGTGTATTTCATTTTATACACTGAATATTTACTCTTTATAATCATTAAAACTGTTAGGAATTTCTGCATAACCACATCATTCCTAAGTATCTGCTATTGTTTTAAGGCTGAAGGCTTCACAGTATGCGTGATGATCACATTGCCTCACTGTGCCTGTCTCAGTGCCATACTATGATCAGAAGGCACTCTTTCTTCAGCATGCTCTTCTTCATAGTGATGCAAGATAAATTTAAAATGTATGTGTTTGCACGAGTATGTTGCAGTGATGGGCTGTCCTTTCAATATTCCAAAGCAGGTCAGATCTGTTAAGAAATATCAAAATATGTTAAAGGATTTCTGATATACTTGATTTTATTTTTAAAATGGCTCAGTAGCAATCTTTGTTGCTGTTGTTTTGCACATCGCTCCTTGAAAGAAATCCCAAAAGGAAATTTCAGGTTTCTTTTTTTCCAGACATGCTTCTGTTTTTCAGTATCGTCCTGTTGGTTTGCCTTTTTTGTCACTGGAAACAAACTATTAGAACACAGTAAAGAACACTCTAGTCTTTCTGATTTTATAAATACCTAGCTATGGGACCTAGCTAGAAGACAGCTAACGCCTTCACATAGCAGAAAAGGCTTTCCTGGTAACCATAAAAGGACAAGTGGAACTCAGTAGGGCCAAGTGTTTGAATAAAGTTTGTAGGATCTCAGCTTCATGTATTTAAGTATCTTACTACTGCTGAGCTTTAAAGTAGTATGAAACATAAATGGAAACAAAAATATGTTTTGCATTGTTAGTTTTGAGGAAAAAAGTGGCTTTCTTTCAGCTGAAAATATAGTTCATATGGCACATTTTCAGAAATAGACCCTTGAAGATTAGGTGGAAGGTCCAAGTTCTAAATGCCCCTTAACTTGCTTTTACCATAAACCAGCACTTTCTGGTCTAAAGCAACAGCTAGAAAAACTGAAGAGAGAAGGCAGGGACATGTTGGAGCAGTAGTACCTATGGTGCAGTCATGCGCTCTGATTTCAGTGGTTGACTCGAATATTTTTGCACTTAGAACATTTTTCAGACCAACTTTCACAGGGTTATACAGAGTGGGAAATGAACTGCCTTCTGAAATGGTTGATGAAATGGCAGGAGAATGTTGCGCAAACTGAATGTTAACCAGTAATGGCAAGAACAGTCACGCTTTTCACAAGGAAAAAACGCAAACATATTTCTCTTGGGAAATTGCTGATCCAGGGTTTCCTTCTTTAGAATTGCAGGCCTAGACTTTCTCCTGAAGAATCAAGGTGGCGGGCTCAGCTGCCTCCTATACAATGTGGCATTAAGAAGTATGTCCCACAGTGTATTAGTAAACATCAGTTAGTACCTGCCACTATGGTCCACACTTCAGATACCTTATCACCTGTCATTTTCATTAACACTGTATATTAAAATAGAAAACTATTGCCAGCCTTTTCTGTCTGCAGCACAGCCTGTATCTCAACACTTAGCCTTCTGTAGGTCTGTTTCCTAGCCACGTCTCTGCAGGGCACACAGTGCACTTGAATCCTCATATGTGCTGAGGGCCATGAGAAGCTGCTGTGGTCCGAGCTAACTTGATGAGGAAGGTACACAATTGCACACAGCATGCCACTTTGTCAGTACAAAATGTCCCTTATTCATGGGCACTTGAAGTCGAAAAGAGCTGCTCAAAGGTATATAGTCATTTATGCTCAGCTTGGATTCTGTTTCTAGGAGAGTAGCATTGGTGTAAGGTTTGGTTCAGACATTTACTGGTGTAGCCAAGCTACTACCAGATTGACTTCTTGGACAAAGACTCCATTTCTGGGTTATTTTGTATTTTCTTTGCATAGGGTTCTCTCAAGAAAAACTGCTGTTCATTGCTTGTGTTTTGACTGCCGGTAAATGCAGAAGAGAGGACGTCAGATGACTACCAGCCCCTGGAACAAGTAAAGCAAATGTTATTCAAATTCCAAGGACAATATTCATGTCACCTATAATGGATGCCTAATGTGGTTATCGTAGCATTAAAATAGATTTTTTTTTCCTTCTAAATAGGCTCTCTGAAGCACTCTCAGGTTTTGTAAAATCAGCAAAAATAAAAGACATACTATCTGCTCCCTTTCTTCACCACAGAATTTAATGTGTGAGAAGCGATAACACATTCTTTCTCTAATCCTGCCAGGAAGATGTCTGTGATTTGGGTGTTGTGATACCTTCATTGAGGTGCCTATCATAGGCAATTGCAATACAAACCAAACATTTCATAGAATCACAGACTGGCTCGGGTTGGAAGGGGCCTTAAAGATCATCTAGTTCCAACCCCCCTGCCATGGGCAGGGACACCTACCACTAGACCAGGTTGCTCAAAGCCCCATCCAGACTGGTCTTGAACATTTCCAGGGATGGGGCATCCACAACTTCCCTGGGCAACCTGTTCCACTGTCTCACCACACTCACGGTAAATTTCTTCCTAATACCTATTCTAAATCTCCCCTCTTTCAGTTTGAAACTGTTACCCCTTGTCCTATCACTCCACTCCTTGATAAAAAGTCCCTCCCCATCTTTCCTGTAGGCCCCCTTCAAGTACTGGAAGGACGTTATAAGGTCTCCTCAGAGCCTTCTCTTCTCCAGGCTGAACAACCCCAACTCTCTCAGCCTGTCTTCATAGGAGAGGCGCTCCAGCCCTCTGATCATCCTCATGGCCCTCCTCTGGACTCACTTCAACAGGTCCATGTCCTTCTTATGTTGGGAGCCCCAGAGCTGGACGCAGTACTCCAGGTGGGGTCTCATGAGAGCGGAGCAGAGGGGCAGAATCACCTGCCTCGACCTGCTGGCCACTCTTGATGGAGCCCAGGATACAGTTGGCTTTCTGGGCTGTGAGCACACATTGCCGGGTCATGTTGAGCTTCTCATCAACCTACACCCTCAAGTCCTTCTCCTCAGGGCTGCTCTCAAGCCATTCTCCACCCAGCCTGTATTTCTGTATTCAAAAACTACAAAAGACCCATTAGAGCCTCAGGGTCATCTATCTATAGATAGAGATAACACCATGGATTTTATTGTTCAAAAATGTGAAATTTACCCCCAGTAGTAACTTATACTTACCCTGAAGTCCCATGCTGCAGCAAATCCACTCATTTCTTCCAACAGGGTTCACCCTCAGTTCATACTCCTGTGCAATTACACAGCTTTTGGACAGTCTGGGTTACAGGTAGAATGAGGTCATGGGGAGAAATTGAATTTGCAGGTGCACATTTGATGAACTAAATCCTCATATATAGTTTAAGCAGATGTGGTACCAGTGTCATGCAAGTACGTCCATGTGGAACAAGAACAGAAGGAAAAGAAGTACCCCTACTTTCACAGGGTGAAATTACCAGGTGTCTGGTAATTTTTTATAAAAGTTTCAGAGGAACCCAATTCTTTTATAATGTTACTACATAATGCAGTATCACAGCAATGCTGTGTCAGTGTTTTAAACTGTAATTTCAAAATGATATAACTTCTCTGTCCGTCTTCTCTTGCTAAAGGGCATTCTTGACACATCTGATTCCAATTTCTCTTCTTGCTGATAGTTACCTTCATAATTATTTTCAACTATAATTTGATAATGCAGTATCATATTGTCTTGTCTTGAAAGATACTATCTTGTCCCTTCTGTATCCATTAGAAATATTTTAACGCAGATAATATTCTTCATTTATTGCTTTGCCCATAAGCCTTTTGCTTTGTGTGAGCACTGTCCCTCTCATCAAAGTACTTGTCTCCACTGCTGTAGTTCAATCTTGCCTACCCCCATGCTTCTTGTTGAGAGCGAGGTCACGTCCTAATGCCTTGAGATGCAATTGCATACCATGAGCTGACCGCTGTTACTGATCATCAACACCCCTTTTTCACTGCCATATTTCTACCTTTGCTACTCCTTTTGTTGGGAAGGGGCTCCCTGGGAAAGCTACCTTGTTGTTTTACTCCAAACCTTGTCCTGAAATTATCACTGACTATGAAACCAAAAGAAAGCTTCACAACAGTTGGGCATCTGCTGTGACCATTGTCTGTCACACTGACCAACTTCATTGCTCATTATTTTCTTGTGCTCACCCATCTGTCAGTCTGTCTGCCTTTATTGGGTGTGCCTCATCTCATTTTACAGTATAAATTCACTGAAACAGAGATTTTTAGTAGGATTCACTGTTAGGTTTCCTAAATACAAGAATGACAATAACAACAGCAAGGAGTCAGAGAGGAGGCTAGCCCAGCACACGTCTCCTGTGAACAGAAGGTTCATTGTCTCTGTGGTTCTGTTTGTCACTATGACCCCGCTCACTGAAAGAGTTTGTTGTCCCACAGCAGATCTGTGTTTTCTGTATCACAGCATGAAACTTCTCTGGAGATTTGTTTGAAGGACAGACTTCTTTCCTTCCAGCTCAAAAGACTGCAGTATGCATTTGAACCATCAGTTTCCCCAGAAGGATCAATAGAGTAATGACGAGATCTAGAGTCTGTTCCCTCTCTGTGTTCTTCAAGCCAGTTCTCCCTTCATGTCTCAGTTTCATATTTTACAGAACACAGAAACAGTTCTTTTACACATCTGAAATGCAAGTACTAAGGATAATGAGAATCATTGGTACGATCAGTTTTATTCTCCCCTCCTCATCAGCCTGTCCAGCTTTTCCTCAAACCTCTTTGCTTTATAGATACGAAGCACTACCAGTAGACACCTACACCACAAGGTTATTCTACTCCAATTGTCTCCTTAAATTTTTTATTGCCATGATGCTGTCACCATGCCCAACCACATCTAAACTGTTGCTGAACTGCAAATACTACTTGATGCACTGAATCTAACCTCTTTGCTGTTATCGTATGCTTCCCACACCTATGGGTTATGTCCTTATTGTATCCTTGCATAAATTTCTTGGCATAAATATATTATTATATAAATAAAGCCCTTTAGTAGAATATTAGCTTCTAGGTACTACCAGAATAAATGCTATTATTTGATACTGATATTAGTGGTATCTTCACTGTTTTGCCAAATCTCAGTTTTCTCATTGATAGAAGGTCACTGCTGAAACCAGATAGGTTAAAAATCCATGTACACTTGGGTTCTGTCTCAGAACTTCACCTGTCAAAAATGTGTTATCACAGATCTCTGGCTATGTTAATATCTCTGTTTGCAGACTCAAGACGTTAGTAAGTTAGTGAAACACATTTTCCCACTTGAAGCCACAATGCTTGTACACAGAGATCAAAGCACTTTTGGATTGAGTGATTTCATGTGTAAATGTTTTATTTCAAAACTGACCTGTGCTTTTATTCATTGGACATCACTTAAATAAAAATATTGCAGAATGCGTAAAGAATAGAAGCATGTTAAGACTATATCTTTAGAGAAATCTCTGTTTCATATTCAGGTTCAGTGAAGATGTTATACCTCATTAGCTACAACAGAACTGAGCCATTTTCTCATTAGATCATTCAAGTGGAACAACACAAAAGATTTTCAAGTTTGTCAGTTGCATTTCAGTTGTGCTTTTTAAAGTGCTTGTTAGAAAGTAAGAATGAAACCGTATGGTAGTGTTTAAGCTTAAAAAGTGCTTTTGATCTTAAGCTTCAAAACAGATTTTCCCAGCAGAAAGTAGGCTGGCACTTTTTATTTAGTACTGTTTTAGGTAGACACCAGAACACTTTGTACATAAAAATATTGGTTAAATATTTTAATGTTGTCACTGGTGAATTAGAGATGATTTGCAGGAGGCAATCACCATTGTCATTGTACTGTATCCAGTTTTAACAAAATTAACAACTCAGCACAGACTGGCACACAGCCTTAAATCAGTTGCTGCAGGGAGTGGTGTCACAAAGTGAGGCTTAGGAACTACTAAATATTTTAAAATATTATAAAGATCCTTCCAAAGATGAATTTCTATCAGCCCCCTGGCCAGCCATCCCCTGTATGGATTTACAGTTGAAAACGTATTGTTTTCCATCTTTCTCAGTAAAAACAGCTTCAGTGCATTACAGTAGCTTTGTTCTTGAAGTGGTTACAAATTTGTTTCAAGCATTTGAGTTTCATAGCTACTGGTGCTTTTTAATGTACACAGCTTACATAGGTTCTGTGTTTGACAGCTTACCTAGAAAGTGCAATAGTCAAATCTTAAGCTCACAGGAGTAATTTGAAGAACTGATCCTACAGTTCCTCACTCACAAAAAGTTAATCATTACTGTTTATATTACTGGAAAACCAAAAAGACATTTCTACCATAAAGACCAAGATGAGTAAGCTTTATTTTTGTTTTCACTTTTCTTATGAAGGCTTTCCCAGTTGCAAACTCTCTGAAGGGCTGTGGATTTCCTACACTGCCAGCAAACTTTACAAGACATAATCCTCTCAGAATAACAAATGGGAATCTGAATGAAAACATTAGCTGTTTATTTGGCTCTGATCTTATATTTGGTCATGAACTTTAAGAGCATCTACTGAATAAGTCAAATTAAAGTAATCATAAACAAACAGGATTACGTATTCCTGAATGCCTAATATAGTTATACTCCTTCATGCTACTTATTATATGGCCATATAAAGCATTTTTAAGAGGGCATTTTTATCTTCCTTGGGTATATTACAAGTCTGTAAGTTTCTCACAACCTTCCCAGAGCTGAGAAATGTGTTTTCTGGAGGAATACATATCTTTATCAGTTCTTCAGCCTAGGATGGATCTTCAGATTCAGTCTGAATCATTGACAGAAGAATTAGCCTTTCAGTGCTTTCAAAAGCTTTGGGTTGTTTGTTTGTCTTTTAATTTATTAAAGTTTTAACTTTGCCAGGAACTGAAAGGAATTGATGCAACATTGTTCTGGTGAGGAAAATTAAGAAGAAAAGAATGAGTGCAGTACTACTTGATGACTGGCAGCTGGAGTGAGGCTTTGCAGGGAGAATATCTGTGTGCATTTTGTGTCACAGATAAGTCTAAGAACCCAGGAATTACAACAAATAATCTTTGAAGCATCCATGCAGAAAGAGCTCTTAGGCAAGCCAAAGGAGCAGCAACTAATCTTCTAAACCATTTGGTGCATCACAGTGCTACTTCTCCAACCAGCCAACTGCATCAGGGCAACACAGAAAATGCAGGCAGGTGAGGCTCTTACCACCCCTAGACACTGCTGCTTCTTCAAATGTTATTTTTCTTTCTCTAAATGCTGCCATATTTTCTTTACCTCAGTTTCCAGATCCACCAAAAATGTGTTTACTCCCTTTCTTCTGATAAAACTTGCAATCCATCTAAGAAAACATCTAGACAACAATTTAAAATTTTGCAATTAGAACAATGACTATGCTATAAAATGGAGCCAGCTGTTTAACAGAAATAAGTTGGCATCTCCCAAATCCATGCTTAATCCTGTTCTGTTACTAACTCAAAACTTCCTGGTTTAGTTTTTTGTTTGTTTTCTGTTGGATGAAGTCTCTTTTTTTTTTAGTAATTAAGACTGTTAAGTATGGAAGCAGAAATGCAAGCGTAAAGCTGTTACTGTGGTTAAATAGATATAATAGTTGTGATACAAACAGCAGTATCTTGCTATTACTGCCTGCCAGCAGCTGGAATGAGCCTGTGGGTGACTGAACGTTACACCACATTTTCTTATTGTATCAAACGTTTCTCCACATAAGGGAAGTGAACAAACAGGTCGGCACTAAGACTTCTAAATTTCCATCTTGATTACTAACATTTACTACTTAAAGTGATTCCCTCAAAATCAGTTGTGTAAGTTAGTGAGGTGATTCTTGCTGGAATCAGTATGCATAGTTGCTTTTCATGTAAGATTAACCCCAAACAAGCCTTTTTCTTGGGTATACTTCATATATTATTATACCTGTACACCATGGTATAAGCTATGTTTTTTCCTTACCAGAAAAAATGTGTTTAAAAGCTGTAGGCTATATTTGCCAATGAAAGAGAGAGAGATAATTAAGGTCTTGTACCCAAAGATGCTTCTCCACAACCATCCTCAATTGGTATTTACATATGCACAGAGACGATAGGAATAGTTTCCAAAGGAACACATATTTTTGGTGACTAATATCACCAAACCTCTAGAGAGGAAACACTTTAAATAAACCTTATTTAAACCAGATAGTCCCATGCTGAATCAGATGTTACATTTGAGAAAGCAGTGGTCAGAGGAAGTGACCACTCAGCATGACTGATTTATACAGAACTACATTCCCCATAGCCTTGATCTAGTCACAGAATCACAGAATGACAGGGGTTGGAAGGGACCTCTGGAGATCATCTAGTCCAACCCCCCTGCCACAGCAGGGTCACCTAGAGCAGGTTGCACAGGAACGCGTCCAGGTGGGTTTTGAATGTCTCCAGAGATGGAGACTCCACCACCTCTCTGGGCAGCCTGTTCCAGTGCTCTGCCACCCTCAGGGTAAAGAAGTTCCTCCTCATGTTTAGATGGAACTTCCTATGTTCAAGTTTGTGCCCGTTACCTCTTGTCCTGTCACTGCACACCACTGAAAAGAGCCTGGCCCCATCCTCCTGACACCCACCCTTTAAGTATTTATAAGCATTGATAAGATCACCCCCAGTCTTCTTTTTTTCCAGACTAAAAAGACCCAAATCCCTTAGGCTTTCTTCATAAGAGAGATGTTCTAGTCCCCTAATCATCTTCGTAGCCCTTTGCTGTGCCCTCTCCAGGAGTTCCCTTTCCTTCTTGAACTGGGGAGCCCAGAACTGGACACAGTACTCCAGGTGTGGCCTCACCAGGGCAGAGTAGAGGGGGAGGATGACCTCCCTCAGCCTGCTGGCCACACTCTTCTTGATGCACCCTAGGATACCATTGGCCTTTTTGGCCACAAGGGCACATTGCTGGCTCACAGTCATCCCGTTGTCCACCAGGACTCCCAGGTCTCTTTCCACAGAGCTGCTCTCCAGCAGGTCAGTCCCCAACCTGTACTGGTGCATGGGGTTATTCCTCCCCAGGTGCAGCACCCTACACTTGCCCTTGTTGAATTTCATAAGGTTTCTCTCTGCCCAGATCTCCAACCTGTCCGGGTCTCTCTGTATGGCAGCACAGCCTTCTGGTGTGTCAGCCACCCCTCCCGGTTTTGTATCATCAGCAAACTTGCTGAGGGTGCACTCTATCCCCTCATCCAGGTCATTGATGAATATATTGAACAGGACTGGAACCAGTACTGACCCCTGGGGAACACCACTCGTCACTGGTCTCCAACTAGACTCTGTGCCCCTAATCACGACCCTCTGAGCTCTATCTTTCAACCAGTTTTCAATCCACCCCACTGTCCATTCATCTAACCCACATTTCCTAAGCTTCCCTATGAGGATGCTGTGGGAAACAGTGTCAAAAGCCTTGCTGAAGTCAAGGTAAACAACATCCACTGCTCTCCCCTCATCTATCCATCCAGTCATGCCATCATAGAAGGCTATCATATTAGTCAGACATGATTTCCCCTTGGTGAATCCATGTTGACTACTTCTGATAGCTTTCTTTTCCTCCACATGCTTTGAGATGATGCCCAGAACGAGCTGTTCCACCATCTTTCCAGGGATGGAGGTGAGGCTGACCGGACCATAGTTTCCTGGGTCTTCCCTCTTGCCCTTTTTGAAGACTGGAGTGACACTGGCTTTCCTCCAGTCCTCAGGCACCTCACCTGTTCTCCAGGACCTTTCAAAAATTATGGAGAGTGGCCCAGCAATGGCTTATGCCAGCTCCCTCAGCACTCTTGGGTGCACCCATCAGGACCCATGGACTTGTGGATATCCAATTTACTTAATTGGATCATCTTGATCTAACTTGATCATCCTCAACCAAGGGGAAGTTTTCCTTCATTCAGACTTTCCCTGTTACCTCCAAAGTCTGGGACTCCTGAGGGGTGGCCTGAGCAGTAAAGACCAAAGCAAAGAAGGCATTCAGTAACTCCGCCTTCCCCTCATCCTCTGTCACCATGGCTCCTGTCTCATTCAACAGCAGGCCCATATTTTCTCTAGTTTTCCTTTCGCCTCTGATATATTTGAAGAAATCCTTCCTGTTGACCTTGACACCCCTTGCCAGGTTTAATTCCAAGGAGGCCTTGCCTTTCCTTGTTTCATCCCTGCATACTCTGACAGCATTCTTGTAATCTTCCCAAGTGGTCAGTCCCTTCTTCCACTTGTTGTAAACTTCCTTATTCCACCTGAGCTTTTTCAGAAGCTCCCTGCTCAACCATGTAGGTCTCCTGCTTCCCTTGCCTGATTTGTTGCTCTTAGGGATGCACCAATCCTGAGCTTGGAGAAAGTGGTATTTGAATATCAACCAGGTCTCTTGAGCCCCCCTACATTCCAGAGCCCTAGCCCATGGGATCTCTCCGAGAAGTTTCTTGAAGAGGTCAAAGTTAGCCCTCTTGAAGTCCAAGGCTGCAATCCTACTTGTTTTGTGCATACTACCCACGATCCTGAACTCTATCTTCTCGTGATCACTACAGCCAAGGCTGCCTCCAACCTTAATGTCCTCCACCAGTCCCTCTCTGTTTGTCAGTACTAGGTCCGGTAGCACACCTCTCCTTGTTGGCTCCTGCACCACCTGAGTCAAAAATTTATCATCACCCTCTTCACAGGACTGGATTCTATCTTAACTGCATACTGTCTAGGATTCTTTTAGAGGTTCTTCTGTTTTACTTAAAAAGTGCATTATTTTCTGGTTTAAAACAGTATGTATGACTCCTTCCCCATGTTATGGATTGATCCTCACACATTAAAAAACCAACAAATGGAGACCATATATTTTGAAATAGCATAGAAGAGATGCTGTAGCAAGCATCCTCTACCAGTAGCTAGGTCTGCATTTCCTCACATGCCACGTGTTCTTTGAACTTTTCCCCTTTTTCTCAGCTTGTTGTAACATTACAAAACTATGTATAGTGTCTGGGTGTTCCAGTTTAATCTTACTTTTTATTAAATCCAACATGCTAAAATTAAAACACCACCACAACGGCACCCAGATAATAATAAAAAAAAATGTTTGTCTCTGATTAAGCAACAGTAGTCACATTATCCCAGGTTAGATGAAGTAATGTTTTAGGACAAATCAGCCCTTTTTTTAATCCTTCCCCTCATGGCATCTCTTCAGCCAGAGTTAAAGCTATTCAGGTGTTTTAACAGCATAATTCTTACCTTACTGTGGTTATATTTCTTTGAAGCCTTGCCTTCCCTAAACTTTTTAACTTAGATGATATTTGTGGCATCTCTTAGCATCAGTTGTTACTGATATTTACTTATTAATTTATATTTTTATTTTATTTTATTAATAATGAGAAATTCTGCACACAGCCCTAAAGTAAAAATGAAACAAGAACGTTGTTATGAGATACTTTTCATTATTTCTGTCTACAGCATCAGTCTTTAATCAGTACTTATTTTTTGAACTTCAAGGAAGATTCACTGGTACATCAAGGCAGGAAGACTACAGTAATCATTTAAGCTAAATTTATAGTTGTATTCCATCACCAGAAAACATATGAACCCATGCATTTCTTCATTAATCTTTGGTAGTCAAAGAGTTAGTTTGTATGGTAATGTAAGTTCAACTCTGACTGTGTATCTATGTAGGAAGGAAGCTCCTAGTTTCCTGAGTCCAAATAGTTTTAAAGTTTTAAGTTTGCTTCAGGTCATTTGGCAATGCTCTTTCAATGCCCAAAGTCAGCCCACTGTCCTTTCCTCCACTGATATCCAAGGTACCATGCAGCTATGACATTTCTTAGGACAGCTAACATTCAATTAACAATTTTATGCTAGTGAGCCACTACAACATACGGAAACGTTGTATGAAAATTAGCCATGTAGGCCACAGGGTGAGTGGTTGGTGGACGCATGTTAAGACAGTTACCCTTTGGAGTTTTTTTTACCTTAGGTTTGTGCGTGACCTAGTTAATCATAACACTTGTGTATGATTCTTATTAGTAACTTAAATTTACTGCCAACTAATTTATTCAAGTGCAGTCTATGTACTATATATATATATCCCTTGAAAGTTTAAAGCGTGTGTATTTTTCCTTTGTTACGATCAGGAGGAGAAACAACTCACATAGGAAGGCAAAGCTCTTAAAAGACAAGGTTTCACCTCATTTTATTTCAAAAAGTAACAAACGGATTTGCTTGAATTTTCCCATTCTATTAGAGAGCTAGTAATGCACTGTTTATGTACAAAAGGAGTCTGAATCCTTGCTTAATGTGCAAAACAACTTTGATTTACCACTGGAGTCTCTACTACAGTCCCCTGCTTAAAACAGAACATCACATTTGTTTGTCTTTCTGAATATTAAGGTCTTCCAGGCTTCATTTTGTTCATTTTTAAATATTATAGTTATAAATTATATTTCAATAGCAGGCAAATTCTACCAAAAATATATGATTAAAAAAAGATAATTTGGACTTGAAAGGAAACACCTGTGTTTTAGAGTGTTGGCTTTTTAGCCTTTGATGGCACAAAGCAGTAGGTGGTCACTCCATCCATCAGCTGCTTGTAGATGAGAGTGATAATAAGATAATATGTTACTGTCTTACCAGTTCTTTCAGGTCACATTCTGGGACACGTGCTCCCTAGTATCAGGTCAGTACTGTTTTCATGTTATCACTGCTGAACAGAGTTAAATGCTTTCTCCTTATACAAAAAAATCAACAAGTTAGATTGGAGTTAAAAGATGCAACAGGATGTCTATGAACCACTAATGGTGTATTTCTCTTCTTGTCATTTGTGAACCACCTGTTAACATGGGGAATACGATAGCTGATTTTCAGTAGGATTAAAACTAGTAAAATATTTAAGCCTCACAGGGCTAACAGAGCAATACCTGGGTATGTTTACAAATCTGATCCTAAGGGAATTCAGTATTTCATCTTCTTTGTAAATAATCTCTTCTTCATAAGACAAAAAAAGTTCTGAAAATGCTTGTAGAGGGATGTACTGAAGTATACAGTGAAATCTTGGCTTGACTGTATTAGCAGTAGAGCTCCAAGTTACTTAAGCGAAGTCCTGATTTCATCCATGAAGGGGGACAAAATAACAAAGTTATTGTCATGGAAGTGCATGATTGGACTGAATATCATGTTATTAATGTATTAAATATGTATTATGATTATTACTCTCTAAATTAAAGGATATTTTTTAAAACAAACTCTCAGTGGTTTGACTTGGAATTGTTTCTTGCCTTTCCACATTAAATCAACCGTAAGAGTCAAAAGTGCTGTGAAAATTAGAGAAATTCTGAGGAAAAAAAAATCTTCCTGCGGATTACTCCACAGACTTGAGTGGTGTTACTGAAGGGATAATTTGGCCATTTGAACTTTTATTTTAATACACTGATTGTGAATGTATAATGAATATGAAATATCAATTATGTAATGAAATTATTTAATTCAGTGAAGGAACCATTTACGCACATGCAGAATATCTGGATCCTGTGGGAATCAGAGATCCCTTTGGCTTTTTCTGTTTTCACTCACCCTGGCATAAATCAGCAATAAAATCTCAGAATTTTGTTGACAAGAAGTCTGAATTCATTATAATTTCTTCAGATTTGCACTGGAAAAACAGAGGGCAGAGTCTGATCTCTCCACCTTTACTACGTAGTGGGTTGGTCTTTTTTCCAAGAGCTTTATGATCGGAATTAATTACTCTTCCTTTTTACTAAACTGGGAAAATATCATGGGTTATATTATAATATTAGGTAAGTCTCAGATCAAGGTTTTATGCTGGTAAATTTGCTGTGCGTTATTTTGTTTTGCTGTTCAGAAGCACAGTTTTAGATAATCACAAAATTGCTACTTCCCTATAATCGATGCACTTACTGTACCTATAGAGCCTTTCTCATATATATCTGTGTGTGAACTGATGCAAGGAATAGCAACGAAACTACATCTGAATGTAATTATGGACTTTATTATTCCATCTATTTTTTAAAAAATACATTTCATTTTTCATATTACGTTTTTAAAAATATAGGGTTTGGGGTATAGTGTATCAGAGTACATAGGGTCTTAAAAAATATACTGGTATACAAAACTATAAAGATGTTATATATCTGCTGATTTCTAATAAAATTATAAGTCTTTTAAAAGTAAATGTTGATAACTTATCATGTTAGTATGAAATGAAAATTCTTAGAAGACTTTAGAGTACTATCCCTAATGTAAGAGCTTACTTCCAGACTTGATAAATTTTTCATTACATTCACTTCGCATATCATAGAATCATCTAGGTTGGAAGGGACCTTTCAGATCATCTAGTCCAACTGTTAACCTAACTCTGACAAAAGCCATCACTAAACCATGTCTCTAAGCGTCATGTCTACGTGTCTTAAATACTTCCGGGGATGGTGACTCCACCACTTCCCTGGGCAGCCTGTTCCAACGTGTGACAACCCTTTTGGTGAAGAAATTTTTCCTAATATCCAATCTAAACCTCCCCTAGCGCAACTTGAGGCCGTTTCCTCTTGTCCTGTCGCCTGTTACTTGGGAGAAGAGACCGACCCCCGCTGGCTACACCCTCCTTTCAGGTAGTTGTAGAGAGCGATAAGGTCTCCCCTCAGCCTCCTTTTCTCCAGGCTAAACAACCCCAGCTCGGTCAGTCGCTCTTCGTAAGACTTGTTCTCCAGACCCCTCACCAGCTTCATTGCCCTTCTCTGGACCTGCTCCAGCACTTCAATGTCTTTTTTTGTAGTGAGAGGACACGTCAGGCCAAATTAAATTAGTACTAGAGTTACTGTGGGTTTTTTTAATTTAATAATTTGAGTTTCTATGCTTAATTTGGAAGCCATCATCAAATTTCGATGAATTATATGATTTAATTTTGACAATTAAGAGATTATTATACTCATACTTTGTTTGTTTGTGTCTCTTAGGTGATTTGAAAGAGGGATTAGTATTAATTATACTTAGAAATAGATGGCAGGCAGTAAGTGTGAAGATTGTTACCAAACCACAGACACTCAGGTTGTGGCCAGATCCCCTTTCTGGCTTGTGAGTTGTCTTTGTCTGGCGTGCGGTTTGCAGGACAGCCACGAGGTGTCTTTGTTGTACTGCTGATTTTCTGCATCAGAGCTACCAAGGCAGGCCATGAGTACACAGGGTAACAGACTCCCCCCTCACTTCAGCAGGGCCATGGCAGATCTGGAGCAGAATAAATCGAAGATTTAAATCCTATTCTTGAAATTTTAAGGCAAGGAAAGACCATTTGCAGTGCTGCTGAGCTCAACACGGGTCTGTGAGAGCAGCACAGCCTTTGGGTCAGATTCATTTTGCTTTCTGATTAATTTGGAGCCCTGACTTCTTGTGAAATGGGTCTGAGTGTGACTTCTGGTTTTGGCCAGACAACTTGGATCACATTGCATCTAAAGGTCACTGCCTGGCCATCACTTGCTAGCAGTTAGGTTTGTTCATTGCAGGAGAGCTAGAGGGACCTGAAAAGGGACACAGTAATGTCAGGGAAAACAGTTTGTACCTCTAAGGTGAGACAAAAGGAGAGAGAGGACTACATGTCTAAACTGATGGAGGCAGAGGAACGAAACAAAACAGCAGATAGCCCCTTATGAGTGAACTGGTTGTAAAAGTACTATGTGGAGGAAAAAGTAGGACTGCTCATGCAGCATGTGGTACTCACGGCCTTGCGTTATTCATCGCTGTACAAGGTCAGTCCCAGCCCTCCACAGATAACAACTGAATTTTAAGGCAGGACTCAACAGTTGGCCTTAGCTAGGGATAAGGGGAGAGGAAAGGGATGAGAGTGAGCGCAGATAGCTCTCTGCAGAGACTGCTCAGTGCAGCTTTTTGCTTTTGTGCTCTACATGTAATTTTCAACCCTACAGAAAGTCCCTTGTAAAACCCTGAGTAGAAATATCCTGTGCCTTAAAGAAGCCAAAGTTTCTTAAAGGACCTGGAGCTTCTGTGAGCTTCTCCATTTGAGATGGAGAGCATTGCTCTGCCAGCCTGTTACAGGTGTTCATTTCTGTAGGCTGTAAAAGCACGATGTGGTGAATATGAAATTAGAAATAGGTGTGTACCCCCTATAGATTTGCTTCTTTTTAATCGCCTGAACTTATCTATGCTTGTGTGTAATAGTCTTTCAAATTTTCATCTCTTTCAGGGATTTTAAATTCCACCTTTGCCTATTTCCAGGGCGTTTTTCAGTGTAGAATTTTATAATGGAAGCATATTTCTCTTGGGGGGGCTAACTGCACTCCATTTAAACACACTTTCAGTCTCTCCTGGTCTAGCAAAAATTTCCTTTGTGAATAACAGTATAATTAAAGATAGTTAAATGCAGAAGCACCATAAATATACAGGGCATTCACATTACAAAGCTTTTAGAAGAGATGTCTTCATGTCTAGAAGACATAGTTAAAATGCTGCAGCATGTACATGAGTACCAGGAAATACAGATTCAAGCCACATGAATTTTTTTAATTTAATAACATTTTGTTTGCTTTTGGTTCACACTCCTTGCACACAAAGAGTTCCACTAGCAAAGTGTGGCAAAGGGGCTGCAGCAGGACACAGATAGAAACCTTGAGGCTGTGGTCCTCTTTCTGTGCCTCTGCCTTATTAAACACTGGTTTTCTGGTATAAAATTCAAGGTTATTTTGAGATTCTCTAATTGATGTTGGAGTGCACAGGATGATGGTGGTCTTGACCTATTTATGTTCATGACACGCAGCTCCACCTCAGCCTTTGCAGTGGAGAGGCATTAGAGGGGGTATCATCACACCCAAACTTGGCAGTGTAGACCCAGACATAAGTGGTCAAACAGCCCACAGACAGTTCAGCAGGAAGACTATACTTAGTTTACTGACAAGAAGAGGGATAAACCTTCAAGTAAAATCTCAGACAAGGATTTAAAGGCTCGCAATAGAGCCATGATCAGTTCTTTGGCTGGATGCACCCAGGATTGTCTGTATTTACTTACCAATCTCTTCTGTGGGAAGAGTCTCAGAAGGAAGCAAGCCTTCTTGGAGCATCTTTGTTGGGTCTCACCTCAGCAGACTTACTTCCACTGACGGGAATGGCATTGCCTCTGCATACAAAGTTACTGAATTTGGCCCAGTGAACTGCAGTGGTGCTACAGCAAGGTAGTTTTGATCCCATATATGCATTGAAATCAATGGGATGTTTTGCCTGATCAAAGGATGCAGGAGTGGCCCTTAGTTTTTTTCTGACTCCTGACTCTAAAGAACAGTGAAGCCCCTCTTTAGTATAAACACCATTTGCATCCAGGCTTGTTGCATACATTCCCCGTAAAACACAAAATGAAAGCTTAGAGCCTGAAGAACACAGGCAGATCTGCTACAGAGGCCTTGCTTCTGCAACTGTCCCCTAGGCAGAACTGCGAATGCAGGAGTCTTTGTCTATTGCCTTCTTACTTGATTTTGTAGAAAGTTGATTGTCAAAGAAAAGTAAAAAAAACTTTGAATCTCCCCATCCGTGCATGCATGCAGACATTTAAAAAGTATTGGTGCTGCACCACTTCAATAGCTTTTGCCTGCAAAGTGTAACACTTTTCATCTACCATTTAATTCTTCTAAATGGATGTTACTTTTTTTCCCATTATGGATCTCCACTGCTTCTATGAAACATTATTTGCATAAAAGGAACTGAATAATTGATAGAGGATGTGAGCAAGAGCTAGCACGCAGCTTGGTAGGGGTTTGCTGGTAATCCCAGCGAGTCCAACACACAGCTCACAGCTTGTTTAATGGGATGGAAACTGACAGGGTTTCCTTGTACCCCCGCTACAGAACTCATCGCTGCTGCATGACCTCCTTGTACTTAGCTACTTTTCTTGTTGATCTCGCTGCTCTTTTCCTCCATTAACGGGAGAATTTCTAAAGGAAGTGATACAGTATGCTACAATTTGTGTTCACGTACACCATCAAATACTACTGCGTTTGAGGTCTGGCAGGCTTATTCTATTGTTTTTATAAAATAAAAAGGAACAAAAATTTTAAATGGATCGTAATACTAAAGGCAAAGTCTGGGAACAGCTTTCATTTACAAGTTTGTTTGATCTTTGGGCGAGGTGTGGGGGGTGCCCACATTAAGGGTTTTTTTGTTGGAAAAATTCTATTAAGTAAAACTCACACTATGCAGATTTTTTGCTACTGTTCCATAACAGAAGTCTTATACTGAAAGTCTTCCTCATTTTAGGCGTCTACATTTAGTGGGATGACTGTCAGAATGAATCTCTCTATTTCTGAAAACAGAAAAAGCCATAGAAGTAATGTATCTCATAAATAAAATACGTTTGGCAGTTGTCTGAAAAATTATCTAAAAATAAACTAAAATCAAATAATTTTCCTTTCAGAGCTTTCCACATTTCTAAAACATATATTTTTTAATGATAAGCATCAGTATTAGGAGAGCCTGGAAACAGCTAGGACGATTAGTATTTTGTTTGTTGAGGAAGCTGTCTCAGCTGCTCTGACAAGCAAGCTGCCATTTTCCATGTAATCACTTTTGATTCTAAAGCACTTGCTTTGCTTTTAACTTTCTGCAAATCCCTCTTGATATTTCTCTTTTTAAAGTCGATGCATTTCCATATGTCCACAAAATTTTCCTTGACAATTCAGCGTGCTGTTCAGAATGACTTTCCTTATTCCTGTTGGGTGATTTGTGAAGCGAGGCTGCTTTGTTTATTAAGTGTACATATACGTAATGTAAAACATACTTAATATCCTTAACCACTGCACAGATGTTTTTGTGCTGAAAGGAGACCCAAAGTTTTGCTGATTTAATTAACTTTTCTTTTTCTCCCATTTGTAAAGCAATTTCTTAAGAACCCCTCCTATTCCCAATAAATGTTATTCCATGTTTCAAATGTTACTCTAAGAAATAGTTTTCAAGTTCTCTGAAGAGAAATATTTAAGAATAAAAAAATTTTTTTAGAAAGAAAATCATGAAAATAACTGATCCAGATGCTTCTGTTCATTATGCCACTTTCTGTCTTCAGAACTGTGCCTGATGTTTTTTGGGGAAAAAGCTTTCTGCAACAAAAAGCTAGCGCATGACATATTTTGTTAATGTCTCAATATTTTATTCCTCAAAATGTTTTACACATGCTTTTTCTAGTCTCATAAAAATAAGTAGCAAACAAATATATATCAGTAGCATTTTTAAATTTCAGTTCTTATTCCTTCCCATCAATTTGGCTGCAAACAGGTATTTGCAAACACTGGTAGCCTAATTTCTGATGGCCTTTCATTTTTTATGAAGTGTTTTCAAAAGACTTCAATCAACCTTAATGGTGCGTTTTTAGTTAAGGAAACAGAATGGAGAGAAGTCAATTTAAGCTCCCCAATGAACAAGTGTGTACAGAAAAAAAAGCCATAAATGGGTTTAGAAAACAGAGCCGGTACAAGCAAAATGCAGTGAGCAGAGCGCTCAGGGAAGCCAAGATATAATGGAAAGAGTAAAATACTGCAGAGCTTTTTAAACTATATACAATTGGAACAATGGACTGGACCCAGACATCTATGTTAAACTGTTAGAAGATAGTTGAAAAGCAAGCTGCAATTCTGTAACCAGGGCTGGAGAATACTAGAATGGAAGGGCTTAAAGCTGAAGCAAATGAATGCTTTCTAGCAGCATAGAAATCAAGTCAAAATTGGCATATTTCACTGTTTAATGTACCATGTGAAGAACCATCTCCTGGCTTTCTGTATTAAAAGACTATTAGTAGCAGCCCCCTTAATGAAGTTGCTTTTATGCCACCTGTGAAATAATAATACCTTTTTTTGCACACCTATTTTTACCAAAATACTTTAAAAGCATTGGGTAATTAAGTAATGTAGTCTCTGTGAGAATACATTACATATCTACAAAATATATAAAATAGAATCACACCTGGGAAACTATTACCCAGCGATTGTTTAATTGTCTCCCATTATTTAAACATGGCATTAATAATACATATAACATATTTTTCCAAAGCATCCCAGCCTCACTGGTAAAAGGGTAACTACATAAATATCAAAAATCCAAAGACTGAAATAATTCAGTCCTGCTAAACCAGATTGATGCCTGCTCTCGGTTGTCTGGGCCCTACCGCCTCTTTGAAACAAACTACTGTACCGGGTACCAGCAATTATTACCACTTGTATCGTAGTGTATCAGTTTATACTTCGCTTTTATGCATGCTTACAGTTGAGTGCAATTGTTTTTAATGTCTGCCTTACAATATGATTCAATCCATTTGGGTAGCTTAATGCAAAGATTTCGTAATGTACACAGGGATGAGTAGCACTAAGGCAATGAACGTAGTACTCATTATTCTTTTAACGGGAATGTCAACAAGAAGAGGAATTAAGAGAGGAAATCGTTCTAACTCCAAAAGAACATCTGACTAACCACTACAGATGACATGTTTTTTCCCTTTTTATCCTCTTCATGATCCATAAAGCAGGATTTTTCCAAAACAATTAATTTGGTTGCCAAACCCTTCTTAATTCTAAGGAGATTTAAAACTCATCTACTTGGAGTCTGTCTCATAGAGCTAGACCCACAACCGGATTACAAGCTACTCCATCATATGGCTGTTGTTAGCCCAGTTGCTGCTATGTGGTACATAATTGGATTGTTTAGAAAAAAAAAAGAAAGAAAACATATAAACCTCCAAGTCTTCTTTACACTAAGCCCACTCGCAGCTCTGCATTTTGTTATTTGTGTTACTTTCTCCTCAAAATAAAAGCTCCGCAGACTGACAGAAAAAGTTTCCAAAAACTTCTTCAAAGTAACCTTGGTATTCAGTCCCCCAAATAAACATTAATTAATTAAACATAGACTAAACTAAACAAGCCAATTGACAGCAATGTGCACCCCAATCCTACAGAAAAACGGAGGTTTAAGTTAGTAGAATGGCTCTTTGTGTCTAGTGTTGGAGAGCATATGGCAAATTTCCACTTAACAAGAATCTTGATTTGCAACACAACCTAATTTCCATGTTAATTCTTTTAAGAATTGTGTGTGTGTGTTTGTGCACACACAATATGTCTTGTTTTGTTTCTTTAGAGAGAATCGGTGACCTTAAAAAAGCCAAGGCAGACTTAAATCCAGATTCACCCCTTTGAGACATCACTGACTTGGAGGTGGGGCCACAGTAATGTCTTTCTCTCTGCTGGTGGTGCACAGTGTTCTGTGCTTGATCTTTGCAAGCCAAGATAAAGCCAACAGTTAGATAATGTCTACACTGACAGACATGGTCTTGGGCCTCCGATGATCCAAATCAGAGCTCTCTGGGATACAACACAACCACTAACCTTTGTGCATGTTACGTTTATGTGAGACCTATAGAGGCCACAGAAGACGGAAGAAAGTCCCAAAGTTTTGTCCTGAGATGGAAGTAGAAGTGTTCATGGGTCAGCTGGCTTAGATATACTGTTGATATACTTCATCCTAAAGTATAAACATTTTGCTGACAGCCTCATACCCTTTATGTTCCTTCACTGAATTACTTTTATTTAGTGTACTGTAGGCATATAATTGTTATTAAGCTTGTAAGCATAATCTGCAGAAGTCCAAAGAGTGTAGCTGCATGCCCACCTCACTGCAAAATTAACAGGAACTGGTTGTGTCTGTCTCAGATAGAAGAACAAAGGTCTTAAGCAAGTGCATTAATAGAAAGGTGTTTCTTCCATGAACTTAAAAAAAATAGGTAATATGCTAATATTTATTAAAGGTGCTGCTTTAAATTTTTTCTTCACCATCAAAATACACTCCTGGTGTGGTTTTTTGTAATTGACATATGCACAGCCCCACTTAGATGCCACAACATTAATCTGATCATATGCACGTGTGAGAACAGAAGTTTCAGATAAGTAAATATATTCCTTTCTTCTGCAAACACCAACAAGGCTATCTGCTTTCTGTTATCCCTCTGGTGCATGCAAAGAGATAAACCCCACAATAAATCAGTGCTTGTAGTTGGTAATAGATTTCTAATTTAGCAAATCTAAACCACTTCCAAAAATGAGGTGCCTGTGCCCTTTATCAGTCCCTTCACTCATCCTGTCCCTTTCTAACCCAATTTGTAAGTGGACATGATACTGAGTGCACTGGATGCATTTATTTTTTTCTCCCTTGTGTTAACCTTTTATGATGGTTATTCCCAGGTTAAATAGAAGTTGAGTTCACAACAAGAGTAACACAAACAAGAGTAACCTGGGATGACTCTAGACCTGACTGCCCAATATGCATCAACACTGGCAAAACACATGGGGCCAACCAGGATTTTTGAAGAAATAATGAATGAATTACAGAAAATGGAGTAGAAGTGGTGTTTGAAATGCAGCTTGGACTGATTATTAGAAGACAGAATATAGTACTGTCTGGATCAATTATCTGCCTCGGATGACCCTATCCGTTTTGCAAACAGAAGGGATGAAAAATTTTAAGTCAAAGGGATGCTGATGCACATGAGGACCAATCATTCAAATTCCTATACAGCAATCCCATTTTTACTTAAGGTTCACAAATTTAATTTAATTGTCTAAAGTTTGGTGTGCCAGTAAAGAAACTGCTTAAAGCTAAATATTTAAATCCAGATAATATCTTTTAAACTATTTATCTCAGAAACAAAACGCATTGGCATCAGATCTTCACCTTTGGGTTTTCCAGCCTATAGTAAGTCAAGACTCCAAGTTTATCTTGCCTAGTAAATGCTACCCTTGTCTGAGGAAAGCTGTCCCACGGTGCCCCTACCCTGATTCTGATCCTCTTTGGAGAGGAAGACTGAAGTGTGAGTTTATGATGAATTCCAGTTTCTGAATCCAAGGTGAGATTTCTCCTCCCCATCTCCTCCCCATCCAACAAGCAGCTTTGGCACTCCCTCTGCTGCTCTGCTCAGCAGCATGTGGGATGTTTTGCCCTGCCACAGGAATTCCATCACCATTTCTCATCCTCACTCTCTGCAGGGCTCAGAGGGAATGCCCCTTCTTCACTTCCTTCTTTTTGTGCCACTCAAGCAAATTTTACCGACATTAAATAACAATACCCCTTCCTATTCGTGGTTTGTTCAGTACGTTACATCATCTAGGACCAAACACACTGCGGCATTTCCTAAAACAGAAACTGTTTTTAAAAGATTCAGGCTGGCCAGCTGTCTGCAGTCTCCCAGCTGGGAATGCTGCCTTTAGAATCCACACTTTATGCTCCTGCACGGTCTCTGTGTTGCTCAACAATCTGTCCATCTGTCTCTGTGGCGTGTCGCCAGCTCTTAAGTTGGCCTGATCTTTATTCGGAGTACCAAAGCAACATGGATTTGGACTGACAGTCTCAGTAAATGTGTCATTTCTTCTGCTGGAAGTCCCTCTGCAGTGACACCACTGCTTTTCTTGCTAAATTGCTGTCTCAGGTTGGTATTTTGCTCCCATTGGCCTTTCAGCTCTGTTTCAGAAAACAACAGAGAGATATTAATGCAGAGCCATAAAGTTACTAGTGAATATAAAATAATAAACATTCATTTTTATACACATAATTTTTATGTACATGAATGTGTTCCTTTCAGTTAGGAGTATCATATTTGAGGTACATGAAAATGTAAGAGAAGTTATATTGTTGTATAATATAGAAACTAAGTCACAAAACTCCCATTGGTCTAACTGCGACAAGAATTTGCCCCTAAACATATTTTTGCTAAAGCTGTTTTAAAACAAGCAGGTTAGGACCCAACTTCGCAATTGTTAGTTAAGTAGTACCATGCTCCAAGGAAATCCCACTGAAGTGAATGAGATTTTTGCTGGAGACGTTATCCGTTGTGGCTCTGGGTACTGGGGTAAGGTTCTGAGAGCAGTGAGTATGGCTTTTCAGTCTTTTTCTTTCTTTTGTGTGGTTCCATGCATGAAGGATCTAGCTGGACTTGCTTTCTGTTACCACACTGGAAAAGGCTTCTTGCTGGGGTCATCGCAATTTATAAAGGACTTCTACAATCCCTGGCTCAGAAGCAGCCTGTTTCCTTACCAAATTCCTCTTAATTTCAGGGCGCATATTTGCTCTGCAGCCCTCACATATCAAAGGCATTGGGGTTTTTTTTTCACGGAGATCTGGGTAGCTTTGCTACTGGATTGAGGAGAGCAAGTACTAGGTTGTCACTGTAACTGTAATTCATCTCTTGGTCAATTGTTATAAAGTGAAAAGTAGAAGTTTAAATCTTTAATCTGGAAATAATTGATTTAGGTTCTTGTTTTCTAAAATGACCTGGTTTATGCAGAGCGGATTGTATCTGAGTGAAGAGATCTTACACTAACTTTCTATTAATTAGCATTATAATTGAACATCTACATTTAGAGCCTTTTTCATTAAAAAAAAAAACAACTTTCAAAGAAAAAAAGTGCCTTATGCAACGAAAACAGTAAGATGAAATAGATATTGATACTTCCTTGGGAAAATTGCTGTAAGGCAAAGCTTGCATCACTTCTATGTATGCAACACAGCCCCTCCATCTTACAGTTTTCATGACGGTAGCAGAGAAGCCAGGGCCGGTTAAGGGAAGGTTTACTGGGCAGCGCATGGGCAGTCAGCCCAAGCACAGAGTCCCCCCGCGTCCCTCTGCACACCAACATGTGCTGGGGCAGCAGCAGTGGCTGGGCCACCACTCGCTCCCCCGGCACACAGCCTGAGATGAAGACAGAGCAGCTCCACAGGGGCCTCGGGAAGCAAGTGGCACTTGGGAGTAGGATTCCTCAGGGTTCCAGCACTCCCGGGCCGCAGCAAGGTGGAAACACGGACAGAGGCATTTAGCCAAGCGCTGCGCCTGAGACACCACAACCAGGCAGTGCCTCTAGCACGTATTCGTGCTCTCAACCCTTCCTCCAGCCCCACTGTTTTGTTGTTGTTTGGGGTTTTTTTTAAGTAAACACTCTGTCTTGCATATGCATCACGTTAAAAAAGCACTGATGTTCTAATACTTAATTCATTATGTTCATCTTACTTCCCAATTACTTCTTATTCATAACTAACAGGACAAATACCAGCCCAAGTTATACCATTACTCAAATGACACACAGATGAGCATATGCCCCGGGGGGAAACGTAGTCACTTAAATCGGTATTTAAGCACGTTTTTAAGGTGCTCATTTCTAGGGACCATAGCATATTATGAGAAACCAAAACAGCTACAAGAGCTCTGAAAGCTCATTGTCTTTGGGAAGAAGGCTACAAAAGTAAGGCCACTTCTGCACATCCAAAATTCCTGAATCACATACTGAAACCTTTCCATGCTTATCAGAAAGTTCTTGGAAAAGTATCACTCATGCGCTGTGCATTCTGCATCAAGATAGGGTTATAACTAGACATGGATAATTATTTGCAAATTTCCCTATTTTAATTCTTTCAGGTTTTATGGGTTTTTTTTAGCTTGCTTATATTTTCTGTTCTTTTATTACTACACAGTCTAAGATTCTTCATCAGAATAAGCTTTAAAGGAAAACACATGCACACAGTTTCTCTACTGTGCAGATAAACAACATGAAATCTGCGGCAGCAGAGAGCCATCCTAAACTACCCCATACTTACGCTGGTATTCAGGCTCTGTCAGTCTTCTTCAGGGGCAGTAATAACATTATAATGGGACTGGGAGACAAAACTGTCAAATTCTTTCCAAGACAATCTTCCAGGCTCATCAGCATAGACAATCATTCCTTTCACTTCTGGAGTAATAGGAAGATTTTAAGCAATATCTTTTGATTTGAGTTGGACTTGAAAAATGACATAGCTGGGGGGCCTTATTTGAAATGCAACGAGACTGAAATGTAAAGTGCAATTTCCCATACAGTCTGTGGAGAGAATGAGGCACTTGTCCCAGTTCTCTTAATTGTCTCTGATTGCTGTTTGTGTAGCACAGTCACTTCCTCGTCTTCGAAATCACCTTCAAGGGCTCCAACATTTTTCACTTCACTGTTTTAAATCAAGAAGGGCTAAACACCCACCCATTCAACCATTATGGCGCTTTTATGTTATTTATGTGGTTTATGCTATTAGGCTTTAAAATTTTGTTTATTTAATTGGCCTTAACAAGTACTTAAGTAACAGGTTTGAGGACACATCAGTGGGACTCGGCACATGTTGATTAAGGTGTGCTTAACCTGACAGTTAATATTTTGTACCATTTTCCCAGCAGCCGTTACTGTTATGGAAGAAGTGCTAATTTTCCAAAAATGGTTAGAGCTTGATTATTATGTTGGTCCTTTATTCACATGGCTTCATTATTTTGTTGGCGCTGCTCTGTGAGAGATAAAGTAGTGCTATTATTTCTGCTCCCAACTCCTTTCAGTCTCTTGCAATCATTTAGGCATGTGTGTGACATTACTCAGATAAGCAATTCTGTTTGCCTTCAATGAGACTGGGGAGATGAATACTCCCTGTAAAACAAGCTCCTCACCTTCAGGAGTGACCACAGTATTTTCTGGCATATACCTGGGGAGGTGAACAAGAAACAGTAAACATCATGGTCTTATGTCCCACGAAATCTTCTTTTAAGTAGATAGATAGCTTTCATTCACAAGAGAAGTTCTGCCAGCTGAAGCCCTAGAGCCTCTCTTGTTTTCTGGGGAGCCCAAAGCAGCCAGGTACCTAAAGGAGGGAAAGGTAAGGTACAGGAAATTGCCAAGAAAGGTTGCAGGTGAGTGGAAGCCAGAGAGGCCACTTTGGCCTCTAAAACTAGAAAGTCTGTTTGAGTCTGTGGCTGGAATATTAGAAGCTTGTACTCCCAAGTTATCCGACACAGCAGAAGTCCAACTTAGCTTTTCACATCAAATTATTCATGAAAGTCAGCAGGAGCTGGAGATAAACTATTTATTCTGTGCATATCTATGTGAAAGCAACTCTCAGGAGCGATTCGCAAGGTCCTGCCAAGAAAATAAGTGGAAACATTTTAAGAATGGGAGGAAACATTTATAATTGAAATCATCAACAGCGTATTTTGATTAGTTAATTCTACCAGAATAAAGATGTCACCTTTCCTAAAATGAGTGGGTGGCACAAAGGAGAGCAGAGGAAGATATGAGGGCTGAAAGGAACGTAAATATCACTCCAGCGTATTCTGCCAGCCTGCTTTTAAACATGACACCACTGGACCTCTGTGTCTGATGCTTGAGACATCCTGATCTGACCAAAGAGTACTCAGGTACACCCACCACCTCTCTCCTTCATTTCTTCCCTAGTTGTCAAGATAATACTACTTGTTGTCATACTACTATCAGCTTCTCATGGAGATGCATCTAAAACAATGCCTCCTACAACTTAATACTCATCCAAAGGGTTTCCAAGACCATGTACTGAGTAGCCTCTGATTGCCTAATAGCATACTTGCAAATAAAAGGCAGGACTGTAGACAGAACCTATCTCTCTTTTGCCTTTATTCACTGAAGAAATCAAAAGTTGAAATGCTGACTAAATGTCTTATTTTTCTATGGCTTTTTGTTGTTATGATTCACATTATCATAAGCAATTCTGTCCAGTCATGGATCTGAATGCTCTGCACATAGTTCCTGCCCCAAGGAACTAACAACAACAGGGCAAGAGACCACAGATGGGCAGAGACCAACAGACCACAGGGAAGGAAACGATCAAATAAGCCAGGTTAGCATGTGTTTGGGGGGACTCAGAACACCTGCACTTTCATCTTAGAGAAAATAAGACTCCTGTAATATTAACGGCAGTGCCAGTTTCAGACCATGTAAGCTAGCTTTGTTTTTTCCCTACAAAAAGAAAGTTAATGACACATAAAATGTGAATTTTCTTTAGAGTCCCTAGTCTAGCAACTAGGGAAAGGGAATAAAGGATGTTTTTAAAATGAAAGCTTTTGCTTTAAATACAGCATTCAAAATGAAAAGTATTAACTGTTTTTCATTCTTTATCTTTAATAACATGTTAAGGGGTTTCTTAGCAGTACTTGTGACAATGGCAATAAGTCAGGGTTAACTTGGCAGAAACCCCAAACCACACTTAGCTGTTCCCTACTGTAACAGTGAACAAAGGTTTTATTAACATCTTACCCCTTGTCGGGCCCAAGAGTCCCTCTTTTCAACACAACAGGAGCTTTGAGTCTTCAATTTGCAGCTCTGTGGAGGGGATTTATGCCTTCAGATTCAGCATGCTGTTCAGCATTTGTTTACATTTATTTCCAAATGTCCCCATCAAAAGTTATCTATGAGAAGCAGAGATATTTAAAAGAGAAGTATTTTTAAAATGTATCCAATATGGGCACAAAATCAACACATGAAAAGCCTTCCGAACTCCAAAACTGAGCTGCACATAAAAGCCAGGATGGAGGAGGGGCTGTAGTTCACAAAGTCTGCAGTCTATAATAGCAGCAGAGGAAAATCAGAGCAAAAAACACTTCATTGAGAAAATCTTGCTCCCCGGGTGCCAACTGCTTCAGGTGCCTCAGAAAATCACAGCTGTCATGCTATCAGGAGGAGAAAAGGTGTCACACACCACTTGCTGAGACAACCAAGTAGAGCCGCATCCATCACCCGACCATGTTGGTGAGCCTTGTTGGTGCACTTACCTCCATGGTCTGCCATAGACTCTGCTGCTCCCAGGTCTGAACATAAGCCTGTACCAAGCACTCCCTGCTCATCTAATCTGAAGGGTACATCGGGAACAAAGAAACAGAGTTTTTGGTCAAACAGACATAGCAGACTTCACGGTGATTGTTGCTGTTAGGGCACCTGGAAGGGGAAGGAGGTCTGAAAGGACTCAGGCTTCAACAAAATACAGCCAACAATTGGGTCCTGCATCTATCCTCCTGAAACCTGCATTGAATGGGATCATAGAATCATAGAATCACAGAATTGTTAGGGTTGGAGAGGACCTTAAAGATCATCCAGTTCCAACCCCCCTGCCATGGGCAGGGACATCTCCCAGTAGATCACGTTGGTCAGAGCCCCATCCAGCCTTGCCTTAAAAACTTCCAGGGATGGGGCTTCCACCACCTCTCTGGGCAACCTGTTCCAGTGTCTCACCACCCTCATAGTGAAGAATTTCTTCCTAATGTCCAGTCTGAATCGTCCCATCTCTAGTTTTAAGCCATTCCCTCTGGTCCTACCATTACCTGACATCCTAAAAAGTCCCTCATTGGTTTTCTTGTAGGCCCCCTTAAGATACTGGTAGGCCACTATAAGGTCTCCTAGGAGCCTTCTTTTCTCCAGACTGAACAACTCCAACTCTCCCAGTCTGTCCTCACAGGAGAGGTGCTCCAGCCCTCTGATCATCCTCGTGGCCCTTCTCTGGACACGTTCCAGCATGTCGATATCTTTCTTGTAGTAGGGGCTCCAGAACTGGATGCAGTACTCCAGGTGGGGCAGAAAGAAATGGCCTGGGGCAACTCAGTAGGATCCTGTGAGAAGGTGATGGCAGAGGCTGCACAGTGAGGTGAAATACATCCTACTCAACTGTAAGGGAGACTACTAATAATTCAGCGTGCACCCATAGCACGCTCATCTCTCAAACAGGCTGCCCTTGCCCCAAACACTTAGCATCAACCTTATCCCAGTCCAAAACAAAAGCAATTAATTCACTGACTCTTGAGGACCCATGATATTGCCAGTTCTTGCCCCTTGCTGGATTTAAGATGAGGCATTTTTGGAATTTGCTATCACCTGGCAAGAGATATTTCAAGACCAAGCATCTAATAGTCACTTTTGAAGAGAAACATATAGCTTGTGGTCCTTCACAGTAATGTGATGATCACATCCAAGGCACTTGGCTTTCCCCTAACCAGGAGGGATAAGTACCTCACTCACAAACCTTCCCCAAAAGCACAATACCCTCTGGTTGACTTGAGCCCAAAGGTTGGCCTTCCTAATATGTCAAGGCTTCATAATCCACTTTAGTATCCAAACATGTCAGCATTTCTTGATGCATTTTTTCCTAAACTTCAAGGGCAGAAGAGCATGTTGTGGGAAATGCGTTCCCTTCCTGCATGGAAACAGCCAGCCTTTAACCTTGCAATGATCAGCTGGCATGAAATGCATGAAAGGCATGAAATGCGTTTCATAAAGGTGCATTGCCCATGAAATGTACCTTTGTGGCCTCAGGGCATTATGAAGAAGTTCTCCCGTGCTTTTTCTGTCCTTTCTAGTGGAAAAGGTGGAGGCAAAAGGGATAGGCATGCTTTTTTAAATGTGAATGAAAGAAACCATTGTCTTTGCATCGAGTTATAGCAAATTTAATTTGTTTTTCAAAGCAAACAGCAATTTCTCAGCTTCTTCACCAGGCTCTGTGTTTCCAGTTTGTGTTTCAGCTGCCATAAAATAGCAAATAAAATGGGCTGCTCTCCTACCTCGAGAGGGCACCACAAGACAGTTGAAAAAAAGGAATGGAAGCAAACAAGCTTTACCTCAGGCACCAAATATTCCTGTCATGAGGATGTTCAATTACAGTAATTAGCAATAATCGCACAAGCAAACAGGAGCTTCCCTTACCTCCCTTCACCCCTTTGAAGAATGGAGTATGCTTCATTAAAACCTCCGCTTCCTCCTTAATCCCAGGGAGCTGTTCATGGGTGCTTCCTTCAGAGACCTGAGGACCTGGATTCACCACCACGGCTTATCAGTGCTGCTGCCGAGATGCTGGGTCAACGTGTTAACCACAAAAGGAAAAACATTATCATGAATCATCTGACTTCAAATTGGAAATTTTAAAAGGGGAAAAAACGTCTTAAATGTTAACAGGACCTATTTAAACAAACCAGAGCCTATCATTAGTATGGCTACTGCTGTTTTCTGTAATAACTCTGTCCTACTCACAAGAGATGAGCTCTGTCTGTGAAGCAGGATTTGTGTCTTTTTTAAAATAATTAGGTTTTCCCTCCTACCACCAGGTATCCAATCAACTTAGCCTGACAGTACCTAATTTGCAGGGGGAAAGCTGAAGTTAGCAGATTTACTAAAGGTCAGATTAAATCACGTTTGTTTAAAGAAAACAATTTTTCACTTTTTTAGCCTGGAAGCATCTCAGTCTAGTAACTTAAACACCGGGCCATTCTTCCACCCTCCAAATTGAAGCTTTCCAGCTGGGAGGCGTGGGGCACTATATTTGCAGGGCACGGACACAGCAAGGTGCTGAGCTACGTCCAGCCACGCAGGGAGTGGAGCTGAGGCGTTAATGTCTGCAGGACAGATTTCTGTGAACATGAAGAGATTCACACTACCTTGCCATGAATACCCTATGTCCTGAATGTGAAGTTAGGAGTGAAGAACAGTGAAGTTAGGAGGGAGCAGATTAATTGTAAATATCCTGAATAAATTTTAGCAACATTTCTGCTTCCTTTCTTTGCTACATCCACTTTATATGTTGTTGTTTTGGTTGCACACCTTATTGACAAATTTAAATTCTGGTGTTATTGATAAATTTGCAGCATAAAACCTGAAGGAAACCAAAGAAATTTCAAACCAAAGAAGTAAATTAAAAAAATAAGTAAACTACGTTCATCTGTTAAAAATTACTCAGTGAGTTTGGGTAAAGAAAGGTAGCTAGAGGGTTTTGAATGTGCTTAAATTTCTCAGTGTGGGTGAAAGAACAGGCCTGGGTACTCCTGACCTCCAAATGAGTTGAAAATACAGGCTGCCTCCAACACAAAGGCATATTCAGTATTGACTCCCCAGAAACCAGGATTTAGGCTACCGAGCCATCCATTGTAGACTGGAAAGTCTGGATCCAAGGTAGGGCCCAAAGTAACAAATCTTCCCAGTTGAGTGTAAATCCGTGTCGTGAATTGATGACTGTCCAATGTGAGTGGCAGAAGTCAAGAAGAAACCAGGAGCTCTATCAGACCGCTCCATGAGGCTCTAGGTCCCTAGTACCCCCAAAATAATAGGCAACATGATAAAGGCAAAGAAAAAATTGGACATATTCAAGATGTTTGGCAATCTGATGGTGATTCCAGTCAGTGACATTTCACAGCCAGTGTTTTGCCATATTTTGTATACTTGGGAAACAACATGGACACTCTACTTCCTCACCATAGGTGAGCTGAGGGCAGAGGCGGTGAGGCCCTGTTGCTGGAAACAAGAACCTTGCAGAAGAAACACAGTAGAGAGAGAAGAAGATGGATTTCAGTTATATAAATACACAGAAAATTAGCGGTTCATTCATAATCAAGAAGCTTCCGTTTACACGTTTATTTTGGGGCAGAATTCCTGTTGTTAAAAAAGAAATGCTACAAATACAAAATTTTAGGACTCAGATTACAATATGGAGAATTAAATACCTACAGTACCTCTTTCTTATAAACTTATAAAGCTAATCCTTGTGTGGATTGCTTTTGTCCTCATTACAGATTTCTGACAGCCTCCAGAGCTCAGGATGATGACTTGGTCTCAGCAGAGTCATGAGGAAAAAAATCAGATAACTAATGATGTGGACTTTGTGGGAACCTGAGACACCTAAATCTCCATCCCTCCAGCTCTACCCCAAGTGGTTCTTTACAAAGACTTACAGAAGGCAAACAGCAATCTCATCCAGTTCAACAAAGAGAATTGGAAAGTCTTGCACCCAGAGACGAATAACCCCAAGTGCCAATACAGGTTGAGGCTACCCAGTTGGAAAGCAGCTTTGCAGTAAAGGCCTTGGGGGTCCTGGTGGACAACAAGCTAGCCATTAGCCAGCTATGTGACCTTGCAGCAAAGAAGGCCAACAGCCTCCAGGGCTGCATATGGAAGAGCAACTCCAGCATGTCAAGGGAGGTGATCCTTCTCTCTTCAGCACTGGTGAGGCTACATCTGCACTGCTGGTTCCAGTCCTGGGCTCTCCAGAACAAGAGAGACATGGACATACTGGAATGAGTCCAGCAAAGGGCCATGACGATGGTTAATGGATTGGAGAATCCATCATATGAGGAGAGACTGAAGGATCTGTGACTGTTTAGCCTGGAGAAGCTCAGGAAGATCTTACCAACGTGTATAAACTGATGTGAAGGAGTAAGAAGATAGAGACAGACTTTGGTGATGCCCAGTGCTGGACAAGAGGCAACAGACATGCACTGAAGTACAGGAAATTCCATTTAAACAGAAAAAGTTTTTACTTTTTTTTTAGCAGGGTCAAACACTGGAACAGGTTGCCCAGAGAGGCTGTGGAGTCTCCATCCAACTGGACACAGCCCTGAGCAGCCTGCTGTAACTGACCCACTCTAAGCAGGGCTTGAACTAGATGACTTCCAAAGGTCCCTTCCAATCACAGCGATCTGTGATTCTGTGAACTGGCCTACCCAGTTTTTTTCCAAGTTATTGATGTGCTTTGCAACAGGAAGAGCAACAAGCTGTATCAACAAACTCTTACCACTGGAAAAGCTGAATTAATTGCTAGAATCACACCAGCCAGCTGGAGTGAATGTAAGTTTCTGTTCGAAGGCCTGCCAATGTAAACATTATTGTTGCAGAATTTGAGCTCCAGCCGTGGGCTATATGCCAGATTTCTTAATGTGCCTCAGGAACACAGACATCGTTAGCCACAGTATTAGCACCCTGATAAGAGCTGCATGTGATAGCAATGGGAGGGACCAGCTGAAACAGTGATTGAGCCTGTGCTGCAGGCTCTGCTGCACCAAAAGGACTATGGATGCCTTAGCCTGGCCAGAAAATCATCCTGTGACAAACACATGCCAGACAGGAAAGAACTATGAAGATGGTTACAGTGTACCCAACAGAGAAGCCTGGGAGAGCTGACCTTCTTGTACTGCGGGGAAAACTGTCAGCAACCCCCAGATCCTCCTTCCATTTCTAGTCTTCCACCTGGCCCCTGGACGAGAAGCATTTCAGGAACATTCATTTTAACAGAAATATTGTACTATTCCATGACTGTAGGTGGAGTGGGAGTAATGGCCAGGCACCAGAGCAGAAAAGAGACGAGGGATAAGGAAGACCAAGCACTGCTGGGAAGGGGTGGGCTGGCAGTCACGCGTATATTTACTGTGGCAGGAAAGAGAGAGGATGAAGGGGGCAGTTGACTCTCATTAATGCTGCATGGTGCAATGGGCACAGAGGACTGTGTCATGGGGGACAGACACACTGCTGTGTGGCCGTTCCCTACCACCATTCAACCTGACCCATCCAGTCCCACAGGCTGGTACAGGACATTATCCCAGCCTGAATGCTGCATTTAGCTGAGTATCAGGGTGGAACCATCCAAACCTCTTCATGCATGGAAAACAGAAATGGAGAAAGAATGGTCCTTCCCTTCCATTTCCCGGCTACATGATGAGCTGCTTGGTGGAGATAAGGGAGGTTTCATCGCAAACCTTGCCTGTTTGGCAGAGGGCTTTTTTAAGCTCCAGTTCCTGGAATACATTTAAGCTTTCATTTTTTTTCAGACCTAATGATTCCAGAAAAAAGAATGTAAATATAATTCCTAAAGACACAAAGCTGAGAAGCAGTACTCTTCCCATCTCAAAATCAGTCAGCTTAGTTTTTAAGTCCGTCACATAAGTTCAGGGAGGAGGTCTGCCTAATTATTTACTGAGCATCTGCAGATGAAAATACTAAAGTACATCTAGTGTATTTCTGCCTAATTATTTACTGAGCATCTGCAGATGAAAATACTATTCTAAAGTACATCAAGTGTATTCCAAAGACCAATTTTAGGCCTAATAGTGTGGTCTGTTGCATCAATCACAGGAAGTTATTTTAACGTGAATATGGTTCTAGGTTTTATAGATTTAATTGCGATGCTTGTCCGCCCCCTTCTATACAGATGACATGAAATGAAACAAACTGGAGCTAGATACTAAGGAATGATTTATTTTGAAAAATGATTGCACATTTTTAATCAAGTTTGACACGGTTGTTGAAATAGACCTGTTCAGGAACAAAAGTAATCTTTAGACTCGCTATATTTTTCATTTTGTAATATATTATGTCACTAAATGTTGCACTATAATTTATTTCTAACCATACTGGTGTTCTTGTTGTACACTCAATAAATTAACATCTGAGAAAGGACGTCCTCTGCATTTTGTTACTGCTCAAGCAATTTTCACTTCTAACCATGTTATTCTTTACTCTTTGCTTTCTTGTCCAGTACTGCACATCAGATATCTATAATTGCCATCCTCCAAACTGCAAATACAGCCTGTTTATTTCTCACATCCAAAACAGGAGCACAAAAATAATGGTCAACTGAGAAAAGTATAACTGTTCTTCACTAGAACAATCCCTCGAGATCCAAACCTAGCAAAGTTTGTAAGCATACGTTTAATTTAAAACATGTTAGTATTTCCATTGCCTTTGAAAGAATACGTTTTAAGTTAAGGCTTCTACAGAATTCTTATACTTCAAATATGTACAGGCCAAAGAACTTCACTGGACAGAGGTCTGAATACCTGCAAGCTGAGCAGACCTACTACACTAAACACAACTCTCTGTTGTTCAGAAACTAAATTCCTTTATTGTCTTTATACTGTAATTGACTCAAACTTCATTTTAAGATTTAAAATGTATAATAGAAATATGACATACACATTAAGTGAAATTTCAGATATAGGGTTTCCTAATTTGCAAAAACAGCTCTGCTGGAAGTGGTTCATTCTTAGCAAATTACCTGTGACAAGTCAGAATTTCACTGACAAGCCTCTCAAATACTCCAGCTTCTGTTCAGAGGAGTATCTAAAACCTCCTCATGCCCAGTCCTTGATGAAGAACAAGAATTCAATTCAAACTGAAAAGCGGCAGTGCTGGGAGAGGTTCTGACATTCACAAAGGGTAAGAGGATAAAAGAGAGAGAAAAATGACAGACTCAGTCTGCACCATTACTAAAATTAGATAATTTCTTTTGTTCTCCTGAACCTTCTGCTCTATTTGCCAGGAATCATATTAGCAACAGAAACTGTGAGAATCTGTCCAACCTTATTAGAGAAGCTGGACACAAAGAAATTATGAAAACCCTTTTTAAATGTACTTGCACATACAAAGAAAAAAAGCAGAGTTTTAGAATTCTGCAAGATGAGATCAAAACCCATGTCAGAAAAACTGGACATCAAACTAACAAAGCTTAATTAACTGTATTGCAGTGTGCTGAGCACCAGCGCAAAACAAGACTTTACCATTTGTGTCTATATATATATTGTTTTACTATTTAGGACAGACCTGGACAGGCTTAACCAGAGGCATGCTCACAAGGTCTTCTCAAGAGCAACCAGTTCACCCAAAATGTTCCTTTACTGTCTAAGCATACTATTCAATACTGCCACCCAGAAGATCTCTGAAGGGCCAGCTCTGCTCCTGGGAAGCGTTTTGATGGCTGGCAGTGGATCTCTTCTCTGTGTGGGAGATTCATCAGCAGACCTAATGGTCTGTATGTAATGCTGCAGGAGCAAGTGATGATTCTGGTGTATACCAAGACGCCATAGCTGAACTCCTCAATAATGTGGAAATTTCAAGTGAGAATCTTCACATTGAGATCTTCAGTTGCTGGTCTACTTTTCTGAAGACATAATTAGAAGCAACAGGTAAGGACTACTTAATACTTTAAGTCAGGCACACAAGGGAAATACTCATCCTTGGGTGATGGGATCAGGCTCCCTCTCTAGTCTGATTTTACTACAGTAGCAGATAATGGCTCTTTCATAGTCTTGTCTGCAGCCTCACGGTTAGGCCATCTTTTATGGAGTGGCACAGTGAACTGGGCTCTTTCAGGCTAAGAAGATCCTTGGCCTCCTTCCTCCTGGGGCAGACCGTCACTATACTTCACAAAAGGCAGTTCCTGGCATCATACCACTGCCTTTTGGTCCTTCTTAAGCAGGTACCAGCCCTGCCAGGGGCACCACCACTCCAAGTGGATGGAGGCACTTTACACACAACCACAAATCAGATGCGCTAAGACAGCACCTCAGACCTGCTCCTGCAGTGATGTTTCACAATGGCTAACATCAGCAGCTCTTCACCTAGTGAGCACCAAACTATCCTCCAGAGACACCTGCTTCACTCTGTTCCCGATCTTGCACAAAGCCGAAATGTCTCACTTAGATCTCTGAATTAATTTTTTCGGTCAAGAATATTTTTTTAAGCGACTGCAAAGTTGGATGCCTGATGACAGAGATCTGAACCTAGTCTTTAACAACTAGCGCATGTGAATATGACCATTCTTAGTTGGGTGAAGAGCTCAAGGACATAGGGTACATTGCCTTACATGTAGACGATACAAACTTTAATACTGTTGTGGCAGCTACAAATTGTCCTTAAGCTCCAGCAGTAAAAGGTTTTGTGTCACTGGAATGGAGTGTCTTGCACACGATCTGTCTCCATTTATAACCACATCTGTGTGGCCATGGACTGTGGTATAAATGACAACTGTGAAGTCTGCATGGCCTGTCAAACTAAAGATGCAGAATATCCCATAGTCAATCCTGGGTTGTCACTTATGATTCTAGTAGTACACCGATTTGCAATTTGTAATTCTTTCTCTGTCCCTTTCTCCTCAGATCAGTGATAGATTTTCAATCCACAGCAATTGAAAGAGACTTCCAAGGCAAGTGAGTCTTTCCCAAAACATAAAATATTTAACTAGATTGCTTCCACAATCAAGAGGTTTTCAGCATTAAATACACGGAGGAAAAAAAAAGGAGAACTTTGCTTTGTTAAACAACAAAAGGAATTCAGCTCATAGCTCCTGATTTTAAGTATATTCTAAACAAACAAAAAGGAAATGTGCAAACTCTGACTGTTTTATCCTTCACTGGCAGCAATATTGGAAGAATACAGTTCTCATAAAATCCAAACCATATTACACACAAAACTAAACTGATATGAAATACTTTTATATTGCTTTAATGTCGTAATAAGTATCTAGGTATCAAGTCTGAAATTATTTGAAATACATGCTTAGCTGCCATACAGGAAGGGTAGCTGAATGGGAGTTGATCCTTCAGTTGATGAAACTCATGACATGGATGAATGTTACCCTTGAACTCTTAATGGTAGTTCAGAACTGTCATCAAAAGCCTCTGCCTTCATGAAAAAATAGGTATCTTTCACATGTAAGAATGGGGTACTTTTTTGTAGTTTATTTTAAAGGGATAAAGTCATCCAGAAAGAAGCAAGCTCCCTAGTATGTCATATCTTCTGCCAGCCTAAGGCCATATTGTCGAAAGGCATTACTTCCAAGGGAGCCATAGAAACGTCATCAGGATAACATACATCCAGCACACGCAGCTTTCTAAAAAGCCACACAGACAAACGCAAGATGGGTCTGGTATAAGATGCGGAACAAAAAGTCTGAGTAAAATGAGGAGTCAGATTTCACTCTGACATCTTCTGTTTGGGAATGACAGATTACAGATCGCAATATACCAATAATTAACTTTGGGCATCAGGAAAAAGAGGATAAATAACTTCCATGATCTGACTTAAGAGTAACCATTTTTTTTACCTAGCACTAATTCTCTTTAAAAGAATATCTTCCTACAAGCTCTGTCTTCCCTATAATCAGTAAATGCAATAACGCATCTCTGTTTCTCCTACTCTGATCATTGTATAAAGACGCATTCCAAAACAAAAATCACTTTTGGGGTTTATCTTTAAAGAGAAGAAAGGTCAGTAAGAAAAATATTTGCTACTGCATGCATCATTCTAAACAAAGTAAACCTAAAAAATACGGAAATAGGCAAAATGATTATTTGGGGAGTCGGGACTAATAGCCCTTTAACAAACTAAAAAGAAGCAATCACAAACTAAAAAGAAGCAAGCCAGAAACCAAGCCGCAAGTCTGCAAATGGTTTATGTATATCTTAATTTTAAGCAGATGAGGAGTCATATTAATTTCAGTGGGATAGTTCACATGCTTGCAGTTACACATTGTGAGATAATCTGCAAAAGACAGCTGGAGGTTGGCAGAATTTACCTAGAACAGTTTACTCTGTTAGCACATTTTATCTAACCAAGAAAATTCTTAGAACTCTTAATAAATTAGTATGCTCCCTTCTCCAGTAAGTAGCTTGGAGTTTCCACTGACTGAAATTGTGATTTATCTGTTGAGCAAGGGAGAAATCATAGGAAATGAGGACAGGCAAGAAGCCTTTTCTGAGTTTTGAAACACAAGCAGCCAAACTTGCAAAGAAATAAATCTAATGTCTGCTTCCCCCCCTGCAATTGCTATTTAGGATTTACATATTCCAGAACAGAATCATCATCTTTACAAAATTGTAACTGAATTGGTGAACTGGTACAGGATGAAACTTGTGAACAAAGAGTAAATCCCTGCTATGGACCTTTAGTGAATTGTACAAAGATGCTATCTACCTTGGAATATCTGTAAGACATAAAAATACTTTATTTTAATAGGATTGCAACAGAAACATTTGAAGAACAAGGTGAATAAATCCTGAGTCAAGGATCCTGAGAAAAACAGTTTGTTTGAGGTATTTGTCTTTTGTCTTCCAGCAGGCTGGACTTTGGTATCATTTGTACCATTGAACCTCATTTAAAAGAAAGTCAGTAAAAGTGAACAAACGTTTTTCTTTGCTAGCATTTCCAAGGTTTTACACTGGATAGCCCAATCTAACAGCCTTTTTATTATCTCCGAAGAATAAAGATTAACAGACCAACAAAAAGGTTCTGATGCATCTGATAAGAATTAAATTGATTACAGTAATTCTTTTAGTCTATCTAAAGTTCTCAGCATATGCCTGTGTGTTAAGTTTTATTAGGGATTCAGATCAAAATGGATATAACTGTTTGTAAGAATTTATATGGTAATTGTTATAACATAGATGTTAAGGTAGACATATGCGTGCCCTGGTGCTCTAATGAACAGAGTGAGTTATAAATTTTACATTTATTAGATATAAATTATATTAAGCATGCTCACTCTATTAAATATTGTCAATGTTTAATGGGTGTAATTTGAAGTGTTGTATTGCAGTATCTGAAGTATTGCAGTATTTGAAGTATTGTGGTATTTGGATTTACATTTCAACTTGCCAGTGAATGCTCAAATTTATTTAACCTAAAAGAAAACTGAGAATGCATTTTCCTCTACCTGAGGCTAGAATCAGTGTTCTCACCTCCAATTAGTTAAGCAGAGAAAGACCATTGACATTCAAGATTAAGGAAATGTTTGAGTGTTTTAGTATCATGTCAGAATGCTGTGGATTGAGTATTTGTGCTAAATGTTTTAATATAATACTAGAACGTTGCCTATTGAATGTTAAATGCTGTAATAATTAAAGAAACAGACTAATTCATTTGGTTTTGCAGTTTTGTTAATGTGGGAAGATTATGGAGACAAATAAAAAAGTGATGAAAAAACAACCTTTGACACCTCCATGCCACCTCTCAGAGGCACAGAAAGAAACTTAAGGAAATCAAAGCCATCTGGGTAAGGAATTCATCAGCTAAAGAGGGACCAGCCTTGAGAAGCTAGGCTGCTGGCAGGGGGGACATGGACCAATGTAGACAGAGGGGCCCCAGGAGGCACAAGGCCTGGTTCACGGCTGGTGATGGCGGCCACAGGGAGCCCCCGCCTGCCTTGCCACAGCTCCTCTGCGGACCGAGGGATTTTCTTCACCCTTTCTCTCTTCTCCTTTGCTTCGGGAACCTACTGGCAGGCCACAGCTAGAGAGAGAGATGCCTCACACCTAGTTTTACAACAGAAGGACAGTGGTTATGTGTGGAAAGCACAGCTGTAGAAACCCGTACCGGTGAGGGAAGCACAGGCGGCCAGAGGCCACCGGGCTGGCGGCAGCTCCGCTGCAGGGGTGCGGGAAGGCGGTCAGCCCCTCGCCTTTGCCCGCCACTTGCAACTCTTGTGCCGGCCCCGCCAAAGAGACGCCCGTGTTACCAAAATCCATACTGAAACTATCACTCTCTAATCCAGGTTTGTAGTTTAGAAAGCTGACATTAGTTTAATGGCGCTGGGTGCATGGGTGATCTCTCCTTCTATCATGCACCCCCATCAGAACTCTCTGCACCATTTTTATACACGTTTTACATCATCATTATAGTGTTAGTACTTCCTACCTATACTTGATTGGTAATTTACCTATGATTACACCATCAAGTTATAGGTATCATGCACGCTCAAGGTAAGAGTCTTCACCTGGGCAAGGGTCTTCTTGAACTATGGGCGTGATTTTTAGTATTATAATGAAAGCAGTTCAGCTTGGGACACTTAAGAATTTTCACTTTCCTGCCAAGCTGGCTAAACTTCTCGAAACGTGTGGGCTAGTACCATCCTCAAGGTCCTTACGCTCGATGAGCTTCCTCAAGAATGATACCCTACTTGCCTCCCTTAATTAGGAGTTCTTTTCATTAGCTCATGCTTGATAAATTCAAGGATAGAATCTTCATTATTCGTGAGAATACACATAAGGCCTTTCAACACTAGTTACTAATAACATTTCAGGAATATGCTTTGGTAATACCTGCAGAGGCCACCTGCTACCACTCCGCTGGCCGGGGCCACTTCCCGCAGGCGCCAGGGACCCCCGCACCGCCTCGACGCCACAGGCTGTTTCAGGCGAGCAAAATGGCGGCGCTGGCCGAGGGAAGGGAAAAGGGGGCGCGGAGGGAAAAGGGGGCGGGGCGGGGGCCGCCGCGGAGAGGCTGGGATTCACCCTGCTGTTAGCCACCGCCTGTACCTTCCCCCTTGTCGCCGTCCCCAGCAGCAGCGGCACGGGCACCGGGGCGGAGGAGCTCTGCCGGCGCGGGGGAGCGGCCTGCCGCGGCCTGCGCTCTTCACACTCCCTCAGGACAGCCTTGGGGCGGGGCGAGGGGAGCGCTCCGCCATCCTCCTCCTCCTCCTCCTTCTCCTTTTTCTCTTCCTCCTCCTCCCGCCGTAGGCTCAGCCCCGTTCCGCTTCTCCCCCCTTCCAGCAAAGCCCCTGACCTACTCCGAGCCTGGGCCAGAGGTAGGTTCCCGCCTCGCAGGAAGCTCTTCACCGTGGCTGCCTCTCGCCGGCCCCGGCTGCTTGCCGCAGGAGTGCACCCACCTGCCCGCTTTCCCCCGCATCCGGGACGCCGCGGAGCCTTCACGGAAGCAGGCAGAGGCGCCAGGGCCTCCCCGAAGCGGGGAGGCGGCGGTGTGGTAACAGCGCCTGCCTCAGCCTGACCGGCGTTACCCTCCCCTGAGTCTCCCCACCGGCCGTGCCTCGGCGGGCCCTGGGGCTGCATGGCCTCCCCATCCCCTCAGGAGTAAAAAACAGTACAGGCTCTGTTTTTGGTCGCTTAAGTTGATTAGTTCCGTTCCTGCAGAAGATCCGGAGGAGAGGTGGCTGGGTAGAAGGTGTGGCTCTGGTGGGAGCCCATCTGGTCAGGTGCAGAGTTGTCTTGAGAAGGAGGTGGTCAGCAGCTCTTCCCAAAGTGGTCCTGGGATGCTGTTCTCGTAGCTGGAGCCCATTGGCCTAAAACGCTTCATCCCCCGGTCGTGCCGCGGTTTGGCATGGATGCCGTTGAGGAGAGGGCCCCCAGCCTGCTCCATCTGGCTCCCTGCTGGCCTGCAGCACAGCTGAGTCTTTAACCATGGAGTAGAGGTGCTGGTGTCAGGGCAGGAGATGTCCATAGCCCCCCCCCCCCCCCCGTGCCTCCCACGCTGGCATTTCTCCCTCCTGTGCTAGCAGGTGGTTTATAGCCGTCACTGAGTCTTGCATGAAGAGACCTCGAAGACCACTGAGGTAAGTATTCTTAAGCCTTATATGCTTCAGCAGCTTACACAGCTGAGAGCTGTACACCTCTTCTCTTGTAATTGCTTGAAATAAAACCAAACTCCACGGAGCTGATCTGCTGTCAGGGGGCGTGAAGGATGATGGTAGTTTAGACAAAAATTCATGCCCTCCTGTGAATTTCTGCCTGAATTTGAGCAAGATTTGTTTTGTTTCTTTTTGTAATAAGGACATAGACAGAATACTGGGGGGGGGGGGGGGGGGGGGGGGGGGGAGCATGTTAAATGACTTTGTGGTGTTAAAGTCCTTTTACCATCCTTGTTATGATAGTATTGAAGTCGCATGGATCACTGCTGGTGATGACAAACTGTTGTGGTGCAGATTGTTTGGGTAACCAAGCAAGTTGTCAAAGTTGGGCCAGTCCTGTATGTTAGGAATGTATATTGAAGCCAGGTCCTGTAAACACTCACTTTTGTGGGGAATCTTGTTGCTAGGGCTTTGCACAGAAATAACAAGACACACATGAGTGCCTTTTTGAAGTCCTTGTGTGCTACCTGGCTATTTGGAGGCCAGGAGGATAGTCAAGGGTATCATTTCCATAGTCTGTGAGCTTCAGTCTTAAGTATTTTCATTTATAAATAAATTCACATCTTTTTATGGCTTGTTTTGGAGTGTAGCCAAGTAGAACTATATTGTTTATGTACATTTTTTTTTTCTTTCACACAAAGATGTCTATTGTTTACACAGAAGCTGTAAGAGGAATGTTTTGTTAACATTTTGTTAGCAATATAAACTGACAAACACAAATGTGGACTCAAACTTGAAACAAAAATAGCCCTTCTTAGAGCAGAAAACCACAGCTGCCCAAAAGTATGTACGTTATGGTTCTACATCTCTTTTAAAAACTCAGCTTGTATCATTTAGGTGCATAGGAATCTTCTAGATGTGTAACTTTCACAGCAACTTAGTTTCATGCCTATGTAGCCCTCTAAGCAGTGTTTCTTTTTCTAAACTACATTGGCTGAATTGTGATTATTTTTTTCTTTAATTACATTGAAATTTGTTTTTAGTTGGGTGTGTCTGTGTTACATTTTCAAATTCCTGAGCTGACTGCAATGAATTCCCCTCTCCATTGTCAACATGTGTCTTTTCCATTAAGACTGTCTGCTGCCCTCTCCTTCCCTCAAGAAACTTTCAGTGGCTTGAAACAGTATGACCAAAAAAACTCTATGGTTTCAATATTCCATAGTCAGTATTCTATGTGTAAAAATTCCAATTTGTAAGGGGGAAAAAAAAAAAGCCATTCCACAGCCTACATGGAGAGTAGTTACAGAGGCTGTGGCGTCCTGCTTTTCCTTGTGGAGTGTATTGACTTTGTGAACCCTGAATGCAAATTTCCAGTTGTGATAATGCATATGAATGGCCTTTATTCTCTCACATTTGCACTGTTTCTAACTTAGTCCTGTGATGACCAGTATCTACCTTCAGTCAAGTGTCTGATAGCTGTTTATTAAGGAGTAAATTAGTCTCAGGAGCACCTGAAAGCATTTAGTATTGTATAAAGAAGGGATCACAGTAGTTTGGAAACTCCACGGCAGCAAGTCTAATTTTTAATATATCAGTAATAATGGCTAATAGGTATTCCTCAGATTATACAGGTCCAGGAGAAGAAAGTTAGCATTTCAGTACTTGTGCAACTCCAAATGCATACCAGCATCTCTTTTTTTAGAATTATTATTAAAGAAGTGCTTTAGCGCTGCATTTTTGTGCTGTTTTATCACCCTGTTTCTTAGCTTGAGTATTTCTACCTGTCATTTGTGGATTCTTCCTTTTGTGACTAGTAGCATAAAATTATATTTGAATATCATAGTTACCTTCTTACATTCATTACTTCTATATTGCCTGATCATGTCTAAATGAGGGGTCATATCTGATTTCAATTTGATGATTCATTGTAAATGTTTACAGATACCTTTTTTCCTCTTTTCAGCTTTCTCCATTGACAGACAAGAATATATGCTGATTCTGCTACAACTCACAAGTATTGTGTTTATTTGTTTTTTATTTTATATGTTTTAGGAAGCAGAAAGTGAACTGTTTATTTTATGTCTTGTGTAGTGCGTAGTACAGTGAGATCCTGTTTGGCAACTAGGCTGTGTAGGACAGTAAAAATGCTGATGTGGAAAACAATTTTTAACATTTCTACTAATAATTTTTTTTTTTTACAGTTAGTTTATTTCATAAGGCTTTGATTTTTACAGGGACCTTGGTCTGACTGTATCCTTGCACTTACATGGCTGTTCAGTGAAATCACTGACTATTCTGTTTGTTTATGAAGATCCTTTATAGGATTAATTTGAATTAGAGGTCTGTGGCAAGAAGTGATTGTAATCAGACCGCATGGGGAAAAAAAAAAAATCAGTTTTAGGAAGGTGTTCTGGTGTGGAGATGAGTTGGTTTTATTGGTTTTTTTACTTGTTGCCTAAAGCTTCAGATCGTGAACATATTCTTTATTTTAAAATAAATAATGTTTTTCCATTTTAAGTGTTTGTTTAGCAGTTTCTTTAGGTGTTTGCTAGTTTCTAGCAGATTCTGTTGGTGCTTTAGGATGATATCTACTAATGCTAACGTGTCAGAATTCCACTATAACTTAGTAAATGAAAACAGGACTAAAGAATTCCCTGGATAAGTTCTGAGTTCCAGATTCAGTAATGTTTCTTTCTTTTTCTCTCTCTTCTCTTACAGGAAAGATGATATTCATCCAGCATTCCTGAGTAATAAGAATGGGTCCAGATGTACCTCTGCTGAATGATTACAAACAGGAGTTCTTTTTGAAGCGCTTTCCACAGACTGTGCTGGGAGGTCCCCGGTTTAAATTAGGCTATTGTGCCCCTCCTTACATATATGTGAATCAGATTATTCTTTTCTTGTTGCCATGGGTTTTGGGAGGAGTAGGAACGCTTTTGTACCAGTTAGGAGTTATGAAAGACTACTATACTGCAGCACTTTCAGGAGGACTGATGTTTGTTACAGCACTTATTCTTCAGGTGACAAATCTATATGCAAAACAGAAAAGAGTGACAGTAGAAAGAATACAAATTCAGAATACCCTAACAGATGAAGATGAATTTGAATTTTCCAGCTGTGTAGGTTCAGAGACAGTAAAATTTATTATTTCTGGCAAGAAGTATATAATCAACACTGTATTTCATTCCCTTCTGGCAGGGGTATTGTGTGGGTTGGGAACTTGGTATTTGCTGCCAAACAGAATAACCTTGCTGTATAGCAACATTGGAGGAACTGTTATGATCTTTGTATTTGGATGGGTGACTATGTGTATAGGAGAGTATTCGTTAATCATAAATACAGCTACCGAAACAGCTACTTTCCAAGCACTGGATACTTATGAAATCACTGCTCTGATGAGACCTTTCTACATTTTTGTCTTTGTTGCAGTGGATCTTGCACACAGGTAAACATAATACAGCATTTAGTTAAAGTAATGGTTATTCTATATATTTTTAATGAGAAAGATTAAATGATTCTTCTGAGGAAAATTTATTTTGAGATTTTAATCAACTGTAGGAACTACAAAGGAAGAAGCTAGGAGAGTATATGGCAAAAACTGATGCTCTACGCTGTGCATAAAAGGTTGTTCTTAAATTTTTATAGCATTCTATGTAAATTAGGAAGAGCCGTTTCTAAGTAAGGGACAGCTAAAATTATCATCTAGTGTTAATTTCAGTATTTTTGTACAAAAGCATTTGCATAAACATCCTTTTTTTAAAGAGTATGCTTTCGAAAAACATGTTCCTGACCTAGAATTATAGATATAAGCACTGCAAACTTCAGGAGCACTGGATTTATATCCAGATTTCATCCTGAAATATTTTCTAATTTAGTCTCTGCAAAGTGATTGCAGAAGGTTATAAATTGCATGCAGAAAAAGCACAATGAATTTGTTTTTAATGAATGGATAAGCAAATGTGAACATTGCTATATCTCTATGGATTTTGAACTTGGATTTTTAAATGCTTTTAAATGCAAAAGAACTGTATCAGCCTACAAATAGGAGACTTCTATATTTTCACTTTTCAGAAGAATGTCTTAGCTAAAGTATTTGTAGAATCTCTTAAAGCAAGATGCTTCTACGTTTACTTTATGCATTCTTTCTCCCTGTTTGGTGATATTTATATCACTTTGTCACATGTACATATTTTATGCTTGGGGTACTTCAAGTGCGTTTTTTAAAAAGCATGTTTGATTTTATTAGTTTTGTGCTTTGAGATGTCTTTGTTAATGATTTACCCTAGTTGCCTCTTCAATTATGATATAAGAATTATACACGTGGTCTTGAATCCCAAATTCTTTTATCTGATTTCCTGAGGAGAAAACTCAGATGTTCTTCAGAGTCCTGACAAAATTCCTTTGAGGCTTATTTATTTATTAAGAAGTAGAGAGAAACCAAATATCTTAGCAGTCCACCTTTAAGTTAATTAGCTACATGGCGAACTATATATCGCTTAGAATTTATGCAGATTCCTAATACTGATTTTTTGCATTTTTACAAAAAGATTTTAATACTTCAATGTAGAAAATAACGTTTTGTATTCATAAAGAGAGTTTATATCTTACTGTACAGGCAACATGCCAGTTCTTTCAGTGTTAATGCTTACATCTTGCATCATAGACTTGCATAAGGTTTTGCTTTTGCAATTTTGAAAAAAGTACTTAGCATTTTTTTGTTCAATAATTGAGGTCTGGGCCTTTTGTTTTTGCACAAGTATTTCTTGAGTGTGTTATCACAATGGTATCAAAACAATTAGGATACTTATGTCACTTGACTTATCGGTGTAATCTGAAGGCTTCAAATCTTTTGAATTATCCTAATTACTGTATTACTGCCCCAAGCATAAATTTATGTCCTTATTTTTCCTTTTAAAAGGTACCCTTTGAGATTTTTGTAGATAGAATATGTAATGTTTATACTTCTGGATTTGCTGTAGTAGTTAAAAAGCCTTCCCACACATCAGTTATCTTTTCCTTCACAGAATTCACATACATTTATTCTTTTATCCAGGTTTGCTGTCAACACACCCATTCTAGAACAGGCAAACCAGATCTTGCACATCATATTTCTTTTTCTGCCGTTCTTATGGGCAGTGGGAATTCTGCCCCCGCTTGACGCACTTTTTCTGTGGGGAATGGAACAACTGTTGGAGTTTGGACTAGGAGGTTCACCTATGTCAAGTAACACAAAGTAAACCTTGTTTATATAATTGTAAAATATATCAATATTGTTTATAACCTTTTTCTTTTCAAGCAAATCTTTTTTATTTTCTCCTTCACAGGTTATTAGTAATGTTTCTCATTTCTGCTGGAACAGCAATAGCATCGTATTTCATTCCCAGCACTCTCGGTGTGGTCCTCTTCATGACTGGATTTGGGTTCATACTGAGTCTTAACCTAAGCGAGATTGGTTTTGCCTTCAAACACACCATGACAAGCCATTTAACCTCCAGCAAATCTAAAAATATGCATAGAGGTCATAGGATACAATTTGGGTGGAGGGAATTTATTTTTTATTTGATTGTATTGACGTTTACTCTCATAGAAGCTAGCCTGCTTCATCAATTTGCAGGCTTTTCATCGTTTTCCAAAGTCAGTCCTCAGGCTATAGTGAGTTACATTCTGATCATATTACTTATAATTGTATGGATTCTTAGAGAGATTCAGAGGGTGTACTTGTTTGGAATCTTCCGAAACCCCTTTTATCCAAAGGATGTCAGGACTGTGACTGTGTTCATGGAGAAGCAAAGAAGGCTAATGAAAGTTGGTGTTGTCAGGAGGATTTTACTAACACTAGGTAGGAATACGCACTGTCTGTTGTTTGTTAGATGATGCTTGTAGGAAGACTGAAACAACGCTAGAATTACTGTATGTGCAAGATTCCATGAATGAAATAAGAAAAACCAAGTTGATGGAAATATTTGTTGATGCTTTGCTAAATCGTGCAGTGAGATCAAAATTACTGGTTCAGAATATCTGAAAGTGATTAGTGATTTTATTTATTTCTTTTTTTAGGGATAAACCTAAAAAGTTGAGGCTTCTAAAAGTCCAGCTCAGAAAGCAAGGTGTTTTAAAGGATTTTAGTTATAACATCAGTACTCACTTTTGAAAAAATGGCTCTTTTAGATTTTTTTTTTTTTTTAAAAAAGGTACTGAGGAACAAAGGTGAGTTGAGAGTCTTCAAGCTGACTAAATATTTGGTTCTTGCAACTTGCCAGTAAAGAGAACAGTCTCTTTTGTGGTAGGTTAGGGAAAACGTATCTACTTTTGGGGAACCAAAATTTGATCTAAATTATTTAACTTCACAAAGAAGCATCAGTTTGGGGAAGTGGATTGATGAGTGCTATTCCCATGTTTATTTTTACTTATTTGAATATTTCCATTCTGTTGGGGAAACAAACAAACAACCAAAAAAAGTAATAGCAAGTAACAACTAAGCATTGACATAAACATATGCCATCTTGGGCCATTAGTGCAAATACGCTGTTTGATGTCCTGGAAGTGTAATACAAAGAGGAGTTCGTAATAATGAAGGGAAGAGTTCTCTTTACGCTAAGATTTCTATTCTACAATAAAACTGCTTACCTCTGTAGATTTTAATTATGTTTTTGAAAGGAAATAAATTATTCTCTTATTTCAATTACAGTGTCCCCGTTTGCTATGATAGCATTCCTGTCACTAGACCGTTCGCTACAAAATCTTCATTCTGTGTCAGTTTGCATTGGATTTACAAGAATATTTAGGATGGTAATTTGAATTTTAAATATGTTAGCCTAAGAAATTCTCGTCTACATGATTTGAGTATTAAGGTGACTTGGAAGAAATATTCCAGGTCATGAAAGCAGAGACAGAAAAATACATTTAAAAATGTATGTCTAACATACCTCTATTTTAGGTCTGGCAGAGTACAGAAAATGCCCTACTGGACATCGTAGTTGTGTCAATAGCACAAATGTTGGTGTTAAATCCAGACCTCTGGTGGAACAAGAGCCTTGATACAGGAATCAGACTCCTGCTGGTAATTGTCATACTGTAAATTTAAGCAGATAGTTGCCACTTAAAGTCTTAGTTGCCTTCCCATATTAGAGAATTACAGAATTCAGGACCTAGCAAACAGAGGCTGAAAAACTGTACTGCTATGCACTCTAATACCAGTCGATGATAACGCTTCATTTTCTTAAAATTGTAGATAAGGCAGCTTTGGCAGTGCTGAATATGATACGATACAGGACACAAATAAACATGCTGCTTGTATGTATCTTGCAGGTTGGTATCCTACGGGATCGACTGCTTCAGTTTGTCTCAAAGTTACAGTTTGCCATAGCTATTGTTTTGACATCGTGGACAGAGAAAAAACAGCGTCGCAAATCTACTGCCACTTTAGTCACACTCAATGTCGTTTTCTTCCCGATCCTGCTGACCTTCATCGCTATCTCTGCACTCCTTTCTTCTCCCTTGCTGCCGCTCTTCACGCTACCGGTATTTTTGATTGGGTTTCCTAGGCCTATCCGAAGCTGGCCAGGACCTGTGGGTGCTACAGCTTGTGTTTGCTCCGATACCGTGTACTACCAGCAGATGGTTCCAAGTCTGGCTGTTGCTCTGCAGTCTGCACTAGCAGCGGGTAGCCTAGGTAGGTGTGCTGGCAACACTGTGAAGGAACATAGCTAAATATTTTAGGAAACATGATTTTGCTGGAGAACAGAAGAATCATAGCCACGTTAAATCATAATTTAAACCACCTTTCATGGTGTAGGTTAAATCTGACATTCAGAGGCTGTTCAATTGAGGAGAAAGTGATTACTTTTATCCTTCTCGTACATCTGTACTTGTTACATTCTTGTAAGAAAATAATTGTGGTTTGTTATCCTTAAAATAAGGAGAAACTAAATGGTGATGAAACAGTATCAATCCTCATCTTTTTATACTGAACAAAAGAGGGTGGCATGCATTCATTGCACCTAATTGGAGGCAATAAATAGAGTTCTCTTGACAGTAGAGAGGAGATATGTCAAACTGTTTTTTGTGGTTATGTATATATGTGTCTTTCTCTGCATCAATCCCATTACTCACCAGAAGGTGATTTTGCTAATTTGGCTATGTTAATTAGGTATGGTGAATATGGACTGGATGTCTGTAAAATACATGATATAGCCTAACGAGCAGTAAGCAGTTGAGAACTGAACCAGTTGATAAGACTTAATGTCGCATCTTGTTAAGGTAGAGTTGTAATGGGACTTCTTGTCTTAAAGCTGTCATGATGGGTATTTCACAGAATTATATAAACAGAGGTGAAGAAATGCAGTCTTTTTCCCAGCTGGAGATAGAATAACTGTTAAAATTACAAGTTTATTTTCTTGAGAAACACTCTTTGTGTAACCTAAATAATCAAAAGATTGTTGCCCTTAGACAAGAGGCAAGTATTTACATAAACCTCTTAGAAAATGGCTTATGACTAGAAAAAATGGACTAATATTTGAAGACAGTGGAAGTTAACCTTAATCACGCTTTTCTGAAGACTATATGCAAGTGCTTTACATTGGCTGCAGTTTTAGTACTGGTGTAGAGAGGTATTAAAAAAATAAAACTAGGAAGCGTTTTTCCTCTAAAGAGGAGAAACACTTCAGTTTGCCTACTGCATCAGCCTATGTATGGGGGTTTTTTTATATGTAATAGATATATTTATATCTGTCATTTATCTGTCATATCTATCTATTTTCTATCTATACATATTATAGATACAGATATGTATTTCCCCACTGCCATCGTGACTGTGGTGGCAGGTATGCCTCAGATTAAATAATTTAAACACTAGCCTTCAAGGGGAGAAAAAGTCTCCTCTTTAATATGAAAGTCTGTGAATTAATGTCTTCAAGCAAGAAAAAATGTGATGTTCTCAGATGAGTTCAAAATGAAGAGGTACCACTTTGTGTGTCTCTATTTTAATTTAAAACCATACTTTTTTTCTATGTAAAGGAGCTTTAACAGCTAGCAAGAAAAGAATTAAAATCTTTGCAAAATGTTAGCAAGAAAATGCACTTCATTAGTTCAGTGGGATAGAAAGGTTACTAAAATTTTAACTACAGCTTAATGGTTGGTTTCAGTGATTCCATCTTACAACATTCTAAAACTAAAATTCGCTGTGCAAGTGAGTGATCACTTGGATGTGAGTGAGAGCAGAAGCAGGTCATAAACTGACAGCAAATGTCATGCTTAAGAACAGCACCATTGTACTGGAGAAGCTGACAGTAGGCTATAACTTAAAAGAAATACAGTATAACCACCAGTTGATAGGAAGTCTGACATTGTGCTTTTTGTTTAAACAGGTAGAAGAGAGAAAAAGTACCTTTTTTTTGGCCATAAGTGTCATCTAATTTTTACAGTGACAGCCAGATTGTGGGATTTTTGAGTACTAATTACTTTGATGTGTGATCTGAGGTTGTTCAGGACGTGATTTTCAAATTCCAGTTTATTTTGTGGGGCTGTATTTTTGGTGATGTCAAACTTAAGACAGTGGGATTAGATTTATTACACACACACAGAGGTATTTCAGAAACACTACAGATGATTTCTACTGTGTCTGCTGTTAGTGTTCAACATGTACAATACCGATTCAAAAATCTTTGAAGATGAGCAGCTGCTCCTGAAAATTTAGATCTTCATCTCTCTGCCTCTATGTATCTGTAGAATGGGTGTGATATTACGTCATTTGTAAGCTAACACTTGAGCAGAATCGTTTACACTCTGGGTTTCACATCCTAAGGGATATTTTCTAATCATTCTGGAATACAGATAAGTCAATGTAGGAACTGGTAGTGTAGGTAACAAATCCTGTTAAGTTACATTTTTATTTCTCCCGTAACAAATAAACTTCGTACTCCACAGCAAATAGGGGCATTAAGGTACTCATGTGCTAGATGACAATTCTTTAATATATTCAGCAATCATAACAATTTTAGATCTCCAGGTGACATGAGTGGAAACTGCGCTTGGAAATACAGCCAAAGATGATCTTTAATCATGAAAGTCATGTCTACAAAGGGAATTGAGGGTGGGGTTGCTTAACCCTGGTCCAGTATGAATGTTGTAGTCCTGCAGCTCTGTGAGGATTTCTCAGATTTCCACAGCTTTTTCAAAGATATCACTACAATTTCAAGATCTAGCTTTGCAGCTAGTTCCTTTAAGATTCTAGGGTACTAGGTAGCCAGTTTTAACTGATTTTTGATGTTGATGCAGAAATATTTTGTGTTTGCAGTTGAATTCCTCAGGTTTTCACCAATATAATGCTACAGTAATACCAGAGTTTTTGTTTTGTCTTTTTCTTTTCTAGGTCTCTCTTTACCTGGATCACATTACTTGTGCCGTTTTCAAGATAGACTGATGTGGATATTGGTGCTAGAAAAAGGCTTCACATACTGTGGTGTTAACATTAAGGTAACTGCATGCTGAGGGCTGACATATTAATGTATTGATATCATGCAGACATTTTTCTGTATAATATTTCAACAATGTAACTAATTTACCTGATGTTATGGTCTTTTTTTTAAGATGAGTGTTATTGCTGTATTAACTAGTCTTGCAACTGACATGCTTAGCAGATGTGAATTTTTTATTATCTAGCTTGTGACACATCTTTAAGAAGCTATCTAATAAGATCTGTATGAGGCAAAGATTTATTTTTTTTTAAGACAGATCTGTGTCTAATATTGTAGTGAGTGCCTTGCTATTACTATTATTTCTAGTTAGATTTGTAGGTTGAGTTGTGGAAATATTGACAAAGGAATGTACCTTTATTTGTTCAGAAGAATTTTGTTGTGAGAAAACAGCTTGCTATCATTTAAGGATATGTACTGGTGAAGATTAAAGCATAAATGAAAACAATTTGGTTTTAGGGGCTAGAACTGCAGGAAACATCCTGTCATGCTGCTGAAGCTCACAGAGTTGATGAAATTTTTGAAACGGCCTTCGAACATCAGGAGCAGACAAAGATTCTCTCTCCTAATCACTATTTTGGACACATTTTGACTCCTTGTACTGTTCTACCTGTGCGGCTGTATTCCGATGCCAAAAATGTGTTATCTGGAATAATTGACTCTCATGAGAATTTAAAGCATCTAAAAGATGATTTCATTAAAGTGCTTGTCTGGATGCTTGTCCAGTATTGTTATAAAAAATCAAAAACATGGGAAAGCCTGGGCAACGCCGGCAAGAACAAAAAAGGATCATTTCCAGAAAATCAGCATAGCCGTGCAATAGAAAGATCCAGGCCTCTGAGGGAAGAAGATAGTTTTAGTGTTGATACAATTGAGGACTGGACTGATGATAGTGACATTTTTGATCTTGAGCCCAGAATGAAAGACAGAAAAGAACCTGGGCAGTGGGGAACTACACCAAAAGTACATCTGTCTATTCCAGGATCTGTAGAAACACAGAGCCAAGACAGCCCACAAGAAATGTCACCAGAAGATAAGTTATACAGGGCTGTTGTGCTTGGGCTTCCTGCAGTAGACAAAGGGAAACAGCAAGAAGTTTTACCTAAGGTTGCATTTAGTTGCTCTTACTCGGAGCTATTGAGCATTCCTGAAGAATGGAGAACAGCCCCAGTGCCTACTTCCAAAGTCAATGAAATGAGGCAGAGGTTTCCAGAAGAATGGTACCACTTCATTTTGAGTCAGCTGGACTTTTTTCATCTGAAAGAAAAGCCTTCCAATTTACTTGAAGAGCTTATGAAAGATAAAGCTTTGAAAGACTTATACATCCATGGAGCATTGTCATGTTGTTTTGGTCTGTTTGGACTGGATAACACCGTGCCTGCCCCGAGCCATGTGTTCAGAGCGTACACTGGTGGTATTCCATGGTCTGTTGGTTTGGACTGGCTAACTGGCAAACCGGAGCTATTCCAACTTGCATTGAAAGCATTCAGGTAAAAGAAAAATATTCCCTCATATCATAACAATTATATAGAGTCCTGTGCTTTGAAAGAAAGTATCACTTCTCTAAGAGTAGTTCATGTTAAAACTGTATCATTTAAATATATTTGTAGCTTCTTCCTCCATAAATATTGCCTGTAACCCCAGGCAGCGAAGACTGTGATATGGAGGTTCCTTCCTTCTTCCCCACAACAGCTGCCTCCAACACTGGAAATCTGCTGTGTTAAGTGGGGTAAAAACCACCCATTTTCATTGTCCCCATAAAGAGAACTGCGACAGAGTTAGATGTTCGTCACTTTCCACTATCAGGCAGCAGTAACAGGGTTTGAGGTGAATGAAGGATGTTTAAGCTAATGTGTTTTACATCTGGGTGAGCTAAAAGCATCCCCATACTAACTTTGGACTCAGTGACTCAGCTGACAAGCAATAACTTCCAAAGTTGCTGATGCCTGATAACATTTGATGGTGCCTCTCTGCCTTTTCTAGCCTGAAGAGGCTTTTTTCCTCCTGTCATTTGCTGCGCTACTTACTGTATGGCTCTGTACCTTTCAGATACACTTTTAAACTTATGGTTGACAAAGCAAGCCTGGGTCCAGTTGAGAACTTCAAAGAGCTGGTTAACTATCTGGAGGAATATGAAAACGATTGGTACATTGGACTGGTATCTGATCTTGAGTGGCAGCAAGCAGTTCTTCAGGAAAAGCCATACCTTTTTTCACTGGGGCATGACCCAAACATGGTAAGAAGAAAAATTACTAGTAAGCAAGCTTAAAGTTTGTTTTTCTTTTCCACTGTTTGGTTTTTTTTCCTTCTTCTTAATTATGTTCCAAAACACGAAGGCTGTGCAACCAGGGTTTGCTTGTACTAGACAGGAGCTGACATCGCTATTGTTGAAAATCACACCGCATTGTTCTTTAGATGCAGCAATATTTTCTGACTGTCTTCCTAGATGGAAACGTTGAACTGAGGAGACTAGTTTATACACTTTGCCATTTTTAAAGGGACGATACCCATAGTGTGTAGCCCCACAGTTTGATTTAGTGCTTTGTAACCAAAACGCTCAGAGAATGTACTGAACACTTCGATCTGTTTGTTCTTAAAGGGAATTTACACTGGGCGAGTCCTCACCCTTCAGGAATTGTTAGTACAAGTGGGAAAACTTAATGACGAAGCTGTCCGAGGTCAGTGGGCAAATCTGTCCTGGGAGCTGCTGTATGCTACAAATGATGATGAAGAACGTTACAGCATCCAGGCACACCCTGTTCTTCTGCGAAACCTTACTGTGCAAGCTGCAGACCCACCTCTTGGCTACCCCATTTATTCTTCTGAACTTCTGCATTTGCCTTTGTTCTAGAACGTCTGTAGCACTCTTTCATTATTATTATTTTCTGTTTTCTCATCTGCATGTTGGGAATCCAATGTTCATGCTACATTTATCCACTACAAATAAGATTTTACTCTCAAAGTGGTGTTGGATGGCAGTGCCAAGCCAGCATACGTAATTTGCATGGAAATGGCGCTAGACAGAACCTTCAGCAGGCAGGAAGTTTTGAACTGCTGCTGGAACGTGTGAGACACTATTGCCTGTGTGGCTGACAAGCCAGGAGATACTGAAATTCTCTTCTCCAGTTTAGAGAAGAGCAGCATAATTCTGATCATTAACTATTTTTGGTGCATTCTGATTTTTTTAATTTTTTTTTTCTTTTTAATAGTTGGACAGGTGACTTGCACTGACAGTCAGGTTACAGCTCACTGTAGTACCGTCAACCACAGAGTTGGTAACCAAAGTGTACATACAACTATTTATATGATTTTTTTAATTTTTTTTTTATTCTGGCAATTTTATATTGGACTGAATTGTTAAAATATAAGACTTTAGCTGATCTTCCTTAGTTGTAGTAAGTTATCAGCTATGCTTTAACAAAGTAAGTTGTAAGGGACGATTTTTACCAAAGTACTTGTTTTGGGGCAAAGAGAATAAAACTCTGCATTCTGACACATTAAAAACCTGCGTGACCTATTGATGAAATAAACGTGTAATTAGGGGAGAGAAGGAATTTAAGTTCAAATGGATTAATTTTCCTTCTCCCAATATCCATGTATTTTTATATATATAAAAATGTGTGAATTTTTTTGCAACCTGTCTTGTGTCACTAACCAGTCTTCCACAAATACAGTGAGAGCCTGATGATGGGGGGGCAGAATCCAGCTGTCTGTGCCAGAATTTATTTTTTTTTAGCCTTACCAGAAGTTAGAACAGAACTTGGCAATTGGTTTGCAATATTACAGGTCTCCTCGAAGACAGGTCTGGGTCCTCTCTCTAGTGGCTTGTTTATCCTGTTCCTTACCACCAGTCTTTAGCGCATAAATGTGTTTTATCTGTAGATCAGTAGTTACAGGGTGGTTACTGCTGGCATATGCCAAGCAGGGTGTAGGTTATTGTCTTTCTTTAACCTGTAGAATCAATTTAAATCAGATCTGCTCCATAACTGAATTAGTACTATTTTAGAACACCTAGTGTTGTATAATTTGGAGCATGCTTATTACTTGGCTATTAGCCATTTCTTTTGATCGGTGATCATAAATGTTTTTTAAAAAAATACGCAAACTGTGGGCTGGAATTCAGACGTGGAAAGGAAACGCCTGTCAAACTCCATGGTATAATGCTTTAAGGTACAGGATGGAATTCGCACAGAACGTTGTTGTAAGCAGCTTTTAGGTGGTGATTGTTTGGTGTGGGGGAGCATAAATAACAAACTGCCAATAACCTAAAATCACCTTGCTTGGCCATGAACTGTGCCTGGCAACAGTAATGGAAACTGAGCTGGAAGGGGCTTTTAGAGAGAACCTACTTCAGCTCCCTCTCAAAATGAACTACTGGCAAATGTTTAATCTGATCTAAAACTTTCAATACCAGGAGTATCGTGTTCTTTGCTGTTCTTGCAGCAGTTGGAAAGTTTGGGTTTTTTCCTAAATCTAATGAAACCTCCCTGCCTTATTGTAAGCCTCTTACTACTTGTCTTCTGTATGGTCATAGAAAATTTACTTACCTTTTTTTGCAGCAGCAGTCTTTTATTTGAAGATGGTTATAATTTCTGTCCTCATTCTTTGTCTTCAGTAAACTGAATAAACCATTTGAGAAAAAATGAGAGCTCTGATCGTTTTCTCTTCCTTTCCTCTCCTTCTCTCCATCTGCCATCAAGTCTTCTTAAAAAGCATTACTGGTAGCCAGCCCTCGTGTCCTAGCAACAGATCCTGATTGGTACCAGATGGAGGAACAGAATTATTGATGTGCAGAAGTCCTGTTTGTGGACAGGAATGTGGAGCTGGGCTCTAACACGCTGTAACATCCTGTCCCCGCTACTGCAGGCAGTGTGTCCTACAGCCCCTTATTCGTTGATATTCTGAGCCAGTTCACAGATGCCAGTATGTTTTGCAACAGTCTGACCCTGATTCACGTTACAATTTTCTGTAACCCTCTTTAGATTCTCTTTTTTTGGCAGAATCATGAGTTACAGCCTCTTGTTTTGTATTGCAGATTGGTGCAGCTGAGTGCCCCTGTGAAGTATGTTGTTTTGTCTGCACATCCTTGAACTGTGTCCTGTTTGTTTTGGAGCATTTCTTTTATTATCAGGAATTTAGAGCACCTTCAAGCCTGGTCTTGCCTGCACCTCTCCTAAGCATATAATATATGCTGTTAGTGAGATTACTGAATATCTAGCACTGAGTTTGACAGGCCCCCCATAACTTTCCTGTGTGACTACGGGGAATGTTTTTAACCAGCTGCGTGCATCAGCTTTACTTAATTCTTACCAATGCCTACTTGCTTTACAGATTGTGATGTTCATCACACACAAGTAAGTTTAAGACACCTTCATTGTGGCTTTGGACAACCTTTATTTAATGAGATCAGTTTTAAAGAGTTTTAAAACCTTACTAGAGTATTTTCACACCCTTTCTTGAGCCTTTTCAAAAAAATATTTAAATCCTGGAGACTGCCTCGGTCCCATTCATGTACCATAAAGCAACAGGAATTAGTGTCAAGGAAGTGAGGTTTTCAAATGGCAAATGCTTTGTCCTTTTTTGGCAAGTTTCTACTTCCTGCCTTTTCCTTGAACATCAGCTTCCGCTCCAAAAGAGGCAACTTCCACATCACCTGTCATTGCTGCTATTGCTCCTTCATGCTGGTCTTTCTTGTGCTGCTGGTGGCAATAGCATAGTCCACAAAGGCTGGGCTGTGTTTACTTGTCTAGCAGCAACTGGCCTAAGCTCAAGCAAGAGGAGTGACCTCTTTGAGCACAAAGGCTTAGGCTGGTTTTGTAGTGAAAAAGGAGATAAACTGGAGCGTGAGCTGCCTCCTGTGTACCGTACTGCCACATCTTCTGTGGATTAGAGGATGGAGATAAAGCGTCCCATGAACATCATCTGCGTGTGTGTTGTATTCAGAGTTGCTGCATTTTGTTATGCAGACTTACTGCTGCCCCTTTAGCACATTTCACAAACCACAGTCCAAGAAATGGTGTGTTAGCAAGTGAAATGAATCTTCCGTTCTTCCAGAACAGTGTGAGGTGAGACAATTGTCATTGCTTGTTCAGTTTTTTGGGTTTTTTCCTAGACAGTAGTTTCCATCTTTGTTAAATGTCATGTTAAAAAACATCACTCTTGACTTACTTCTTGCTATGGTTGGAAAGATTCAGTAATTTAGAAATGGGTGGTTGTTCTTTTATTATCACTCAATGATATAAGTAAGAATTTTTCTTACCTGGATAATGTGTGGCCTGAGGTATGTCCAAACATTACTGAGCCCTCTGCCAACAAGGAGGTCACCAACCTTGTAAGTACAGATGAATTAACCACTACAGAGGTAGTTTTAGCTAATGGTTGAATGGGGAGTCAGCAGGATGGTAAACGTTTTAAGTAAAATGCTTGGTTCCTCAGGGCTGTTGTTGTCCAGCACCAAGAACACCAGCACTGCTGAGATTGGACTCTGTATGGAAGGGCCTGTTTCTGACTGAGTTGGGAACTCGGCATCTATTTCATGCTTAAATTGCCTACCCTGCGACATCTGCCCTAAGTCAGCTCTGACACAAGCATTGCTGTCTTGGCTGTAAGCAATCTGCTGTGAAATGGATTTCTCATTAACACTGTGTCCCCTCTTGTAGCTACAGGCTGTTCTGCTACAGGAACTTTCCCCTGATCCTCTCTCCATGATGCTCTTTAGATTTAGCATGTGCCAGGTTCAGAGCAAGGCTGAGTGCTGCCTACGACAGGGGTTACAATTACACCATCGCTCTCTCCCTTCCCCACTGCTTTGCTGTACGCTGCCCAATCCTCAGACTTTACAAAACAACCAGAAGACTGAGGACTGTGGGCTCTGCCGTGGTCCTGAGAGACCTAAAGACTAAGTACTTCTAAATGTTGTGCCAGAAGTTAAGGGATTAACTCTGAATACACATGATGATGATATACATTTTTCTCTCAGACTACCTGTACAGCAAAGATGAAATATAATCTCCTTTTCCTAAAAGAATGCTTCCAATGCAGACTATATGTCCTTACCCTTTATATCACAAGCTTCTACTTGTGTTTTTTTTTTTTTGCTGAAGGTCCATTAGGAATGAAAGTGAGGGAAACAGGATCCTGTGGGTATTTAATTTTTAGCCTGCTTACCAAATATTTGCCAGTGTTGCAGCAACTGAAAAACAAAACAATGCTGCCTGGCCTCTCCTGTCTCAATTCTTGTAAGCTTAATAATTCAGCTTACAGGAGTCTGACATGAAACAGGTATGTTTAGAAAGAGACTTTTATTTAGTCAAATGTGTATACAGCTTGATAGATTTGTCAAGTTACATGATGATAAAGGTACAACAGATAAAAAAAGCTTTTGTTTGCAGTCATGCAATATGGAAAGTTTCTCAGCCTTAACACGAGCAGGATTTTGTACACATCTCTCCTTACTTCTTCTTTCTTGAGTAAGAGGCATCAGCATCCTAGAGTGAGAGTACGTTAAATCAGTATTTCCTCCCCTTATTTAAGTCCTTTGCCCACAGTGTTACTTTGCTTGACATAGATTGTGACAGTGGGCTGTTACAGTGTGGAAGTAGGAAGCTTGAAGTTGCATTTCCTGCTTTTAGAGGATTTTTCATGGTTTTTTTGTACCAAGTTAAACAAAAACCCAGTAAGACAAGTACCATCTACTGAGCAGTACTGCAAGAACAGAACACTGTCTTCAGGGAAGTAAATGCGAGTGAAGAGCCCTGACATGCAGTAGTATTGCTTAACCTACTTCTGGGAGGTGCTCAGATTATGTCTCTGATATAAAAACTAGACACAACCAAGGGAAATGTATTCAAGTCTTAATTCCAAGCTGCATTAAATAACTTATACTAATGACTTATAGGTCAGCTCTGCGTTAATGCTGAGTTCTGAACTTGCAGACGTGTGATGAAGACCAGAGCAAGACCTTTGGCACTACTCGATGCACTGACTTCAGTGTTCTGTGACGTGGCCACACTGCGGTAATTCTAGACTATCAGGCATGCAGTGCTGGAGTCTGGCCTGGCATTGGCTGCTAGGGAAGTGAGGAGGGAAAAAAGAAACTCATCCAAAAGGCAATCTCAACATTCCCATGTCTAAAGAGTCTGTCAGCAGAGTAAAAAAAGCAAGCAAGCGGAGGAGAGAGGAATAAACTTACCACTCCGCTCTTAAAGTTCTGTATCCTCCTCTTGCCCATTCTGTTCATCAGCCACCAAGCCCAAGTGGGTGCATACTGCCAGAGGTAGCAAACAGCCAGATAGGGGTGGTCACTGATCCAAGCTTCCTTCAGGTCATTGGCTGTGCTCACCAGGGTAAGCCGGACACAGCGATCGGTTGGCATTTTGTGGGACTGATCACCACTGTTCTCTATGGACTGGAGGGGAGAGAGAGTGAGGAGGGATTAGAACTGAACTTCTATTTGTGGTAGAGAAAAGGGCCGGGCTCTGTGCAACACACATACTCCTCCCAGTTTCTCCACAGCCCGCAAGTAGAATAACCCAGCCAGTAGAGCAGAGGCCGGGGCTGGGGACCCCATCCCTCACTATGCTAATCCTTTAGTCTTTGGTGGGGGAACATGTACCACCTTCCTTTAGCACAAATGCTTAAAATAAAGCAGCCTTTTAATTAATGCCTCAATTGATGGGTCAAAGAAGCTTAAAAAATGGATCTCCAAAATCTGTCCTGCTTCAGCATGGCTTCTACTTTGTTGTGAAACAGAGGTATTAGAACAAGTTACCCGTTCTGCAACTGAGGGCTCTGAGAAATGGGAAGGTTCCTGTTCCCAGCTGCCCACCCCATTATATGCTGGAAGTTATTCAGTAAACAAGTTAGTAAATGAGGCCACATTCCCCGTTAACTTAAATATTCCTGCCAGCTCTGCTCTGTGCGCAGCCATCTCAAAACAAGAGAAAAGCTACAGGCTTCTTCAGTGGCAGGAATGCCTTGCCTGACACCCTGTCCACACGTATCCCTTAGTGAACGTAAGCCACAGCACTGTGAGTTTATGTGCATTTCACTCCAGCAATAACAGACTGCTCTGTCAACTGCTTCTATTTTCCAGAGCAAAAGCAATTCTGGTCTAGATTCAGTCTTCCTCCTAGGCCTTTTGCCATGCAGAAATCCGAGGAATTTGTTTTGCAAGCATTCCAGACTGTTCAAAAAGTACATCTTTTCTTTCACATAAGTATGAGGTTTTGCAAGCCAAAAATCCTTTCAGAACTCAATTTAAAAATGGGAGATTCCCTCCCCGCCCCCACTGGTGGGTCATCCTGAGCTTTAAATTGATTGAATTTAGGACAGATTACATTTTGATGTACCATAGTAGCAATTTTTGCCAGATACTTTATTAGACAGCCTTTATTAAAACCAATTGCGCAGTTGTAAGGTTTTGCTTTTTCCCCTTGAACAGTCACTAACAGGAAAAGAACGCATGCCTCGCATCAGCTGACTCTAGCAGTTTTGCCAACAACAGCGTCAGCCGAACAGGGGACATCGTGACTAGAGCAAACAAAAAGCTACCTTTGCAGAAAGGACACTATTCTGCATGCAGAATTGTGTCCAGAAAATCCTGGCTTTTCCCCTAAAACCGCAGCAGGGTGGCTGTACGGTAAATTTTACTAGACTTGGATTCTATGTGTTGGCAGAGAGAAGGCATAGCAACTCTCAAACTTTATTTTCATTTGGTATGGACTTGATACCACCAAGAATTACAAGACTATACATAGTTCTGCACCAATCAAAGCATTTCTTAGTAAGAAGATGCGGTTGGCTTTTGCTATGAGGAGAAAAAGAACAGAAAACCACAAAAGGATCACTGGACCTGCACCAAAAGTTGAATTTATCACAACAGAACTGAGTCCTTACCTTTGACAGATTCTCCGTAAAGACATTTTGTATAATCTGAGACTGTACAGGTCCTGGGCATATGTTGATAATACTTATCTCAGGGTAGTCAGTTAGCTCCGTCCGAAGAGAATTAAAAAAACCCTAGAAGAAAAGACTATAATGTAATCTTCCTTTGCCATATTTCCACATGTAGCAAGGCTTAACAGACTGCATGTTTTCATTCTAATTCTATACCATAAAGATAGCAGTATTCCACTAAAAGCAATTCCTACTGCTTTTTTTGACTCTGTGTTCAATGGCTAATCTAAAATTTTATCTGCAATTATAGACATCATTGATACGTAAATCACTGAAGAATCAATCCTTGACTTCCCAAATACAACACTTCTCTACTTCTCTTCAATACTTCTCCAAACCACAGCCAGATTCTGCTGTTCCTGTACTGAGGCCGAGTCCCACTGACAGCATTACAGGGGCTCACTACTGGAGGTACTGCCCATCGTTAGCTCCCACTGGGGTTAGCCACAGCTACAAGTGCTCAGCCTCACTGTTCTGGTACTGGAAGTGCCACCAACCACAAGAACTGCAATATTGTGGGTATGATCATTTGCAAGTGAATTGCTCTTTGTGGTGAGATTAAAGATTTTAAATTCTTTCTATTGAGGAAGTGGCACTGGTTTTATATAAGAGGAGGAGGAAAACTTTTCAGTAGGTGAAGTTAAGGGCGCACCCTGATATTTTAGGGGGTAATTTGGCACCACTGAATTCACTGCAGAGTTTGAAATTTGCATCCACATAGATATAAATCTCATTTCAGGTCAGGAATATGCTACCAGCGTATCTAAATTAAACCATAATTACAAAAGTTGCAAATATTTCTTTTCTTTAAGATACCAGGACACAAGTTTTCTTAATCTCTGTGGCGATGCACATTTAGATAGCAACTATTATGGGGAATATGATCAATTCAGGAAGGTGCTTCCCACCAGAGTTACTGGTCAAGCACTGCAGAATTATGATTTAGCAAACTCCACATCATTTCTTATCTTTGATCTGGTCGATAACAGTTCCCTGTATTTATTCTAACACATAATTTTGTGTCACAACAGAGACAGAGAGTGAGCACAGGCTGATAAACTCCTCCCACTGTAGTAAAAATTTGCAATTTGTAATCCCATCCAGTTTAGGAAGAGAGCTAGCTGACCCAGAGCTCTGAAGTAAATTGCAACCCAGGGATAAAATCAGTCAGGTATGCTCCTGTGACAACACAGAAGTAGTCAACTGGGGCAATCCACTAAACCTACGCAATGAATTGCACACTGGTGCACACCTATGACCAAGAATATGGTCTCTAATTCCCCAATTTCTGGTGACTGATTCCAGTTTATAGATTGCATACACACTTTGCAGTTACATTCTGTAAAAACGCTGACCACATATTTCAAGTTATAAGTATCTGCAGGCCTTGTATCTAGTACTGCATCTTCACAGCATGTTATCAAAGCCTGAAGATGTGTCACTTCTAGAGGAGTAACTTCTAACATAAAGACACTTATATGCCCAGTGTCTTTATGTCTGCTTCTGGACACATGGGAAAGCATATTAGATTTGCCAACCACACAGTTGTTTTGGATTAAAAACCTGGGCCCTCCCCTAGATTACCTCCTGCCCTGAGAGGAGCCTCCACCAGCCCTGGTGAACACCTTCAGATGTGGCACCAATACAGCTGTGCTTTATCCATTACTCCAGGCTACAGCCCCAACCTGCACTTTCCACATCCCCCTCTTTTTCCCCAAAGGGTCTTGAGCCTGCTTAACTCAGAAAAGCCCCTTAACACCCAAGTTGTGCAGTCCTGTCACAAAAGTTGTGCCATCACTCCAGCTGAGGAAAAAGTAACAAGTAAAAAGACACTAGACCCCAAAGGGGAGAAGGTGTCAGCGTGTGCAATGAGCATGGCCACTTGGGTGAGGGGAGACGTGGTACTGCTCCATGTACACATGAACGCTTTTGTACCCTATTCACTGCAGCAGAGACGGGAAGCCCAGGCTCTCCTAGAAACACAGCCTAAACAGCGGCCTACGCAGCTACCTTCCCTCCTTTGGGCAATCGTTAGTTATTCCATCAACACTAAACTGCATGAGCAGGACCAAGCCAAGAGCTCTCCTAGCCCACACTCCCTTATCACTCTCTGGTGACTTGGTGAGGAACAGAATTGACTCCCATTTTGCCTGAAGCAGACAAACTCAAGATGTACTTCCAGGAGTCAAAGAGGTGGAAGGGTGTGTGTCTGGGAATGCTGTGAGAGAAAGGAAGCCACAAACATTGCTCAGTCACACCTTCCTGCAGAGCACACTGGCTCTGGCACCCTGCACTCACCTTGCTGCTTCTCTCCAAGTGCTACAAAGGGAGCCTTGCTGACCTGAGCAAGCTGCAAGATACCAAAATCTGAGTATTGGTCCAGCGATCTTATGTTATCTTTGGAGGTCCAGTCTACCCAGTAGCCGAGCTGAGACTGTTTTCTCTGCTGAGACTTTTTTCAGAGTGTTGTTTAAGTAGCACTGTCAAAGTCAGTGCTATTTCATTAAAGGGTTGCACAGCCTGTAAACATGAAATGCATGTTGCCAGAGATCACAGCAAGCTCCTGTTTCTGCTCTGTGGGCATTCTGCTATCCTCCTCCATTTCAAGGGTTTTGTGTGGCCCCTCCTTCCCCTGTACTGCGGTTCCAAGTTTTTGCACCATGGAAGAGGTGCAGTCTTCACCATCAACACAGGATGGCCAAGGGCACTTGTTCAGCCAAAATCCTGGCTGATACTCGCTTAACAGAGCCTCCTGAAGACTCCCCTCTGGAGGCTCTATCTACAGTATATACAAGTTCTCTAACTCCAGCACTTATCTCAGATATACAAAGGTAGCTGGTATGAAATTCCTCCACTTCCTCCCAGAAGCTTAAAATTCTTAAGCAAGAAAAGAAAGTGCTCCCTCTTCTTTAAATTCAGGCAGGGGCAGGGCCAGATTTGGGAGCAGTAAAGGAACTCAAGTGCAAGGGGAAGAATCTGAGTGTCTCCCCCAAGCCCAGACTGAAGCCAGCTCTTACATGCAGAGAAAGGGTCCATTGAACAAGAACCGCTTTAAGCCATTTCTGGGCCTTCCCAGCTTAGTGACCAAATCCTAGAAGATGCTGAAGAAGGCAAGGCTGAACTGACTTCTACTACAACAGAAACATTTAGAAATTCCCCTAATGACCAGAAACTGAACAAAGAGAGTAGTGGTTGCTGCTCAGTGCAGTCCACGTGCTTATTAGGCAAGTTCCTGATTAAGGAACATTTCAAAGGCCACCATTTCTGGTCCATTCCACATGCCACCAATTGTATGAATGACAACTAGATCATGATGATGTCCATGAGCATCATCACACTAGGAGAGAAACTGTATCTATCAGTCAGATGCAGACTCCCGTGGACTTGATTCATGCTCTTACAGCACTCCCAGAACTCAAATAAAAGGTAATCTCATCAGTAGAGCATTGTTATGAAGAATTCCAGTTGGCATGAATCAAAGTGCGATTGTTTCAAGAAGAAATTTTAATTCTTAACAGAATTCCTTCCTTCCTCCTTCAGCTGCCATTTAAAAGAAATCTATTTTTAAAAAAACAAAAAAAACCAAACGAAAAACTCCAACAGAACAAAAGGAGGGACTTTTTCAAAAAAGGCATAATTAAGATTGCAGCATTAACTGTGTCAGCTGTGGTAGACTCCAAGGCATGAATTAAAAAAAACCCAAAACCGTAACTACAACCCAAAACATAACCATGAATTCATGTCAGATGGGCACACATATTTAATAACTGGTGGCCAAAATGCAGTCTTCATTTCATTAAGACCTTGGAATAAAGGTTGATACATGCTGGGAAAACACAACAGGAAAAGCATCACTTTGGCTTTGTCTTATTTTTCCCCTGCCCCCTCTCTTTTCTTTTTCGTCATCACCAGAGATGGGCTACTGGGCTATCTGAAGATTCCTACATTCCTACAGTCTTCCTTTACTTGAACTGTACTGGTGAAGTTTGATATTTTGAAAAAGCTTTTCTAGGTTTTTTTTGGGGTTTCAAGCCAACATCTAGCCATAACTCCAGACTGACAAGAGACTCTCAGACTGAGTCTTTTCAAAATCTATATTGCAAATCACATGTTTTAACACCTGCAATTAGTATTTGCAGAATTACTGTGAAATAAACAAGGAAGGAGGTTTGGAGTCTAGCCTGGTTATTGAGCAGAGGTAGAATCTAACAAAGATATAAGCAGTTCAGTTAGCTTATTTACAGAAATTTTAGTAAATTATCTGATTAAAGCTTCTTCCACGTTCTTGATCTTAACACGAGATTCAGACTACTGAGAATTTTTAAAGCAACACATGAATTCCTTGTGCTCTGCAACTAATTAGCCATGCTTGGACCAGGTACACCACACCCAAAAGATAATTCAACTGAAAGAACATTTAATAAAGGAGCATAAAGGGAATTCATGCTTCTGCTCATTGCAGCCTTCTAATTTAAATCTACTAGACTTAAACCAAAAGCTGGCCTCTAATGGGCAATTTCATCGCTACCACTCAAATGAAAAGCACAGATCTCTCCTCATCACTAACTGAAAACCTTATTAGCAGAGACCTGTCACTGTCTTCTACATCTTCTACTTCTATCAAGTGTCTAGTGGCTTTGCAGTGTCAGCCACTCGTTACATTTTTGTTGGTTTTAGCCAAATTGTCAAAAAGCTATTGATCCCATAGCTTACGCAAAGCTATTGACTCTGTTTATGTGCTTAAATCCAGCAGGGAGTAAGAAGGTACCAGTTTTTTTAAATCATCACTGAGCACAGCTGATGCTTATTTTACTGAGATCAAAATGTACATTATCAGGAAGTCAAACACTACTGAAAGACAAATATGTCTAAATAAATTAACTAGTTAAACAAATGATTCCTCAATGATACAGGCATTCTTTTTTCCCCTATATACTTTTCTGAGCTCTTATGTTTTTTCTACACAAGTGAGACTACTTTCAAAAACTCTTACCAAGCAATATTAAAAGTTAAGTGTTACACAGAAGATAACTTCCTAAGACACTACAAGCTGCCAGTTCTTCACACTACAGCCAGATTCACAACTGTTAGGAAGATTCACTCAGATGTTCCCAGCTGCATCAGGAATTCTCATTTCTCTGAGCAGTCTGCTTTTTCACTCACTGTTCTCACTTTACTGTCCTAAAGATTTCCTGTAGTCTTAAAACTCTCACCAGTGATTTTTCCTCCCTAACTGAATTAAGATGAGAACGTTAGGGCTTCTACATGCAACAGAATATTCCTCCGATTTAGGTATCCCTTCATCTGAAGGCCAGAAGCTAAGGTCTTGTGTTTCACATTGGAATATAACTACAGAGTGGCTAGGCCCAACTAAGATGGCATTTGAATTTTATTCAGGAAAATATATCTACACCGGGAGCTGAGATATTTCACATTTCAGAGCAAATTCATTTTAAAGGACTTTCAAAACCTGAGATCTGTGTGCAACTTCAGGGGAGACTTGTGTTTTCTGCACAGAATAAAGTCCTTTGCTACAGCACTAACTGATGTGGATCTACTACACCACAAGACTTAAACTCAGAAATTCAACTTACCTGCAGAGCATGCTTGCTGGCACAGTACCCAGAGGCAAGAGGAGCTCCCATGATACCCATCACGCTGCTCACAGTAACAATCTTCCCTTTTTTCCTTTGGATCATGTGATTCAGGACATGTTTGGTTAAAGAGATTGTGCCTAGGTAGTTGAGTTCGATGATGGCACTGTAGACATCCAAGTTTGTATCCACAAACAGAGAGCGTTGGGAACGTCCACCATTGTTGACCAAAACATCAATCTCAGGAAAAATGCAATGATATATTAATATAAAACATTTCCTTTAATATTTGCACTTCCTCAGGCAATTGTTAACTGACTATTGTCTTCCCTCTGGTGTTGTCTCTGACATACACAAGTATGATGTATCAGCTGCTGAAAAAGCTTCAGCAGCTCCTCTCCCCCACTAGACTCCCCTTTGAACTGAAGGCTGACTATTTTTGAGCTGAGTCGTCAAAACAGCAATACAGTGTTTGATGCCAAACAAGGTTTAAACTCCTAGTACAGGAACACTGGCAACTGGAAAGTTGTTTTCCACACAACATTTTTTAACCCGACTGCACTGTAGTAAACAACACTTAATGCTCAGGTCCTTCAAGGTGACATTTTGTGCAAAACCAGAAACCAACTAGAGTAAAGAACAGAAGAAACAAATCTTGCACCAATAATTTCACTGTGAAATCAAAGTACCAGTGGACTAAAGGCCTAGCTTGAAGTTTTGCACATTGTACTTCATATTGGTTAGACCTGACTGCTGCTATCTTAACTCTGTACTCTGAATAAGCAATCAAGAAAACTGCACAAAACAAGGAAATTATGCCTGGTGTCCGGGTTTGTCCCATAGGGCTCTGAAGCCAAATTACATGCATTACTGAAACTACAAAATAAAGGTTCTGACTTTCATACACAATTCTGAGCCCTAAATATACAGCTGTGGATTGTTCCAGACGGTCCAGAAATTCAGTAACATCAAGCAAGTGAATTTTTAGTTGTTGGTAATGACCAGTGATTATTTGTTCATTGCTGCATCTCTGCAAAGCCTGCTGAAACCCAGAAGCAAGCAACAGAAGGAATGAGAACTTAGGTACTTCTTAGCATGTTTAATACTGAAACTTAAGCAAGATGCAGACACTGGTGAATTTACCATATGATAGAATAAAAGTGCAATGTAAACATAAATGCAAGGAAAGGAGATAGAGAATAAAAAGAACTTTTAACTCCTGAAGTACACCTTACCTTGCCAAAATGCTTAAGAACACTGTTGGTTGCAGCTTCATGAGAGCTTCTATCAGTCAAGTCAAGACGCAGAACAAAGATATCTTTTTCACTCAAGTTGCTAATCTCTAAAAACAACAATAAAGTGAGTGGGATCCAATAAGATAGCTAACATAACAATGTTAGCAACAAATAACATAACAATTGTGGGAAATGAAATGTGCTTTTAAACACCACATTTTCACTAAAATAAACACGAAGAAACCATAGCATTAAATTGGAAATAAAATGCTTGCTGTGTTTTCATTTTTAATCTGGTCCCACCAAATCATTCTTTCTCATCATTGTGGTTTTGCTTGTGAAGATTGACTTTTTTAAACATATATAATTAATTGTCTATATTAAACAATATAGACAATTCTGTTCTTCAAATAAATTGCAATAGTTGGGATTAACATGCAACAGGATTATTTGATACTGAAATTTTTCACTGAGCCATTCAGGAGTGCAGTGTATGGGCAGCCTTGACGCTTTGCTTGCATGTTAACTGGTCAAGCATGTTTATTCCTGACAAGAGGACTTGTACAATTTAGACCCAAAACACAACATATATACATGAGTAGCTATGAGGCAAAGTGTAGAGAAGCTAGATTATTGGAGGAGGCAGAAGGAGAAACTTTTTGTTTAACTGACAGCTTTTAATATATCCATCTCCTCAAATAAAAGTCAGCTGTCATCCAGTTCAAGCCTTCATGTTGAGTGCTTCTACCAGTGCCTCTTCAGAACAACTGACCTTTTCCATAGAAAATATTTCTTGAGCAATGACTTGTTACCCTATCAAGCAATCATAAGCTGTCTCTTCCCTCTTGATGGTTTGTTAAGCTCTAGTTACTTTTTAACTAAAATGTGGTTACAACCACTCAAAGCCAACTTGTTTTTTTGAAAGACAGCTGCATAAATAATACTGACTTCAAATAATATTTTGTTATGACATCAACTGTACACCTCCTTCCCCCAGGATGTTAATCCAAGACAACAGTTTCTTGTAACATGATAAACACTATTACTCAACATAGACCTTTTATTTTCCAGCTCTTCAGCATTTCCTCTTATATCTTTTATTTCTGTCTTGTATGATGCCCTTTAACAGAACATGAGCTTTTAGCAGAGGCTGGACAACAGCACCTCCTGAGGTCCATTCCAAACTCAACTACTGTATAATTCTGTAAATTATAAATTGTCTGTCATTAATTTGGCCTATCCATATTAAAATCATACTTGAGCTTTGTCAAACCAAGAAACACCACCACAGCCCCCATCTACTTCTTTTTTCCTTTTTAGAGCTTTTGAGAGAAAATAGCCTCCAACATTATCGCTGAATTCAACTCATGTTGCAGAGAGCGGCTGGGGGAAATACAGAAGCCACTTGCAGGAACCATGTAAGTTACACAGGTTGTTTTCTCTCCCTCCTGCGGAAGTGCAATGAAGTGTTGAGTTGGCATATGCATGACTCAACAGGTATTACCATAGCTTTTACAGCACTTTTCCTTCTCTCTCTCCTTCAGCCTTTAAGCAGTGTAGAATGCATAAACGTGTATCATAGGGTGGTGTCCTTAAATTTGGATCTGATATACATGCTTTTTTCTGATGTTATATCCAAGTTATATAGTTAAGTTGCTGCTGTGTGTAGCATCTACAGCAGGCATTTTAAAGCCTATTAGCTCCAATTATGCCATATAATTCAGTCAAATTCAAGTTGATATTACATGTTGCAGCTCAATCTTAATCCATCCCATGCTACTCAAACCTTATAGAATACTCTTTAACTCAAGTGCAAAAAGAAAACATGCAGGTGAAAGCAGGGACAACCCACCCAGGAAGCATATGGACTCACTGCCCAACCATGCAGGGACAGAATCAGGAAGATCAACGCTCAGACAGAGCTGAAGCTGGTGAGGAATGTGAAAGGCAACAAGGGCTTCATACATACAGCACCAACAAAAGGAAGACCAAAGACAGAGTGAGCTCATTGATGAACATGGATGGTGATGAAGTGACGAAGGGCTCAGAAAAACATGAGGTACTCATTGCCTTCTTTGTCTTAGTTTTCACTGGCAAGATCTCCTCTCAGGTATCCCACAGTCCTGAGGCTAGACTCTGGGGGAAAGAAATACTAACAACGTCACAGGAATACCAAGTTAGGGACAAACTGCACATATAAGCAGGGCAGTATATACACCCAAGAGCTACAAGAGCTGACCAATGTCACTCATCTTTGGAAGGTACTTGTTAAGTGGAGTAGCTCCCCAGTAACTGGAGAAAACTAAATGTCACACAGCCTAACCTCAGTCTTTGGGAAAATTATGTGACAATTCCTCCTGAAAGCAATTTCCAAGTACCTAAAGGACAAGAAGGTGACTGGGAAGAGCCAGCATAGATTTAGCATGGATGTATACTGCCTGACCAACTTAATCACTTTTTGCGATGACTGGCTCTGTGGACAAGGGGAGAGTAGTGGAGTTGTTTACTTTGGCTATGTAGCTTTCTATGTTGCCTTCCATAGCATCCTTGAAGCTATATTGGGGAAATATGAGGTGTGTAGATGAGTGATTACAATGCAAGTGAAAAACAGGCTGGGTCACCGTGTCCGAAGAATAGCAATCAACCATTCAAAGTCTAACTGTTGGACAGTTATAAGTGGTATCCCTCCATAATCAATATCTTCTAATATCTTCATTAATGACCCAGATGATGGGACAAAACACGTATTTTCAGCAAATTTTCAGTTAACATCAAGTTCAAAGAAGCAGTTGCTGGAGAGTAGGACTGCCATTCAGGGGCATCTTAACAAGCTGTAAGAATGACAGCTGACAAAACTGACAAAACTCATTAAGCTCAAAGTTTCACACCTGGGACAGAATTATGCTACGCAGGTACAGGTATCAGCTCTCCAAACAAGACCTGAGGTCCTGATAGCAGGACAACAGCAAATTGAACGTAAGTCAGCAATTACTTCTGGCAATTACAAATGCTAACGGGCTGCACTAGCAAGACCAGACTGAGGGAAGTGATTTCTAAGTGCACCTACGCAGCACTTGCCATTTGGAGTACTGTGTCCAATTTTGGACCCCCTAGTTCAAGAAAAAAACTGATAAGCTGGAGATAGTGTAGCATAGGGCCACTAAAATGGCTGGGGGGGGTTAGTGCACATGATAATCACGGAAAGGAGTGGAAAGCTGGCTTTACATAGACTTGAAAAGAGAAGGATAAGAGAGGAAGTGGGCCCAATTACTCTCTTCCACTACTTAAAGGCTGTCTATAGAAAATATGGAGTAACTATTAATGAAGAGTTTCCATCCTACTAATCCGACCTATAGTTAAAAGTTCAGTAGCGTATACTTGCAAAACACATGGCTACATAAAACTTTAAACCTAGTATATACCACAGCTAAAACTGTCCCACCCCCCCCCAGTAAAGTCCTTCCCACTGTAAGATCAGGTTCATGACCACCTGAGGAACCTGAACATACACAAGTCTATGGGACCTGACGAGATGCAGTCCTGAGGGAACTGGCTGATGTAGTTACCAAGCCACACTCCATGATATTTGAAAAGTCATGGCAGTCAGGTGAAGTCGCCAGAAACATTACACCCATTTTTAAAAAGCGTAGAAAGAAAGACTTTGGGAACTACCGACCCGTCAGCCTCACCTCTGTGCCTGGGAAGATCATGGAACAGATCTGCCTAGAAGCTATGCTAAGGCACATGGAGGACAGGGAGGTGATCCAAGACAGCCAGCATGGGTTCACCAAGGGCAAGTCCTGCCTGACCAATCTAGTGGTCTTCTATGATGGAGTGACTACACCAGCGGACAAGGGAAGAGCTGTGAATATCACCTATCTGGACTTCTGTAAGGCCTTTGACACTGTCCCCCACAAGATCCTTCTCTCTAAATTGGAGAGATATGGATTTGGTGGATGAGGAACTGCTTGGATGGTTGCATTCAGAGGGCACTGGTAAACAGCTCAATGTCCAGATGGAGATCAGTGACAAGTGGTGTCCCTCAGGGGCCTGTATTGGGACCAGTACTGTTCATTATCTTCATCAATGACAGACAGTGAGATTGAGTGCCCTCTCAGCAAGTTTGTAGACAACACCAAGCTGAGTGGTGCGGCTGACATGCCTGTGGGACAAGATGCCACCCAGAGGGACCTGGACAAGCTTGCGAAGTGAGCCCCTGTCAACCTCATGAGGTTCAACAAGGCCAAGTGCAGAGTCCTGCACCAGCTCAGGGAAATCCCTGGTATCAATACAGGCTGGGAGATGAAGGGATTGAGAGCAGCCCTGCTGAGAAGGACTTGGGTGTACTGGTGGATGAAGAGCTGGACATGAACTGACAATGTGCACTTGCAGCTGCATCAGAAGAAATGTGGCCAGCAGGTCAAGGGAGGTGATTCTGCCCTTCTACTCCGCTCTCGTGAGACCCCACCTGGAGTACTGCATCCAGCTCTGGAGTCCTCAGCACAGGAGTGACATGGACCTGTTGGAGCGAGCCCAGAGGAGGGCCACAAAAATGATCAGAGGGCTGGAACACCTCTCCTGTGAGGACAGGCTGAGATAGTAGGGGTTATTCAGCCTGGAAAAGAGAAGGCTCCAGGGAGACCTTATTGCAGCCTTTCAGTACTTAAAGGGGACTTACAAAAAAGATGGGGACAGACTTTTTAATAGGGCCTGTTGCGATAGGAAAAGGCATAATAGTTTTAAATTAAGAGAGGGGTGATTTAGACAGATAAGGAATAAGTTTTTTACGATGAGGGTGGTGAAACAGGTTGGCACAGGTTGCCCAGAGAGGTGGTAGATGCCCCAATCCCTGGAAACATTAAAGGTCAGGTTGGACAGGGCTCTGAGCAACCTGATCTAGTTTAAGATGTCCCTGCTCATTCCAGGGGGGTTGGAATGTCCCTTCCAACCCTAACTATTCTATGATTTTAAGACATTCACATGGTCACTTAAAGTTGGCAGAGGCATAAGTCATCTTAGATAAATCTGTACTCTCGGTTTACATCAATTGAAATAATATTTCTGAATATTTCTTAGTACATCACGCTGTCATACAAGTGCTGGCTGAAAATGGATAGATATCCAGGATTATGGCTCCTACCAGTCTGTCTAGTGTTATCAGTTTTGCAATGACAACAAATGACCACAGACGCAAATGCAGTTGCATACTTTTACTGACTTCTAAACATTGCATCACACAGCATTGGAATTTTGCCATGACTACCACTTAATCACACTGTCATCTTACGTCCCTTGGTTCTTTTGGAAGATATCTATTGCAGTGACCGCTTTTTTTGAAGCATCAGAAAATAGAAATAAGGAGTTGTGCATTTTTGAAAGCTCCTTGACAGATTTTCAGAGTAGCCTCCTGCAATGTTTAGATTTCTAGAAATGTTTAGGTGCTAACCCTAGACAAACACTTCATTCACTAGCACACATTCCAAGTACACTGTGGACACTATCAACATTACTAGAAATGAACTGTCAGTGTGATAAAATACTCAGTATAAAATACTGCACACTGAGCGATAGAGGATAAATAGTCTGAAAGAGGCATAACATTAATCATGTTCAAAATTAGTGTGAATTAACTGTCTATCCCTCTTGCTGTAAAGCCAGAAAACAGGAGGGAAAAGGAGAAAGAGGAGGAATGAAGCCAGACTAGTGACTCAGCAGGTCTATGAAAGATAACTGGAATAGTTAAACATTCTGCTTCACGTTTATTCCCCTTGATCCACAGGAGATTCTATTTCTTGCAATTGCTCAGAACAACTTTTTCTGAACATTTCTATTCATTCTTTTTCCAGAGAGGAAAGTTGCCAGTCTGCCTGTAACATTCACAAACCTGAAGGAAGAAAACTTCTTAGTAGCATGCAGCTACATGGTTTGGTTCTTCAAAGGGTGATGCCCCTCAGATTGTTTCCTCCCTTCCCCACAGTATTAATTCATTTTCTTAATCTAGTATCTTACAAGACCACTTGCAATTGATGAGACTTTTTAAAGTAACATTGGCTTATGAAGGAACTCATAATGCGAGTCTACACAAAGGCTTCTCAGTCACAAGAAGACAGTAACAGCTTCAAATGAACAGTGAAGCTATGTATAAAGTTTACTTTCATCATGAAATTTATTCCTGCGATATGTGGGTTAGTATTCTGTGGCAACTCCATCACAGCAAGAGTGGAATTGTTCACATGAAGTAGTAAGTTGTACTTACGAAGGCATTTCTTTTTCACTCTTTGCAGCTCATCCTCTCTTCTTGCTGAGATGGCAAGCAAGGCTCCTATCTTTGACAGCTGGTAAGCCAATTCTTCTCCGATTCCACTTGAAGCTCCTGTCACCCAGACAACCTTGCCACGCAGTTCATTTTCTATCAAAAGAATCAAGACAGCAGCTCACACATTGCCAATGCTAGGATAAACATTTAAGTCACTGCAGGTGTATAATCTGATATTGTTTTTAAGATATATGCTCTTTTTGGGGGGTTGTTACAAAATCCCAATGTCTTTCTTTATTTTTTTGGTCACATGCAGTTGTGAAATCGTTCATAGCTGTTCTGTTGTCACTTGAACTTTGTTCCAAGGCTAATCTGAATAAACACTGATTATCTACCTGATGGAAGAAATCTGATTGCATTTCTGTAAGCCATCCACACATGATGTTTCCACTAACCTCATCAAAAAGAGCTTCAGAGGAAAAGGGAGAAGAGAATTCTTGGAAATGACAGGAAACAGTTGCTGTATTGCAAATCCAAACAAAAGCCAAAGCAAACCCTTCCCAACAATGTTCTACCTCAAAAATGTTCCGAAGTTATTGCCGACAGAAGAAAATTCTCTGAACAAAGACAGCTAATCGGAACAAACCAAATGGGTGTTCATACACTTTGTTTTGTATCTGATGCAGGTTAATTCCTGCATCGGCCAGAGTACAGTACACAGAGTTCTCAAGGTGTAAGCTCACATGTAAATTCCTGCTCAGGCATGCTTTTTTAACCTGTAATAAGAATAATAGCATCTTACTCCTTTTACTTCTCTGCTTATATGCCTGTTCCCTGTTGTTTGCAATCATCCCCACTCTATGATACACCTGGGTACTGGGAAAAGGTTTAGCTTTCCAGACACCTATCCAGAATCATCAAATCAACAGATAGATGAAAATCACCCATTTAATTCTAGAATATGATTTAAGGATGAATGATCACTAATAGCACAGCACTTTCCAGAACATATCATTGCCTAACACTTGTATGTGTTCAAGATTAGCCTTAGTGACTATTAGTCTTAGTGGAAATCTCACTCAAGTACTCAGAGCACTGCTGACAAAAGCTCTTCCTTTATTTCTCAAGTTTGTACAGAAGAGTACTGCAACAACGTCTAGACAACCAAGAAGGATTTCATGGTATAATTCAAATAGCAGAGCAAAATGCAGTTCCTGAGACTTAAAGCCAGTTCTATTCTGAAAAAGGCCAGAATACCATTTTTCAGCTCACCGAAACTTACCCAATCATTTAATTTAGCAAAAGTACTTCTTTTTCACTGCAGCCAGTGGCTGGGACTGCTTTTACGTCCTGCTCACTTCAGTAATCAGTTCCTGGTTCTTTCCATATTACACTGCATTTCAAATTTCTACTTTCAGAGTCTTAAAGACATAAATCCCAGGAAGAGATCAGCACCAAAACCTTCCACCCTTCCGACAAGAGCAGAGAGCACTCAAGACTCACTATCAGAACTCAACTTGAGTTTGTGGGACTGACAGTGAGTATTATTTGTCTTTTTCTAAGATTATGGTATTCTAGTCACAGAAAAATCCCTCTTAAAACCAAGATTTGGTGGGATTCGGTTGTTTGGGGGGTTTTTGTTTGCTTTTAAAAAGAGTAACAAAAGCAGCAACAGTCCCCTTACAAAGGAGAGATGTACTTGGAAGGTGGAAACAGCTGTTGCTGACGTTGCAGGAATAACCAATTTATTAATAATTATTCCAAATCACTGTTGTCTATAAAGCTTATTCACACTCTCTTCCTACAGTTTTATTCCAATACATTACTAATTCATTGAATTAATCACAAGAAACATGGGGGTTCATGTCTCCTATTACTGGCGGTTTTTTTGGGCAGAAAACCTGGGTAGACAAACACTACATGAACAAAAGAACACATGGACGTACTTTCAACCCTGCTTACCACGCTCATCTCCTCTTGCTACTGAAAACAAATCCGCTTCATCCTACTATTTAGTTTCCCTGTTCCCAACCTGTCTTGGGCAGCTTCACTGCAGTTATTCAGGATCTTGTTCTGTAGACAGAATAATTAGGTGAGATAAGGAAAGTGTTCCACCGATTCCTCAGTGCTGATAGTTACCAAGCACTGAGCTACTGGGAGTTAACATAATGGAAAACCTGGCTCAAATGCTGTTGTAGAACAAGTATCAAACCAACAGCTTGCTCTAGAATAAATGTCCTGTTGTTACTGGAAATAAGTTTAAAAATTAACCATGACAAATTAAAAAAGAAAAGCAGATTATACTATTACTAACCATTAACTACTGTGTTACAAGGCATAATAAATGAGAGGCTGAACAGAATAGTACTGCAAGTAATCCAAGAAGTGTTTTTGTAGCTCTATTTAGGTTTTTTTTATAGCTCCTATAGCACAAGGTTGCCATGTATTTCATTCATTAAAAAAATTTGAAGCGGGTAGGTTTAAAGCAGAACATTCTCCCCACAGCCCTAAAGAATCATACCAGCTTTAAGAGTAGGCTTTCAGATATACATTGGTTTTCATATGTAAAAGAATCCTCCTTAGCTTGATAATATTATGCTGCCTGTGAAAAGCACACCATTTAGAGTGACTGCTGTTCAGCTAATGAAACACAACACGTAAGGAAAGTAACCCAGCACCCAGTAACCCTTGCCTCCCAGCCACACAAATATTTAGAAGATAGGAAGCAATCCAGCATCTGCCAATGACAAAATCCAGAAGTGAATTCTCCCAATAGAACTGAACCATTGAAATGGAACCATTCTTACCTATATTAAGGCCTTTCTTCACAATTATAGCAAAAGAGAAAGAAGTATATGAGATCAGTCTGCTCTCTGGTAAGTATTTTTATCTCCAAAAACTTCAACATTCATAATAATGTTGTAGAAGCAGTAACACAATATAATGACTGCAAGAGTGACATATCTGATAACAGCTTTTTAAAAAAAATAATCAAGGGTTTTTTCCATGCAATCCACATGTTACTTACCTAGGCATGCTACGTTATGTGCACAATATGGGGAGGAGGAAGAGAACAGGGGGAATATATTTAAAGAAACATCTTTTCTAGTATTTGTCCCTTCTGTTTTCCTACCTGAACAGTTAAGATCAGCACTGTGGCACCACCATCCCACATGTATATGGCTGAACTATCAGCAAAATGACACTTAAATGCTACCATTTCAGCTACATATTTTAATTAATTACAAGCACTGAGACTGGGAGATGGGGGGAGGCAAAACAGCTCACGTATTCGCAGAGCAAAGCTCATGTTGACAAAATTCTGCCTGATTCTTCCTACATGTTGAAACAACTACATCAGAAAATAACTACATTGCCCTTTATATGGGAACTTTTAGGGACTAGTTAATAGGTTTCCAGCCTTCCAATAAGACTTGAAGGCTACATTCAAATAACACTGTGTCTACCTGAGAGCTCCTACATCTTGATGTGTAGTGCACATAGATCCCTCAGGACAAAGCTTCAATTCTGCTTGTATTAGTCAAGATTTATCTTGTTTCTTTGCACCGAGTCTTTCCGTGATCTTTGTGAAGTCCACACACAAACCTTTATTGTAGTTTTCTTATACTAAGGGAACTGCCTAACGCAGTTACTATAAAACTTTGAGATGCATATCCTAAGAGTTACGTGTGGTTTGCTCACATATTTGCTTAAGATTAGTATTTCTTAGCACTTTATTACTTGTGCATGCTTTCTGTTCTCTTCTCCATTATATGGACTAGCACTTTTGCAGCAAGCTTCTACTGAAAGCAGACAGACATCTCAACAAGTTTGTTGTACTCTTCTCTCAAGCCCTTTCTAATGCTGACCTTCAACCATGCCACCATCCCCTACTGAATCTCAAGCCCAAACCCTTATTCCACCATTCACCCCAGTCACACATTCCTGATCCACTTTCATTTGATACAGTTCTATCTCCCTATCTCAACTCAACATCCAGTTTCATTTCCCACATGGGACAGGCTGACACTGTCCCTTGTCCGATTTTCTTTCAGATCAGCTTCTTCCCCTGACCGGTGAGATTCAAGAAGAGCTCCCTGCTTTCACCTCAACCACCTGCACCCAGCACAGCTCACAGCGGCCCCGAATCACCACTGCTGGCTAGGCTAAGGGGGAATATTCAGAAATTTGTGGCTTTTCTGATCAAAAGCCTCTATCAAGCAAATAAAACCTATGATTTTTAAAGATCTTTGTCCAGAAGTAGGCAGAATTAGTCAGATTAGAAAGATCAACACAAGCAAGAGCTGAAAATCCCTGTCTGACGGCATTTTATTGAACTTCCGTACCCACAGGTATCAAAAGCAGCATGCTACAGAAAAGTGGTGTAAAGCCACAGACAGCAATCGTGTGCTGCTGCTCCCTTATGCCTTTCAGGGCACAACTCTCAGAAGAGGAAACCCATTTAATCCAAACATTAATATTCACGTTTACTATGTTGTAAACACTTTCACTACTACTGTGAAACTGAGATCTGCTTGAAAATGCCGGAACAAAATGAAACAGAAGCTAAACGCACTACGAAGCAACTCATTCTGACCACATGCACCAAGCATCCTCTTTTCTTCCTTTTTTTTTCAACCAACACCGCCTCTGAACCTCACAGCCTGGGTTACTCCACGGGCCGATGCCAGAGCCAGACATCTGCCTGGAAACAGTGCAAAACAACTGGTTTGGGGCCAAAGGAGCCAGCGCTCACCACAGATCTGCTGGAGCTCACCATCACTGCGAAGCTGCTTTTTAGAGAAATACTTCAGTGGTGTGAGAGTACCAAATGCTGGTTAAGGGCAGGAAAATTGTGCTTTGGGGGTTATTTTTACTACCTTCCGACAAGCCCACAGGGCAGCTGCCAAGAACTGGGTCGGCCGAGCTGAGGCAACTTCAGCCCCGTCCCTCCCCTCTCCTCCTCCCCACACGCTGCCATTCCCCTTCCCCTCACGGAGCGTCCCAAACCCGCCCTCGGCGACACCGCTCCCCGCCCCAGACACCCCCCCTGCCACCACCCTCCTGGCGGCCGCTGGCGGGCCGCTTTACCTGGCTTCTTCCCCCGCCACTCGGCCCACAGCAACGTGAGGTCGCCGTCGGCCCGCAGCCAGCGCAGCAGCTGCACCAGCAGTATCAGGAAGGCGCCGCCCGCCAGCGCCAGGCAGAGCGCGCAGCCCCACGCCATGGCCGCCCGCCGCCGCCGCCGCGCCCCGTGACTCCTGCCGCCCCTTTATCAGGGCCGCGGCGCGGCGGGAGCCGCCCCCGCTGCCTGAAGCCAGCGCCGGCCTCCTCTTCCCCGCCTTCCGCTGCCCCTTCCACCCCCTTTCCCCGCCGGGCAAGGGCAGGCAAGCTCCGCATCGCTGCCCGCCCCCCACCCCCCGCCGCGGCCTGTCCCTGCTCCCGGGCGGGAGCCCTGCGGCCGCCGAGGCCGGTGGATAAAGGCGGACCCGGCACTGGCACAGTCAAGGCTGCGGCGATAAGGGCCGGGTTTGTGGGGCAGAGGCCATGCATGTGAGACGGGGGTGAAGGTCGGTTTCTGGGAGCAGGGACCTGTTTTAAAAAATTTCCCCTCCTGGACGTTCGCCCGGGGAGAGGAGAGCTGCCCGGCCTTTTCCTGCTCAGAAACAACGCCGGACACTGCACGTCCTCGGGCACTGGGCGGATGTCCAGGGCGGTTTGGCTTCAGAGATCAAAACCTGGTGTTTCAGAGATCAAAAACCAGGGTCCATCTTCCTGAGGAGAGTCTCACGGCTGTGCCTTGGAGACACCAGCCAATCCTCTCCCCGCTGGAGCTCCCCAGTGGCCCCCAGCCCAGCTGCAGTTACCCCCCGCTCCTGTCAAGGACCATACCACATCCCTTTGGAGGAGGCAGCGGCTCGTTCACCACTGTGGAGGCCTTCCCCACTCAGGTCTGTGCAGTAATGCTGCTCTTGGCCATGCCTCCCACTGCTCCGCCTGGCCAAGGTTTCAGAACTTGGGTTTAAACCCTAGACTCCAAAATCACTGGTGCTGGATACCCACGAGTGCTAAAAGCCCAGGGCCTGTGGTATTTCTGGACATCACATCACTGTCATCTAAAGCTCTTCACCACAGATTTGCTAGTGCTTATGTGCAGAGGCACAAAACTCTGTTCTTAATACCTTGGTGCTTCAAAGTCTTTCACAGCAGGAGGCACAGATACAAAAGAGGAACTCATAATAATTTATGCCTCCTTGCCAGACACTCAACACAAACACATGCAGAGTTTATGCAGGAAAGGCCACACAGCTGTTCAGAGGGACACATAAGAGCCTGATCCTAAAATCTCATGGGCTAAGGCCTGATTTATCAGAAGTCTTGGCACAGGATGGCCGTGTTTACCGAACACCGCTGCCCAGTCTGTCCCAGCTCCATCTATGACCAAAGGATTCATGAATCAACACCTGAATTGCCACAAAATTTGCATTACAGCTTTATGAGGAATAAATATACTTAAGGAATTATCTTAATTATACACACCCGAGTCTATTTAAAAGATTTCTTTTGAGATCCCCACCAGCTAAAAAGCACTAAAGCTACCACAGGCTGCAGCTTTTACATATGGCTGCTGTAAACCATCTGAATCATGCCAGACTGCGAGATTTCTTCTCAACCTCAAAGCAACTGGCAAAAGACTGATGGGGGTCCAGGATTGCCCAAGCTTCCAGTCTCACCTTGATGGCCAGCAGTGCTCTGACTTTCCTGCTGGAAGTACAACTTTCAGTGTTGACAGCAGCATACACTCTTTTTGTTGCTTCAGAGCCAGCAACTACTTAGAGAAGAGCTGTTTGACAACGTACCAAAGCAAAATGAAACATCTCTTAAAGGATCACATCATAATAAAGCCCTTGGATTTGACCAATATCTAAATTCCCAAGGAAAACGTAAAATATTTCTCCTTCTAATGCCTGAACTTAGTTTCCACACGAGAAGCTAATTTTCACTTTCTGAAGAGGCCATTACTGCTAAATAGTTTTTAAAAGTCAACCAAAGTCAACCTGAACATCAACAGAATGAGTGACAGTTCTGTTGCACTTTGTGCTGTGATTGATGCAGATAGCACTTTGGAGTTCAGTAAACATATTCTGATATCTATACAAAGTACTTAATTGCCGTTGTGAAGTGCAAGAGCCAACGTAAAGCTGAAGTACAGGCTCTGAAAACAACATGAGAAATAGTTACCAATGTGGGAGGTGACAGTCTTGCTCCACACCCTGCTCTGAACCTTACTGAGGTTCCCCATGTTGACTCTGTGGCAGTAGATAACAGATCAATTAAACTCAGCACATAACATGATAATATGTGCCATATTCTTAAAAGTTACACAAATTATATTGACAGGCTTAATGTAAATAAAAGCAAGTTAAGCTGCCTTCTGTCTCCAAAGCAATAAGGCAAAAATAAATGTTTGATTAGATTGCTGTTTCTATATATTTATTTTTTTTCTCCAGTTGTGCAGTATTGAGAAGGCCTTGTGCAATGGCACAGTGGAACTGGGGGATGAAGGGACTGAGAGCTGGGGATACTGGTGGATGAAAAATTGGATGTGAGCCGGCAATGTGGGCTTGCAGCCTACGTTCTCCCCCTCTATTCTGCTCTGGTGAGAGCCCACCTGAAGTACTGTGTCCAGCTATGGCGCCCCCAGCACAAAAAGACATGGACCTGTCAGAGCAGTTCAGAGGAGATCCATAAAAATGGTCAGAGGACTGGAACATCTCTCCTATGAAAAAAGGCTGAGAGAGTGGCAGTTGCTCAGCCTGGAGAACAGAAGGTGCTGGGGAGACCTTATTGTGGCCTTTTAATATATAAAGGGGCTCATAAGAAACACAGAGACAGACTTTTTACCAGGGCCTGTCGTGACAAGGGGCAACAGTTTTAAACTGAAAGTGGGTAGATGTAGCTTGGGTTTAAGGAAAAAAAAATTTACTCCGAGGGTGGTGAGACATTGGAACAGGTTGCCCAAAGAAGTTCTGGGTGCCCCATCATTGGAAGTGTTGAAGGCCAGGTTGGACGTGGCTCTGAGCAACCTGGTCTAGTGGAAGGTGTCCCTGCCCATGGCAGGAGGGTTGGACTAGATGATCTTTAAGGTCCCTTCCAACCCAAACCATTCTGTGATTCTCTGCTTCTATAAAATGAGTAAATTTTCACAGATTTATGGGTGAAGTGCTTCCTCTTTGAATGCTCACAAGGGGGCCTCAGGTGACCTGATGCCAGCCCTGGTAATAATACTGTGAGAACATGGGTGTGAATATTTTCCATAGTACTGTGACACAATTTCTTTGATCCACGTTAGAGTAAATAAAGGTCCAGTGCAATTATCTGAGATTATTTCAGTGTCTGTGTAAAACAGATTTGAAAAATGCTCTGACCAGTAAATTATTTATGTGGGTACAATAACATTAAAATGAATAGCAATAAGTACAGCAACACTATATTCCTTTTTCCTGTATTTCCTCTTCCACTATGAGCAAAACAGAACAGCTTCTAAGGAGAAAAGCTCTTTGCTTTGTTTAGGAAAACAAAATTTTTGGGAAAATCCATCATAAAATGAGTGCAAGTGAGGTAAGGCCAGTTTTAACCCCATGCTATCTGCTTCAGAATGTTACCTACGCCATATACTTTAGTTTTGCTAGAAGAGGAGACAAACACACATCCAGGCAGACAGTCCCATGTAAATGTAATGGACTGCCAAAAATACTTCTTACATAAATCTGTCTTTCTATAGTTTTTATTTTATATCTGGTTAAGAAAATGTTGTGTCTTTTTTAATAACATTTACTGAAAAAAATAAAACTTAAAAAATTATCCTAGGTAAGGGTCATCAATTCAAGCCTTTTAAATGCAGGAATCATTTTGATCTGAGGCTAATTTGAGATCTGCTAATTCTGCTGTCACTCTGTGAAATGTTTCCTATTGCCTACAAAGAGCACAAGCTGTCTGCTTTCTGCATCAGAATTACCTTCTTGAGTTCAGGTCTCTGAGCTGTTGTGTACTTAAACCCCTGCATTCCTAGCTACCCTAATCTTCTCTCATTTCAGCTTTTAGCACGTTGTTAAATCTTCATGTTTATTAGCCCCTTATGCCTGCCTTCTTACTCAGGCCACTTAAAGACAGGCTTGAAGGAAAAAACTTCCATCTTTTCTTCCTTCAGATCTCCTTAATTTTACTTATTCCTTGCATTCATTTAATTTCAGACTGTTTAGTTAAGGTTTTGTGTGTGAGCTCACATCAGTTTAAAACTTGGGACTAATTCTAATTAGGGCAAGCTGAACTACTGTGTCTTCTATCCATTTTTAAAACAGTAAATGAAACTGTTGGTACTGCCTTCCTGGCCACTGAATCAGTTTAGTACAACCTGTTTCCAAGCAATAGAAAGTAAGCCAGAGAAATCACCTTTTTGCCAGAGTAAGCTGCATCTATACCAGTAAGTCAAACAGGGCCATGGCGTGGAGTCATACACTGGCATGTGTTCATCCATACTTTGAATTGTTATTGTGGTTCATGATATGGCTTTGCCCACAAACACTCTCCCAAGGAATGTCTGAGGGTATGTCTGCAGGGCATCAGCTACAGACATAAGCCAGGTCAGGCCAGTTGGTTTCAGGAATAGAAAGTCCACAGATTGTTTTACTTACTAGCAAAGATATAGCAAAGATGGTTACTCAAGTTTTTGCAACTGTTCAGTTAAGTAAACCCTAAGTTAAACTGGTGTAACTGTGAGTAAATCATTCTTTCCTCCTCTCCTCTCCCAACACCTCACTGTTTCCTCCCTCAGAAAAAAAATACAAAGAAAAATATCTGATGACAACAGAGCATCACAGAAAAATAAAAAATAATAAAATAAAAATACACAGCGGCAAGACAATTCTTATTCAGACAGCCAGGACAAATATAGGAAGCGTCTTCAGACACAGAAGTAGATGACTCCTGGTTGTTAGTCAGTGACTTTGTGGCATCCCCTGGGAAGGACTTCCTCAATATAAGAAGCGAGAGCCATTTCCTACCATCTACTCGGTGTGACACTTGTGTTTGAAGCTGTAAAACTCTGTGGTGATCCCAGCCACCTGCAGCTACACTCGGCCCTGCCCTTCTTCCAAATTTCACATCCATGGCTTTTCAATTATATTATAAACTGCTTAGCTTCGCTTTTTCTTTGCAAATTGCTCGGAGTGCTTTTACTGACACCTACATTAGCATCTGTTTGAAAGGGGCATGTTACTTTTCAAAGGACAATGCTTGCCTCCAGACAAAGAGCTCCTGCACATCAAGTCTTCCTCACTGACCTACCTGGTATTTGAATGTGACTTAAGTGTTCCAGATGTTTCTTTCACACAATGGTGAATTTTATTCGGGACTGCCTGCCTGAGCCCTGCTCATTCCTCTAGACCACCCTGGTTTGACTTCTCTTCCTTTTTATTGCCATTAAAAGCAATTTTACTCAGAGAAATAACAAAAAGAAAATGCAGAAAAACTCCAACCTTTTCTGCAGGAGATGGGCCATTTATATGAAGATAAGATTTGTTTAGTATGATGGGAAAGTGATGGAACCCAGACTCCTCAAGTTGTATTATCCATTTCCTTTTCATAACATACTTTCTTTAGTTTACATTAAGGGGTGTGACTAAGTCACATGTTTATATAAATAACAGAAATACAGAACATGTTCAGGTTATTTGAACAAAACTCCATTTGATGATAATGCCATTTTGCTTGTGTGACATTAGTACTATCTTCATGATTATTCAAATTAAATATTAGAAGAAGTCAAGATACAAATATATGAAGAACTTTTCCTCAGAGGAATAGCTATAGGTAAGGCTAGAAAATATCTGAACACACCATATCATATGAATATATCATATCTGGTTAAGTGAGGGAAAGCAAGTATTTCATGTTTTTCTTTATTAAAAAAAAAAGCTTTCTTGCTTTCTTGGTATAGAACAAACCTCTTCAGATGGTGAAGAAGAGGAATACATTATCATTGATATTTACATTCTGATTCTTGGATCCCTGTTCTGCATCTATCATCCTGGGCTGGGTTTCAAGGTCACCAAAGTCAATGGAAAGATTTGCGCCCCTGTTCCACATCTGGGATTTTCCAAATAAATATATAGACATATATAATAATATTTATTCAGTTTAAATCTGTTGTGATCAATCTAAAAAGGTTCTTTCTAGTACTGATAAGACTACTCACACAGGGAACTAGTGAAAACTTTCTCTCTTGCAACATTTAATATGACGTGAGGGATAGGAGGAGGAAAAGGTGGTGTCCAAAAGGCTGATTCTGCAGAACTTTGTCTCCCTGAGCACCCACTATAGTCAGCCAGAACCCAGGAAAAGATACTTCAGGGAACCAGTCCTTTAGTCGCTGTTAGCCAATGACAGAATCAGACGACTAAAATTCCTTTCCTAATCTCCAAATTATTTTTTTCCTTAATCATTACTACCTCTTTTTTGACAGTCTTTTAATAGTGCAATTTTCCTAAACCAGTTGGTTTCCCTTCATTTTCATTAATTTATTCCTCTTTGTTTTTAACAGAACACTGAATTAAAGTTTATTTCTTTTTTTTACGTATTGTTAACAATTCAAGCGCAAATCTGGGACGGGGCTTGCTCTCTAGCTCAGGCACCCTCTGCTGGTCTTCCCAAAGCAAAACACAAAATATCAGAGAATTTTCATTAACAACCATCATTTTTAAGAGAAAAATCCAGACTTCTGTTTCTAAACCTTTTGCTATCAGAATATAAATTATGAGGAAGATCAGATTTGGGGCTGTAATCTCAGCATGGGGAGAGTGTTTTCATGAATTCAAGAAAATAATTGCATAATCAAGCATGTGAACCTGTGGAATTTCTCAGGTAAAAAGTCCAAAAGTGAACATGGCCTAAAAAGCCAATCACAGGCTGACCTGGCTCTTAGCAGAACCCTGTGACTGGCATTTTAATGAAGATATTATGTAAGGAGCTCTAGAAGCATATGCTACTGGGGAATTTTTTTTCTGTGTATCTCAGTTAACAAAAGTCATAGGCAGTAGTCATGCTTAGGTAGTACGTATTTTAAGGAGGTAAAAAGGTAAGGAGATACAGTGGCTAAATATTAGCTTCCATTCCAGCAACACAATAAACAGCTGATCTAATTATTCATCTGGAAAAATCCCTGGATGTCAGAGAAGCAAATTAGAGCACAGTACTTTCTCAATCAGCTGAAGAATAGGACATGCTGGTGTTAGGAGAGGCTAAGTTCGGTGCACCCGGCACGCCAACAGTCCCTTTCTGGTAATCAACCCCAAGACAAAGTAGCTCTAAGACTACTCTAACTACTACCAACATCTAAAACAGTTTCCTGCACTGCCTAGGATCAGGAAGATGTGGGCCTGTCAGGAAGCTGGCCCTGTTACTCTTCCAAGGTGTATAGGATGGTATGCTGCAAGAAGTTACAGTTAAAATCTACAGAAACACAAATCCAAGATGTGTACATGGTCTGATGAGCATTTCACCTATTCCACTTTCTGAAATCAACTCTTACTTGACATTAAGCCTCAGTGCAAGGAACTGGTTGCTTTGTTGAGGATCCATCACTGGTAGCACAGGTGTCAACACAGAGAGGTTCAGCAGAGTTGCAGAAGATATTTTGCATAGCTGAGTTTTTTAATGATATTAAAACGCATTTTATGTAACAGCAACAGGCAAGATCCTAGACACAAGTATTTAAATCAAAGCTATGTAAGCAACCTCCTAGTCCTTCCTGGGTAAGTAAATTCTTCAACATTCTGGAGAAAGTAAAGTGGAGGGCCACCAAGATGAAGAGAGATTTAGACAACCATCTCTGTTCAGCTGTAAGAAGAGAAGGGTGAGAGATTTCATTGCTGTCTTCAGCTGCAGACTCTTCAGAGGTACGTAGTGATAAGACAAGAAACAACAAACACAAATTGAAACTCAGGAAATTCGGATTGGAAACACAGAAACAGGTGCCCAGGGAGGTGGATTTTCCATCCTCAGGGATATTCAAAGCTGGACAAAGGCCTAAGCAACCCCATCTCACTGGACCTGGTGCGAGCTAGGAGTTGAACTAGATGACCTCCAGAAGACCCTTCCAACCAAAATTATTCTACGATTTTATGAGAAATGGCTACTGTATCATTAATCCAGCTTAAACTGATGAAAGTCATTTCGACAGTACTAATGCTTCCCTGAGCAAATAGGAAATTTAAACCCAATCCAGACTTGCTGAGGTCAGTGGGAATCTTGAGTTTAGTTGAAAGGCATTGGATCAACTTCAACGCTTTTAGGATTCGTTTTCAGAAAAGATCCTAAACTTCATTTTTGTAGACAGCATTAGAAATTGTATCAGGGTGGTGGTGTTTTTTCCTATGGGTTTCTCAGTAGGTTGCTTTCACAGTGAGATGAGAATGAAGCATTCCACAACCGCTATCTTTGAGTATTCACAAATTCTATGTCGAAAGTTAGCAGCAGAATGAAGTGTTTCTTCAGTGCTCTGAAGGTATGTAACTTTCCTTTTCAGTTTGTATTTGCAGGAAAATTCCTATTCGCTAACTGTTATTGGTAATGAGCCTCTCATCTAACTTGGGTTCAGCTCAGGTCAGCTGCTACTTTCATGTTGACACACTGTCTATATTAATTGAAATTTATGTCATAGAATGGCAATCTTGTGACCTCTGTAGAGTGAGCTAATGATTCCAATCCCGTTTTCAGCAGGCTGCTGTGAATTAACATAGCCAATGCTTTCCCTTTTTCACCACATCGTTTTTCTCATCTTTGCAAGAAAAGTCCTCTTCCTTATTTTGTCTCTTACAAGGGATTATATTATTTATTTTGAACAACACAAGGGAGTAATTAAAATATGACACCATAATGTCAAGTACAACCCAATTATTTTAATTATTCCTATAAAGGTTAAAAATGAAAAAAAAGAAGTGTGTTTGTAAAAATGTGTGCTTTTACACAAATAAATATAATGGAAACAGAGATTTATCTTCATAAATACGTGAGTGATATACTACAATGAATGAAAACAAGCAAGAAAACAAACACACTTCAAATGCTTAAAAGAAAGAGTTGCGGTCAATGGCTCAATGTCCATGTGGCAACTGGTGCCAAGTGGCATTCCTCAGGGGTCAGTACTGGGACCGGTGCTGTTTAACATCTTTGTTGGTGACATGGACAGTGGGATTGAGTGTACTGTCAGCAAGTTTGCCGACGACAAGCTGTGTGGAGCAGTCAACATGCTGGAGGGAAGGGATGCCTTCCAGAGGGACCTGGACAGGCTTGAGAGGTGGGCCTGTGTGAACCTCATGAAGTTCAACAAGTCCAACTGCAAGGTCCTACACCTGGGTCAGGGCAATCCCAAGCACAGATACAGTCTGGGTGGAGAATGGATTGAGAGCAGCCCCGAGGACAAGGACCTGCGGGTGTTGGTTGATGAGAAGCTCAACAGGACCCAGCAATGTGTGCTCGCAGCCCGGAAAGCCAACCGTATCCTGGGCTGCATCAAAAGAAGCATGGTCAAGGGAGGTGATTCTGCAGCTCTGCTCTGGTGACACCTCATCTGGAGTACTGCGTCCAGCTCTGGATCCCCCAACATAGGAAGCACATGGACCTGTTGCAGTGAGTCCAGAGGAGGGCCATGAAGATGATCAGAGGGATGGAGCACCTCTCCTATGAAGACAGGCTTGAGAGAGTTGGGGTTGTTCAGCCTGGAGAAGAGAAGGCTCTGAGGAGACCTTATAGCGGCCTTCCAGTACTTAAAGGGGGCCTACAGGAAAGCTGGGGAGGGACCCTTTATCAGGGAGTGTAGCGACAGGACAAGGGGTAACAGTTCTAAACTGAAAAAAGGGGAGATATAGATGAGATATTAGGAAGAAATCCTTGACTGCGAGAGTGGTGAGATACTGGCACTGGTTGCCCAGGGAAGTTATGGATGCCCCATCCCTGGAGGTGTTCAAGGCCAGGTTGGATGGGGCTTTGAGCAAGTGGGAGGTGTCCCTGCTCAGGGCAGGGGGTTGGACCTAGGTGGGATTTAAGGTCCCTTCCAAGTCTAACCATTCTGTTATTCTGTGATTCATTCCATGATTCAAATCACATTCCCAAATCTCTCAAGAAGTAGCTGGACTCCTAATCCATTGAATTAACTGAAATTTCCTCAGAAGGAAGGATACCTTTATGTTTAGGGTGGAGACTTGGATTATCTCCAAGTAGCATCCATGTTTTGAGTAATACTCTGATATTAAGCTGCACCACATTACTTGCACTCAATTTTCTACAGAAGAACTTATCCTAATGGGACCTGCAATATGAGATTTTCCTTCCCTGATAGGTTCCTCCTCCTGAAACTCTGAGCTTGAACTGCACAACAAGCAGTTTCTTATCATAATGGCCCTTACTGCTTTGCACCATCCCCGAAGTAACACAAGACCATTGCAGGGAGGGGGGCGAGGGTCATAAAAGTGCTAAAAATCCGAATTACTACTTGTTTTGCTTCCTTAAGAAAACTACCACATATAGCTTGTGATCTCATATCCATTTTTGTCATGTGCTTTATGCCAGCAAACAGGAAACAATGCCTTTACTTCTTACAGTCACACCACATCAGCACCTACGTAATGAAACTAAATTTAAACGTCAGTTATATTGTCAACTAAAAAAAGTGTAAGTGGCAAAATCCAGCTCCAGAACAGGATTATCCTTTAAATCCTTCACTCTCCAGAATCCTCGGTACTGTGGAAAACCTATTTTGCAAAATACTAAGCAATGTTCAGATTTCAAATATCTCCACACTTTGGCTATTTGATTCTGACATGTTGCTTTTAGTTCCATTTAACTATTTAATTGACACCAAAAAATTGTGTCCTCAGCTGTCTCCCAGCTAACAGGCTTGTTAAAAGATACAATTGATGAACAGATTTATATGAATGAATGTAGCAAAAAGAAGGTTGCGTTTGGTTGTACAAAGAAAGCGACTAGATCCGGCTATTTAAAGAAAAGAACTAGTAATATAAAAAATGGAATTTACAGAATATAAATCTTATCCTCTCACCACAACTAATCTCCTTCACATGTGGAAATCCCGGTCTTTATTGAATTTCAGAATCTCTTGCTTGAATGTTAATAATTATAAAACTCTAAGAGCATCATAAGACTCTTGATGACTCAGTATGAAGTATTCTTATGCTTTAACACTCTGACATGTAATTTTAGCTGTGACTGCTAAGCTAATTTTTAGGTTAAACAACTGACAATTGTAGGCAGGCCCATTAAAAATGGCTGGGATAACAGCCATTTTTACAACATGCTAATGACTAAGGGTTTGATCCTGCAACGCTAAGGTCAATGGAAGCTTTGTCACTGACTTCAGTGAGGATACAAGCCTTCATGCACAGACTACTAATAGCAAATGAAAACAGCAACTTACGTATACCCTCACATTTTTAAAACAGAAGAACCATCTAATGAACGGAACAGGCTAAAGTGCAGCTGATAAAATATTCTGGTTGTCCTCTACTTTGCAGCTTGTCTTACGGCACAAGAAGATCTTGTCAAGAAAATCAGACTTTCAGCAACTGAACACAAAGACAGATGAAGATTCACACACTGACAGATGAAGATTCAATAAAGTGTATCCCCTGTAGAAAGGTGTCTGTCCTGGAGTCCTGTCATGTGTGAATTTGACCCAGCCTCTAGAATATTTCAAATCAACTTATGTTTTCTACTAATGTTGCTTTAAGCTGTTTCATGGTTTCTGTGCTGAAGAGTAATGTAGATGGTCCCAATGAGACCATTTACATCCTACCATCATGAATCTGGTAAATAGCACAGGGGTCAAAATGGATTGGCATACCCTGGAATGCTGTGTCAGCACTTCTTCAGACATCAGACATGTCCATTTTGTCCCTCTTTATATAACAGGTTCAGGACACACAGGCTTTCTAGCATAACTTTTCCATTTCAGCTACTGAGGTAGATGAGAGTCTAAAGGGAGGGGAAAAAAACAGTATTTAAATGGTTCTCTTGTTTCTCTTGTTTTTCATTTTCTTTATAATGCTTGTAGACTATAATAGACTTTTAATTTCCCTGTTTCACATGAAAAGCAAATTTTCCTGGCCACCAGGTCTTCAGTGACATTTTGCTACAGATATAAGGAACCATGTGAAACGCAGGTGATTTGCAAATGGGCTCTGAAAACCTTGACAAACTGCATTTATCTTCCTGAGATGCCTGAATTTTTGTCTTCATACTTTTGTGTAAGTTTTGGACTTTTGCAGAAATTGGGAGGTGCCAGGCTTTTCCCATATTTCACATAAAAAAAAGTGGGCGGGACAAAAATAATATTCTAGAATAAGGCTTTATATTAATTTTCAGCATAAAAGGATTTTCCCTCTGTTGATCTTTAGCTCTTTACTGTACTTTGATTTTGCTGATTTTCCTGAATTGCAGGTTACTTCCATCAGCAAATTCTCACCAGAAAAATAAAACTCATGACTGAGCATTGCTTTCTGTCTTACAGCTCAAATAAGAAAACCACACTGTGATGCCCTAATGATTTTGTACCTAATTTTGTAGATTGAAAATTACTAGCATTTGTTTTTAACAAATATCCTAACTGTTTTAATGTTGTTTTAAAAAGCTACCGGGAAAGCATAAATCTCATCTCAGAGAGACCAAAGTGTGGCAGTTTGCGTAGCACTTTTCAAGACTCTAGCAGAATGTGAATTATATCAGAACTTATGCATTTCAAGAATGTGGGACGTTTGCATATGATGTTCTTCAAAAGACCAAAGTCTTTGTGACATCTTTCAGATCAATTCAGTTTCGATGATACAGGATACACCCTAGGTGCGTGCTTTTTTTTAAACATCATGTGATTATTAATCATAAGTACAGTACTGGCATTTTATGGAGTTCCCAATGGCACAGCTGCCTGAGCAGATACCTACAGATGTCATCACACCAGGGTGTTGCAGAAATAGTACCAAGAAGACATAAAGCCTGCAGCATAGTCATTCAGCTGGCTTTTCGATTCCAAAAATAGGTAGAGCCCACTGGAGGAGATGGGGCAGGGCATCAGTACTTCACGAGCCAAGTACCAAGTTCTGGCAAGTTCATGTTCACACTATTACAGGCCACACATATCATGAATATGAAGATTTCTATTACATAACCTCTAAGCACCACAAGTAATTAACTTATTTTAGCCATCTAAAAAGTAGGGGTCTAGTCTAGGTGGTCATCTAAGCGTCTTCTGTAGTCACAGAAACTACAGGGGAGAAAAAGTCACCTTCAGAAGGCAACTCACCCAACCTGCTTTAGACATCAATGTAAGCATGGGAGTAATGATCATCTGAAGGTGCCTGTCTCCCTCCATTGAACCAAGACAGCCTGGCAAACAGCTTGATTATACATCTAATATTTAGATGAGTATTCTTAGGTGATATAAATCCTATTCCAAACAAAACAAACCCCACAGTCTACCAGCTTTTTAGGCTGCAAAGTAACTTCAAGTACATTATTTCCCATCTACATTGAATATCCGTAGTAGGCAATAAGAGAAAGAGGGACAATAAGTAAGGGAAGCTGAAACCAAAAGGCTCTGCTTTTCCTAACCTTTTGAATAAACTACATGTGAGACACTGAAAGAATGACAACTTTTTCACTTAGGGATCAAGAAATCTAAATCATGCAACACAACAGTTAATATTTGCACTAAATGTTCTCTGTTTAAGCAACACACAGACAAAATTCTGATACCTCATGATATAATAAAAGAAGTTTGACCAACTGGTATTAAAACTGAAAGAGTTTAAAGGAGCATTGGGCAATACCAACACACAGAGATTACAGCAGACTGGCACAGAATATGGCCATTACGATGGAAACCGATTCCAAAACGCAGTTAAATTACCATGTGATCCCAGTAGCAACTGCAATCCCATATCCTCTTTTTATGGGAAATTATGTCATTTTGAACAGCTCCATTGGACAAAGCGTGGAATTTGCTGAACTGACACTTTGAATGAATACATTGGACAAAATTATCCTCCTGCCTGCAATAACCAGGCTTAGATGGTAAAGTGCATAGGTGGTAAAGACCTATTTATTTAGATACATAGATTTGTTTTAAATACTCTTGGCAAATACCATCCATATACAGACTTTTTAAAAGATGTAACAGGAAGAAGGATGTAACAGAAAAAAATCCTCTAAAAATAGTTTTCTCTAAAAATATCCTGTGAAGGAGCACCTCATTTTAAATATGCTTTATAATGCTAATAGAAGTTCCTTGTTCCAAACAGTGAAACATGATTCTTCTCAATAATTCAGTCATGGTTTATGATGCAGTGTTGAAAGAGTTTGCAATGGTTCTTGTTACTGCCTCCTTGATTGTGGTGCTAATGACTCTAGTGACTACAGGTCCCAATCAGCTGTAACCCATCTTGATCTAGAGCTAAAAGGAAAATAAGGACTTGTGTGCTGGGAGATGTAGTCTCATCAGCTACAAATATGCACAGTCGAGGCATATGTTACACATAGTTGTTTTATCTTCATTAAATGCGATGTTTGAATTTCTTGTAAATATTTATTACTATTGTCAGTACAAAAGGCCAGGCAAAACTAGCAAACTAAATAAAAGTTACACTTTAAGAAAATACTGTAGTAATTTGACTCCATCCAATTTCCCAAAAAAAACATATAAATAGAAAATGACAGCAGCAAACTCTCTGCTGTCATTACATTCACACAGCTCAAAACTAGGGCATCACAAAAAAAGCTGGGCCATGTTTTTGTTCACTTGTATTTAAAAAAAAAAAACCCACACACAAAAGCCCATCTGTAGGTAACACTAAATAGAATCTAAATGCAATCATGGTTGTATATAATTCAAAATGTTATGAGAGATTTATTAAAGTGGAAAAGGAGGGTGAAAAATTGAATTTATGTTTAAGTGCAGATGTTAAGGAAGCATGGCACATGCCTGCAGGAACAATTCTGCATCATCTCTGCCTTATCTGTATATTGCAGAAGTTTTTGGAGGAAAAAAAAAAGAAATGCAGTTCTAAAAATCTGAACTGCATCAAAATTATAAGTAATTGTCTTTGGACACCAAGAGGAAATTAAAAATTGCATTTACAAAGATTATGTGAATTACTCCATGATCTTCCAAAATCTCCCTTTCATTGTGGTATATATATATATTCTGCATATATTCAGCTCCCCTGCAACATATTTTCAGAATATTTTGCATTTAAATCTCCATAAAGGTTTCTTTCCACTAACAAATTTTGCTGCATTTAACTACAATTCAAAGGCCTGAGATAGTTAACACAGCATGGAGCACTACTGAGCTGTGTTCAGTATCATGCTAACAAACACGATTAGGATGAGTACAGTGGGATCGGCTACAAACACACCAGTCACAGTCAGCAATGGAAACTGGAGATTTTGTAATCACACTGAAACAGACAGTTTATCTATTGCAGGAAAGCCCTACAACGATGAGGCTTTGTTGTAGCTTTTTTAGCTATCTCCGTGTAGAGCTTTGCTGTTTTTGTAGGTCTGATCTGCGCAAAAGCCCTCAATTAACTGCCTCCAGTTGCTGGCACACTCGGGTTGAAGCTGCACTGATTATCTCCAATGGCTAGGGGAACATAACCAGCAATTTGAGGGCTTTCTAGGAATACCTTAACGTATGTCTGTTTGCTCTGATTGCTGTTAACGGTGGAAACTATTTAAAGTAGACAACCTTACAGAATCTTTAGCTAAGTGCCCACTTCACCTTTCCGCAGACCTCTTCAGTATCTATCTGTGGTCAATTCCTTCTTCACAACCTCAAGACTATTATTATCCCGTCCCCTTTGTCAGCCGGCCAGCCTTCATGAAAGGGCAGCTGAAAAATCACGGGATTATTAAACCCATAATGCATTCATTACTGGTAGTCCGCTGCTGATTTGCCAGCGGTTGTGCTTTCAGCGGGGAGAGTCCGCAGGCCTCAGCTTCAGGCGGGTGAGAGGATATCCCAGCGCATCCCTGGCACCTGTCCGCGGCCCTAGGGAGGGGACACGAGCAGAGTGGCTTTTCCTCAGCCCCTGGCCCCGCCGAGGAGCGTCAGGTGCTTCTTCAGGGAGAAGAGGCTGATCCCGACAGAGCCTCAACACCGCTCGCTCAGCCTCAGACGAGAACAAGGAACCGAAGACCAGAACCCGCAACACGACCTATTAGCGCTCGCGCCGTTTTCTTTCCTCAGGGAAAGGGGCGGGGCCGATGACGTCTTCCCCCCCCCCTCGCCCACGCGCTCCCGCGCACGCTCAGTCCGGCCCACCTCGGGGGGTGACGACGGTGGGGCAGAGGGTGATGTAATACCTCGAATAGCCTCGCGCCCTCCCGTGTTCCGCCGCCGCAGCTCTCCCAACCCCGGCATCTGGGTATCCCGCCCGAATTTTTTGCCCTGAAAAAGCAGCGTTTTGGTGGTGATAGTATTTGTTTGGTTTTTTGGGCGTGCGCCCGCGACGAGGCGGGAAAGGTTAAGGGGACTCCCGCTTCCCCTCCCCGCCCCTGCGGCGCGCACGCGCAGATGGGAGGAGGCGGCGGCGGCGGCGCAGTACGTGTGTCTGCGCATAGAGGAGGGGGGACGGACGACGCTGCACGGCGCTCTGCGTAGTGGGCGCAGGGGGGGCCGGCGGCGGCCGAGCGAGGAGGAGGAGGAGGTGGGGGGGGGAGGAGGAGGAGGAGGAGGAGGAAGAAGAGGAGGTGGGGGGGGGGGGGGAGGAGGAGGAGAAGGAGGAGGTGGGGAGGGGGGGGGGGGAGAGGAGGAGGAGGAGGAGGAGGAGGAGGACAGAGGAGCGGAGGCGAGATGAGTGCTGGGCTCCCCCTGGGCAGAGAGCCGCCCTCGACAGCCGCCGCCGCCGCCTGTGAATGAGCTGAGGCGAGGCCATCAGCCCGGTGCCCCCCCCCCCCCCCCCCCCCCCCCCCCCCCTTTCTCCCCCGGTCGGCCCCACCGCGGACATCCCCGCCTGCCCCCAGCCTCCCTGCCCCAACGTACCTTCGGGAGTGCGGCCCTGCCCGCCACAGCCGGCGCCGTCCGCTGCGGCCGGAGGGGGGTAAGTGGCGCTGCGCAGTGCGGGGGCCTCCGGCGGGCCGGGCTGAGAGGGTGGCGGTGGGGCCGGGCTGGGCTGCGGTGGGGCCGGGCTGGGCTACGGCGGGGCGCTGGGGCGCCGCGTCCGCCGCCGGCTGAGCCCCGGGGCCTGTAAACAAGCGGGGGGTGGCTGCTCTCCCTTTCGGCTCGGCGGTGGCAGGTCGTCCCTCCTGTAGCCCGGCTGAGGAGCGAGGCGCCATCCCTGGCGGCGGCAGCAGCAGCTGGTACCGGGTCGGGGCGGCGAGAGGGAGGAAAATGGGAACGGGGGCGGTGAGGGTGTGAGCCGGCTTGGGATGCTGCTGCCGGGAGCCTTCCCCCCTCCACCCCCCCGGGGTCTGAAGGCGGCCTGGCCGCGGGGCTCCGCTGCGCAGCCCCTGCAGTACCGGAGGCTTCGCCAAAGGGTGGGGGGGTTGGCACGGCAGCCCCTTGGGGCTGGGCATGGGGAAAGAAAGGGAGGAGGAGGGTGAGCAGAGGGTTTGGGGCCTGGATCAGGTAGCAGCAGCTTTCCTTTTCTTCCCCCCCTCCCCCCCCCCTTGGCCGATTCAGGGTTCATTTAATGATGGCTATAAACAGCCTCCTTTCCCATCGCCACCCAAACGCTTGGGGCACGGCACTGGGGAAAAAAAAAAAAAAAAACAACCAACCCTCATCTATTTATAAAGCACCCCACCCTGGCGAGGGTCGGAGCATCAAGCACTCCCCAGATAGTGACATTATTATGCAGCGGGCGATTTTCTCTTGCCGACGCCTTTCAGGCATTTAAAGTTTGAGAGAGATTTCGCTGCCTTTGAAAACAATGTAATGAGCAAAGGTTACACTGATGATCTGTGATCTGTCATAGCTTGCATGCTAGAAGTAGGTAGAAGAAAATGCTTTCTTCGATTAAAAAGTTGTCCAGTGATGTACTGCGTAACTGGGCTTGCATGTTAAATGCCAGAGGTTCTGAACATACGTCTAACCTTTTTATTATGTTAGCTTGTATTATAGTAGGTATGATACAGCTTTAAGACTGGCTGCAGGTTAATAGTTTCAGAAGAATTGATTTTGTAGACATCTCTTCGATATGTATTTGTATTTATTTAGTACAATTAAAATATTTCAGAGTTGCCATGCATATGGCAAAATTTTGTTGTTGCAAAACTAACATTTAAGTTTGCAGTAGTACTTGTGAGGAACTAACGTTTTTTGAGCTGTACCTTTTGTCAAATGAAGAAGTGCTGGTCGTTCAGATGACCTGTCTGGTAACCTTAAGGTTGAAGGTCCTGTATGTCATACAAAGGAATTCTTTATTTTAATTTTTTTTAAGCAGAAGGCAGTTTTAGATCCTGAGAGCAGTAGGTTTGAAGGTAGGTGTTATGTTTTCCTCAGACTGTAATGTTTAACATCAGAGGAAGTAGAATCATTTTATGAAGTAGCAGTTCTAACTCTTGTCATTCTAGGAAATGACTCTTCAAATATAAGCCCGTGTAGCACTTCCCTGAGCCTGTACATGAACTATTTCAGTGGTTAGGTGTCTGAAGTGGGATTTGTGAAGCACTAGTGAAATTAAAGCAAGGTGGCTGCTGTCACTCAGAACCCTGCATGAACTGCCAAATGACCAAGAATTGTGCAAGTTCTACCCACATTTCTTCTCTGATAGCTTCCCTTCTTTTACTATTCATAGTTTTTCTACAAATAACATCAGAGACAGGGGATGAGGGGAAGAAACATGGGTCAGGGAAGTTTTACATTTTACCTATCCAGTCAAAGTAGCAATCAAAGGAAAGGTGTCAAGGGAAAGCAGTTTTGATAGCTGTACCAGCACTTTTCCCTGGGGTAGGGACAGCTGCTCCTAAAGCTTTCCCTTCCAGGCCTTTCTGGTCTACCTTTTGTATATGAGACTGGACTAAGAGTAAAAGACTTGCTGATGCATCATGCCAGTTACTAGTGTTTTCCTCACAGACATAGATATCTGATAAAACCCTCTGGTAAATGTGGCTTGTACTGGAGAGAGCTGGTCTGTACTCTCACCCTCTTCTGACATAGCTGTGTTTTTCTCCTATACAGTCATGGCCTAGCTCTGGTTTATATTAAAGGTTTAGTCCTTTGGTTGGTGGTCGTCTGGTGAATCCCCCCCCTTGAGGTACACTAGAAAACTATACCCATTTTCCAAGTATTTACTTAACTGTCTATAGGTAAACTTGAGATACTTTTCTTGAAACCGAGGAGGAGAGGTGGAAATGCCAAATGACTGGTGAAGCTTGCAGGTCTAAACAAGCAGAACACACTTAGTGCAATTTGAATTAAAGCAGAATACAAAAAGGTTTTTTCTATAAAATCAAGCTAGTTGTTTCTTATCTGGAGTGCAGCTTATGCACTGAAGTTGAGTCATTCTTGCTGAGATAGCATTTTAAGAACTGTTGTTGAAAGGCTTAGATATTTAACTCTGGCACAGTATAATTTGCAAACTTATGTAACTGGTATGTTTTTGAATGCAGCTGTCAATAAGAGATCTTATTGCACTTTTCCTTTTTAGTGGAACTAGGGAATATAGAGCAGCTACTTTCACAAGATGACCTGAATATGAGTTATTTAACAATAATGTATTTCCTACTAAAATATTGACATTATTATTGACTTAATTTTTACATGTTCAGGTCTATTCTGATGTAAAAAATTATATTTTTTTTATGTAACTGGTTAAGCAGAACTGCATTGGAATTAAGGGACTGAACAATGCAGGTTGTGTTATTAAATAAGCAAGTTTTAGAATGGGAAGTACTGTAAAATAATTGTATTCATTTTGTCTCTGCAGACCTGCAACTCATTTAAAAGACTTTAATAGTGACAATGTTTGAAGTCAAGACAACAGTGGTTTAACAGAGCTACACCTGAGCCAAACATTTATTCTTACCGTTGTATGTGGCCCCTTGTAATTTTTGGTCCTCTTTTCACATAAGTTGTACCTCCCTATTGCATTTTTTTTGAAACATTGGTTTATCATCTGTGTTTTTAGATGATGCAATCTGTAGTTTCATTGGTTCTTTTGAAAATTAAGCTCTTCTTGACTACTAGGTTGTTTTAGTCACATGATCCAAATTTCAGTTAAAAATACTAGGATAAGAAATAAACTTCTGTAAAATTCAAACATGGTTCACTACAATGCTCTTCATTGAAAGAATGGCAAATCGCAAAGTATAAAGTCCGTGTAAACAGTATGTAATCCCTGAAAAAAATGCTAATTTTCTTAGAATATTTATAAGACCCAGGGAATGTACAATAAAATCTGTTTTTTTGTGGCATTTTATGTACATTCCATTAGCCAGTGCATAAAAATGTTGTTTAAGAAAGATTTGTGTATTTGAGCCATGATGTGGTGTGGATCACAGTGGAGATAGCATTATCTCCTTGTAGCTTCTTTATGTTGCTCCTCTTGCTATCTGTCTGTGAAGGAACAATTTAGGATTTACTAAGATTTAATATTGCTAGAGTAAATCATTTAAATCTTAAGTCTAGGAAGAAGGTTTAGACCAAGGAAACTGTAATCGGGGCAGGAGAAGAAAGCAAATGTGATACCATGGGAGTGAGCAGACTTGATTTTTGTTCGTGGGTAGAGGAAGTATCTGGCTGAGTGTTACTGGTGTTAAATCAATGCTATAAGGCCTGCTTTTCTAGATTTCTATCAGTTAAACTTTGCTCTGTGTTAAACCACATACTAAGTTACAGATGTCTGTCAAGTCTCTGTCTGTTGTTGTTATTTCTGTTTTACTGGATGTTCATTTTATTTTTTTTTGTTTTCACATACTGGTAAAATTGACTAATGGATATTTCAGTTTACTACTGAAGTCTACAAAAAAGAGTGAGTTTATAATTATGTGTAACAGTTGCTCAGATTATTTTAATAGTTCTTCTAAAAAGGTGTTTATATACGACTAAAACAACAGATTAAAAACTTCCTTCATCTACAGATAGTTCCATTGAAGTACACTTCTGTTTCGAGTGTGAACTTCATAGCAGTATACTAGCAAAAGAGCATCTAAGAGTGAAAACCTGGCTAATCAGGTTTCCATATTGAAATGTAGAGAAATGCTAGCAGTTTACACATAGAGTACTTTAGCCTCTTTATTGCTAACATCTTAATTCTCAGTTCAGGTAAGAATATTTTAATAGATAGAAAGATCTCTAAAGTCTTCTAAGATAATAGTTTACAAACCCAAGAAACTCAAGCGTAACATGACTTGTATTCTGATAGCTGCAGTTTAAATAGAGCAAATTACTTAAATGTGCTTACAGTGATATGCCACGTGCAACTGAATTATGTGGGACTACGCAGATGTATGATGTTCTCATGCTTGCTGGGTTGTGACCTAGATGATGAAATGCGCTTTCATGTTTGGGTCCCAGCTGTAACTTGAAGGATTTTCTGTGTCTGTACATACAGTTCATTTTAACTGCCAACTGTGCTTTTGATCTGGAATTTGAATGGTAGTCTGTATTCTTCTTGACCATATATCATAGGTATTTGTGTATAAAATTGTTGTATTTTTTACTTACGAAATACCCTAAAATGCAATAACCACAAGAACTGTGTAAACTGTATCTAACCTCTTTGTGTTTGGAGATGAGTTTAAGGAATACTCCAGCTGTCTGCTAAGTTAAGTAAAACCCAGTCTTTGGAAAGGGGTGCAGAATGTGGGAAAAATGGGGGCAAGTAAGTGGTTAGTATTAAATTGTAGGAACATTTCATGAAGAAGGAATCTGTTTCTACTGGTAAATAATTTCCTGGTTCACCCAATCAATTATAATAAGTATTTGAATAGACCCTTCTTAAAAATCTAGTACTGTTTCCCTCTGTAAAGAGCCATCTGAGGCTGCAGAATGAGGTCCTGTAAGCTTAGGAAATGCTGGCATTACACTGCTTATATTTTGGAGAACAGGTGAATCAGACAATGTCCTCATTCGGTGACTAGAATGTTAAGAGCTGCAGTGAACTCAAGTCTGGAGTCAGGAGAGCACAGTACTGCCTTGTTCATCATAGGCAAATCTGTAAACTCTGCTGATAGACGTGAATTTGGTAATCAGCGTGACCCTCAGAGGAAAGCCTTCTGTCTTGAAAGTTATTGTCTGCATAAAAGGCTAAAACAGTAGAATTTTTCCCTTGGTTTCTTTTTTCTTATTTTTATGTAGTCTTGGGGGGAAAATCTGCTTTATTGCAGCAGTCATCCTCTATCCTTGTTCTTTTAATGACATAGGAATGCTGGGGATGTGAGGGCAAAATAGCTTTGTAAATAAAAGCTCTGTATGTGTACAAATGAACAAACTCCAGCTTTTCCTAAGCTTTGAGGATTTGACTTCCAGGTCTTAATGTGCTTCTGGCATAGTTTTGATGTCATTTCCTTGCAAGCAAAGCCAGGTTACAGCTGTACACTTCAGAACATTTCATATTTTATCCCCATGTGTAGCCACCAGGTTTTAAGTCTCCTGTATGCAGCTTTTCCTGTATCCTCACCAGAGCAGTGGTAATGTTGCTGAGATTAGAACCCCAGAAATATTTTCATGTAAAGTGAAGGGTCTGGGAAATTGCTTATGTATCTTACTTTCAATTATTTCAAGATATTGAGTGCTTGGCTAAACAGGAAATTTTGGGGCCTTCATGCAAACATGTTCTAATCATTGGGTGCATGCATACTGGTTGTGTTTTCTCTAAGTAGTTTATTTTTATTTTACTCCCAAGCACTATCTGGAAAAACTTTTTTTTTCCTTGGGTTTTATTCTTCCATGTTGATAAATAAATTACTCACAAGACAAATCCAGAAATAGATGGCTGATGCTTGTTGTTGAAGTTAGGAAGATCTGAAGTTAGAAAGCTTTAAATAATTATTTTTTTAAAAGAGCAGTGACTTTGGTGAGCAACTGGATACACAAAGACTAAAAATCAAAGAGGAGATAGTGTGACGATTCCATGTGTTCAATTTCTTTAAGGTATATAGGACTGTATTAACTTAGCTTTTTAAGATGTTTGTGGTGAGGTTATTGGTGAAACAGTATGACAAAAGGATGGTGGGATTCTATAACAATTCATACCCATTAACACAAATGACAATACCAAATCATGTTAACTGTAAAAAAAAAAAAAAAGTGTCGGTTTCCTGAACTTCATCACCACAGATGAGAGAGCGTGTGCAAGTGTAATTCTTTTTGCCATATTTCAGGAATGGTTCAATTTGAACTTGATGTTCGGTTGTTTTTTAAGTTTTTTTAGTCCCTTTGGTTTGGAGTCTCAGCAAATAATCACACTGGGACCTTTTTTCATGAAGCATCTTTTTCCTATTTATTTTAACACTTCAGCTAAGACACTGACAGATTGGCAGTACCTTGACTTCACTCCAGTGGCTTTTGAACAACCTAATAGCCCATGTCATTCTAATAAGTCATTCTGGTCTAGAGGCTTTTTACTCAGTAACTTCACTTACCTCTTTTGGGTAGTGGCAGGACAGGCTAGGACTCCAACTCTGTCTTGATTTTTTGAATAGGTTTAGCTGAACTTGATAAAAAAGCAGATGCTTTTTGTTTGTTTTGTTGTTGTGATTTTTTTTTCCCTTTCTGGAAAAGCAGTGGAATAGTGTGGTTCTTCCATTAAAGAAAACGTTCCTCTATAAGTCTTCAACTTTTCTTTTTATGGCAAGTATTGTTTGATAGGTAATACTAGCAGTGAATGAAGATGCCGGGGCTTCAAGCTGTAAATTAGAGATCAAAAAAGTGAAATTGAAAGAACAGGGGGGTTTTAGCTATTATTTGAAGCATTTGATATGTTCAAATCTGTTTGGTTCTTGGACTTTCAGTGGCTTGTACTCAAGTAAGAATTGTCAATTAGGCCCATAATGTCTAGGAGTGGGTTAATATTGTGTTATGATAGTAGATGGCAGTGGCAGAGCACTCTTGGTATTAGAAATACTGGAAAAAATTGTAATTCAACTTTTATGACTTACTATAACTCATTTCTGCTGTGTTGTCTTTTTCCTTTTCATCCATATTTTCTTTCTGGTGAAGCTGCATTGCTGTGTGTAGTTCTGTTGGAATAGCTGCATAGCACTGTATATTCTTTCTGACATGAGCAGTTTGGTTGGAATTCTTATTTTCACTTTTTTGCCTTGCTCTTTCAAAAAACTTGACTCTTACTGCATCTCATTGATACATAAAATTAAGTAAGGCCTTTCTTCTGAGTTCTGTGTACACAGACTGCAGCTTTCTTGGACCTTCCAGTTCCTTTTTCCAGTGCTTTCTTCAATGAAGCTTTGAATTTTGACTGGAGTCTGCAGGAGTTTGTGTGCTATTAACAAAGCAGTTGTCTAATCTTTGTGTCTGAAATGAGTGTCTTTTGTTAATCTTCCAACACTTTTAAGTGAGAAATCATGGAAAATGAAGTATAACCAGAAAGGTGCTGAACTAAACACCAGCATAGGCATGTTTTCTGCTTATTAATGCTTTCAAGCAAGGACCTTGGCTTTTTCATTCTCATACTGTTCAGACAGCAGCATATGAATTTATGCAGAGCTACTTCATTGATTTTCATAGTACTTGTTAATACTACTTTGATTGTCTACACAGTTTTTTCGTAGTGATGCGGCTGCTCTTACTTTGATACTGCTGCCTACTGCTGTTTTCTCTTTTGCTTTCCCACCTGTAATGTGCAATACAAATATTTAGAAAGAAGCAAGAATTCTGTCTGGGCCAAGAAATATTACCTTAATTGTGTTCTGGGGGTGCCAGTCATGTTAGGATACTGATGAGTGACTGGTATTTGTGGATGCAAGTTGTATCTCCTCTCAAAATCAATTTAGTGATTTTTGTGTTCCCAGCAGTGGTCCTGTTGATTGTGCAAGGAAGTTATTTTCTTCAGTAACTGACCATAGAGCAAAATGAAAACAACTCCACATAATCTTGAAACTACATCCCTGTCTTTCAAACTTCTGCAGGAACAATTTGTAAGAGTGGTGAATTATCTTTTTCAATGTCCAGGGCTTGCTTTTTCAAAAATCAGATTACATATATCTTCTTTGGAGGGATTTTGAACCTCAGTCAATGTACATTTGTATTGAGAATAGCAGCTCCTAGTTTAACCTTGGAACAGGTTTAGTTCTCTGCAGGAAGTGTAGGTACAAGCAAAAAAAGATGTTTTAAGAAAAAGCTGAAACATGTTGTTGGAGGGAGTGTGTTAACTTAGAAATGTTACCTTCTGTGTTCCAGAAGACTTTTGGAGGCTTTAGCGATGCTCGCCTAGATTCTGCCTCCCTGTCACATACACACACGAAAAATAAATTGACATAGAAAAAACAGTTAGATAAAATATTTTGCTGCCTAGTATGGGCATTCAGAAAGGCTGTCGGCTCCTAGCAAGGAGAAATGATTTTAAGGAAAAGAGTAGTTGTCTTTAAAAAAAAAAAAAAAAAAAAAAAAAAACCAAACAAACAAAAAAAAACCAAGCTGCCCCAAAAACCCAACAAAAAAAAAAAACCCCACAAAACAACCTAGCTCAGTGAAATGGCAGTGCCTGTGGACCAGCTGTCAAGAGGTCAGAGCTCATAGGTGTTTGTATCAGAAGTATAGTGACTTAGTGTTTTCTGCTGTGTTATGAAGTTGTAATTGTAATTGCTGTTACGTATTAATTACAGGGCGAGAGGAAGGGTAAGTGGGAAAAGGTTTGAAACAATTCATACTTTCCCTTGTACACACACTGTCAGCTTGCTTACCTCTGGGGTTTTTTTGCCCTGTCTCTCACTTGCATACATTATAGACGTTTTGCCTGTCTGAAGGCCTGTCTCTGAGAGCTTTGATATTTCTCTTTACTGATTTTAGTATTTCTGTTGGTCTTCCTTTTCCTGTTCCCTTTGCCACATGCTCCTACATCTGTCCTAAAACAAATAATTGTTAATGTTATTACAAACTTTCTCACCCCTACGAGTGGTTTCTTCTTATGTTCTTCTATTTGCAATTGTCGTATTGAAATATAATGCAGACTACAGTTGCATCTTCAAGAAGCAAGTATTCTGGTGGGGAAGTTGTATGTTAGTCTATGTTTATTAAAATATCCCCATTTCTGTATTTTATTTCTTCTTTTTCATAGACAGTTCACATCTCCTAGTTGTCCATGTATTCCTGTGTCTGAAAGTACCCATTCAGAAACTGTATTGATGTTGTTGAACCGTGAGTGCCAGAACTCAATCATATAGCCTCCAAGAGTTTTTAAATAGTGTCGTTGGCAAGAAGCTTTTTCATGACTTCATTCAGCCCATGACTGTGGTGTAATTTGTCTCATCTGCGTGTTCTGTTTTATTTTAGCCATTCTTCCAATCCCTGGAATCATCTCTGACATGTTGTTTGTTAACATTAATTGATTTGGGACATACAGTATGTACTGTCACTTTTTCATTCAACAGACGCTAACTTCTGAAAATGTTTCCACATTTGCACAATTACATTCTGACTGGTTACTGCATCCAGCCTGCTTAAGGCAGGGGGAAAAGTACCACAGATCAGATTGGAGTTGAAGTGATCAAATGCCCTTTTTCTATTCAGTAGCAAGTCTGTGTAATTTGCTCTGTGTCCTGTAGTTCAACTAAAGGTTGTAATCGTTCTTTATGGTGTTCATTACAACACACAGGGCGTAATGTCACTTGGAGAATTGTTCCAGGAAACTGGAATATGGGGACATTTCTCAGTTTAGTTTGAACAAGTGTCTATGACTTGAGTGCAGTTCATATAAGCAGCTTATCCTAGTGGAAGGAATACAACTCGAACGTTGTTTTAAAAGGATTATTAAATTACGTATTATTAAAGTACAAGTTTCAGATGGAGGTGGTTGGTTTTCTTGGACAAGACAATCAAGTCCTTGTCTGAATTCCTTGGAAAAATAAATTGTCTGTTTACAGGGGTACATGGAATTACATTAACTGTCCTTTATGAACAATTTAAGACTTATCTTCGTTTGAACCTTCAAGCAAATAAATAAGCAAATAGCAAAACAGTAAAATTTATTTTTGTATGTATCGGAAGGCATTATATTTGTGTTGCCTGGATAGCATAATTTGAGGGACAAATGAAGGGGCAAAGAGATTTCATGCATTCCAGTGACGTATCTGTGGTTGTCCATGGTTGTCCATGGTCTGGTATACTAATTACCCTCCTTTTCTGTGCCACTCTGTTCTCCAGTTGCATCTATTTTCAAGGAGTTTAGCTACTGACTCTGGCATGCTCCATTCATTATTTCAGTTCTGTTTCTAATGCTGCAGTCCTTTGAATTGTGTCACTCTTGTGTTTTATCCAAAATCTTGTTACTTGTGTTGATTTTTCTGACACTGTCCAGTATTCTTGCTTTTCTGTCTGCAAACTGCAACTTTGGAGTTTTTCATGCACTTGCTGTAGAGGCTGTCCTTCAGTTTGACCTCCACAAAACTGACATTTCAGAAGTCATGGTTTAGATGCACTCGTGGATACATAGATGCGTCCCCTGCATATTTGTTTTTATGCATAGGGATCCATTTTCACTTTTAGATTTGTTCAGAAGCCTCTCCATTCTCCAGAGCCTAAACCCAGGAACTTGGACCGCAGAAAGTTCTACTCTTTTAGGAGAAACTAATGGAAGTCACTGATGGTGACCAATCTTAGGTCACCAAGACCTGAGATGGTGAACCGATCTTAGGCTAAAATTGAAGTTTGCTTGACTAATTGTGGCAGTTGCAGTGCCAGATGATGTTCGAGTTACCATTTCTGAAGAAAATGTTGCACCTCTGATCTTTTTACAGGGCACCGCTGCTATAGTACTGTTCAGAATTGCCCTTCTCGAAGAAAAAAGCAGTCAGTGGTGGACATTTGCCACCAAACTTTGTGATTAAAGTACATTGTCTCTTACTCCGGCTTTAATAAGAATAGGAAGAATGTCTGTATCCTTTAGTAGGTATGCGCATCATTCAAGCATCCTGAAAGTTCAGGCTTTCAGGTTTCAGGACAGAACCAGCCAGAGTAGAGGGCTGGTTGTGTCTCACGCTATGAGACTGTGGTTTTCTAACAAGATTGCATAAATGTGTGGCTGGGTTAAGAAGGGCAACGGAAAGGGTAGTAAAATTATTTAGAGAATAAGGGTCATAAGATGAGGACCCCTGAGGACTAAAGAAATATAAGAGCGCACGAAGTTAAACCATGTTCAGAATCTGTTGCTTTGTTGCACATCATGCATGTAGGCTGTTCTGGGTCTGGCTTCTCTCTTTAATGTTATTACATAACAAAGTCATGCTGTAACCGAAGTCATGCTGTAACTTGGATGCTTGCACTGCTATAGGTTAATCTGATTTGCATACAGAGCTGTATGCTTAACTAAAGGTGTCATTCCAACTTAATCAGTATAGTGCACAAACCGCCTCATGAACGAATGAAGAGTGTACTAGTGATTTAGGTAGATACTGATGTGTTAAAGATGCTTCTGTAGATATGGACTCAAAAACAGGTCCAAAAGATATTTTCGATAGGAAGGAGACATGGCTTTTTTATATCAGCCTTTTTGTATGCGTGTGTATCCCTTCTTTAAAAACTAAGATTTTTATATATATATATATATATATATATATATAACTAATACACTTTAAATTCTTCAGGTTTTATCCATGCATAAGGGTGTGAGGGGAGAAGTAGCAGGTAGCCTCTGACTCATAAGAATTCACGGATTGGTCATTAAACTTAAATTTCTCTGAACAAGAATTGAAACTGTGGAAGAACTAAAGGCTTGGCATATTAGTCCTATCCGCAACTAAACTATGCTTTCCCTTCAGATGCAGTGGGGATTTTGAAAACCTGGCCTACTCTCCCACAGGTTTAGACTGGTGTTCTGGTGGTAGTTTGATTAGCTAGAGTAACTACAAGGAAGGCAACTGCAGTCTGTTATTGCAGTTTTCAGAAGGTGACTGCTTTATGCTATGGGACATGAATAATTTCCTGAGTAGAAGTTATGTGACCACATTGTGGTTATCCTTCTGTCTGATTGTATTTAAATCTATGGTGGGTAGCTTGCACCCTTGAAGAATCATGTGTCAACATCTCATCTACGAGGCTTAATTTAGAATAGCAACAGCTTTCAGTTTACCTTCTGGGGAGGGATAAGGCAGCTTGATCTTAAATGGAGAGTGGATTTGTTAATTTTTGAACTGTGCTAGTAGTTCTGTATGAGTTGCTAGAACTGCATATGACCTGTCTGTATGTATTTTTAATTGTGATTTACGTGACAAACTGCTGAGAGGGACAAACAGCTTACAAAGCACAACTCTGAATTTTGTGTACCTAGTAATGTGACAGATTAGAAGGAAAACTGCCTTTTTTAGTCCAAAGTTGACAGTGCTTGTGGTCAGTTTAACTGTATCCTGTTCTTAATGCTTTTCTGTTTTGTTTTAAACACGGTAATAATGTGAAATACTTCACAAAAATGTGGTATTTCCCAGGGCAGTTTCTGCTTTTTGAGCTCTAAATTAAGGTGAAATAACTGAATATCTGCATTCTATTTTATGATGTCTTTGACAATAAAAAGTTTTATGCTGCTATCATGGAATGAATAAAAAGTCTATTATTCTGCAAAATAATTCCGCATTCAATTTATGGCAGTATTCTGTAATTATTCTGATCACTCTGACTTCACTAGAGTTGCATGTGAAGATAATGTCTTAAGTCCTTTTTTTTCCCTAGCAACTGCAGTAATGTGAATCTCATGCATGTGCTTAGAATACAAGACCAGTGTACACTATATTTTGTTGGCTAGTTGCACTTTGCATGGCCATCAATATTCTGTGTTCCCTTGAGAAGAGACAGAACTTAAGAGCAGGGCTTGGGGTGAGAGGAAGCAGAGGTGTACTGCTGCTGTCATCTCCCTCCATACAGCTGAAGTATGTGCAGCTTTTGTTTTTGTTAACAAAGCATGTGAGCCAAAGAGTGTATATCCAGTCCCTATGCCTCATATTTGAATTGCTGTTGTGGTGAGATCAAATACAAACATTTCTTTACTGTTTATTCTAACACATACAGATGTTTTAAAAAGGTTGATAGTGGCTGAAAGAGACAATGTGGAAAGATTTGTTGGATATATAGTGTCACTTACAGCTGGAGCTGTATTGCAGTAAAAGCATGTTATCACTTAGAAAACTAATCAAATGTATTCCGCATACAAGTTAAAACCTTCTAAACCCACTAGTATACTAACTTTTCTGCTAGTACAGCAGCTTAGTTGGGGCCTCGGGTAAAATCTGTTTCAGAGACTCTTCTCACAGTTAATTTTTTGTCCACTGTCTTCAAAAATAAAAGCTCATAGTCTTGTTCCATTGCCTTGTATTGTATAACAGTGATTTGCACACTCTTTGATGCTTCCCAGGGCTGAATTTGCAAGTATGTAAAACGTGTGACCTATTTTGTATGGGTTTTTATAATAATGAATGCACAAATAAACTGATGTGGATTAGAAGGGTAGGTTGGATGACTAGGGTGTGAAAGCCATGAAGATAAACCAGTCAGGTTGCTGCCTGCAAATATAATTCTTATTCTCTTAAGCATCAATATTTGCTGCATCACATCCCAGTGATGGGAGGTGGAGAAGGATAGGATGTACAGTATATTGGTCTGGCTTCAGTAAGGAAGCATGAATTTACACTGCTTGTGTTTTTATTTCCAAACAGATTTTCTTAGACTTGTCTGGGCAGTTGTCTTTCAGTGAAGCATGAATACATTAAGGTTTTAAGTAAATCTGCAGCACAGACATCTGAGAAGCTTGCTGTGTAATTTAACTGAAAATCTAAGGATGAGCTTTCACAAGATGGCTGAGCCAAACTTAGGCAGTTTGCTGCTGCTTAAAGGGACAGCTGCTCTGTTCCTCTTGTTCTGAGTCCTGCTCCTAGTTATCCAGTGTTGCCTCTTCCTTTATGCAGACTCTGGCATAATCTTGATCATTCAGATCACTTTATCTGTTTCAAAACAAAACAGAGAAAACACCAGCCAAACAAAACAAAACAAAACCCCACCAAACAAAACCCCTGAACTTCATCCCCCAAAAGAAAACCTAATCAGTTTGCTTTCATCTCCCTGTCACCATTGGAAAAGCAGAGTGTGAGCAGGACTTTGTGGCCAGCAGGTAAGGACTGAGGGAATACCACTGTCCTGGAAAGACTGAACGCTTTCATTGGCTCAGTAATCACAGGGAGCATGGCTATTCAGATGTGTGGCAGTTAACAAGTCCTCTTTCAGACTGATTTTATACTTGATTATACTAGGCTCTTTTGTCAGAACCGTGACTGATAGTGGAATATAAGTTCTTCAAGTAAAACAGCTGAAAATACTTACAAAAATCTGAGAAGTGCAGTTCAGCTAGTACCAATGGCCTTGTTTAAATTAGATGAAAGCAATGCAGATTTGACTTGAGAGAGATACAGAAAAGTCAGCTTTATATCTGTGTATTTTGTAATCTAACATTATTTGGGCTATTATTCAATAGTTTCCAATAGGTTGTTTAAACAAGAGATGTTTAAGAAATATCTTAATAATCCTTTTTTTTCTTTTTAGAACTGAAGCAAAGTCATCATGGGAGCGTTTTTAGACAAGCCAAAGATGGAGAAGCATAATGCCCAGGGTCAAGGGAATGGGCTTCGCTACGGTCTGAGTAGCATGCAAGGCTGGCGAGTTGAAATGGAGGATGCACATACGGCTGTGATTGGTTTGCCAAATGGACTTGATGGATGGTCATTTTTTGCTGTATATGATGGGCATGCTGGATCACAGGTTGCCAAGTACTGCTGTGAGCATTTATTAGATCACATCACAAGCAACCAGGATTTTAAAGGGCCAGATGGGCCACCATCTGTGGAAAGTGTGAAGAGCGGCATCAGAACAGGTTTTCTGCAAATTGATGAACACATGAGAGTCATCTCTGAGAAGAAACATGGTGCAGACAGAAGTGGGTCAACAGCTGTGGGCGTCATGATTTCTCCCCAACATACGTACTTCATCAACTGTGGAGACTCGAGAGGTTTACTATGTAGAAACAGGAAGGTTCACTTCTTCACACAGGATCACAAACCAAGTAATCCACTGGAAAAGGAGCGTATACAGAATGCAGGTGGCTCTGTAATGATTCAACGTGTGAATGGCTCTCTTGCTGTTTCAAGGGCACTTGGGGACTTCGATTACAAATGTGTGCATGGGAAAGGTCCTACAGAACAGCTAGTCTCACCTGAGCCTGAAGTTTATGAAATTGAGAGATCAGAAGAAGATGATCAATTCATCATACTGGCTTGCGACGGTATCTGGGATGTTATGGGAAATGAAGAGCTGTGTGACTTTGTAAGATCCAGACTTGAAGTCACTGATGACCTTGAGAAAGTTTGCAATGAGATAGTTGACACCTGCTTGTACAAGGTAGCCAGACTTGAGAGAAGTAGTTTACTGTTTTCACTATTAGAAGTTTATGAACAAGTTAAGAATAAGTTTTGGTTCCAGTCTATAAGTATCAAATGGTTTATGTTAACGTGACTTAGACACTAGTTACCGTGATTCCCACAAAAATGGTGATAGAGGGGAAATAAACACACAACAGAAACTGTGTGTCCTTCGGGTGGGTTTTGGTAATGAAGAGTTTAAAATCATATACAGATACATTGTGATCACTGGGAAACTAGAAGCTGATGGGAATTTATGGGCAAGCCAAGAACAGTAACTGCCCTTGTCTGTTACACAACGTACTTTACAAACCTTAACTCTTAAGACTTAATCAGGCTAGAGAATATTCTTTACTTCCTAATCTTCCGTTCCTTTCTTGGGCATATAGTAGTAACATTGCTGTCATAATTACACTAAGATAAATGCAGAATGAATGAACTTTGACTTCGTATTTTGCAGTTCAAAATTTCTTCTTGACTATATGAAGATCTGACTTCCTAAGTTAATTTTTATTCCGGTTTAATTACGGTATTTCATAGTCAATGTTGTGTGATACAGCTCTGAAACTAGCTCAAATAGAAGAAGATGGGACTGTTTTCTATAACAAATCTGTGTAATTTTGCCTACAATAGCTTCTACTTTGTATTAATGAGTTGGAGGATGGTGCAGTTACAGAAGATATTTGAAGTATTGAGCTTCATAGTTTGACGCTTAATTTTCCAAAGCCCAAGCTATAAGTCATAATGTAAAAAAGCCAACATTTTTGTTAATAAAGAAACAAGACACAATCTCCACTCTTGCCACCTGTCTAACAAGGCCATTGTTTCCCTTGTGGAAAAATGTAATTGCTTTCCAGCACTTTGCCAGATTGATAATGCAAAAATACGTTCACAATTTTTGTGTGGTAATCCTGAAAACAAATATGAGGGAAGGAACAGTGGCTTGTGGATGTTGTAAGCTTTGCAATAGCCAACTGTCAGCACCTCCCTGTATGCCCGTATACTCTTGTTTTAAACACTGGCTTGTTCTTGATCTTGCTGACTTCAGTGGATTTAATTGGTGTTAAAAGTTAAACATATGGATGCATGTTTGTGGACATGCAGGGGTATGAAAGGGATATTGAAAGTAAACTAAACCATTGTTTTTCCTAAGCAGAATGTGTTTGTATTTTAACATATTCAAGTGTTAGGGTTCTATTTAGTTGGAGTTTTAAATGTTCCATTGCAAAGAATGCTTTTTGTAAAGGCTTGGGCCCCTTCCAGCTGGTCTTTTAATATATTCTCTCACTTGTAACTTTTTTTGTTTTAAAAGAAAAGGGAGAAGAAAACCCTAATAGCTGTGATTTAGGTGGAAGCGCTGTCTGAATTCCACACCTCCCTACTTAGTGCTTTTTAAGCAGTAATGGTTTTATTTACTCATCGGTTCTCCCAAAATGATTGGATAGTACTTAAGATAGAGCATAACTTTGTAGTTACACATCACTCATTATTAATGTCAGTTTTTTAAAAGACAATGGGCTGTCTGTAATTGGCTCCATGTAGTCTTCAGGCCATGAAAGAGAAAAGAACAAAGTGACTTAAAAGTTGTACTGAATGAATGGGCAGGCTTGTGTAATTCTGTAAGGGGGTGGGGGAAATTAAGGCTAATGATAATATTAATCCATAGTAGTAAGCGTTGTTTTTGTGTGTAAAATGCTTTGATGTGCATTTAGTGTGTGGTGTGTATGCATTCTCAAATCATTTTTTTTCTTCTCCACCAGGGAAGTCGAGACAACATGAGTGTGATATTGATCTGTTTTCCGAATGCACCAAAGGTATTGCCAGAGGCGGTGAAAAGAGAGGCAGAGTTGGACAAGTACCTGGAAAGCAGAGTAGAAGGTGGATCACTTAAAAAAAAAATAAGTAACTTTGTTTCTAAACAGACCACCCTGGCCCTCCCTTCCCCTTCAACAACTAAACTCTTTAAACACATACAGGCTTTTAATAGACCTTCAAGTGCCATTGGCCATCTATTGTTATGTCTCTGAAAAAGGCACTTTTACAGTCCTGCTGTACATCCTGAAAAAATTCTGCTATGAAAGTACAGCAGCCTATAGCCCTGAAAATTATTTGGGATAGCAGAGAAATAATTTGTTTGGGCTCAATGTTCTTGATGAGTCCATTGACAGCACTAACTTCAAACCAGTAAATCCTGGTTCCTATTATATGGAGTTAAATGAAATAATCAGAATATCTGTAAGTGTCTGTGAAGAGATAATTTGAGTGCCATTTTTCCTTATGTACAACTTATTAGCCATAATATTTATTATCTAGTTATGGTAGAGTTACAGCTTGATTACTGTCACCTTTAAGCACCTGTTAATATATTTACTTATTTTAAAGTATATCAGAAATTTGTCAAAGTAACCTTTAAGCATTCATGATGAACAAAGGTGGGAGCTCATTTTACTCTGATAATAAAACTTCAAATTATGCTTTAAATTCGTATTTCAGGATTCTTAAGCTTTAAACTGAAACTGCAATGCATTTTCGGTCACCTAACTAAAATGATATTTGAAATCAGTTTGATTTAAAAGATTTCTCATTGAAAGTGGATTTATAGTGCCTTTTGGTATTTAAAAATGACCACAGCTTGGAGATTGTTTCTGAAATACAAGACTTGCTGTATGCATTATTGCCTAGGTTAAATCTATTTTTGAAGTGGACTCCAGATTACATGTTACAAGTCTAGTTATGCCTATATACTCCAAAAATCCTTAATAGCACACAGGGCACGATACGCAGAGTTCTTCACAACTGTGGTATCAGTGATTAGTAAGTTAGAGGAATATATTATGCACTTTTTCTCCTCCTTACTTGTACAAAGATAACATGCAGCTTCAGAAGTTTCACAGAGAATGAGAATTCTGAGTCCAGACAAATAATGTGCAATTTTTAAGCACTTACTACCTATGTAGGTGCTCCTTCAGAAAGTATCACCTTTTTCAAAGGCTTCATTCCCAAGGTCTTGGCAAACTACATCTGTTTTGCCCTTCAACAATGTCCAGACAGACATTCTGTCTCTTAATCTAAACACTTGCCTAATAGGAGAAGTTGGTGCACAGTAAGCGATAGTGTGAATCTTTTGACAGCGTAGCAGGAATATCCAAGTGCATGGTAACACTGCATGAGTTAAGCGTCAGATGCTTTCCTCCATTTCAAAGCAGTGAGCAGTTTTGCACCAGGCATTTGAAGAGCTAACTATGTATGCCTACTCACAGAACTGGTGAAGAACAAGTGTGCTGAAAATTCACACATTAATTTACAGCATGCTAACTCTCCTAATCTGGGCAAGTATTACCTTCGTATCTGAGATATTTTGTCTGAGTTCAGACAAACTCATGACCTAGAGTATGAAAATATGTTCAGGTTAAGGCTGCACTTTCAGCTGGCCTCATTGTAATATTCATGGCGTACAATGAGGAAAGCTGACATTTTTGTACAGACAATTCATTTTGTAAATGAAGAACCTAAACACTGGAACTGCATGTGATTATGGTACATACAATGAATTTGGCTGCCAGTACTTTGCATTTATACAAATACCAAATTTCAGGAATGAGCAAAGTGTGATTCTTGCATAGAGGTAGAAGGATTCTGTATGTAGTTATAAAGCACTTTAATACTAACTTAATGGGATGATGTCTGAACAACTTGAGGAAATTCATTGTACTTCCCCTCAAGGGTTTTTTCTTCTTTTTCTAGAGTTGTCCTCAATCTTTTGTCTATTGTTGCACAAAGACACTATTTAAATTAATAAATATGTAGTAAACACTACTGAACTCAGCAGTGATTTGTATCAGCTGTGTGCAGAATTTGGACTTTGAGGTCTTACTCATGCGGGAAGTTGAGAGGCCGAACTAAAGCAGAACTTTAAGAACAGGAGTTGATTAACTTTGTTACGCTTAACTTAATTCTTGTGCAGTTAAATTGTTTCCTGGTGGAAATGGATAACATAGTATTGGCTAGTAAGGTAGGACTGCTACAGCATCTGAAACTTTTAACACTACAGTGAATAATCTTGCTGTTATCCTAGGATACTTTAGGAATGGCAGTGCTTAGTTTTAAAAGCCTAATATTCAGCTGAAGGAACTCGAAACTGTAAAGGGTACTTCTAGAATGATTTTACTAATCTGTAATATCAATTTAAAGTTAAAACTGATTAAAATGGAAACTTGGTGAAAATGCATATTATGTATTTTTATGCACTTCAGTACTCAGTGTAGTCCAACAAGTAATGAGATTTGATGCTAACTAATGTGCATTTTTTTTTCTGTTTGTACTTTTATTCCCACAGCCCAGAGTATATCCTTATACTGCCAAGAAGTAGTGCAAATTTTAAGACTGAATAGGGCTTAGTGCTAATGCTCATCTTGAATAATGAGAGGCGATTTGGATTTTTAAAAAAACGTAGGAAGTTTTCTACTTACCATGCCACCTAGGACTCTCCTTTTATAAATTTTTATGTGTTTATGATCCAGATTTAGAGCTACAATAAATAATAATGGTAGAAGCAGCAAGTGTGGAGAAGCATCTTTGTGCTGTTACTTGCAATAAATCAGTGTTACTCCTAAAAGATCATGTGAACTTCATGGTAGAAGCAATCAGTCATTCCAAAATGTTTTGCTATTATTTGCACTAATACATGTTATTGATGTGTTGACTCTAAAAAGAAACTGGTCTAATCTTTTTTCTGTTTTCAGTTTTTTACATAAAAACATTCCGTAGTAGGTAATTCTTGCAATATATATACCTATATAGAGAGAAATAACTTGAAGTTAGCTGTTATATGGTCTTCCCCATATTTTCACAAAATCAAAGCTCTGGCTTTTTCTTAAACTTTGTGTGGAATTCCCATTCAGAATATGAAAAAGCAGGTATGTTTTGAATCCTTTATTTAGGATTGTAAGTACATTTTTCCAGTACTTGATGCCATGAAAATGTGTAGAAGGTTTAAAAATAAATTAAAGCTTGGGGGGAGGGTTGTAAGATGTACTGAAAGAAGACAATTCCAATAAATTAAACACAGCTAGCAGACTGACTCCATTTGTTGTGTCTTCAGTGTTCATTCAGTCTGTATCTATAGTTTTATCAAATATAAATGTATTCCTTTAGTGGAGACTGTATGTTAAATGTACTGCAGTTACAGGTTGTGAAACTGTGTAGCATAGGCAAACTATAAATTCCTTATTTTTGTACAGCAGAACTTTAGCACTAGCACAATGTAGAATATACTAGATGTTCAAAATTGCACAATAAAGGAACTTGGCAAACCAAATCTGAGATCTTTGCTTCTTATTCAGTTTTAAGACTTAAGTGTTAGATTATTTATTTACTAAATACTAGATGGTAAAATGAATTTTGGCTATAGATTTTGAGGACATGGCAAGTGTTTTTTTGAGGTGTCTGCGGTGTGTGGTGTCATATTTAAAATGTAGGTTTTGAAGTAAACAGCTTAAAGCTTATGTTGCAGAGTTTGACACTGGTTGAGGGCTAGACAGTGTTTCCACTGTACCTTGCAAATAATTTACACAGCCTGACTGCAAAACAGAGCTGATGCTTTTGTAAACACACACAGCCCTGAAAAACCATTACATGCATAAAAAGTAGTTCACAATTGTTGTTTTTAATTTTTTTTTTTTTTTAACTAAAAAGGACCGGATACATGCTGGTTTTAAAAGCTTTTAAATGTGCCTTATCTCACTAATTAAATTGTAAAATGGAAGCTTGGTTTGCTTTTCTGGAGTTATCACTTAGGGCAAAAACTGAATGCTAGGAGTATTTTCAAAAGTGGTATTGATGAATTCCAAGTACTTTTCAAGCTGTGTAAATGCTTTATTACATGAAGAATAGTGTGCATGTATATATATATATGCACTTAAGTACACATTATTGTATGTGTGCTGCAGTATTCACTTGAAGATCAAGAGCACCAAGTCTTAATTCATATCTCTTATAATTTCTAAGAACTCATGTTACAGAGAAACTGATAAGATGCATTTTAAAAAAATGTGCTTGTTCTTCAAACTTCATAAAATCCCTATTTAAAGAGTGACTCTTAGGGGTGTATGGTGTGAAATCTCTTGAGTTCAAATAAAATTGTGTGCTTACAACTTGGGGAAAGAAAATAAACAAAACCAGGTCTAACAATAAAGTTAAAGAATTGATTTCTTAGAGAATGTGACTGTAGCTACAGTACAGATTCTCTTCACCCAGAAGCTGGAGTGGATCAGCTTTAAATAACTGCCCAATATTCACATATCCTCTAAGTGACTGAGGATGGAACTGTTTCTTAGATGTGATGTCCCAGGCTTTTAATTTGTATCTAATAGTTCTTAAAATTTGAATTTTGCTGTAATGCAGTGAGGTACAAGTATTGGCTAATATACGTACAGCCATGGGAGTTACTTTTAATGTGTCTAACCTTTTGTTTCTTGAAAATATTATGCTTTCTATGGTGATGATAATCTTTTATCTTCTGTTGCAGTGATAAAGCTGATGTTAATATCTCCCTTGTACCCAGACACTTTGCTGGGAAGATATTACATCTTCTATTATGTCTAATGTATAACGGGAAAGCCATTAAAGATTTTTTTTTTCTCCCACTTTTATTAGGTAGCTGTGTATCTCTAAAACCAGTGTGCATGTTAGCAGTATATCTTTGTCAAATCTGTTACAGGTTCTTTTTCTTAAGGAACCAAAGTTAACAATTACCATGTTGAATATGGTCTGTCATCTTTTTTTTTTTTAATATATATATACAGAAGTTAAGCTGCCTTTTTATAAAACTGAGTGTTTCAATCTTTTAAGTTAAATTTGGACTGCACTTACAAAAAAGTACTTCTGATTCCCAGAGATCATAAAGAAGCAGGGTGAAGGAGTCCCAGACTTAGTCCACGGATGCGTACGTTAGCAACTGAGAGCATCCCAAACCTCCCACCGGGGGTGAATTGGCAAGCAAGTGAGTTCACATTGATGTAAATGTGGTTTTTTATTTAAATTGAAACTTAACTGTAAGGCCACTCTTAAAAGTGGGGGGAGGGAAGAAGGGTACCAGACAAGATCTGTTCTGCTATTTTATTACTCAGTTGTTCTGAATGAAAAGGACAGGCATAATAAGAGTTAACTATGAATCGCTACTAAAATTAAATGTCAAACTAGTTTTGGGAAGGAATGAGGATTTTTTAAGGGTGGCCTGAGCGTGTCTGTTTTCTGTAATTAACAGGGTTTTCTGGGTGGGAGGTTACATTTGAAGGTGCAAAAATAATGCACTGACTTTAGTAGTTCTACACTTTGACAAGAAGTGATATGCATATGATGTTTTGCTTGGCAGCTTTCTTTTCTTGTCTGTAGCTAAAGCAATGTTGTAATTGCTTAAAAGCTTGCTTTCTATCAAGAAAAGTGGGAAGTTAAATTTACACCTATATATAGACTGGTTTTTTCCTTGAAGAGTTCAGCATTGATGCTCTGTGCCTTCTCAAATTGATCAGTCTTTAAGGAAGTAATGTACTTAGCTTGTTTGCACACCAAACCAAGTGCTTTTTGGATCAAAAGATTGTTCATGAACCTGTGCTGTGTTAAAATGGATTGGGCACTTATGGTATGGACTATATTTTTTTTAACCCTGCAGAATATGATTTTTGTGTTGTTATACCACAACATGAAGACTCTAGGTATGTAATTCAGTAAATGCTAACTGAACTGTAAAGATGACTTCTACAAAACAAAATTGTTCTTATTTGAACTGTTTGACTCTAAAAGAAGATATGGCAATTTTGTATATAATAGCAGCACCTATTTAGGATGTGTTGCTGTAGTCATGAAGTATTGATGAGCCTGTTACTAATGAAATATGGCATATAAATTGATTTTTCTCAGTCTCCTTTGGCTAGCGGTAGCATCATGGTTGTGAGGAAGTGCTGAAGTGACTGACTTCCATGGGATTTTGTGTCTTAGTGATGCTAGTTTGAACAGGGATTGATAGAAGTATGGATTTAATTAGATGTTAGCAAAATTCAAAGCACTGCTGCCAGTTTGGATGGAAAATAATGCTTTTCAAGAAAACTGCCTTTATTTAGAATCGAAGATATCTATTTCTTGAAAGATAACAGAAACTTTCCAGTTCATATGTGCAGTGTACTTTGGATGTAATTGCTTGTTCTTATTGCTTTGAATTCAGCCTCTCTTTCCATGCCCTATAGCCATTTACTATGACGTTTGTACTGCTGCATGGTAGTTCCTGACTTTTCAGTGTTACGGGATGATTATAAAACCTATCATCTGCTTTTTTCTTCTAATGCATTCCTTTGATTGCTCTGCATGCATCCATAAGCAGTTATTCTTTGAAGTTTGTTCTGTATCACAGTTGAAGTCTGCTACTTCATCACACTTGGTCTGCAGAAGGGGACCTGGAAGAAAGTTGCTTTTAAAGTCCAATCTATAATTCCTGTCTTTTACTCCCCTCTTTCCTTCCTGCTCCCCCTCTAGAGTTGTTTCCTTATATGCTGGGTAAGGCAAAAACTTCCTCATCCTTCAGCCTCGCATTGGGTTTTTTTGAGTATCAGTTTTATAGAAAACATTTTCACCCTGTGTTTAAAAAAAACCAACTCAATTACGTGTTGTTTGAAATTTTTCTATTAATATTTTAACAGTGTATTTCCTATCAATGTTTCTATCAATATGAGAGAAGCCAAAAATCCCAGAGGCAAAGTTAATTTCAAGCTATCTTAAATATGCTAAGCAAATTTTTTTTAAAGGAGGAAGCTGTCAAGATGCTTAAATTAATTTTTAAATATCTTTTACCAGACATAAAACTGCTATTTGCAGTTTATAAATTTTTTTTTAAAAAGGTTGCAGGAGAGTATTGGACATCTTATTGTAAAAGAGTATTGCTTCAGAAGTGATTTTTTTTTTCCAGGTTTGCAACTGGAAAGTACATTTCAGAATGTAACACAAACAAAAATGTATTTCAGAATGCAATTTTTGTGCATCCAGAAAATAAACGGCACTATTCTCCTATAAAAGTGCCATAATACATGAAGTACTACTGCAGTGTTCATCAGATATGCAAATCACCAGGGCATTCAACGTCCATCATGTTTTCTGACACACTTTTTCAAAGTCAAGAGGCATAGCATCAAGCAGCATCGAAGCCTCATCTGAATGTCAGATTGTGCTCTTCTCCTGCTGAACTCTTGAGTGGTATTCAGCCTTGTTTTTCTTGAACCTAGAGGTTTTAAAGGGTGTGGTAGCTGTGTTCAATATTTAATGACACTTAGTGCTAACTTGGCAGTAACCTTCATTCTGTGAATTTGAAACTCCTTAAAGTTTACGTTTTAAATTAAAATTGTACTTAGGGAATTTGACTTTAAAAAAAGAAAAAAAGACACAACCTTACAATCTTGTGGGTTTTTTTTGCTCTAGACGGAGTGTGATTGAAGCTGTTTATAACAGACTGAACCCCTACAGGAATGATGATACTGTAAGTATCCTTTCTCTTACATTATCTTTCCCCCCACCCCAATTATTTTAGTGGTTTTGTAAAGAAACATATTTCTAGTTCTAGTTAAAGGACGCCTTTCCCCAAAGAAGCAATGGTGTTGTGCGCTTCGGACTATGCTTTATAGATGTTTTCTGCTGCTTTCTTCTGATCATAGTCTCAAAACTCCACTATGGTTGGTTCATTTGTTCTCTGGAATTTCATTATTTGAATCCTGCCTGGGCTTCTAAATGCTTTCCTACCAAACAGTGCAGAGAGTCATTAATCAGCTTTAAGGATATAAATAATTTTTATAAATATAAGGATATATTAATTTTCAAAATGGACCACGTAAGCGTTGTATTCTCAAGCATA